>OY390720.1:3370283-3970283 GCA_959613375.1 Heteropelma amictum | reverse complement strand
CACAGGCGTATTAGGATCAAAGAAGACGCGAGCGAGCGAAAGAGAGAGAGAGAGAAAATGCAGCGTGTGTGCATCAAGAAATTACGAGATTGAGGCGACGCGGCGGACTTTGCGCGGTCGTGCGACCGCGTGAATGAAAACACGTGTCACGTACGAGGATAAATAAAATAATCGCGTAAAAAAGAATTTTTACACATAAATAAATTCACTATCCCACTATATTTTGACTGGCTCGGCGATCCCACAGGGTCGTTTGTGATCACGTGCAATTTTCAACGGATTGAAACGCCTTAAAAAATCTAAAAAAATTCCTGAGTACTCCTCAATGTTTATACAATAAGAACCAATAGTTATCAAAGCCCAAAAGTTATTATTTTTTACGCTGTAAATAGCTATTTGAGCGAAAATGTGAGCAAGTGAAATTACGCTCTGGTCACAAACGACCCAGTGGGACCGCGCAGGGTTAAACGAAATATATACGAAAAATTGTTTCTTTATCGTCAATATTCTTCAATTTGCCAAATATTTTTGAGAAATGTTTCTATACTCTTAGAAAAATAGCAAAAAAATGTGAGGACGATACGAGAAATTGAAATGAAAAAAATCGAGAAAAAATTTGAATTTTCGCAAACTTGACGCAAACAAGTTGACAATTTATACACGTACGTGCAACTCGCGCAAAATTGATATTAGTGCGAAAAATGATTATCGGCATGAAATTAAACGTATACGCAACACGCCCGAATTTATTTTCGGCTATTACGGGCAGGTTACAAATTTCGAACCTCCGTACGTCTTTACCGAGGTGAAATATTTCGATCCGTTTGACAATTTCGCTGATTCAATTTTTTTTTTGGAGACACTTTGATTTCGCCATTAAAAAATAAATATATGTCTATCGAGGGACCCTTTTTCGTCACAAATGTTGCTATATTCTGTTCAAATTTTAGTCTCCGTCGGTGTTATCGAGACCGAGAGTCCGGATCTCGATTTGCAGTCCGCTCTAAAAATGCGTCGCGTAGCGTTTAATCGTCGTATCGGGAATTCGATTGCGGAGAATGCGAGTCCACTCCCTGCACGCTCGCGGTCGTTACATTTGCTTATCACCGCTTCGAGAGGTGCCTACTGGCGGAGCGAGCGAGTGCGTAACGATAAAGCCTGTACGCGCGATCGTGATATCGAGCGGGAGAAAAAAAAAATCGATACGACAACTGTTCCACAAACGGAGACACAATTCTGCTTCTCCTCCATTGAAATTGACAGTAAACCTCAAATTACACGATTTTTCGAAGAAATTTAAAAATCCCAAAGAATTCTTCAACGAAATATCCATAAAAAAAAAAAAGAATTCTTCCATCTGGGTTAAAAACGAAGCCGTGATTCATCGCGTTATTTAATGAAAATATGCGGGGAATTCACGATGTCTATTTCAGCGTGTAAAAAAAATTCTAGCTGAGGACTAGAGAAAAGGAGAAAGAAAGAAGAGAGGAGGGACAGCTGGTGTTCTATAAATGGACGAATCTCGAAAAGAGGAGAGAGAGAGAGAGAGAGAATGTCAACTAGTCACGTGTCAAGCTCATTCGGGAGAAGAAATAAAAAGAAGCAAGACGTAGAAAACTGAGAGTAGAGTCGCGTAGGAGAGACGAGGGAGTGAGAGAAAGGACCATGACCTTCGGTCCTTTTATGTTTTTCGTAATTTTTTTTAGGCCATTTCCGACGGCCCTCCGCAATGTTTGCTCGCCGTATTATGAAGATGGAACGCCGCCGACCTCGCACCGCTCGACTCTACCGGCTCGTTCCTCGATTATGTAAACACAGGCGGAAGGAAACACGGAGAGGAAAAAAAAAGAGAGATAAGCTCAAAGATTTCTCGTAAAACAAACTGAAATGAATTTTTTTTCACGAAAAATAAAATAATACATACATTTTCCCAAACACTCCAGACGAAAGAGTCCCGATTTGCTTCAAAATTTACTTGAAAAAATAAAAAAATATGAATATATACTGTCCCGCAGCATTTTTGAATTTGAAATTTGTTTTTTTTTTTTTTTTCAAACTTTGATCCTGTATGTATCATAAAATGAAGCGAAAAACATCGATAAAAGTGACGTTTTTCGCGGTGACGAATTTCCATAATTATTGCCGCGGTGATTTTTCGTTTGTTTTCAAGATAACTTTTATTTCCCGTCTTTCATTCTCGGCACAGTTCGATCGCCGACGTTCGTTTGCGAATGTTTATACTCGTGGTGGCAAGAGACCACCGTGATGGAATCGAGCGTGAATATAAAGCTCGTGTTGTGTGAATGAAACGAGAGAGAGAGAGAAAGAGAGAGAGAGAAAGAGAGAGAGAGAAAGCCGACTGAAACAATTGGAATGCAAACGACGATGCGCCCTCGATGGAGGAAAGCACCATAATTCCGTGCTAGAGGCAGAGTGCTTGTAGTATAATAATAATAATAGCAACACAATAAACGGTTTTATCATTCATCCCGAAACTCTGGAGCAGAGTTAAATATTGAAGTAAAACAAACAAATATTTACGTCAAATATAGAAGGCTCTGATAAATACAATAATGAAATATTTTCATTTGGAAAGAATAAAGGGTCCTTTTCTTGCTGCTGGTGAAAAGATGAAAAATACAAAAGCGTTCTTACGGCGTGAACATAAATCGTGAGCCTCGAGCACGATAATAAATCATTTCTCAATTGATACCGTCATTCTCAGATTCTCTGCATTTCCCGACGTAAATTCAATCAGGTTTTACAGCACTGGCAAATTCGTGATTACGTCCGCGTATATATATTTACATACATATACAGGGTGTCTGAAAATTCGATGTTAACCCTTCGAGTGCACACCTGCGCCACCGATCAATAAGTGCATACTGGGTCATTTTGACACAAGGCGTTTTTCGAGTCGCTGTACCTCGGTAAATATTCGATTTTTGTTTTTGTCTCCAAAGACTTTTTTGCGGTAAAATATCCCTATTTAAAGGCCCTGAACTTTTTTTTTGACGAAAACGAAAAGTAAATGCCAAAATATTTGTTCAAAGTGGAGCCCTCGTTCTACGATGTAATGCTAAAATTGAAAATGCTATGTGTCATAATGACACCATATGCACTCGAAGGGTTAATAATTTCGAGGCAGATATTTCTCGAGTCAGAAAACTCAACGGTGATTCTCGGGACGAAAAAGTCCGCAAAGACTTTTTCGTCTCGATTGAATAACGAGCACCGCCTTCCGCGACACCCGGTATATACAGACACGAACTCGTTTATTATCGAGCTACGTATGAGAAAGGAAAATTATCGCAATTTTTCAATTCCACGTGTCCGGTGTGAGCGAGCCAGCAGGCAGGGAGCTTGCCACTGGATTTGTCGGCAATTTGCACGCGGCGACTCGGAGAAATCAAAGGAAATGGGAATTGTCATTTTTTTTACAATTTTTTTCGATTACACCAAATTTCGAAAATCTCGAAAATCATCGCGACGACAATTTCTCGCGCTCGCCGATCGAAAGATTTTTCCGTCGGGTATCGAAGGGGTATTTTTCGAATTCGATGTTATCTCCCTTCGGCGAGCGCGAACGAAAAGTGAAACTGAATCGAAAGCGCACGTGTTTTCGGAAATCGTAAAAGGGAGGGAAAACGATGGCTCTCGAGGTCACGGTTCTATCAATCGAGCCCGGATTCGTCTATAAGCGTGGAGCAACATCGTACGCACATACGAGTCGTGCATGTACGTGTGAAATGTAAACCGGAAGTTCGTGCCCCAACAGCTGGGCCGACTGCGACGAGACTCTACAGCGCTCGATGTGTGTTACAAGCTCGTGACGGTCAGTCGGTCGACTCTCTCGAGTTCGTGTGTCTCTTGAGCGATGACGTCAGAGAGAGAGCACGTTGGATAAGCCCGGCGTGAGCTTGGCCTTATGATTCCGTTCCCGGCTGCTGGAATATTTCGTCCGTTCGATAGACGGAGCGTCGGCGAGAGAACGAGGGAGATATGAAGAAAAAAAAGAATGATAAAAAAAGTGGGTCACCGTCGGACGCTTTTAATTTTCAACCCTTTGCGAACGAAAAAAAAATGCCTCTCTTTTCGTTTTTTTTTCCCGCTCTTTCCATACATCATAGAACTACGAACGAAATCCCGTTGAACGAGCCACAAAAACAGGAAAAATCTCAAAGAAACGAGGCGTACGGCAGAAATGATTAATCGAAATTCCGGAAATCGCGTGAAATTTTCGTCCTGACGCACCGACGGAGAAACTTTGATATCTCAGAGGCTCGTCGGTAAACTCGGTGCGTATTAAAGTTCATCGATGAGTGAATCGAGTCTTTTGCTCGAAATAATAAACAAATTGCCATGTTTCAGGAACTGTTGCGTCTTTTTTCTGTTTGTCCTCTCGATCTCACCGAGCTGTGGTCGTGGAAGAGGAAGGGAGAGGAGGGGGGACCGGTGGGGCAGAGTGGGAGGAGTCTGCGACGTATTTTGATCCTCGCGCCGAGTGCGCGTGCACTCGGTAGGCAACTTTGAGTTGTATCGAGTGCGAGTATACCGAAGAAAAATGAAATTGCATGTTAATCGAGAAAAATAATATATATTAATAATATAATATATAATAATAATTATTATTTTTATCATCAGCGTTATTTCATACGAGTGAACGACTGGAACGGCAACATTTTTTTAGGGTGTCAAAAAAGCGTCGAAATTCGAGCCTTCCTCGATGAAAGTTGGCTAAAAATTAATCCCAGTGAGAGGGAAAGAGCCTAGTTCTTCAGCGGAATATGGCGAGCAGCTGTCTCGCGACAGAGCACCCTTTCACGCTCCTCCAGTCGCTCCCTTTCTCTCGCCGCTTTCCCAGACATTCTCGAAAAGAAATCGTTGTTTCGTTTTTTTTTTTTACGTACAACCAAATATTTTTTTCCTCGATGTAGCAAAAAACCATGTTTACAATGGAGAATTTGCATGAAACGATCCGAAACTGAACGTCAATATCCGACAGCGAGAAAGAAAACTTCAATGAAAATCTTCGTCCGTCCGATTCGTTCGCATGGCTCGGGAAAATCTCAAGAGCGTACGCTCTGCCGGCGGATCACGGCACGGCGTTAATGCCAAAGAACCGATAAAAGTTCGTCAAAACAACATCGTCCGATCGACAATAGCTCGATTCATTTTCGCGAACAAATATTTATATTCGTTACATAAATACATACAGGGTGTCCCAAAAATCAATGTCTGACAATTTCGAGTTTGACTCGGAATTCCATTCCGAGTCGAAATGTACTTTGGTATTTTTTCATACGACCAAAAGCTGACGAGTTATCAATCGTCAAAGTTTCAGCGAATCGGACGCGCGTCCTACTGGTCCGGGGATAATAATTAATAACTCGGCGGGGATTCGCCGGATGAAAAAGTGCTCAAGGACTTTTCGACTTGGAATTCCATCCCCAATGTAGCCCTAAAATATCAGCACCTACTTTTGGGACACCCTGTACATAAGTCGTCCTCTTTGACCCATTCAGAGTTTCGAGTGTTTCTCGATCTTTCGCACGGGGTTTTTTCCCCGAGTTTTTTTTTTTTTTTTTTTTTTTCAACGTTGCGACATGCTTTTGCAAGCGCCGCGCGAGAACGAGAGCACGAAAACTACTCGGTATAACCCGCCAACTCGGCGTCCATCTAGCAAATGTATATGCCTTTGTCTCTCTCTCTCTCTCTCTCTTTCTATTTTTTCTATCCGTGTACACGCACACTTGGACACACGCACACAAACACAAAGGAATACAAGAATGTCTATAGAACACTCGAGCTCTCGGTGGCGTGAGTCACCAACAGCTGATGGCTGGCGCCACTCAGCTGGTTGTTACCGGTGAGGTTGTCGCGCGGGCTGTAGAAGCGCGTGTATAGCCTCCGCGAGCCTCCGAGGTGGAGTTTTCGACCCGCGCCGCGCTCGCCTCGCGGGTAAGGACCGTGCGCTATCTTCGCCGGTGTATCAGCTGGTTTGTCGGACTTACCCGGTTACAGAAACTACGTGAATAAGTCATGAGAGCGATGCTCGAACTACGATGTTCTTGCGCATACGTTGGAGATACATTTTTTCACGTTTTTTTTTCTCGCTACTATTGTACGTCGTTGACGCGGCATTTTACGGATACGAAAGCACTTCGAGGTGACGCGGACTGGGAAAAGTGACGAGAGAGCCGACGTTCGATGATTTGTGGCAACGAAAAAAAAGCAGCAGGCTATAAAATCGAAAATTTTCATAAATATCGATTTTTGATTTTTTTATCTTCCTGCAACGCTGCTATTTTTAGATTTCCGGCGAAACACGGAGCAAAATGGTTGTTCCTCTCTGTGAAGCTCTTTCGAGCGGGAGGGAAAAAAAAGTTTGAATTTATTTCCGGATTTGATTAATTTATCAATGATACATTCACCGCGAGCGTCGGTATAATTCGTTTAACGAGTATTTCGACGAGTATTGACGCGGCATTTTACGGACAAGAAAGCACTTTGAGGTGACGCGGACTGGGAAAAGTGACGAGAGAGCCGACGTTCGATGATTTGTGGCAACGAAAAAAAAGCAGCAGGCTATAAAATCGAAAATTTTCATAAATATCGATTTTTGATTCTTTTATCTTCCTGCAACGCTGCTATTTTCAGATTTCCGGCGAAACACGGAGCAAAATGGTTGTTCCTCTCTGTGAAGCTCTTCCGAGCGGGAGGGAAAAAAAAGTTTGAATTTATTTCCGGATTTGATTAATTTATCAATGATACATTCACCGCGAGCGTCGGTATAATTCGTTTAACGAGTATTTCGACGAGTATTGACGCGGCATTTTACGGACACGAAAGCACTTTGAGGTGACGCGGACTGGGAAAAGTGACGAGAGAGCCGACGTTCGATGATTTGTGGCAACGAAAAAAAAGCAGCAGGCTATAAAATCGAAAATTTTCATAAATATCGATTTTTGATTTTTTTATCTTCCTGCAACGCTGCTATTTTTAGATTTCCGGCGAAACACGGAGCAAAATGGTTGTTCCTCTCTGTGAAGCTCTTTCGAGCGGGAGGGAAAAAAAAGTTTGAATTTATTTCCGGATTTGATTAATTTATCAATGATACATTCACCGCGAGCGTCGGTATAATTCGTTTAACGAGTATTTCGACGAGTATTGACGCGGCATTTTACGGACAAGAAAGCACTTTGAGGTGACGCGGACTGGGAAAAGTGACGAGAGAGCCGACGTTCGATGATTTGTGGCAACGAAAAAAAAGCAGCAGGCTATAAAATCGAAAATTTTCATAAATATCGATTTTTGATTTTTTTATCTTCCTGCAACGCTGCTATTTTTAGATTTCCGGCGAAACACGGAGCAAAATGGTTGCTCCTCTCTGTGAAGCTCTTTCGAGCGGGAGGGAAAAAAAAGTTTGAATTTATTTCCGGATTTGATTAATTTATCAATGATACATTCACCGCGAGCGTCGGTATAATTCGTTTAACGAGTATTTCGAGTCAAATTCCAACGAGGATGATTTTAAAAAACTGGAAGGAGCTTGAAAAAAATATGAGATGAGAATTTCGCTCGGCACGTACACCACGAAAAAAAGTCACGAGAAGCCCACATTTTTTTCCGCGTTCTCTACATTTCACAGAGGCAGAGGACGAAAGGCGAGGAAGAGCAATGAAGAAAATGCAAGTTGCCCACTTAGGAACGCTCAACGAGACGAGAGCCAAGCTCCTTTATTTCGGGCGATTTTTTTTCTCTCTTCGTTTCGTTCTTCTCCCGAGCTGATGGGAGAAGCCTCGTTACGGTCTTTTTTGGCGTCTGGTTCAAGCCACAGGCGCCGTTTCCGTCGCCTAATTTCGTCTATGACCCTACCCGAGCTTATCCCAAGTTTGGTGGGCAAATTATACCACGTGACGAAAACGTTCAACTTCCATTCGGAAAAATAAAATTCTTCGCCAATCCGACGTTTGACTCTCGATTAATTCAGAAATTTCCCCCCTCGCTTACGAATTTTAAACAGCATTGGTTGGAAAAATATGCGTACGAATGCCTGTGGGAACAATTTGTACCCTCGAGTTTTATTGCTAAGGAAAAAAAAAGAAGAACCGAACGCGTTTAATGGAGTTTAATTGTTTGTACAAAAATCAATGTATCTGGCAAATTTCTCTGGCAAAAAAGCCAGAGAAGGGAAGATATCGTTGTCGAATGATGATTTTCAAGTCACCCTATATTGCAAATCGGCGGAGATCTCAAGGCCACTGGTCCGTGGAGTCTCTCTCTCTCTCCCTCACGCACACAAACCGACTCGACGCCGTTCCTATCCGTTGTGCGGTCGTTCGTGAGCTTCCAAGTTCAGGTTCGTCGCCTGAGAATTGCCCCGATGTTACCCATCTCTTTTCTCATCTTTAATCTCTCTCCCTCTCATCTTACACTCATCTATGGTAGTAAAACAATCTCGCAAACTGAATACTGCGCACAATCATCTCCGAGTTTCACGCGCATACGCAAAAAATTGTGCCACGAAATATTCGCGGCACAATATTCTTGAGATTGAAAAAATCGTTCGTACAAAGGATAACCGAACAGTTTTGTAATAATTGTACGCTAAAAGGTAAATGCAAGAGGAAAAAGACTGGAATTTATCGCTCGACCCACGTATCGCATTTGGATCTCGAATATCATTTTTTTTTATTCGATTGAATTTACCCAAGCGTGTATAAATTGTTTATTCTCGTTGAGAAATGTGACGAGACGTGTTACGTATTAATCGCGCGAGCATGTATCACTATTTTTCGTAAATATATGTTTGTACAAGCGGTGTGCTCGTAATAGCGGCAATTGGGGGGCGTGCTCCGTGCACGGCACGGTTTCATCTCTTTTCTAATATTTCACAAAAGGGTATGAATATTCAGCTGCGTTTTACTCCCCCCTCTACGTGCCTACGCTAACAATACATACACACGCACACGCAGCGGGCACGGAACATGTGTACGCGGTCATCCGCATAAATTGAAGCGATTTTCGAAAAATATTTCACGGCTTGCGTCAAACTTTACGTACGAGGGCGACCCCCGAAGATCGAGGACGTTTGACTGGAAAGGTATGGCGATTTTTTAAATTATACCGAGATTTGTTGACTTTTTTTTTTATGGCATATTTTATCGCTCGTCAGGCAAAGATAAAGTGAAATTCAATGAAAACGAGGAAATTTTATTATTAAAACTTAATAAATATCGAAAATGAGAGCAATTGTTATCATCTTGCTTTTAATCGTCAATTTGCGTATGCGAATTCACTGACTCAATGTATGATTTTTGGGACAAAAAAAAACTGAAATTCCAATGGATTTCAAAGTTCCAAATTTTTCTTTCAATTTTCATACATCGTTTCACGGACTCGCTATTTTTACGAGTATGTTTCATTTTCTTCGTTCCTCTACGAGCTTTTACACGTCTGCTTCTGTCAGAGTCATCTCTTCCGGTGTAGAGAAAATTGTGCTCGATTTTTATGTTTACTTTAAACGAAGCTAAGAAAGTTTGGATAGCGAATGAAAGAAAAGTTGTTCAACCACCTGTCGAGGATCAACCGCGACGATAAAAATCGTTGATTGAGCCAGGACAAGCTCGGGATGACAAAGGACGAAATTTTCAATAAAATTGACGTTTCGAGCAATAAAATTGAGGAATGGCGTTTGTCGTGTCAACGGGGATGAAGCCCACGAGGGAATTGTGAGGGAAACGAAGCTGTCTCCGGCAGAAAGTACGAATAAATAGAACGAGGAAAGGACGTGAAAAAAAAAGCGAAGGAAAAAAGAGGAGCAGCGGAGGTAACGAGACGAAATCGAATTTTTTTCGAACAAGATTGCGAGCTGCTCTCGCATTTTCTTTTTTCCATTCCTCGCTCGGACGAACCGGAAAATCAGCTGTCGTTATGTGCGGCACTGCGAATGATTAACCTGGCCCATTTGCAAATACTTTCGAAATACACCGAATGCTGATTATCGTCATTATCGTCTTTCCAACTGTAACAGCGATCGCGGTGAGTACTTGTACGAAAAAAAAAATTCCCAAAGACGAAAATAGTGCAACGATAAATTTGTATAATAAATAATTTATCTATACACGTTTTTTCAATATCGCATTGGAAATTCGAAAATAAATTGTTTCGTTTATTTAATAGAAATTCCGAAATTGTTCTCGTTTTATTCTCATCATGAAAAAAAATGATAAAATTCGTCGATATCGAAGGTATCGAAAAAAAAATCATGGAAAGGAAGGAAAAGAGTGTTATTGTGGAAAATGTACGAATTTCGAGAACATTTTATTTTTGACTCGTAAACTCCGCGAATGATTAACCTGGTCCAATTGCAAATACTTTCGAAATACACCGAATGCTGATTATCGTCATTATCGTCTGTCCAACTGTAACAGCGATCGCGGTGAGTACTTGTACGAAAAAAAAAATTCCCAAAGACGAAAATAGTGCAACGATAAATTTGTATAATAAATAATTTATCTATACACGTTTTTTCAATATCGCATTGGAAATTCGAAAATAAATTGTTTCGTTTATTTAATAGAAATTCCGAAATTGTTCTCGTTATATTCTCATCATGAAAAAAAATGATAAAATTCGTCGATATCGAAGGTATCGAAAAAAAAATCATGGAAAGGAAGGAAAAGAGTGTTATTGTGGAAAATGTACGAATTTCGAGAACATTTTATTTTTGACTCGTAAACTCCGCGAATGATTAACCTGGTCCAATTGCAAATACTTTCGAAATGCACCGAATGCTGATTATCGTCATTATCGTCTTTCCAACTGTAACAGCGATCGCGGTGAGCACTTGTACGAAAAAAAAAATTCCCAAAGACGAAAATAGTGCAACGATAAATTTGTATAATAAATAATTTATCTATACACGTTTTTTCATATCGCATTGGAAATTCGAAAATAAATTGTTTTGTTTATTTAATAGAAATTCCGAAATTGTTCTCGTTATATTCTCATCATGAAAAAAAATGATAAAATTCGTCGATATCGAAGGTATCCAAAAAAAAATCATGGAAAGGAAGGAAAAGAGTGTTGTGGGAAATGTACGAATTTCGAGAACATTTTATTTTTGACTCGTAAACTCCAGCGTTTTCGACAACGTCGAGTCAAGCGGAAGAGTAAAAGAAAAAAAGAGAAACGAGAGGATTCGCGCGTGTGACTCGGCGCGTATTATACGCGTGTTTAGAGAACAAGGGATCCAGCTGACGTAACTCAAAGTCCGATGGAGGCTCTTCTGTGCATATATCAACGTTGTTCAATAATTCTTTTTCTTTCTCCACTTATCCTATCCCTATTTTTTTTTCTACGTGCACGTGTCACAGAGCTCGAACGAAATATACATTCGCGAGTCCAGCTTTTTCTCTCGCTCTTTCTCGCTTCTTTCAGGCGATCTCGCAGTGCGAGCGGAGACGCGAAGGATTTTCGCCCGTTTGATTTATTCGAGCTCTCTCCCGAACGTGCGAGGACGGACGCGTCTTCGTCCCCCGCCCCCTCACTTTCTCTCTCTCTTTCTCGTGGTCGGAAAATATTTGCGCCCATCTCCTGTTACTACAAAAGGACCGGCGGACTCGAGAAGGATATTTCCGAAGAGACGCGAACGAAAATGTCGCTTTTGCAAATACTACTCGGGCGGGGCTATAAGCTGGAATGAAAAGAAGAGGAGCGCTCGCACAGTCATTGGCCACGAGAGAATTATAGGTAATGAAAATGGCGCGGTTTGGTTCTTTCGATTTGTCGATTAAATCACAATAAAAAGAGACTAAAAAAAGGTGGAAAAAAGTATTCATCAGGGTGAAATTAAAATCGTCATTAATGCCTCTGGTTATTAATTCGAACGGCCAATGACTGTAGTTTTTGTGGGTGCAATAAGGAAACTAGGGGAGAGCGGCAAACTTTTCGGAACGCAGGTACTATTTTGACCCCGAGGAACGCCCTTGACCATCGGCGTATCGTTTCATCATCGATTTGCGAAAAGTAAAAATTTGAAAATTATTCGGATGCTTCCAGGACCGAGAACCATTCACCCAGAGATGAGAGAGGATTTCCAAGATCATTCTCCCACTATTTTGACCCCGAGGAACGGCCTTGACCATCGGCGTATCGTTTCATCATCGATTTGCGAAAAGTAAAAATTTGAAAATTATTCCGATGCTTCCAGGACCGAGAACCATTCACCCAGAGACGAGAGAGGATTTCCAAGATCATTCTCCCACTATTTTGACCCCGAGGAACGCCCTTGACCATCGGCGTATCGTTTCATCATTGATTTGCGAAAAGTAAAAATTTGAAAATTATTCCGATGCTTCCAGGACCGAGAACCATTCACCCAGAGACGAGAGAGGATTTCCAAGATCATTCTCCCACTATTTTGACCCCGAGGAACGCCCTTGACCATCGGCGTATCGTTTCATCATCGATTTGCGAAAAGTAAAAATTTGAAAATTATTCGGATGCTTCCAGGACCGAGAACCATTCACCCAGAGATGAGAGAGGATTTCCAAGATCATTCTCCCACTATTTTGACCCCGAGGAACGGCCTTGACCATCGGCGTATCGTTTCATCATCGATTTGCGAAAAGTAAAAATTTGAAAATTATTCCGATGCTTCCAGGACCGAGAACCATTCACCCAGAGACGAGAGAGGATTTCCAAGATCATTCTCCCACTATTTTGACCCCGAGGAACGCCCTTGACCATCGGCGTATCGTTTCATCATTGATTTGCGAAAAGTAAAAATTTGAAAATTATTCCGATGCTTCCAGGACCGAGAACCATTCACCCAGAGACGAGAGAGGATTTCCAAGATCATTCTCCCACTATTTTGACCCCGAGGAACGCCCTTGACCATCGGCGTATCGTTTCATCATCGATTTGCGAAAAGTAAAAATTTGAAAATTATTCCGATGCTTCCAGGACCGAGAACTATTTACTCAGAGACGAGAGAGGATTTCCAAGATCATTCTCCCACTATTTTGACCCCGAGGAACGCCCTTGACCATCGGCGTATCGTTTCATCATCGATTTGCGAAAAGTAAAAATTTGAAAATTATTCCGATGCTTCCAGCGCCGAGAACTATTTACCCAGAGATGAGAGACGATCTCCAAGATCTTTTCCAACGCGGAGCAGTCTCTCCGCGTCGCAGGTATGAAAAGTAAGGATCGAAGAGGCTGAATCGAACCCCGAGGTACGGCCTGGAAAGCTAATTTACAAGGTGTGCAGTGCCAAAGATGTTGATCTTTGCGAGCGGAGGATATTTTCTCTGTGGTCGAGTCCCACACAGGTAGAAGCGAGAGAAAGGTGTGGACTTTGACTGCAGGAGCTAGAAAGATTTTCCTCGACTGTCCAACGATTTTTCGCAAACCAAATAAATTGCACGAAAATTACAAAAAAAAATGATTATTCGCAAATTTCGATGATTCGCTATTTGAAAATATTTCAACCGTTTCTCAACGACATTTTGACATTCCCAAAAAAGTTCATTACCCGCAATTCGGCTGGAGAAACAGCTCGGTTCAGACGCCAAAATACAACATTCCTTCGATCGGTGAACGATTGATCGAACTTTTATTCCCCTAAATAACTAAATCGTCCGCGCAGAGTCGTAACAAGAACCGAAGAAACTGTGACAAAATTCGAAACGGCGGACGGTAAACATGGGTAGTAAAATTGCAGCGGAATTTTTGGAGCGTGAAGACAACAATCAGCCGCAGGAGCACAGGTCATAATGGAGTGTATTGTTGTCTGCTGTCTGGACGAGGAAGCGAGGCTGAGCGAGGCTGAGCGAGGCCGAGAGCCGAATATGTGCGGAGAAACACGTACGCGAGGGTGTAACGAAAAGCCAGGAAGAAAGAGAGAGAGAGGAGAGAGAATGATAGATAAAGAGAGGGGGGGGGGGGAGCGTCGCAAGAGTGAAAGGAGAAAGAAGAGGGGGGAGGCGGAGTGAAGGAGGAGAGATACACGACGTTATCAATTGAAATTCCCCTGTAAAGATTTTCGTCTCTTTCACTCGTGAACTTTTCCATCCTGTCGTGTGTATTACGCAAAAAATATACACGAGAGAATCGACACAAGGGAGAGTTACGGAGGGAGACGCGATAGAACAGCTGGCCTCCGCGCTATTTTTACCCAGAGACGGTGTGTATCGAGCGCGACGTGAAAGTACAAGAAAAAAAAAAGATTTCATTATTTCGCGAACGTTTCGTAAATTTTTCGTCGAGATAAATGTTACGTGTAATCGCGAATGATTCTTCTCTCGTTTGTTTTTCAATGTGGGACGAAAGCTCGTGCCACGTCAGTCTTCGAGTGTTTTTTTTTTTCATTTTTCGCAGGCGATAAGAGTGAAAGGAGAAAGAAATGGAATAAACAGATAACGCTCGTGAGCTAACGAGAGACCGTGATAACGTTTGAGCGAGATAATTGTTAATTGAGAGATTTAATCAACGAGAGAAATTGTCGGTTGGAGATTGAGAGAGAAATAATAAGCCTGACGTGCGATGAAATCCGAGCGTAAACGTATCGTTATTTTGGTCGATTCTTTTAATTGCCCGAAGGAGAATTGAATTTCTCCGGTAATGCAAAGTACGGCAGAGAAGAGAAAAACGATTTCTCCCTCGCAAGTACGTAGGAATTTGCGTTTCCAGCGGCTCAATTTGTCCGTACGGATAATGTGTATCAAACACGGATGGAAAATTGAATTAACGGTATTACGAGAGTCGGTGCATTGGCGTACGCGATGTGTACAAATGGGTTTAATGCGGTTGGTTGCAGGGCGACGTTTTCGTCGTCGTGAATTACGCATCAACGTATGGGGCATTTCAGAACGCGTTTAAAAACGATCATTCATTATTTTTCCAGTTTTTTTTCACCGATGCGCCATCTCACTGCGAAAATTGTAACTCTTTTCGACGCTTCGGAAAACGAAAAAAAAAAAAGAAAAAAAACTTTTCAACGAGAACCAAGAAACGAAATGATAAAAGATAAACTTTCATCAATATTTTTCATCGTTCACCGAAAAATGAGTTATAATCAAAGAATGAGAGTACAAAAAGAATGAAAAAAAAACATTTTTTTTCAAATTTTCGAAATTTTCAAATCCGCGTCGATTCGAACTCGAATGGCCGATGCGCGAAGCGGAGGTAGTCTCGGTTTCTCCCGCGGACGGAGGAAGAAAAAAAAGCGACGCGACAGAGGTCGAGAGTAAGAGACGACTTATGTACGGTAACGTAACAAGATTGTTAAATGTTGAGCACGGGGGAACAGCAGGTGTTTTAAAGCCATTCCTAGACGAGGCCGGAAAAGTGCGAAGGGTTTTTTTTCGTCCAATGAACAAAGTCGACGTCAAAGTTGAGAGTACACGAACCGCGCATTACAATGTTCTTTTTATTCGCCTCTTCCCCCTCCCGCCCGCCCAGCGCGCCGCGCTTCGTCCGCTCGCCGCGCGCCGCGCTGCACTCGCGGGCTCCGCAGCGCCATCTTATCCCCACTCGCGATCGCTGCTGTATTCGTACTTTGTTGTTTCATCGTACCTGCCTATATTTACGTCGCTAACGACGTATAAGCTCGTAAAACATACATGTACACGTTTATGTAGGTATATCGTGCGTGTTACGTTTTGCGAGAGAACTAATATGCGGCGAGGGGAGGGGAGGGGGGAGGAGGACGCCAAGTTGCACGCGAGGCGTAGTAACCTCTCGCGCGTTCTATAAACACAGCGCGCATAACAGAAACATTGTGTATGAGATGAAAAAAAGAGAGGGAGGAAAAGCGCGAGAGAGAGGGAGAGAAAATAAAATAAAGACCAACAACCTATAAGATAAACTGCGCAATAACGTCCTTGGCTCGTACGGAATACTTTTTTTTCTTGCAAACTCGTACGTTGTTGTGGTTTTTTTTTCTTTGTACCACATTTCTCGGCTGTTTGCCCGAATTTTTCTTGTCTCGCATTGTTTCGAATACGACGAATATACTACACCTTGTCGACATTTTGTCGTCATCATCTTCGTCTTTCTTTTTTTTTTCACGAACGAAATTGAACGAATTTCAGCTTTAGAATGACACACAAAAAAGAATATCGTTCAGTTTTCGGTGTTTACAAACGCGCGGAAGTGAAGAAAAAAAAAGGACAGTTTTATCCGGGTCAGGGATGTTACGACGCAGCGGAAATCCAGCAACGAAAATGAACATGTGCGTCTAGCGATATTTATTGACTACGGTACGCTGCAGCGCAGTTGTGTTGAGAATGGTCAGTAGTGGAGTGACTCGTGATACTTTCCTCGAGCAAATGTCGCCTTTTACGCGGACGAAATAAGAACTATTCGTCGTCTCCTGTACGACAAAATCGAAACAAATGTTGCGAGGAGAAACAATGACGATAATTCGCAAATTCGAGCGACCATCGTGTTTCGATCGTTCAGCGATGAAAATGAATGTTTTCCTTCAATTCGCATAGGAGGAAAGAATTCCTCGTGTAATCTTGCCATGCACACGAGGTTGTCGATAATCGAGTCTAGAGTGATAAAGTGACGTTCTTGTTGATAAAACTCTGGATCGTGTCACGAGTGCAACGATTAGTTGTGCGTCCCATCGGCGTGAAACAATCAAGTACGAAACGAGCGCATGCAGGCGCGAACGAGGGCAACTCGTTGGATTCTAATGGCGATTAATAAATGCGATAAATACGAAATATTTCTAAACGATACAGAAATATCGAATTTCGTCTCGAAAATTGTTTCAATTATTTCTTCCATCTTCGATGAATAAAAAATTCAAAAAAAAATAATAATCATCCGTGTCGACATGGTACGTTTCTCGGGACAAATTTTTGGTAACCTTTTCAAAAATTCCGGATGATCGTTTAATAACGACGGAAGACACCTTCCATCGCGTGCGATTGGCATAATACGTGGTGATAATAAAAATACGCGACCCTGAACCTTTGCGACTGTCTCGTGCTCGCCACATTTTTCATTCAACTTTTGACATTTAACAAACTTCCCCGAAATTTTTGCATTATTCATTGCTCGCGTGTGCCCGACATTGACTTCCCGCTGGTCATAAATGAATTACTTCGTAAGAGGGTTCATTACCGTCATTTTTCCCCCTCGAATATCACGAGTGCTCGTCGAATACACGAATTTCACATTTTTCGATCCCAAATTGATTTCACACCTTTTTTCGTTTTGGTCGTATCTTTATTATACGATTAAAACACCTTGTTTATTGTTATAGTTTTCCGAGGACGCAGACACGTGACTTATCGGTCCTGCTATATTGGTCAATACTTCAAGGACGATTCGTCGAATCGAAAAGTGCTTAAAGGCCCTTCGACTCGGAATTTTCTTCCCAAGTTGGCATTAAATTGTCAGCCCCCATGTTTGAAACATCCTGTATGGAAAAGATTGCCCGCAACAAGGGAATTTTGATGAAAATTGAAGGTGTTACAGTCAAGCAGGTAGACACCTTCAGGTACGCAGGCGTTCATCGATAATTCATTTTACGCCTCATACCCGAACTTAAAACAACGTACTGCGCGTATTTGTATACAGAAAGAAGCAAACATTTAGGCACTCGATCGAAATCGTGATATTCGGTGCGTTCAAGTTTTTTTTTTTTTTTTTCGAAAAAAAGAACATCGAGAAACCACCCCGTACCACGAGGATCATTAAACACACGTGACGGTTTCTTAATCTTCGATTATTTGACGAGAGAAGAAAGGAATTACGGAAATTTACACAGAAATATAAACGACGATAATACACGAGGGAAAATATGTGCGCAAGTTTCGCCCGGAGATTTCCGCGACTGGATTTCGCTCTTTGATTCAAAATCGTGGAATTTCCAAGCTTCGTCCCATTGGTCCGACAATATTGATTAATAACTCGACGGGGATTCGTCGGATGAAAAAATGCTCACAGACTTTTCGGCTTGGAATCTCATCCCCGATGTAGCATTGAATCTTCAGCATCCAATTTTGGGACACTTCGTATTTCTTTACGATAAAGAGGAAAAAACCCTCGCGTGGGTTCAAAGTGCACTTTCGCGAGCACGAATCACGCACGGTGACGGAAAGGTATAAAGTGGAAGAGAAAGAGAGAAAATTAGTTTCGTATCGCGACGCCATCTCCGTCTCTCTCGAATATCCGTGGACGTTGTCGCTTGTGTGCTATAGCGCGCAGCAGCGGCGTGAGTCTACACGAGTTATTTATAGAAGTCGATTATTGTGCAACGAAACGCCGGCTTTACGTAACTCTACGCGCCACCGTCGCTTCGATGTATCGTGTCGCACACGTGTCCGTGTGTACGTATAATTATAATTATTATAAGCATGCGAGCGTGTGTAAAAATGTGCATAAGACGAGGAGGAACGGATCGCCCGTCACCCAGCAGCTCACTGTCGGTCACCCGGTCGATCGCGAGATCGTTTCACGAGAGACAACTTTCCTCCGGCAACCTTTGTCGGCAACGTAATCTGTGATTACTGTATGAACGCTTTTTTAGTTATTCTCTCGTCATAAGAGCACTATATTCATCGAGAATATTTCGTCGTCGCGGTTTCTGCAAAATGGCGCTTATTTCCATGTTTCTTTCGTCGAAATGGCAAAAAAAATCGTATAATCCTCATCTTTCGATTCTTGTCGTTGGATCAATTTTGATATTCAGGTTTTTTTTTGGTGTTTTTATTAAGATTCGACGGAAGATCGAGCAATGTTCGAACGAAGAAAACGGAGAGCGAGACGATCTGAAATGAAGCAAAGCAAGTTTGCAGGTTTGAAAAAAGAGAAGATCAGGCAGCTCGAGTTCTTGGAAAAGGTGTTTTGAAGACGGAATCGGCGTTTGTTCCTCGTACGAGGACTTCGCAGCCGCCGATGTAAACAACAAAATGGCCAACTTTTGAACAGAAATTTGCACACGCGAGGAAAACTGAATACGAAGACGTTTTGTTCTTTGTTCCTTTGCTGATCTCTGACTTTTTCGCTCTCGTGTATTCTTTTGATTTTTTTTTTTTTTTTCATTTAAAAAAAACATCGTTCGATCTAGTATTATCCAATAAAATTTTTGAAAAATGTGTTTGCGCGACACTTATTACGCCTGGAGATGATATCCGAGAGCGTTGACTCAAATTTTTCGACGTCGTTTGGCAAAAATGATTTTTTTCATCAAAGACGGAATTCTCGATGATAAAAACGACCGAAAAAGACGGAATCAACTTTCGACCGTAGACTCGGTCGACAGAAGTTGGGTGACGAACGCCCGTGGCAATTGGACGGGCACGCAGGAAACATCGAATTACGAGTCCGAACGAACGCGTCCGCGCCTCTCCGCGAGCGTAAAAATTTACGGACATTAGGGTGGTTCGAAAAATCGACAATTTTTTTTGTCACTTTTGTCCACAACACGCGACAGATCTACTTGGCGGAGCGTCAAATTTCTGATAAAAATTAGCTGCACAATTTTATCCTACGTTCAGCGGTAGCGGCTTGAAAATAACGAAATTACAACAAAAAAAGTGCCCAAATGTAGCATATTTGCGGTGACGATTTTGCAATTTTCAAGAAAAAAAAAGTCGATTATTTAACCCCACCCTAATGTGTGTATGCGTGTGTTGAGTGTTCTTACAACGTACGAGTTCGACTGTGCGGCGTGCAAGGTGCGCGAGGAGTGCCCTCTCGCGGCAATCACCGAATGAACGAAGCGAGAGAGAAAGACAGAGAGGGAGAGAGGTGGAAGAGCTCGCAATGTTGGTTGGGAGGTCGGGGAGTCGCCGGCCGGCTTCCAAACAGCTGAGCCAAGCGTAAACTTTACTACGGACGAGAGAGCGAAATATTTCTTCGGTTACTCTTCGAGAAAGGGGGGAAAAAAGCGCGAGACAAAATGGCGATGCCTCACGGCACCTCGTCTATATCAATGTTTTGACTGTAGGTACTTTGTACTTGAATACCTGTATCCGCTTGTTTACGCGATCGATCGATGCCGCATATTGCGAAAGAAAGAAGCAGAAATGGAATCGCAATAACGTTTCAATGTTTTGATGGCGAAAAGTTACGTTTCTCACGATTTACGAGTCGTGAATGGCGCGCGTTTCAAGACGTACGGCGGGTGTGATTCGATAAAATAAATTTTTTGAAATAATAATAAATCGAATAAAACGACAATTTCGCCTACTCGGAGATGCTATAAAAAGCTAAAAAAAATCGTCAAGTACAGCACTGTAAAACAGTGATTCGAAATATTGAGATAATTTTCAAGATTTTGATAAACTGTAAACTGTTTAAAAAACGTATTTTCGAGTCTTATTACATTAATTCGTTCATTTTTTTAACTGCTACTGGATTTTTTCAAAATTCAAAACACCGAGAACTCTGCGAAAGTACGATAGCCCATTAAAAGTAAGAAACATCGTAAACCTTGATTTTGATAACGTTTGCTTGGCCATTAATTCATCAAACAACAATTCGTTTCGTGTGAGGTAGATGTTTTTTTGGTCACACGTGGCAAGAGCTTCAAGGTCAAGAAGAGTAAGCGTAACTCGAGGAATGTGCGACGCGAGCGAAATATGAGCGTAGCGCAAGACACAGCGAGTTCTTTTTTCTGTCCCAGTCTGCACTGTTGAAATAATCGAAAGGAAAAAAATAATAAATAAAGAGCCGATGTTTATCGAAAAAAATCGCAACTACGCGTGTGAAAAGTCCTTTTGTCTGTACGTGCGGTGCGCACGAGTGATTTGTTTTGCGCGCCACGTACGACCGTTGCAAAACTTATCGAATTCTGTAAAATCGGTGTTATATATGCTCGAAATTATTCTTCGGTTTTATCGCGTTCCGTCAATGGCGACCCACCGAAATTAGCGAGGCTTGCCGGGGGTTTTATCTCGCAGGAAACGATAATGCGCATATACATTTGCAGCCGGCCGAGAGCGTCCATCAACGAAAAAAAACGAAAGAAAGAAGGAGAAAGAGGGCGGGAGGGGGAGAGAGAGAGAGAGAGAGAGAGAGAAACCGGCTTCCACGAATCGCTCGAAGCACACGCACGCACACACACACACGCATGGCGGCCGGTTTCGGCCGGTCGTCGCTTTCGCTCCTCGCGAAACGTAAAATTTCGCCAGCGCGACTCCTTCGTTCCCGTCCCGTTTCTGTTTTTTTTTCATTCTCCTTTTTCTCATTACGAATGAAAAAACGAGCATTAAAGCGCGAATTTTGACGAAGCAAAAATTCCACGCGAAAAAGACGCTTGTAAAATCCTCGACAAAGCCCGAAAATATCCGATGACAATAGTGATAATGCATGCTGATCATAATAATAATGCGGAGGAAGGCGCACGAGACGAAAAAAAAATGGACGCTCACCTGCAAAACTCAGCTTCCTGTTCCTCGCACTCGGCTTCCACGATTTCCTCGATCAGAATCCTTTCGTCACAATTTCCAAACACTGACATACCTACGGCACGATTGTTTAATGCGCACACCGAAACAACAACAACATCAACACCAACAACAATAATCACTATCTACGAGGTCGCGATTCCGTTGTTTCCCCCCACCCCCCCAAGCCCGAAAACAAAAGAAAAAACGTATCGTCACGAATCACATGTGGCAATTAATTTCTCTTCACTTCTTGTTCAAATCACTGTTGAAAAAAAAAACCGTAATCGCGATAAATACTTTTTGCTTCTCTTATCTCGAGAAATTAATGCGAACGACCGTTGCAGCCGCGCTTTCACGAGAAAGCAGCGTGCCGCACTTCAAGTACCACGCGACGATCCTACACGCTCGCACACCGGATCATCAATCTCGCGAGAGAATAAAAAAAAGATGAATTTCACGATCCCCACTGTCCCCCGTTCGCCCCACCCCCAACAGCGAAACGACGATTCTCGAACTTTGTACAAAACTTTTGATGTCCTTGTACACTCGGGCACTCGGCGATTTGACGATTTATTTATATCGTTACTGTTATTAATTACTTATTTTCAATCCACAATAACGGATGTATCGACCGTCTTTCAGCTGTCTCGTATTTTTTTCTTTCTCAGACTTTACGATTCATCGACACGGAACCGGGCGCGACTCTCCTCAGCGCCGAGGACACACAACGCCCGAACGCGTTTTCGTAATGGCGATATTCTTTGGCGGGAAACAGCTGAGGGCCCCCACGACGACGCGCGAGCGGGAGAAAGAGAGAGCGATAAAATGGCGGAGATTATTACGCCGCCGGTACCAGGGCCGTAAACTTCTCGAGGGTTCCTTAGCGGGGGCGATAAGCGTTTTTTTTTTGGCGATCTTTTTCAGTTCCTCTTTCGCCCACCACGTGCGTCACACCAACACGATAAAAATTACGAGTATTCGCTTCTATTTAGCACTTGGACTCGATGCAACCATGGGAGACGGGAAACAAACGAAGAAATGGAGAGAGGAAAAAAAGTCAAAATGCCGCGTTTCACACGCGCCTCGCGACACAACGATTAGCTTACATTTAGTCTTACGGGATAAGAACTGATGCGCAAGTTAAAAAATCTCTCGGTTGGCGAAAAATGCTCACTCTTACACTTACAAAATGTGTCACCCTTTATCACTCGATCTTTCGATCAATCTCTATTTTTTTTTACTCCACGTTCCTCGCCTCTTTTTCTTCAATGATTTCGATGTCGCTCGAGAATTCCCTCGAATGTACAAAATTTCAGTTCGTCTATTTCCTTCGTGTATGTCACCAGCACCATTATGGAAAGAAAAAGAACCCGATGTTTATAGATCGATCGGTTCAATGTGATTGTGAAAACTTTGTTTATGTTTCGCTTTTTTGTCACGCTACAGGAAAAGCACGTGCGACCGCAATATCACGAATTCGCGATGTGTTCGTAGATGTCTCCTCGAGCACGTATTTTTTCTTTATTAAGGTTTTTGTTTCTCTACCGAAAAATTAAACGAAAGATAGAGACAAAAGAAAAATCCGTATCACAATTTCGAAGAAAAACCACCGTATCGAAGAAATCACGTTGAAAACAATGCAAAACGCGCTTTCCTCGAAAAATTTATTGCTCAAGAGATCACAATTGGCAGTGGGTTATAGGTTAAAAATGTGAGAAATCAGCGATGACACCGGATACGCGCACGTTGCTGCTTCATCCGTACCAGCAATGTGTAATAATCAAACCGCTCTGTACGGCGAGAGTGTCGACTCTTTTTCCCGAGCGCCACTGAACGCTTCCCCTCTTCGTTCCTCCTGTATTTCTCTTTCGCTAGCCGCGTTCCCTCCACCCTACGAAGACGCACTCGTCGCTCTCTCTCATTTGTCGTTCGACCTGCGCTTCTTTCAGGAAATGGCGGGGAAGGGGAGGAGGGGGGAAGAATCGTCGGAGTGGGGAACTATTCGGCGTTGATCCTTCCCTGAGCGATTTTGTCTCGTACG
Organism: Heteropelma amictum; assembly: GCA_959613375.1. NCBI lineage: Eukaryota > Metazoa > Arthropoda > Insecta > Hymenoptera > Ichneumonidae > Heteropelma > Heteropelma amictum. The sequence goes on along the minus strand of OY390720.1, from coordinate 3,946,820 downwards.
AGTTGTACGAGATACGACCCCCACTACCACCGCTTACGCTTATCCGATTGATACGCTATCACGATGATTTTGATCCATTTTTGGACTAAAAAAGGAACGAAAATGTCTTTCATCGTTGTTTCAACGATGGTAATGGATCGAAAGATCGTTTCTTTTCGTATTGCCTGCGGAGGAGAAATTGTACCGTGCGAACTACTTTGGCGTCGCGTACATTTACGCTAGAGGAATTGTACGGTCCGCGCGGGAAACATCTGCCAGCTGGCCAAAGCCCCGCCCATAAAATATGCGCCAGACTTCTCCTCTTCTCCCGCCGGTCCGCGCAATGCGCCCCACCACTCCCTTTGCGCGCAACTTCTGCCTTCATCCCGCACATACGCTCTTCTGCCACCAATGTGCATACAATCACGCACACCGGATCTCGAAAATCTTCAACCGGTGGGACGTTACTCGATTATGTGAAGCCGCTGAAATATTACTTTACGCCGAAATGTTTCGTTGCCAAAACGACCGCCAGGGTGCGCCGCCATCTGAGAATGCGAAAGTGCGACGGAAATGAAAATGTGCGCGATTTTTTTTAACTCGACCACCAGCAACTAATGGTAAGTACGTCTGTAACTTCCATGATAATGATGAATCAATTACAAATTCACTAATATTTTATACATCAAACAAATTTTAACGAAACTTCGGCATTTTGTTGCCAATTATTTCGGAGCAAATAATCAAGTACGAAGACTGTACGCGAAGAAAGGAATTTTCTTTTTTCCTAGATGTCCAGCCCGGAGACAAAACGGTCGAAACACCGTGCGTTGTAACTTACAAATTTCAGGAAGGTATTATGCTTTTTTTATACGCTACACAAACCACGGTAGGTCACAGAGTGCTCTTACATGCCGACGGTGGAAAGTAATGGCGTCCTTGAGGCGAATTTCCACGATGTACAGTTTCGCTTTCATGAGCGAATAAATTGTGGACGAAAAAGTACGAGGGCATTTTTCGAGCGGACCGTAGAAGCGCAGAAATTGGCGCTTTCGTTTTTGATTCTATGAATATATTCTCTCAATTAGATAAAAAAAAAGTGTTATTGACGCATTAATTAATTAACCCTATTTCTATTAATACGTTCAAGAGCCTCGGGAGTGTAACTGAAAATATTTTACCGTTACGCATTAGGACAAAAGGGTTTGACAATTACAATTTTTATTGCTTTTACTCTGTATGACTGTTGATTAATAAAAAAAAAATGTCGTCCGAAAGACGCAGGTGATTGAAAAAAACTTACACTGTTGTTCGATCCATTCTGTTGCCCCAACCAAAAATCAGAAGTATACCCACCATCCTCGAAGAATAAAATGAATGAAACATTCGAGGGTTAGAAAACAGTCGTGTCTCATTCGACAATTTCATTTCTTTCTTCCTCATCCGGGCGAATTTTTTCTCGGATTATTTGACAAATCGTCGTGGCATTTTTACAAGTGTAAAACGTTTATTCGTAATCCATCTTCCTCTGTTTTTTACGTATCAAAGAAACATACTTATCAAAGAAAAAGAAAAGTCTATGTAGGATGTTACAAATTGAAAAATTCAAACGGTTTTTCATTGGAGAAATCTGGGTGGGCTTACAATTCATATTTATCGTACGAAAATTATAAATACTGCGGTTGTAACCCATTGCGAGCGAAAAAAAAAGATCAAACGTTTATCCTCGAGTCTTACCGATCTTAAATGCAAAAAAAAAAAGAAACTGAAATTCAACTTACAACGTAACTTAAATGTACATGCACATTGCCTTTCTTTTCGCTTCGCGCGAAGATATCTTCCGGATAAAAATAAAAAAAGATACTCCTCCCGCACGATCGTAGCTTGAGAATTATTTACCTACTTCCTTTTTCCTTCAATCTAAAAAGTCCGCGACGGATGTGACTTTCGCGTCAGTCGCGTCCTGCTTCTTCACGCGTTATTTTCCCAAACACCGCAGAGATTTAAAAAAAATTCAGACAACAAAACAATCGTTCGAATTTATGAAATTCGAATTTACCACACGACAATCCATCAATTCGAATCAATCGGAATTATGTCTCGATGAATGTTTTTTTCCGACTGCTTTGAGGCAAGTAAAAAAAGCGCTGCTTCGCGCGATAGGATTCTTCATTTTTTTCTGTTTGCTTTCTGTTCAATTGGACGATTTATCGATCGCACTTTCACGGAAATTCATCGATCTAGTTTTTTAATTGGTATTAGCTACGATAGCGAAGCGCCCGGTAATTATTATTGTTATCATTATTATTATTTCAATTTACGATATACGGCGCTATATTATATACAGGATCGAAAAAGGTCGCACAAATTTTCACATTCGTATTTACAGATACACGCTGGCACGCGTGATACTTTTCCCTTCCGTCTCTCTTTTCCCCCTTGTTTTCTCTCTCTCTCTCTTTTCTCCGCTCTCCCCGTAATGGAGAACGAGTTTTTACATCTTTTCCCCCGTTTCCTCGTCATCTACTTTTTTTTCCCAATTGCCTCGCTTGCATCGACGCTCGAACGATGCGAGACAATCGACAAAGTCATTTTTTTTCGCACAAATTTCCAAGAGAAAATTCAACTCGAACGATGTCTCGCATTTCACGACGAGATTTCGCGATATTCACCTCGTTATTCGCAAATTACACGCTGGTCGTAATTCTCTTATCCCGCCGTTTGTACGTACCTCGGACCACGGTACTTGTACGGTTAGATTGATAAACAAAAAAAAAAAGCCGCTGCCCACTTCAGAGGCGGATTCGAGGAGGGAATTTCTTAAAAAATACTTGGCCAATTCGTCGATATATTTACATTTTGCGTCTACGGTTTGCGTAAATGCATCCGAGTTCAATGTACGCGAGATACATTGGAGTCTGTCGAGATGAATCCGGCGAGAGGAAAAAGGCCAATATCGTGAGAGTCGAGAGAAAAACGAAACATCGTCGTTCAAATTTTGCAAAAAAATTTGAGTTTACTCGGCGATTCGACGGAAAAATGGGACGATCCGACTCGTCACGAGCGGAATGAATAATTCCGTAAAGATATACGAAGGTCACTCGATACATCGGCGCAGTTTATACCCTGACAGGGATAATCGGTTGAGAAAAAACGCGAGGGTGTTTTTCTCGTTAATTTTTTTGACAAATTCACTTTCATCGTTTAATATACCTCTTGTTTGTCTTTTTTTTTTCTTTCAACACTTTCGGAGATGGCGCTCTCGTCGCTCTTTGCCGCGAAGTTATTTTCACTCGATCGCATTCATCGTCAGGACGAAAAGAATGTACATATTATTGCGTACGTAGCTCGAGAAGAAAGAAAGAAGGGATGAAAGAAAAAAAAACAGACTTGGATTACACAGATCGCAAATGAAACTTACACGTAGTCACACGCCTTACCTTTAAATCCATGATCTAACTTAATTCGCTCATTAACTCATCTTCCTCTTCATTGACATCCCCTCGTCCGTGTTCTCCACGAGGGAACCTCGTCGAGGTCGATCCTCCATCCTCATTGTTAACTAACGCCATTTTTAATTCTCTGATGTTATAACAATTTTTTCAATCCTAATTTTAATCTTTCCTGAGCCGGATTCACTTTGATTTTCAATTGTTGTATTAGATCGTATATCTTCAGTGACGGGCCAACTTTGAAGCCGGTGAGGTCGATTATCTGGTCCTTGGTCAACACCAGCAGCGTTTTGCCGTCGACTTTGCGCTTGCTAAAGTTGTCGCAGTACGTCGCGCAATCGTTGACCCGTAAAAACTGCGCGACGTCGAATACGTTCCACTCGGCGGGGACCAGTTCACCGTTTTCCGAATTTCTCTGGAGACCGTCCGCTAACCTCGGTATGTACTTTCCACTCGCCGAGGTGACCTTGCGAAAAACATGCATTCGTCTTTCATTGCCATACTTGCATCATTTTTTTCGCTCGAATAATCGATAAACTTCGTCAAACGGGCATGATGACAGAAAAAAAACGATAGAAATGTGTGCAACAGACGATGAAAATAAACAAGGTAAAGAATTTTCACGAACCAAGTTGTATTTGGCAATAATCTAAAGGGAAAACGGCTATAAATATGAGGTTTTTGCATGTTTTTATTGCATGCGAGTTTGTGGGACCGTTGAGGACCGTACAGGAAAGCATCGAGAGCCAAGAGGAGGGATTAATGTAGTGATGATAAATTCGTGCCATTGCTGAGTTTTTTTTCGTCGAAAACTATTATTTTTCGGAGGAGATCAGAAGGCGGTAAAAACTCACGTTTATGTAAGACGTTGCCGTTCTTTCCTTGGGCGGTGGTGGACTTTGAATTTCGCTCTGCGTTTCGTTCAGAGATTGACCCTGTCCGCTGGTCGGACTCGGCAATGTTTGATCGGGTCCGGCCGGCTCCTGCGCCGTCTCGGGTTCTCTGCTTCCTTGCTCCGGCAAGCTCTCGAGATCACGATCCCTCTCGATCTTTGTACCTTGAGCCGGTTCCGGTTCGCGCTCGCGTTCTCGCGCCGTGCTCGCGCGATCGCTCTGCCGATTCAGTATATTCTTGGCGCAGGACAATTTGCCAGCTTTCTTCAATTTTCGCTTAGCTTTACGTTTAAGGCCTCTTGGTGTTTTAACTGTGAATTCGGACGATACTAAAATTGCACACGTTGTACGAATTTCATCTCAATGACGAGGTATCCATCTTTTTTTTTCAATTACTTCAAGAAATCGCCATGTTTTTTGTCACTAAAATGTATCGGAAAAAAATGCGCGATTCGCGATAACGCGTGATCGCGATCGATACTTCCCGCACCGCAACTATAATGGCAGATTTTATGCGCGATATACAGGGTGACATGTCAAGGGTGGCCACCCCCTTTTATTCCGCACTCCGTAAAGATAATCGGAGGGGTCGAGGGTGATTTTTGAAGGAAATTTTCTGAACTTTTCGATAAAAAATAAGGCGTTCGTCGGAAAATGATAGGTATTGCAGAAAAAAAGTGGCCACTACGAAAATAACGTGAAAACACATTTTTTTTCTTATGGCAATAAAGTAGACCGTCAAATCCGACGTGGCATTGAAAGGAATCAACGATTACGTACCAAAATTGTACTCACCGGTGGGACTAGTGTTTTTCACGAGTACACGTGGTCCCTCTAACTTATGATCGACGAGATCGCACCAGCCAACCGGATAAATATCGGGACTCTGACAATCGAGCCACTGATCGTACTCGTCTTCCCAACCGTCAAAATGTACGCGCAATAATCTGCCGATGACCCTCGTGATGGTCGCCACGCAGACCAGTCTCGGATCCATCAAATCGGCAGCCTCGAGACGCATACCCTCGATGAAACCATGAGGTGGAACTTCCTGAGGAATCGGAAAGGAAACCGGCGCTTTTGCTTTCAAATTTCTTGGCGATGCGAAACAAAAAAAAAAACGACGAAAAAGGATGACTCAATTAAATTACCCGATTGAACAATTGAACCGGAGCCGGTACAGCGTTCGTTTCGGCGAGATAACTCTCCCATGTGAATGTCGTCGGGTCGTAACCCTTTGGCGGCGTGAGAGGTAAGCCGTGTTGCGAACAAAAGCCAATGGGAAAAATACAGGGCGAACTGACGTTGTAACAAAACCAATCGGCCCCGCTCGCATCCTCGTCGTAACTGTCGATCCTTATCATGATGTAATCTTCCTTCAAAACTTGCATGACCGTTGCCGCGCAGATCGATGATAAATTCAGCGGATCGATAGCTTCGATTTTCATTCCTTCTCGAAATGTGTAGCCCAATTGCAAATGATGATTCTTTGGCACGTGAAATAACTGATCCGTCGAATCGTCCGGGCACAATTTCGAGCTCGTTATTCTCTCGATATATTCGGGATAAGCGTCCAATGTTTGTCCAACGGCTTTCGCCCAACCGACCGGATGTATCAGGGGCGAATCCTCGTGGCACCAGAAGCCATTGTCCTCCGGCGATGAATCGTAATATCTAACGTGCAAACGCTTGCCGACGATTTTTTGTATGGTCGCCACCTTGACCTGCGATATACGATTTTTGTCGACGACCTCGAGGTGCAAGCCGCAACGAAAACGCGACTTCATACTTTCGTTGACTTTGTTGTAAAAGTTCGTCGGCAATGTTCTCGCACCGGTCAAACGTCTCATTAAAAAATCCTTCCAATCTTTGTATTTATTTGCAATGGCTGTTGAGGGAGATGAAAAGAAAAATATATCGAATGTAGGGGTGTTGAGATCGTCGATTTTTTTTAACACCCTAATTCACAGGGTCGACCGAAATTGGATGCTGATAATTTAATGCTACATTGGAAATAAAATTTCGAGCTGTGAAAAGTCTCTTGAGCACTTTGCGATCCGACGGTGGACCGATTGGCCGCGAGTCCGAGAACTCGTTGGATTTGGATCGTGTAAAAAAATGTCGAAATACATTTTAACGCGGAATTTCATCGTCAAGCTAGATTTAAATTATTGACATCGAGTTTTGGGACGCCCTGTATAGATGCGGATGAATTATCGTGACTCACTGTTTGGCGGTATGAGAGGTTTTCCGATTGTCGCGCACCAACCAACCGGATGTATGTCATTGGAGCACAGTGAGACCCAAAAATCTTTTTCGGAATTGTGACCGAAGCCCTCGTACCTCAATAAAGCACGATAACCGGATATTTTTAGCACCGTCGCGACCCAAAACGAGTCGGGAAATGCTTCGCATACTTCGTCGCAATCTGTATTCTCAACCTCCACCTTCATTCCGACCGTTATATTGTCCCATATCTCGGATATCGGAGCCTGTGCCAAAAATGTATGAAAATTTCATTTCGTTGTTAATTCGAAAAAACACAACATGAAAACCAAAAAATCGATAGTTTAAATTCATTTTGACTTTTAACAGAGGTCAACATTTGTTTCATTAATTTATCTTTTATAAAAAAAAAAAAATTTGTACGAACGGTTTGTAAACAAAACATTGACGTGAGAAATTTGGACTTATCGACTGACGTGTTTGAAGCACGAAACTGGGGCGGCGCAAAATCCCGGTTCCGTAAGCTGAGGAGTCCAGTCGTACGATCCTGCCATTTCCGCTGTTCTCTTTCGCCTGACCGGCAGATCTTCGGGCATCACAGTCTCCGCGACGACTCTTTCCTTTTCGCTTTTCGGCACGATCAATTCTTTACACTCGACGTCTTCTACTTTTATTGGTTTCTTAAAAAAAAAAGTATCATTAAATCATTTCGATAAATTCTCCGTGTCCTCCACCGAATAAAACTGCTTTAAAAAAAAAAGGCAAAACTCGTTGCAAACTTTTCTGTATTTATTCGAAAAAATGATAAACTCGACTCACTTCGTCCTTCAAGGATTGAACTTCATTGAGATTTTGTTGATTGTTGGATTGATCGACGGAGTGCGTCGGACTGTAAGTGGAATCGGCCGTGGGTGCTGCATGTTCGGAGGAGCGAGCGCAAGCTCTGCTGCAAAATCTTCGCTCTTTCGTGTAAAATGCGTGTTTCACCCCGATAGCACCGCATTTCTCGCAAACAGCTGTTTGAAAAAAAAGACCAGAATTATCAGTGTCGGATGTACTTTTTTTTCTCAGAGTGGAGAAAACGGTCCATGCTTTTACCGATGCCGTCTTTTCGTATAGGAATAAAGTTTAGATCAGTGTGAGGCTGATAAGCTATCGGCGTTTTCAGAACCAGCCCGGGATGTTTTATCGGCTTGATCTTTCTGTTTCTGTTGTCTTGCGTCGTTTGAGTCGCCGCATTGTTGACAACTTGCTCTCTTTCTTCGTCGCCCATGTAATCCTCCAACGTCAGATATTCGCTCATATCGGGATCTTCGGCCTGAGCATCGTACTCCTGGTGGATTTTCAATTCAACGTGTGAAACAATACGGAAAAACGGAATCTATGATAATCCGTTGCTTAATTTCTTTAGGAAAAAAAAACAATCAACATTTTTCGTGTAACTTCAAAATCGTTTGAATCGAACATCGTTTGTTCCGCATCACCTACATTGAAACTGCGAGTTTCAATTCCTCAGTCCCAAGAAAACATTCAGTTTCAGACTTTGTTTCGTCCTGGGCAGAATTGCATTCGCTTATTCTGAGCCTCGCAATATTCGGGCCATTCAAAACTTTGTCTAATTCGATTTTTTGTCGCGCCATCGGTCGATAATTGTCTCGTTTCGACTGGCTCCGGGCATTGAAACTCTCAGTTTTAATACGGACCGTGTGAAAAATCTATTTGTTCTAATGGCCTAATTTGACATTGTCTCGTTCTTAGCCACTAATATACCGTCGATAAGGATCGAATTATTACTTGTTGCATATCTTGAGCATCGACGGCTTCCATCGCTTCGTCGGGTTCCGAACATTCGTTGGGAAACTGAGCGGGCATGTATCGTACCATGGTGGTAGGCGCTATTTGATGATTTCTCATATCGTCGAACGCATGAGAGTTGTGGGCGAAGAAAGGACTCTCCGCTTGACGAGGATCCAGCATAAGCTCGTGAGTGGGTTCTCCGTGAACCATCATGTCGCCCATCCATACCATCCCCAGTTCGGGCATACCAGGGATGGACGCATAAACTGAATTCATAGAAAGACCCATTCCTGATTCGCAAATCAAAATTATAATAAGCCTCGAACGGAAAATTATGACGGGCAGGAATTTGGATAACGGATGAGGAGTAGGAGGAACATTCGTGAAAACGAATTTTCCAATTTCATCCGTGAGACGAGAAATTTCGAGGGAAATAGCCAAAGAAAAAAACGTGCAATTTTTTAATTTCGCGAAAGTAGTTAAAAACGACTTTTTCGCAAATTGAAACTCTCATCATCGACGAGAGTGGAGAGCGTCAAAAGATACATCAAATCGTGTTCCTGGAACCGACGCTAGGCGTCTCCCCCCCCCCCAACCGCCCCCGAAATACATAGGACTTTCGTTTATTTAACCTTTAATCGAGAAGCGAGAAAAAACGAGTCCTGTTATTGTGGATGTTCGAGGAAAAACATTGGAATGCCCATGAAAAAAATCGGGATAGCGAAATGACGAAATTAACCGAAAAAAGAAAGGTACAGCCGCCGGCTGTCGGATGAGACTGCTTCGGGATTTTTTGAATAAAGTGTTTGTGAAAAAAAAAAGTACACATATAGCTAGCATATACATACACACGACATGATGCACACACATATATATAAATATACACATGTATATCTGTGAGCGTATATACATATAACATACGAACCATTGGGAGCCTGCATGTCCATGACAAAGGTTTCTCCCGTGGGCCCGATAATGTCCCGCACCAACCCTTTAAATTCTTTATTACCGCAACCTTCGTGACTCGCAGCACGGGCACTCTGTACAGTTCGAAACATAAAACATTATCGGTGTTTGATTAAAAAAAAAAGAAACGAGATCCCGTTTTTCCTCTCGGTTCGAGGAACACTTTGAACGAAAAAAGAGAGAAAGAAAAAAACGTTGTATCGTCTTCTCTCACGACATTACCGAACAATAGGGCAAAAACATTCGGCGCGGCAGGCCTGCTTTTGGCTTTACCCCTCCACCGCCCCCCCCCCGCCCCGCTATTCCCCTCGGTTAACACCACATCGCTCCTGACGCCGATGCTGAATTTTTCGTACGTCGCAGGGCCGACAATATTGCATGGAAATATTACGAAGGCGCTTTCACACTGTCAACAAGATATCTTTCCTTTTTTTAATTGTCCCTTTTAAAGATTCGTTTTATCGCGCGATCGTGCGGTTCGTTAAAATTTAGTATTGACGTCATAGTATTTTCCATCATCTCATTTGTCACACTATTTTATCTCGTAAACAATGAAAATTGGCAAACACTGTATGGTCAAATGACTCGGTCCATGAATATCACTCATTGGAAGTGATTTTTCACTCATTATTTGAAATTATTCGCTGGTTTATCAATAATATTGTATTCATAAGCTTTATCGTTGTTTCGACAATTAATGTATGTGTTGCTTATCTCTGTGCTACAACAATATATTTCAATGGCAAACTCCATCGTTGAACGTGTACTCGTTTGGTTGTGTTTTTTCTTTTTCACAAAAGCTTGCAGCGCCACAGCTTACGGCGGCGCGGACGGGAACGAAGGAATCGAGCTTCTGATAATGGTAAGTGAGGGCACGCGCGAAATTCATTTTCAAAATTATATGGCTTTAAAAATATTTAAATTGCAATAAACATACGCTGATTTTTTGGTAAATTGATTCAATTTCTATAATGTGTCATTAAGAGTGCACGCACGTTTTTCCCAGAATTTTTGTCGTGCTTAAATGTTATGCACGCTACGAATAAATCTCTTTCGGTGCATGTAGCGCCACACTACACCTATCGAAATGACGGTAATATTACCGTACGATGCTACTACCATCTAACGGTGATATGTCATACTGACGCCGACAAAAATTGTCCGAGGAAACGCCTGTAGAGGCGGTAGCATCAGGGTAGCACTGGTGTGCAGCGCCATGAGGAAAAAGCGACCGATCGCACAACCAGATAGCACATTCAAAGGCAACGAAAATCGCGCGAGTGTATATTGCCATTGTACGAGTGTCCAAAGTATAGTCAGCGCGATTACTTTACACATTTGTCTTATACCGAGTATTCAATCAAACTGTAATACTATATTTCCAAAAAACTTTTCAATCATAATCCGTAGAGTACTTTCGAAAGAATTTTTTTTGAGTATTTCGCGGCAAAGTCGTAGCAACAAGAAAAATTCGGCTCCACCATCTCAGATTCAGTTTCGAATTATTAATTTTTCGACGTTGCGATCACAAGAGGTATGTTTGTCGTGCGTTTATTGTGAATAAATTAAATAAAGTTTTCTCTATTCTCACGATTTAATTCATACGTTTCTGAAATTTAGCTGTTCGGCAAATTCGGTGACAACAAAAGTGTTCGGCGGGAAAAATCAACGCATCCCCTCCACGAAGCGACTGATATATATACGCCGCAGCCTCCGCCATCTTGTCTATTAGTGAGTCTTTTCATTTCTTTTTGTAATTTTTCCAAACTAAAAAGCAATCAACCGTCGACGTTCTCATGGTGAGATATTTTTGAAATTCGTCAAATTTTCGTAATTCAACTCGACAAAGTTTGAAAAAATACTTTGATACGTCTATTCGTCATTGAAAATGCGAAAGGTTCGAAAATAATTCACGAACATCATTGAGGTATTGAAGAGAAACATTTATTACGCAGAATGGTCGTTGCGATGATAACAATGTTGACATTTTGATCATTTTCATGAGTCAGGATTTGCGGTTGATTTCCCTTCATGGGTTTTCAACCCGTTTTTAGGCTCGAACGAGGAACCAACGTGCCCTGATGGTTCCACGTGATTGTAAATCACGTTATCGTTATGTTTTTTTTGTATAGTTTTTGTCGACGCTCATACTTGAGCCGGTCAGAAGAAGGTGAGAAATCTCGAGCATTTTGTGGATTTCAACCGTGGCTCTTGCTCGAAGTCTTCCATTTTGTGTGAAAAGACTCTATGTGCTCGAGATTGACACCTGAAATGATGAATATCATAACATGAAAATTAATGTTTACTCGTCGAAAAATAATTTTCATCAATCGTTCGTTAGTATTATCGGCATTAGTGACGTTCTCGTTAGTATTCACAAAAAGTTTTTTCTTCGATCGAAAAAATTTGATTTTCCAAAAATTGCTCCGATTCGACCGGTTTTCCTTACCGGCGGTTTTCGATAAGCCTTCCGGACTGAAAACTGCCGCCCTTCTCTCTTCCGCGCTGAATCCCGTGAGCAACGTCACGACTGGTGGTTCCTTGTCACCGTTTAGACCAACTTTTGTCTGTTGAGTCAAATAATGGCAGCATTCGATAATTTGAAAGAAAAGCCACGCATCTTTGTCCTTGCTTTTTGGTCCTTTGATCAATGGAAGAGGTAATCTCTCGTGGGGTCTCTGGGCTCGGAGGAATCTCGAGCCTTTCCGAAGCTGGCCCTCGAGCCAGCGGGTGGCTTCGCGGGCCTTGCTGCTTGTTTTTTTCATCTCGTCCAGAGCAGAAACGACTTTGCGTTTGAAGAAGAAGAATGAAAATTAAGCATCGGCGATGATTTTTTTCTCGGTCCATATGTTTTGTCAAGTTTCAAAACAAGAGTTGTTTATACACATCGACAATAATAAACGAGAAATTAACGATGTTGAAACAAAAACACTTACCGACCGACGGTATAATGACGATAAACTTTTTCGCATAAACCAAACGTTTCAAGGCTGGTGTGTGCTTCGCGAGAGCTTCCTGATCCGGCACCAAGTACGGCGAAATGAGTCTCGACCGTAAACGACTCTCCAGCGCCCTGACCTCAGCCTTCAGCCACAAGCGTCCCATGTGTCTCATTAATTTACCTCTCGAATGTTCAGTCTCGATATCGCGACCGTTGCCTTTCTCAGCGATCTCCGACGTCTCCAAGATTCTCGCATCCCTCGTAACGAATAAGTCTTTCTCATCGTCGTATTTTATTCCCGAATCTGTAATCGTGCACAAGTAATTTCCGACCTCGATGAATTTTCTCGAGCGCAAAAGTGTCTCCTCGTTCTTGTACATCCTCGTGTGTCTCAGAGCGCTCCAATCGAGCTTTTCGTGGGACTTTTGGAGAATCTTCAATCCTCGCATATCAATGTCCTCCGGTAGCGGAACTTTTTCCGTAGATTCGCGCAATTTTTCCGGACTGGACGTAAGCACCGCGTCGCGTTCCCACTCGTCGGGCGGGACTTTGAATTTCGCGAGATTCACGAGATTCAAAAGCGTCGCCACGCGTTTCAACGATGCTCTTGAACTCTTGGCGAACATCCGGAAGATTTCGGGATTCCCGCGTAACCAATCGAAACAAATTTTGATCGCTTTTAGGGATCCTTCGTTTTCCAAAATTTCGATTATGGCTGCTGGACTTAAATTTTGCTTCTTCGACTGTGCCAATTGTGCGAGTTCGTTGGGCGAATTGTTACCGTCCTCTGGCGTATTACCGTTTATCACAACGGTTATCGTGTCCTTGGAGCTCGACAAATTCTTGTTCTCCGCGATGGGAATGATGGCATCATCCTTCTCAATTTTTTCTCCATTTTCCATCGATCTAACCTTGCTCCTATCGTCGTCATTCGTGTTTTCCTTGTCCTTGACGTTGTCGTTTCCTGTAGTCATTATGGCGGTGGTATCGCAGCGGCTGGTAAAATCAGAATTTCGTCGTGTTTTCGTTCAAAGTTTGATAATTGAATTTTAGACAATTTTTAGAAAGAAATTGTCGTACGTATCAGAAATCGATAAATAAGTACTATCATGGTTTCAATCGTTTGCATAAATAACTAAATTTCCGTTAGATGCGTCGATATTTTTTTCGCACTTTTCGATCAAATCATTCCTTAGTTCCAAAAATCAACTTTTTGCCCCCGAAAATGTGTCGTTTTCATCGCGAAACGCGATGAAAGATGAGACACGATCGACGAATTGAAGTTTATTAATTAAATACAAGACGTTAAGCTCGTTCGAGTTCGCACGAGATCGCATCTTAAAGTTTGTCGCGTAAATTCAGCGCGCAGATAGCAATACCTTAATTTCGTTGTCTCGTCGTCCGTCAAGTCGTCAGAATGAGGCTCATCGGAGATGGCATTGCAATCGCTCAGAATTTCCCCGTCGTCCTCCTCGGTTTCCGATATGTCGGAATTCATCTCGTCGCTGGACGATCCGATTCGCGCTTCGTCCACGTCGCTCGCTTCCGAATCCGAGCTACTGAGACGCTTACGAGGTCGTCGAAGTTTCGTCAGAAGGCTCTTGGATTTATCGCGAGTTTTCTTCTCGCGACAATCCACCGCGATTCCATTGGATTTCTCATTGTTCCCGGCGACGCTTTTCCTCTCGTTGTCGTTCAGATCAACTTGACCCTCGTTGAATGCTTCAATCGACTCATCGACGACGCCGTTTCTCGTTTCGTTCGTTACTTCGTTCTTCGTCTTCGCGATATTTTCCAAAAACCGCGAATTCCCGTCGACCGTCCGGTCTCCGTTCGAATCTGGCGAATCAACATCGACTATAGCTCGTTGCAAACGCACGATAGTATTGTGCATCAATTGAGACAGTATCGTCAGTGTGAAAGCTATCGCGCCTTGAACTTCGCCAGATTGTCGCGACTTTAGTTTCGTTATCGACATGAGACATATAGCTACGATCTTGAAAATCATGTCGTCCGTCATGTCGGACGTCTGCTCGTTCCTGCAATTTTGCAAATAAATTTCTATGCTGTCCTCCTCGTTGATGCTCTTTGAAACATTCTCATCTCGCTTCTCGCTTTCCAAGCATCGCTCGAATTCCACGAGCAAGTCCTGACAATCTTGATTTATTCGTTCCGAATCCGGCGTGGCGCTTTCCCACAGTTGCAGCAGCGAAAATAATCTCGCCGCGCACTTCTGAGCCGAATGCTTTTCCCTTCCGCTGTAAGCGTGCGCCGCGATGACTCTTCTCAAATTGCCCTCCGCACCTTCGAACGATTCGGCGCAGAGAATGCAACGCGAGTAATGATAAACCGCATCGATGCCATAATTCTTGCTTCCCGCCATCGTGCCCAATTGATTGTGCGGCATGCCGACATTGGGATCGACGCTAACAGCAATTTTGTAATATCTCGTCGCTGTCGTCGGATCCCAGTTTGGATCCAGATCGAGCTTGTAACGCGCCAAATCTCCCAGGCACACGAGACTACGATGGATTATTTTGATCGCGCACTGCCTTATCTCCTTTGACGAGAGTTTGTTCTGCGAAAATTTTGCCTTTTGTATCGTCAAACTCGTGGTTTTGTGCTCCGGATAAGCGAAATCTATCACACCGGACAGGTCCAAATCGCATTCCGATTGTAATTTCAATATCAAGTGATGATAATATCCGATGCCAACGGCCAGGTGCGAGGACAGCAGGGCTTTTTCCGCTTCGGTCCATGTGTTTCCCTGTTCGAGATACGAACTTTCAGTGAAAATGTCGCAAAGATTTCGAGATGGAGTAAAATTTGTGAATAATTGTCGCAACATCTTTTTTCTTCGATTCTTTCGATTTATAACGATTTACCATCAATATCGGAGCATAAATCAGTCAAAAATATTCTTTTTTCCCTACTTATCGATGAGAAATCTTTTTATCGATAGGAAAATTTATAAATGTAAAAAAAAAATGCGTTGAAAGCTTGGGAAATGTTAATTTCATCCGCAGGAATCGCGTTGCATTGAGATATTCGTTTTAATTAAGAGTATCAACGCTGACTCGTCGATTACCTTGCGTAATTTTTTCGAGGCGCCCACAGCGTCATAAAATCCTTTTCTCCATAAAAGTTCCTCGGTTTTGCTGGCATGACCGACGGGGTCTTTGAATATTAGCTTCTCGCAGTAATCCTTCAGTTTCGCCCTCAATACTTCCCCGGAGGGCGTAAAAATGTCCGTTATCTTAAGAGCGCATCCCTTCTGCTCGTCCAACCTCTTGGCGATGTCGGTTATCGCTCTACGGTCAAGAATTTTATTTGAAACAGAGAGAGGTTAATGTATTGTTATAGTTGAAATCGATGAATGAACTATTCATAAATAAATGTTATTTCACACCTGTACAATCGTCTCGTGACCTCGAGACAATCGTTCGTCCGCGTGTCCGGAACTTTCGGATTGAAGGTTCTCCTCATTTTGCACAATTCATTGTTTTCATTTCCCTCGTAAACGCTATACGATATCGTCACGTCATGTTATTCATTTCCCCGCGGTCTCCTGACACGCGTATCTCCTTCCTGCAATGTTGAAACTCGTCGACATTCGCCCACGCACACGCCTCACTTCCTCGGATCGAAGGCAAATTCCCTCCCCCGACTCTTTCGTTCGTCCCTTTTCTCGCAAAACCCGATAAAGCGTCGCCCCGTGGTCTCGATATTATACCTCTTCACTGTGATTAAATCTCATTCACCTCATTCGATTCAACAAAATCGCGCGGTATGCTCTTCGCGAAATTCCTCGTGCATTATATACCTTTGATACGCATGAAAAAACGCGCAGATGGAGAAAAAAAAATGCTATATCCCCATAAGCAAGAAAAATGTTAGTACAGAGATGGATATATTAGAAAAAAAAAGTTTTTCTATTATAATTCGGAAAAACCGCTAATGTGGTTCCATCTGGCGGAGCGTTTGCAAACTTCATCGGACGTTACTACCGGTTATTTAATGTAGGTAATATATCCGGTCATAAAACATCGCGGTTATACGTTTGCAACGGTTCACGTATTTCCGCCGTGTAATAGTTCTAAAAACATACGCCGAGAGTCTGTAGATGGTGCTGCCGCTTTGATAAAAGTCGGCAACTGTTTCATCAAAATATTGTGAGAAAAAGGACTGCAGGAAAACGAAAGACTGCATGAAAACATCCGAGTAAATGAAAGTGTTTAAAATTATAAACGCACCGGGTTACTATTAATTCCTGCGACAATGGACATTGCTAATCCAACTCCCGAAGATCTTCAGCGGAAGCTTTACTTTCTCGTGGAACAGTTGCAACACATGGCCGGTGAATTACCGCCAAAGTATCAAATGAGATTGCCCTACGAGTTGCTCTCCGGTCTTGCGAATTCCCTCCTGAACGATACGATCTTCGAGATAGTCAAAGGGCTCATGGAGATTCAGCACGTTACGGAGAAACATCTCTTTCAGCAAAGATTACAGCTTATAAACCAGCAAAAAATCGAAGTACAAGAAGCTCTGTCGGCGTTTGGTACCGACGAACAGAAAGCCATGACGACGCTGATTCTTCAAGATAAACACAAGAGCGAACTCAAGCAAACCGATATGAAGCTCGTACTTCAGCTCGATCAGAAAGTCGCGGATCAGCAGAGTATTTTGGAAAAAGCCGGAGTACCCGGATTCTACGTTACGAACAATCCCATGGAGATTCAAGTACAAATGAGACTCTGCGACTTTATCATAAGATTGAGCAAAATGGAGATTCCCAGCTGACAACAAGAACAATCCATCGCGATGGAATAAATATTTACATTCTGCAAATTCATCGTAACAGTCTGATGAGCGTTTTAACAATAACGGTTTTTTGGGGTAAATTCAAATTTCAGGGTCAGTCAGGAAGGATCATTGCATTGGAGGTTAATTAAAGAGTATAAAGTACACGAATTTCAAAAGTGGTCATACTCGATGAAAAAACAATGTAGAAAATGCATTTCAATCGTACGATTCAGCGGAAACAATGTTATCAATGTTAGTTTCATTCGGTTCTTTGGTATCTACAGTTTTGTACAATAGTATTTTTTTTCTTATTTATTCCTCCTCGTTCGCAGTACCGATTTCATTATAATAATACTCGTAAAGACGAAACACGTTGCTCCGAAAAAGCAAGGCATTTTGAACTTTTATAAATGTCCTTGAAAGAACCGTTCGATCGATGAATCAAAGGCGGTATTCTGCGATACGGCCGATCTACATAGATATCGCAGAGAAAAAAAAAGTTTTAAAAGCTAAAGTAAGAATCATGGATATAATTGTTACACCCTGTACATATTTACATTATTTATGAGCTTGTACGTATCGTAATTATAACACATGTATGCTGTCTCCATCCAATAAGTAAATAAATGTAAATGTTCTTTTTTTTAATATCTTTCGCATAAATATATATTATAAGTTGAAATTGTTCTGTACAGTTATGAATAGCCAACGTTTGACGCTAGCGGTCAGCAAAGGAATGTCCGTGTCGAACTTGCTATTCGGTAAAAATGTTTGAGGGACCTGCGAAAACCAGTCGTTTTTTCACGATAAACGCGACAAAGTTTCTCGAAACTTCTGGCCAACGTTTAGTTCACGCCATGCTGTCGTTTTTACTGAGGGAAGCAGTTTGCGACGATGGTATGCGAACGTCGAGCACACCCGGCGTCACGAACGGTCGTTGAGCCGCCGGACCTTCCAAAAAACATATCCTGTATACATCGTCGAATGTCGTAACGAAATGCACTTCCAAACCTTCCGTTATGTATTTAGGCAAATCGTTAAAGTCCTTTTTATTTTCTTCCGGCAGTATAATGCACTCGACGCCGACGCGTTTTGCCTGAAACAAACATCGTACGACATTTTTCAACGTTTTCGTTCGATCCTTGGCGAAACCCATACGATAAGAAGTATTCCACGCCCGTTCCGTTTTAGGAACTTCCGGAGGTACAAATACAATGAAATCGATATTTGATACGAAAAATCGAATAAATTAATGCACCGTTTTCGCAGGTTAGAAACGTTTTTCGTAGACAAATCCGTATTAAAATAAGATATCGTAAGACACGAATTTACTCACAGCAATGGTTTTTTCTTTGATTCCACCGACCGGAAGTATCTTCCCGATCAAACTGAGCTCGCCGGTCATGGCGAGATTTTGCCTGATGGATTGTTTTTTCGCCAATGAAACAAGAGCGATGGCTATCGTCGAGCCGGCGCTAGGTCCGTCCTTGGGGGTCGCGCCTTCCGGTACGTGAAGATGTATATGCGAGTCGTACAAGAAGGTGTTGCCCGGATCGAGCCTCGAAACGAAGTTTCGCGCAACGGTCAGAGCGATTCTCGTCGATTCTTTCATGACATCGCCGAGGTGTCCCGTTATCTCAAAGGTTCCTTCGAACTTTTTGTCGCTCGTAGGCTTCGTAACGGATGTTTCGATAAACAGAGTCGAGCCGCCCATTGCCGTCCATGCGAGACCCATTACGACACCTGGCGGTGTAATGTCGTACATCCGGTCGTGAGTGAACGTCGGCTTGCCGACGAAATCTTGCAAATTATCACCGGTGATGTCCAATTTCTCCGCCTCCTTCTTCACGACCTTGAAGGCAACCTTTCTCGCCACTTTTTCAATGTGCTTCTGCAGGTTTCTCACACCCGACTCGCGACAATAAGACTTTATCAGAGCAGCGAGGGCGCTCTCGCCGATGGCGATGTGATCGTGACTGAGCCCGCTGTCTGTCATCGCTTGCGGGATTAAATACTGCTGCGCTATAGCGAGTTTTTCCTCGGCGACGTAACCCGACATCTCGATCATCTCCATGCGATCTCGTAACGGCTCTGGTATCGTGTCAATGACGTTTGCCGTGCAGATGAAGAGGACCTTTGAGAGATCGACGGCCACGTCCAAATAATGGTCCAGGAAATTCGCGTTCTGCTCGGGATCGAGCATCTCGAGCAGAGCCGAAGCAGGATCACCCTGATGACCTCTGTAATTATTTCGTTGGTAGAAACAACGTTCAAAGCGTCGCGCAGTTACGCGATACCACGTTTTCAAAATTGTTTCACGTACTTGCCAATTTTATCGACCTCGTCTATGAGAACGAGGGGATTTTCCGTTTTCGTCTTCTTCAAACATTGTATGATCTTTCCGGGCATAGCGCCCACGTAAGTCCTGCGGTGTCCTTTGATCTCAGCGACGTCGGTCATACCGCCGACGCTAAAACGGAAGTACTCGCGATTCAGAGCTCGCGCTATCGACCGCGCGATTGAAGTCTTTCCGACCCCCGGTGGACCGTGGAAACACAAGATTTTTCCCTGCGTTGTTCCTTTCAACTGACTGACGGCGATAAATTCTGCAAAGACGACGTGTTTCCTTTATCAAGATCTTACGGAATGTTCGATAAATCATTGCTTTTCTTTTATTTCTCCGTACGTACCTAATATTCTTTTTTTAATGTCCTCCATTCCATAATGATCCTTGTCGAGAACCTCGATGGCTTCTTGAAGATTCAAATTTTCCGTGCTCGTTATTCCCCAGGGCATGGACGTCAGCCAGTCCAAATAATTTCTCGTTACGCTGCAGTTACGAAAGAAAAATACATTTTTAACGCCCGATGGATTTTCATCGTAAAGCGGAATGTTTTCATAAATCTCTTTGCTTTTTTAATCAATAGAAGTCATTATTTCGACCTACTTGAATTCGCTACTGTGGCTCTCCAAGAAACTCAATTTGTTCAATTCTTCCTCAAGGACATCCATCACAGGCTTGGGCACGATTTTTTCTCTTATCCTCTCTCGATACTTTTCCTCAATGGCATCTTTGTCGTCTTTCTCCAAACCCAACTCCTTTTTTATTACTTTCAATTGTTCGTGGAGTATGTATTTCCGGTGTTGCTGTTTGACCTTTTCCTCGACTTCGCGGCCAATCTTCTGCTGGAGTTTGCTCAATTCGTACTCTTTCTTCAACAGAGCTAGCGACAGGCGGAGTCGTTTAAGAATCTGGAAAAACGATTAATTACCTTTTCAATGAATCATCGTAAAGATCGATCGATTCGCGAAAATGGAGCAAAAACTTCGACAACTCACGTCCATTTCCTCCAATACTTCCTGCAACTCTTGGGCATCCGCGCCGGTCAATGCCGCGCCCAAATCGCTGAGATAAACTGGATTGTCAACCACGCGTTGACCTTGATGTAACATTTGCTGAAGAGATTCGCGATAGAGTGGATTCATACTTATTATATCGCGAATCGTCTTTATCAATTCTTGCGTCAATGCCTGAAAATGGGGAGGGACACTATTTTTATAAATATATATTAATTTTTTAAGAACACTGTGCAAAAAACAGTATTGACCTTGATTTCTTCGGTCTGACGGAACTTTTCATGCGTGACATTGACCACTTCGACCATCAACAGGCCTTGCATCGCGGTTTCCTCGGAAACCGGCGTACTCTCATCCGATATCTCAGTTGCTTTCTGCACCGTTTGTTCGTTCGAGCTAACGTTCTTTTCGTCGCTTTTTTCGCTCTTTTCTCTCGCTTCGTTCGCCTCCAAAGGTTTGCTGATATTTTTCTTACTCCGCAATACAGCTCTGCGATTCTTTTTACCACTTGCTATTGTGTCGTCTACAGGAACGTTAATTGTCGTATTAAGTAGCGGAAACGTCAGTTTCATCTCTGTGCAAAGTATATATCCCCCATAATTTTTATTTACAAACGTTCGCATTATCCATTCGTACAGGAAAAAAAACAGAAAATCGTTGGGCATCTAGACATTCTTGGGCGTTCGACGTACTCACCGTGAGTCGGTTTCGGAGTAAGGTCTTCCAATATTTGTCCGACGATTTTGATCCTTCTGTGCGCCATTATCACCAGCCGGAGGCGTTCTCCGAGATCCTGTACTTCGTGAATTTGCGCAAACGTGCCGATCGAGTAAACATCGTCGATGTTCTGTACGACTTCCGCCTCGTTTCTTAAATCATAGAAAATAGGATGTAAACGAATCGGGACTCTTTTTATCACCGCGAATAGGATTACGAAGATATTTTTGGCGTACTCTTCGTTTTTCTTGAGAAAAATTCCTATGTAAGGCTGATTGAGTTTGACCTTCCTTCTTACGAGATTAATTAGCGTAGGATCGGTGATTTCTATGAGCTTGATGAAACGGGGAAATACGGGATTCCTGTTGATCGCAATCACCGGAACATGAGGCCATACTTCCGGAACTACGACCGTCGCGGGTAAAGACGCCGGATATTCGTCGGCGGTGTCCATTTCGTGATCGCTATAAACGAGGAAAATGGCGTAAAAACATTTTTGTAAATGAGAAAAAACCTTTGAATTTTTTCGATTAAATTTAGGACGATGTATCGACAAGTAAAAAAATGAGAATTTGTCACGGTTTATTTCAACGACTATAACATTTCCGCAGAGTAGAAAAAAAATTCGGAAAAATTTTAGTTTTTCGTCGTACCTCTTAGAGAGGACAGCTTTTTTCGTATTATTTTATACTTCATGTTGCCTCAAAAAGTTGAGGTTTTTTAGGAGCAATTCGAAAAATGATATATTTACGATAAAGTCGATGAATTAATTCGTACCTCGGAGGATCCTTGTCCGAGGGTGGTTTTTTCGTGGAAAATCCTCTGAGGTGCATTGAGACGCTGGTGTGTCTATAAAAGGTCCTATTGGCGATTCCATCGTGTCCCACAGGTGAGAAAACCGAGCTGGGCGATTGTCTCCTTGTGACCGGTACAATTTGCATTTTTTCGATATTACGACACGAGCCGTAGATATTTCTACCGACGGTGTATCGGTGTCGCAAAGCCGGCAAGAGTCTCGTCTCGATGGCGCCCATTAATAACCTCATTTTTGATATATGTCGAGAAAATGTTCTCACGATCAACGGAAAAATAGGAAACCGCGAACGAATCGAGATTCACGTATTGTTATCGCGAATCCTGCGTTAATGACAACGATTACGTGTGCCAGAGAATGAAAAAAAAGTTACGAATATATCACTTGGCCGCGCGCGTGTTCCCTCGAAACCTAACCAAAACTGTATACTGCTGATAATCCATGAGGCAGGCAACGATAATAGAAAGGCGCGCATCGACGACAAAAAGATGTCAGCTTTCTTTATTGTCTCAGCCTTTCTTCTCCAATTATTGCACCTTTTTTGTACAACGACACATTTCGAGTATGTTGTTTGAATTAATTTAGGAAAATCGGAAAAAATCAATCTCTAACATCCTAAAAATGTAAGTCGAAATGAAATGATTTATTTTTTCTGCAAATTTCATCGACATACTTTACAGTTTTGCGGATGACAGAATTGATTGAATAATAAAAAAAAAGTACACAGGGTGCAGGAGATATGGATTCTTTTATTGAATAATAAAAATCCTCGATGAGTAAAGTAAGAATTCATTTACATTGTTATTAGATATTTTCGTAATATAAGCGGACAAATGTGTGGTTTTTGGGCTGCTTACATGCATGCACCGCTGCATCTTTTTTTTTTTACCAGAGGAAAGATATCAATTTCCGTTCGTAACGGTGGATCTGTTCAGCAAACCGCCAAATGGAAATCCCTGTAAAGAAATTCATAAAATATGATAATTACATTCATAAATATCCAATTTCGCGTCTAATTATCGTTATATTAAGGGGACTCGCTACTTTGGAGCGAAATATACTTTTGCAGCAGCTACAAGACCCAATCCGCCTTTCAAAGCATCTCCCCCTGTCGATAAAATGTCCTTTCCCAGCTGCGATACATCGACGAATGCGTCTTTTCCCTGTGTAACGTTTTGAGAAATCAAACATGTGGTTACGCGCACTTTTTTAATAATACGATCAAAGTTTTCATTTCGATATTTACCGCGTGGAAAATATCTTGTGCCACTTTGGTGAGGTCGCGCTTTCCCTCCTGTTAATTAAAAAAATCGAGTGTGCGTGGTTCAAAAAATGTTTTCGCGCCGTCTTTTTATCGACAGCTGGTACATTCAATTTTGGATAAAATGTCAGAAATTAATTGCAGCGTTATTAACCGTTGATTCGAGCTAACCACATATTTTTGTCTAAAACAATAAAGCAATTTATTCATTATTACTCACCGATTTAGCATGGTGCGACGGTTTGGCCTTGATAAAAATTCAAAAGAAAATCAACATTATTATGATTTTGTCATTAAATTTAGACAATTTTATCATGATTATTCGTTTATATTATTGTTTAATTGTTTGTTAATGAATTTTTTTGCATCATTATAACAAATTTTTTGATACATCATCTTTAAGGGATGCAACTTACGTTGATAAAGTTGAGGCTGATAAGTGCGATGCATGCAATTTTGATGATCATTTTTCCTGCGCGAATAATAAATTTATTGCTGGCACACAAAGTTACGTTAGAACATTATTCATTCGAGTATCGTTGTCATTTATATATGGTATCGAAAAAGTGATGCAAACTCTCCGCAATTTAATTAAGAAAATTCATGCACTTGGTAATTCGAGTGATTTACCGTCCCAAAGTCTCGGCTCGTGCTTCTTTCGACGTTCCTTCCGCGAAACGTAATGTTCGCGTTAACTTTTTTTTCAGCACCCACCGTTGCCCCCGGAATATGGTAATGAAACGTTCCTCGAACACTTAAAATTGCCATAATAATCAAGCCATAAATTATGTAAGTAGTACGACGAAAAGATCGTCGTACAATTTCCCGAGGAAAAGCACTGAATTTTCAACCAAATTTTTACGAATTTCACGTATTTAATGTGTATTTATTATACGAGAGCGAAAAACGTACTTGAACATATGCAAAATTCCTCGTTGTAAGCTTCAAATTTCATTGCCTCGCGATTATTTTTTCAGTCTCGTTGTTGGAAACCTTGAATCTCCTTTAGAGTGTTTTAACGTTCAAAAAACCATGGATAAACTTTTCGTCGTGCACTTTTCCTCTTTTTTGGAAGATAATATTTATTATTTCCAGTTCCATACATTTTTATTTACGTCATTTTCGGAATTGGAATAAAAAAATGTCAAAATAACGACGAAAGTCATGAAAATTCGAGTTTAATTCGCTAATTTCTTTTGAATGTCATTATGATAGTGAATTAAAAATTACGCAATAAGATCGATCCAATTATCATGTGTAATTCAAGAAAAAAATATTGTCTGTTCAGCGAGATGGATCCCAGTGACGTTGCAGGATCATCAACTTCGGGTAAATTCTCGAATTTCGATAATGCAGAACGAAAATCGCAGGAAAAAGCAAACGCGGGCGGAAGTGAATTTTCCAATCGTGATCCTTTTGCATTTTCCAACGATATCCGAGTGAGAAACAGATTGACCAGAAAGTACGATGAAGTGCATTACGATCCGCAAGAATTAAGGCCCAAAAACGTCATTTGCTCCGAAATTATTTCCAAGCGTCGTTTGACCGCTCGTGACGCAAATTTAAAAGATCCTCTCGGGGCATCAACGGCTGAGCTTGACGAGAATTTTTTTGAAAATTTGAAAAAACGGATGTACGATGATCGCGAGAGGTAAACGAAAGAATTATAAATTGGCGTACAAATATATGCGATTTTCATCAATACAAAACATATTTTAATAACAGGGTACTCGAAAAAATATAAAATAAATAAAAACATAATTTTACCGACATTGCGAAAAAGTGGTCGCACGAAAAATTTTCAACTCACTTTTTTCCAGTGTTTGAAATATATATTTCGACATTTTACTCGAACGGAAGAACAATTTAATGTCTCGAGTGCGGAAATAATTTTCAGCCAGAGTTTACGTCACGATAAGGGTTGATGTTTTATTTTGGAGTAAAAAAAAGTGTTTGACTCGTAGCCTCGTAAAAGTGACCGCGAGTTATCTCGCTCGATTATATTAGCGCTAAAAGTGTTAAATTTCTTTCAGAAAAAAGAATTTACATCGAAAAACTTGTCCACACGGTTATTGAATATTTTTTGTTCATCCAGAAACGACAAATTGCTTTTTTGAGTACAAATTTACCAAATGAAAATTGCGCTTGAATTGTAGTAAAATTTTTGGAGTAAATATGTCTCGCACACTTTTGTATATGTCCTTTTTAGTGACAATACATTTTTCGATCAAAATTTTTCATTTTTCATGTTTTTGCGTAAGAAAATGCAAGCTTGACTTTTCCTTCAGAACCGGAACATTCGAAACCAATTCGGTTGGTCCAAAACGTTCGACCGTTAGAAAAAGGCGAGCGTTGCTGAACAAGGAGACTTTGAATCTGATAAAAAAATTTCGAGAAGAAATGTGCGAACGATCCGATCGATTTTTCGACGATGGTTTGACACATGGAATTTTTACAATGAACAACAACGACGGCAGCGAAAATCGTGAAAATATTCACGCGACAAAAGAAACGAACGTCGACATTGGCAACAGCGAAATAAAGAGTTTGACTACTATTTTAGCTGAAACTCCGACAAACGAAATGACCTCAGATACCGATCAAAGCTCCTTCTGTCCAACGCCAATGTTGATTTTTAATGAATTTGAGCAACATCGTTCGCCATCGTCGGCTCTGCGCGAAATTGACGAAAATATTAATCAACATCACGACAAATTTTAAACTTTATAGACACAAAACATTACTTGTCTTCTATTTTTCACATTATAATCGATAAAATCGATGGAATAAGTTAACAATTACTGCTACAAAAGTTATGAAAAATAAAATTGATTTATGAAAAATTATGAGTATTTTTTAATTATTCTACGACCTTCGTCCCGTTCGTGTCGTTAATTACTCATTTATTTTCATTCAATGAACAATGAATCAACGAACCTACGATTTATCATTATTTCAACGCAACGAAGAATAAATTTTAGTCGCAAAACCGTCGTTGCGTTCCTTAGCAATTCGAAGAAACGCGCGCCATCTTGACGATTCGCACTCTTGTCGCGAGATGGCGCTGCGCGCACCTTCAAATATCGCGTATCTCGATCGGCACGATATGCTTTTGGGAAAATGATTAAAAAATGATTTCAGGTAGTCATGTGTGTTGTCTTCCAGGGCAAAGTAAACACAAAACAGTGTCGGAAAACCATGACGTTTCGGACTTTCAATAAATAGGGTATACACGTAGATATACGAAAATATATTTATGCACATGTAAATAATACATCATCGGAAGTTTCAAGGAAACCCGCGATCCTCGATAGAATCATGGAGAGCAAAAGCTGCAACAATTTTATCAGTTACGTCGGTTTCGAGGAACACGAGATGCAGGTAAAAATCACATTGACCTTGTGATGCTATAATTCATACGAAAAAGAAAACAAAAAAGACGAGAACAAGGAATGTTCCCACATCGCCGATACAATATGTTGTTCCAACAATTTTCAGCCTCTCGGTTCGAGCAGGCGAGAATCATTGAGCGAAAACAGCATAAAACTGTTGCCGGGCGAATTGCTCATAACTAAGGCGCAAAGCGTTCTCATGTATTCTCCGGTCGGCGACTCGAAACAAGGCACCTCCGGTAATCTCTCCGTGACCAATTTCAAACTCACCTTCGTCACGTCGGACGATTCTAACGGCGAGGTGATTCAACCTTTTTCGCAAAGAGGAAAAAACATATTCACGAGCGTCCTTTAGAAACCTCGTGTACTCACTTTTCCTGGCTGCAATCGCCGTCGCTTTAGTTTTTGTTTAAAAATTTGTCGGAATATTTTTATTTTTTAGAATATTTTCATTTTCTTCAAGAATTTTGTAAATATTGTTTTCAAGCTCCGCCTCCGTCGGTAAATCATTTTCCAGGACATTGTTCATCAGCAAAATCACCTCGTCGGATACACGGATACTTGTTTGTCGAACATTGATGAGATTTACTTAATGATAGGCGATAGAAAGAGGAAGCTCCTACCCGGGAGCACGGTACCCTCCAAAGTCAAAGGAATATTCATAATATGCAAGGTAAATCGAATAAACAACGAGTAAATATCAGATATGT
This sequence comes from Heteropelma amictum, assembly GCA_959613375.1. Taxonomy (NCBI): domain Eukaryota; kingdom Metazoa; phylum Arthropoda; class Insecta; order Hymenoptera; family Ichneumonidae; genus Heteropelma; species Heteropelma amictum. The sequence continues at coordinate 3,919,509 of OY390720.1, read as the reverse complement.
AAAAATCAGACCATCGACGAGTATCGAACGAATGGAAACTTGCACAAAGCGCGAAGAATCATTACGCCGCGTGATTTTCCATTCGTACGAATCTCGCTGTGCGATTCTTGGATAATTATTCAATATTTCGTTGATTCTCAGAATCTTAGAACTTGGTCTTTCTCGTTCAAATTTTCGCCGCTCGGACATGGAAACAATTTGTTAACCGCGCTGCTGCATCATGCGTTCCCAACCAGGCACGATCTTTTGTTCGCCTACGATTTCAAGTTGGTGCCGATAAAACAGCAATGACATACGAATGAAATTGAAACTTTATTTCCTCCTCCTTAAATTAAGGATCATTCGATTCAATGGACATGAATCTTTTTCAGCGAAGCGTATTACAGCAGCGTGGACAAGGGCGTTCGTTTATTTCGCGATATATCCGATTGGGAGAACGAACTCGATCGCACGGTCGGTAAAGACAAGAAAATTCGAAAAAATTGGCGGCTTTCACTGGCAAACTTGCAGTTTCAGCTGTCGGCTAGGTGAGGAATTGAGTTATGTACACTTGATGGAATTTTTTTTTCGTACGTTAGTAGTTTGAGAAAATTTATTTATGATCATACTATGATTTATAGACCAAAGCTGCTCAGCTTGCTTGTATGATAAAAATAATATTACAGCACTATTTACAGTTTACCGCAGTATATTATCGTGCCAGCTTCGGTGACGGACAGTCAGCTATCTCGTGCCGCGAGCCATTTCCAAGGTAGTCGACCGCCCGTATGGTCGTGGTGGAACGATCGCGGAGCAGCGCTCGTTAAAATGTCCGAATTGTCACCAACGATATCCGAACGTACGCAGGAAAACATCATGCTCGAAAACATACGGAAGAGTCATCCACAAAGATTACCAATGATAGTCGTAGATTTGAATAAAGACATTTCCGTAAAGTCGATAGCGGCCGGTTTCGCCAAATTCGTAGCGTTGTGCACGCCCGGTGAGTATTCGATCATCGAGCATAAATTCAAGGATAAAAATTTCACTCAAACCGCGAGGAAACTGCTGTAAGACAAATTCCCATCGATAATAACGATGAGATCGATTTGATTGCAGAAAATATTAGACAATTTTGGATACAGGATGACAATTTTCATTCTTTGCTGGAGGCTTCAAAGTGGCTTAAATTCGTATCGTATTGTTTACAAAAGGCAGTTGAAGCTAGTGAACAACTCGATCTAGGGACGTCGGTAATTTTGCAGGGTAAGTCGGGAAAAATGAATAATCGTTTTGTCATCGTTGAACTTTTCAACGCGGGAGAATCGTGCGTGAAAGATGGATCGTTTCGTTTGTTTAGAAGGCGCCGGCAGAGACTTGTGCTGCGTTATTTCGAGCTTAGTACAATTACTCTTGGATCCGTATTTTCGTACGATAACAGGATTCGAAAGTCTGTTGCAAAAAGAATGGGTCGCCGCTGGACACCCGTTTTGCGACCGTTTGGGACTCATATTGAACGCAGATTCCGAAAAGGTTCGTGCGTGTCATATTTTTCAAACAACTTCACGATATAAAAAGATAAAAATGCTCTTATCTCATAATTTGAACTCGACTTTGTTTTCCAGTCACCAATTTTTCTCCTGTACCTCGATTGCGTGTGGCAATTGTGCCAACAATTTCCCGCCCACTTCGAATTCACGGAAACTTATTTAACGACACTGTGGGACACGGCCCACGTGTCGATCTTTGACACCTTCATCTTCAATTGCGAGCGCGACAGAGCTGTGGCAGCTATGGTAATTTTTTCTCCCTCAACCAGCATCGCTCGAATTATTTCAAAAGAAATATTTAAAAATGAATTTTCTACCGTTATTTTCGTTCCTCGACCCCGTATCCGTCTCGTTATTATATTTCGGCATTTCTCGACGATTCAAAATCGACGACACGAGTGAAAATTTGAAAAAAAACGATCAGACTCTTCACACGCGAAGAAAAAAACGTTGTTCGTGATTTTTTTCAAGAGTAATTTATTAAATGTATAAATATTTTACCGCGGAGAAGTTCGCGATCTTCTCACGGGTTTTTCTTTTCTGTTTCGCAGGATTCGAACAATCCTCTTGTATTACGCAGCGCCTGGGATTGGCGAGAGCAATTCAACGATCAGGACATACTTTTGTTTTACAATCCTCTGTTCGATCATCGTTTTCTCAGCGAGGACGCGCCCGCGATAAAGCCGGCCTACGATGTATCTTCTCTCGAGCTTTGGTCGCAGTGTTATTTTCGTTGGATACCACCACTGGAGATACGCAACGGTGGTAAAAATCACGTTGAGCTTTATGCGAGATTATTGCAAAATTCCATAGGACAATTGAGAGCGAGCCTCAACGGCACTTGCGATTCACCGATCGACAAGATAAACACGTATTTATTGCAAATGAATATCGACAGTTTTTATCCATTCGGAAACAAAAAAAACGGCAATACCATAAGCACACCAATAATGAACAGTTCAATACTCATGACCGAAAGCCTCATGGATGCTCAGTCTCTTTTGACCGCGCCTGACTGATGATCGATTCTGATGTAATAATAAATAAACAATAACAATAATTTTCCAACTCTCGGGTCAAAAAAAAAAGGAAACAATTTCCGAGATTCGTCTCACGAGAGTCATTTAAGCGCGACGTTGCACCGCGTGGAACAAAAAAGGCGAGAAAAAAAAGCAGTCCCGCGCGCCGGTGATGTAATTTTCTTAGATAACTTAACGGTCCCTGCAGCTATTTATCATTTAAGAACGTTTTGTTTTTGTACATTCAGCGTGACTGAGCGAACGCGTGTATGAAATTTTCAATCTTCGAGCGATTATGCCTTATGTATTTATCGCGATCGTTTAGGATACGTGTACGTACATGCGTCGTTTCCAAGAGCTTATCGTAGAATATTGTATAAGAGGGATTAAAAAAAATGAAGTAACTCCGTTGCGAAATAATCATGTTGTGTAAAGTATTTTTTTTATGATCAATAGGCATTTTTTTTTCTCGAGATAAAAGTACGTATAAATCTCATCGTTATCTCTCTCCCTCTCTGTCGTACACATTTACATCGTTCGTCGCGCGAGTATGAAAATCGATTTGTACAGAATGAGCGTAGATTATTGACTTGAAAAAAGACTGACAGGTCTGTGCGATATTTCGTCAAGTGGAAAAATAAAATATAATATAAACAGAATTAAAAGGCAATGTCGTTTCCATGGAACAAAAAAAATGGTACGAAATTGTCGTTTGGCATCGTCGATCGTTCGGTAACTCTCTTTTTCGTCTCGGATTGTTTATCGAATTAACTGTTTTTCTCGTTGACCTTTACGATAACGCTTTTTACCTCGGTGTATGCATCCAGGCCGTATTCACCGAGTTCACGACCGTGTCCGGACATCTTGTAACCGCCGAATGGCACTTGATTCGCAAGAACGTTGTACGTGTTAACCCTGCAATTTTGACAAACGACGAATTACGCTATGTACTCGTTTTCGCTCGGTTTATCTCTTATCCGTCGACGTTACTGACCAAACAGTACCGGCGCGGAGACCCTGTACGATATGATTCGCTTTATCGATGTCTTTCGTGAATACCGCGGCGGCCAGACCGTAATCCGTGTTGTTCGCACGTTTTATCACTTCGTCGATTTCGCTGAATTTGAGAATTTGCTGGACCGGCCCGAATATCTTTCGAAACCATTGGAAAACATCGTGGAACGTGAATTTGCATTTTACAGTGAATTTCACGATGGGAAAATGATTTTTTCAAAATATTTCGTCACGCTCGTGTTTTCATCGCGAATTTTTGTACGATTTACCTCCTCCTTGGCGATCGTCATGTCGTCCTTGACGTCGGCAAAGACCGTCGGGGCCACGTAGAAACCCTTGTCGCCGATTCTGCAACCACCGGTCATCAATTTCGCACCTTCTTCGTTCCCACTGTCAACCATGCTCAGAATCTTGTTCAATTGATCCTCGTCGATTTGCGGTCCATGCTCGATACTCGGATCAAAGGGGTTACCGACTGTGCGCGATTTCGCTCGTTTCGTGCTTTTCTCCACGAACTCGTCGTAAATGTCGTCCTCAACGAAAGTTCGAGACCCGGCGCAGCAACATTGACCCTGGGGCAAGCAGGAAAGTTGCATTTTATCGAAAAAGAAAGACGAAAAAATACAATTTCCTCTCGGAAAAATGAAACCATGTAGTTGTTTAGAGATTTTTCTGTTTTTTTTCGATGTGAACATGCCAATTACCATATTGAAGAAGAGACCAAAGTGCGCGGTCTCGACGGCGTGATCAATGTCGGAATCCTTGAAAATAATGTTCGGCGATTTACCACCTAGTTCGAGAGTCGTCCGTTTGAGATTGCTCGTAGCAGCTCCTTGCTTGACGAGTTTTCCAACCTCCGTCGAACCCGTAAAAGCGACTTTGTCGACATCGTTGTGCGCTACCAGAGCTGCACCAGCTTTACCGAAACCAGGCACGACGTTTATCACGCCTTTTGGAAAACCAGCTTCCTTCGTTAACTGCGCTATGTAGAGCGCGGTGAGGGGAGTTTGCTCCGCTGGTTTGAGAACGACGCAATTTCCGGTCGCCAATGCCGGGGCGATCTTCCAAGCCATCATGAGCATCGGAAAGTTCCATGGTATTATCTGACCGCAGACACCGACCGGCTCGTGTCTGGTATAAGCGAAGAATCTTCCATCCATCGGCATGACTTTGCCGTGATTTTTGTCCGCCCAACCCGCGTAATATCTCAGCGTTCCGATGCTCGCAGGTACGTCAAAGCCATATGCGACGGAATAAGGCTTTCCATTGTCGAGGGTTTCCAGCGACTTAAAAGTATATTAAAAAAACGAAAATTCGCACAAAATTTCATTCTAGATCGATTCGCTTTTCGATGATTGGAATTGAAACAAACTTTGATTTCTTGTTTCGAGATTGACTCACGGCCAAATAAGTGCGATCTCTCTCCATGAGATCCGCCAGGCGGTTCAAAAGTACGCCGCGTTGAGAAGCGTCCATCGTTCTCCATTTTGACCCAAGCTGGAAGGCGTTTCTGGCTGCTTCCACAGCTGCGTCGACGTCCGCCGCATCTCCCTCTTGCACCTCCGTTATCACACTGCCGGTCGCGGGATTCGAGCTGTCGAAAGTCTTGCCCGACTTGGATTTGTGCCATTCGTTGTTGATGAATATCTGTTTTGTTCCCACGAGAACGTATATTTTTTGTAACGTTAATTTTCAAGAAAATAGAAAATAGAGCTAATTAGCGACTGATTAATTAAGAGAGAGAGGGAAAAGCAAAGTTTCACAAAGTCACGATGAAAAAGAATTTATTCAAATTTTTCAGATTCGTTTGTGATTTTGGAGAAATGACAGTTTTTTAATTTTTCACATTTTGTACGGAATCATAGAAATTGACAATTACTCAATTACGAAACAATATTTGCGATAAGAAAGTCGTTGATAATGAGAGTAATTGTCGTTGCGCACTTACTCCACTGTAAAGAATCGACGGATTTGTTTCCGGTGAGGGTAAAACGGCCGAAGAGAAACCCCGGCTCGTACGACGAAGAGTTTGACTCGCGAGTCGAAGCATCTTTCTTGAGAATAAATTATATTGACAATTTCAAAATACTGTAAAAATAGCACCAGCCGGTGGATCGGCCTTGTTCGTTCGATAGTTTTCTTTGCACTGCAGATGCAGATCACGAATCGCGGCTCGCGCGTTTACGAGACAACCTTTCGCACGCAATCTAAACGATACTTGTGTATGTTTGTTGTGTGTCGTTATTTTTTGAGCGTGTGGCAATAAAAAACCGGCGCCGCGTCGCGAATGCCAATGAAGGAATGAAGTCGAACGTGCACACTCATACTATACCGTACGTGCGCCTTATGATGAACAAGACCACGTGGTTCGAATGCATTTACAGCAACACACAAATGTTTAGCGATAACTCTGCATATCGCAGAATTATTTTTAACCTGATAACATTTGAAGCTCTTGTTCTGAGTAATCTATGCGTGTGTTATGTCATAATTCTTGTCGAAGAAAATAAAAAGTAAGCCATAGAAAAACAATCGCAATTATCATTGATTCTTCTCACAATTTGAATATCGTATCAGTTCAAATAAAGTTTGCTTTAATTTTATTCTTAATATTCGAAAGTGCATACATTTACAATGTTCATAAATTATTCGTCAACCGGAATTATTATATAAGCATATTTATATATTTACAAATAAAAAAAGAAATTTCCAAATTTCCGATCGAAAGATGCAAAGGTTTTCGTATTCCGGTTTATGCAGAGGTACAATTTTCCCTGCATGGTTATTAACATTGACGGGGAAAGGAAAATAAAAATGCTGCGTGTTATCTTGTTTTGTTTTTTTTAATTGAATCAGTTTTTAGTTGGCAAAAGAGCCTCTGTTGCGCAACTGTCGCGGGAATATAAAATTCACCGATAAAATGGTAAATGCAAATAATAACGTCCCTATAAATTTGATCAATAGTGACAACTGCTGACGTCGGCAAGATTTCACACATATTTAAGATTGAATCGGAATAAACATGTATATTTCTGAAGCGTAGCATTGTATTATAATGAATTCACGTCTGCATCCCTCTCTCTCTCTCTCTCTCTTTTTTTAGTCTTTGGAATACGCGCTGTACAATGATTCTCCTAAAAATTTCGCACAATCGCCGTTCTCCTCTTTTCATATACGCTATAAAAACGATTTATAAGCATTTAACGAGAACGCCGCGCCAGAGTCACATTAAAATCGTTTTTTTTACTCGTCACTGGCTATCAAAGTCATCTTTGTCCTCTGTAACAATTGCCGTAAAAAAAAAAAATTACAGCAACTGCAAATAAGAAAGTCATTACCAATAAGAATTATCCGCGCAGCTTCTATAATACATCATCTAATTTTACAGATTTCTTTTCTTTTTCTTTCTCGTATGGCAACTACTCTCAATTCGAATTTACACTCTGAACCCGCCATTGACGGACTGGAACTTCTTTCTTGTCCCTCAATTTCGTTACTTTCATTGAGCTGCAAAACAAACGACGTTCGATCAAAAATAATAAACGATATCCCTTCAAGCTGCATTTTTTATGATGATCTCTCGTTTAGCTTCTCTTTTTTCGTTCGTTAAGAAACGCGAGTCGATCAAGCGTACTTCCTCTCGATGTTGGAACGTCCGAGTTTCTTCTTTCTCGTTTGACTCATGTGCGACATCATAGTGTAAAGACCCGGTATCGAGAGGAAGAGCAAATACAGCCTCATGAACGTTGGAAAGTGAAAAGCGAAATTCCACGAGTTTGGCAACGATACAGTAAATTTGTTCGTCTCCTCGAAATACGGTATGTTGCGGAGGATTATTATACCCTCGCAGAGAAAGCCAAACGGATAGAGCGGCATCCAAATTGTGTATCTGAGCCACGTTAAAATGCCTATCTCAAAGTTCAATAATTGCGAAATGTAATAAGGATAACGAATTATTTCGATCAAGCTCCACACGATGAAGACGTAGAATATCACGGGTTTCGATTGCATTCGCGTTTCCGCTTCGATCATGCAAAACAGCACGAAACCGCGACCGCCGACCTGGAGAAACGTGATAAACGCGTTCCCTTTTGTGTAACCGAACATCGGATGCATAACTTCCATAAATTGCAAAAGTTGCACGAACTTCATTGCGTTTCCCACGCTGCTGTACGTCTCGTTTATGGAATCTGCAAACAAGATGAAATCTAACAAAAAATCTCGATATCGCGATCGATATTTTCTTATCAAAGGAAAGGTTTTGAAAAAAAAAAAAAAACCTTCACTTATTTAAGCATACCTGGTCCATCTCGAGAATATTTGATACACATAACTGCAAGAATGTAAAGAAATCCCACGAATTGGCACAGATTATACAGAACCAGATAGACTTTTTTCAAATCTTCTAAACAGACGAAAAATGTGGTTATTAGTGTTACTGCGAAAACAAAGATGGCGTTCCAAAAGTTTCGTTAGAAAATATGATTTTTGCAATCGTAGGATCACTGCAAAATTATGCTTTGTTTTTTGTCGTCCAGATTTTCATAAATCTTTTACCTTTCCTGTAGCCAAACTCTTCCTTGTGAAGTTTATCGTACATGTCCGGATAATCCTGCAAAATATTGCGTTTTTCATCCTCGTCGTCCATATCTTCGCTTTTCCATCTGTCAAAGTCGATCTTCAACCAGGCTGGTTTCGCGGGTGTTACCGTCAATCTTGGCCACCAGCCGCTCGCCTGCTTCCTCAGCGTAAAATCAACCTGACGATCGATGATTTTGTAACTGCTTTCCTGAGATAACATCGATTGTTCAACATCCGAGAAGAAACATCAGGCACGCCTGTTTAAACGCTTTTCGGAACTTACTTTGACATTGACGGAGGTGAAAAAATTGAGTATAAAACCATACTGATTCGGTCCTCTGGCACCTTGTCCGTGGGCAATAAATTTCAATTGGGTAGGCTCTAAATTAACATCAGGATCCTGGGGAATTTAAGGCACGTACATTGTCGCGTTACGAATCAACAAAAACAACACAACTTCTTCCGTCTTTACGAGGAATTTTCTTACCTTGACGTCCGTCAAGTCCACCCTGAGGGTAACGTCGTTTTCCGTCTGAGCCCAGTAAACAAATGGCGAGAACATATCCGGCATTCCGAGATGAGTTAGATAAGATTTGTCAATCCGATATCAATCGCACGACTTTGATAATTATAACCAATAATCGAAAAAGTGTTCACCACGGTTTTTTTGTTATCAACAATCAATTATCACGTATATTCAATATCATACATTCGTGTGTGAAAAAGGGATTAAAAGTGTCGCCGGTGGATGATTAAAAATTGCTAAAATAAAATTTGTTATTGTGAACATTAATTCTACGAAGAATAATAAGATTTGTATAAAGTCAATATGTGCATGATCCTCGGACGGCCCTCTAGCGACTAGACGCTCTTTTTTTTCTTGCACTCACACCTTGCTCCCACCCCTGTCCAGGCCGACCGAATTTAATCGTATATACATGTATATATTTCGTACATGTCGGTATATATACATACACGTGCGCATAACCATAAAGAGTTTATATAGTTGACCCCCGATCTTTTTACGAATAAAGCGAGTGAATATTTATCCAAATGAACTTTTCAACTTCAAAAACCGTCTTCTCTCGGAATAAATTATTATACTCATGTATATTTACATAAAATATGACGATTATCCGATAAGAATCCAATATTCATCGTTCGAACTTGTCTAAAACGACTATGAGTATTATTTCGTGATTTGAGTATTATTTCGTGAATCTCGATGACATCACGTGTTTTTTGAATAAAACACAAATTCGCAATTTCGTTTTTATTTTTTTTATCGACGAAAAAAAAAAAGTTTCATGTTACAATCGTTTCGCAATGAGCATAAACGAAAAATTTGAATTGGACACTTGGAAAGGAGATTGGGGTTTGCCGTCGATTGACACTCGTTGCCTGCAAGTTTTGGTAAGTCAAATTATAGGTTAGAACGCCAATTTTTCTTTTTCGTCAAACGCAACGAACTGACGTGTTCTAATTTGCTTTTTTTTCCATCTCTTTATCCATCGAGTCACTTAACGATCAATTTCAAATTACGCGCAGGCTTACGCAAGATTTTGCGGTGTAAATTTGAATGTGAATCCAACGTGCGATCCGTTCAAAACGCCAAATGGCCATTTGCCGGTCCTTCGTTCGTCCGACATAACTCTGGACTCTATAGAAAAGGCCATTGAACTATTTCGTGAAAAGACTCTAAATCTCGAGTACAATCTGAGCGCCAAACAATGCGCCGAAGTTATGGCGTACGATCACATGCTGAGAGAAAAATTGTATCCCGCATTACAATTTATATGGTAATCGAATATCGATTGAATCTTTCCCTAATCTCAGAGTCGAACGTTTGTTTGTATCCACGGTCCTTTGCTTTCCTTTTCAGGTGGATAGATCAGAGAAATTTTAACGAATTAATACGCCCTTGGTACGCCAAGGCGGTACCGTTTCCTTTTAACTTTTGGTATCCGGCCAGATACGAGAAAGCGGCACAAAATTTGATAGAGTCGCTGTTTCCCAAAGAGGATTCCACTAGTGCCATAGAGAATAAGGTTCGTTGAGTTATTTCAACATTTCTGTCAACAGATCGCGTCACAAAGAATCTCGGCTCTTTTTTCAGCAATTATTTCAATTACAATCGTACAAGCTGCACGAAAAGTGTTTGAGAGAGAAAAAATGTCGAAATTCACCATCAATGTATGACAAAACTTTCAAGTATATTTGCCTACCGTATTTTTTTAACGATACTACTTTATCCATTGTATTCTCGCGTATAAAGATTTTTCAATCTCCAACGTCATCGGTATGAGATTGTTGACTGACAATTTGACGATTGAAAAATCGTACGCGACTGAGACGAAATATTTTTCAGGTATATTCCGAAGCTCAAAAGTGCCTCAGTCTCCTGTCGACGAGATTAGGAGAATCTGATTTTTTTTTTGGTTCATCTCCCACCTCTTTGGATGCATTGGTTTACGCGTATCTGGCTCCTCTGCTCAAAGCACCGCTACCAAATCCAGCCTTGCAGAATCACCTCAAAGCGTGCACGAATCTCGTTAAATTCGTCTCGAGAATATCGCAGAGATTTTTTCACAGCGAGTATCAATCTTACGAGAGGATCAAAGCAGCTGAGAATGAGAAGAAATTGAAGGGGGACAAGGACACGGAATTCCCGAATAAACGAAGAAATCAATTTCTCGCTGGACTCGTTGCGCTCGTAGCGATGACCGGATACGCGGTGTCTCATGGAATTATAAAGGTAACTGAATAAAAAATAATAAAGAAACGAAGCAAATGTGGAAGATATTGTCTCCCGATGGTAGTAAATCCTTGGATTCCCGACGTCCGCAGTCAACAGTTTCGGGAAATTTTTTTATACGAAACTCGGATGAAATTCATTATTAGATCAATGGAAAATCACGAGAGCCACAAACACGTTAAAAGCTTTATTATAATATCGCAAAGAAGAGCACGATCCGATGGAATTTTATGATTTTTCGATACCAACTTTCTCCAAGATGAAAATTTCTTTTCCTTCTAGCGTTTTGACTTTTATTCAGGGTCAAGACATGCTTTATCCCGAATAAGAATAATTTTTTCGATTCTTTTGCTTTGAGAATTGAAATGTAAAATTTCATCGTTTTAACACGAACGAAAAAACAGTTTTACCTCTAACAATCAGGAAATTTCTAAACAACGCGCCTTCGGAATAATCGAAGTTTAAAGTCGATCTCTGATGCAAATTAGTGAAAGATTGTCGAAAATCCTTGCTTGACGAGGTACTTTGAAACTTTTCGACGAACGAGGCATGAGTTTTTCGAATAAGAGTATACGACGGAGGAGGATTTCAATAATAGTTTGTTTATAGGTGGTAATGTTTTCATTAAAACGCAGAAAATTCGTTAGAATCATTCGGTGATAACGAAGAGGTGAGTATGAATAGAGAGAGATTATTGCTAGTTGAAATCGTTGAAGGAAATGAAAAATAAAAATACTGGACACATCGTTTTGACACATCAGAATTACGAACCAAAATAAATTGTCCCGCGCTATGAAAAGGAAGTTCAGAATTAAAAAATCACGAAATCTTTCGTGAATAACGAACGATCAGTTTCTGAAGATTGGAAACTGATCAGAACTGTTCTTGCATCTCAAACGATTGACAAAAAACTTTTTATCGCATTGGCACGATTGATGTAAGGCAAAATATTCAAAACTTTTGTTAAAGGTATCATTAGGAGGTGATGAAACTTTGGACGATCCGGACGATTATATGCTCGAGCCAGATATGGATGAATAGCGCAGGAAAAAGGCTAAATTTTCCTTTGATTTTGCGATTTATTCGAACGAAAAAAAAAAGAAAACCTCGTCATTGAATTGTCATCGTACAATAGCGTTGAATAAATACCTAAATATTATAATACATCAGTAGAAATATAACACCAGGTATCAATAAATATTTTCGTTACAAGCAAAAAACAACATCGCCTCCCGATTTGTTTGTCGTCGTTCGTTCGTTCAATTGTTTTGCCGATGTTTGTATCGCGAGACAACCCCGTTCGTAGCGGTCACTACTTCCTCGGCGAAGCTTTGGAAATTGTGAATCGTCGTACCACCGAGGATCACCCTTGTTCCAGGATTATTTTTGTTTATGTTAAAAATCGCGAGGCTCTCCTCGTACGTCGTACCACCCACCATGAAGATTATCACATCCTGAGGCCTTTGCGTAAAACGTACAGTGTTTTATTTCGAAACAAAATTTATTACCGATGAGAAAAAAAAGCAATTTTAGTGGGAAAACTCACTTTTTCGCCATTATCATGTTTCCGAGATACGGGAATGTCTGGGTATTCAACTTTCCTTTCAACAAATCCTCGACGGTTTCGGCGAGTAACGGCGTATGCTGGGTATAAATATTGTCGACTCCGCTGAGACCTTTGAACAATTTTTTCGTTATCTTCGCGACGGCTTCACGGTCGAACAAATTTGTCTGTCGATTGTTAACGCCGCTGTATTCCAGTACGCCGTATACGAGCTGCGAGATAAAGCCTTGTTTACAATTGCTATTACTAAGCAGAAATGAATTTTGGAAAGATTACTGATTAAAGCATAATTAATGCCAAAAAAAAGCATAAAATTGAAGCATAAAAAGAAATTTAGTTGTCAACATAATTAATTGGGATTCATCGAAATTGATCGATCGTAAATAATTTTCATTACTATTCTCCGTACCTTTGTGTATTTCTCCGGGACCTCCCGTTTTTTCAGCATGTCCAACAAACCGGTAATGTCGTTATTCGAATGTTTTTCGTAATGAAGCGCATAAAGCATGACCAAACGCGTCGCGTCGACATCGCGAACTTTCGGATTGTTAATGAGCTTTTTGATCTTCTGAAGTTGATTCGAATGATCATTCTGACAACTGAGCTCCTGTTCGGTCTCTGAAATTTCGAGCAAATTGTTCTTCCCGACGAGATTGGAAAGTTCACCGACAACCGTGACGTGCTTCGACACGGTGCCGGACATTTTTTTGAATCGCGGATACGTTTCAACGAAATTCTTCATGTCCGCTATACTCTCGACTTTCTGATGTTTTTTCGCTTTTTTCTGAAAGTCGTCCATGAGATCCTTTATCGTCTGTCCAATTTCACCGAAATTCAGGTACAAATTCTGCGGAATAACAATCAGGGGACGTGACTTTTCGCAACTTCGTTACAAAATGAAATACGACAAAAGTCATTATCGCGCACTCACTTTGGCGTAAAATTCATCATGCTCCGCGCTCAATACGACCTCTCTCAGCTCATTAGAAATTCCTGTAACGTGAGATAGATCCACACGATTGTTGTTGATGGACAAAAGTTCGTGAACCATAGCTTGATAAGTCCACTGATTGAGCAACGGCGTTACGGGATCGTCTCGTCTGTCCACTATCAATATTATCGGATCGGTTTCTTGTCGAAATTGAAACGAATTCGACTCTTTGGTCAACACCTCGCGTATACTTTCGGCCAATCTTTTAGCCATTTTCGAACTATTTTGGTATCGTATGTATGGACATTTTTTCAACGACAAAAGCACCGATATTATTCCTTGGCAAGTTCTATGTAAATGCATCGGATTCCAAGACAGACCTTTGGCGAAAAAAAGTTCGTTGGAAAGATAAACGGCCGATCGGAAGATTCCGTATCGAAAATCGACTTTCGCAAATAATTGTTCGAATGTTTGTCGATTAATCAGGATTAAAACTACGCTTCTTACCATCCGCGCTACCGGCTATTCCGAGCGAGAATAAATGTGGATTAACCGCTAAATAGTCCGCGTAATACTCGTGAACTTCTCTGACGACCTCCTGCTCGTCGCTGTCCGCTAACAATTTGATATCCGCTTTCGCTATTATGTTGCTAAAGTCTGCAACGATAAAAGACGTTTAATGACATTCGACGTATTTATTCTCCGACGGTAATCGAGATCTCCGGAACAATCTTTTGCAGTGTGACTCGTCGGAGACAAAACACTGCAATATTATTGTTGCTATTTTACTAACATATATAATATACTCCATATTTGGGTGATCTAAGCTCGTTGCAAAGTAGCGCAACGTTCTCTTTCGTCGGCCTTATGAACACTATACACTTGAGATGTTTGGAGCCTTCGCCACGAACAGGAGCGTCGATTTTCTCGAACAAATAAACTTCTTTCATGAGGATTTCCGATTGACTGTATACGATACTGATTATTCCAGTCTGAAGACGGAAAACATTTGAAATTCGTTAGATCGCGCGTCAAGAGGTCCGACGGTGTGACAGTATGACAGTTATAACCTCAAAAAAGAAACAATCGATGCTCACCGTTTGTTTGTCCATCAGCAATACTTTCATTCCCGGACCGCTTTCCTCGGTCATTCGGGTTATGTAAAACTTGAGGGCTGCTACGACATTCATTTTGTTCTCTCGAGTCACTGTCGCTTTTGAGTTTTTAATGTAATATTTATTTTATATCGTCATATTTTGTTTCTCCGTCACAGAACTTTTATCGCTCGTTGACGTTTACCCATTTGTTGGTGGCTGCAGCGAGATTACCGTTCCGCCTCTCTGAGCTCACGATTTCTCGTCAACAACACACATGGGATGTTTTTATCGATTCATTAAATGAGTTTTACGATTGTTGTGGCATATGTTTTTATTGTTTTTTTTCTCTAACTGAAGCATAATTTACACTTTACTCCGATGTACGGCTTTGAAAAAAATAATCAAGTGTTGTTTTTTCTTTCATATAATCTCGAAGTTTGCAACATTTTCAATGAAAATATTCAACATTCGTAGGGAACGCGTGCAAGGCGCAGTCAATTATCGTGGTCACTGAACTTTTTGCTTTTTCATGACGGAATATATGTATGGAACGTGAATGATTAGAAATGCGAACATGCGCTTCTACTGCCCCCAAGAAAAACCGCCAAACTCGCGAACGAAAACAAAATACCATATGATGATCACCACCACCATTTATCATGGAGATTTACAAGTTTCGAAAGGCAGATGAAATTCCTTCAAATTTATTTTTCGCACACATTTCGGCATAATTCGTTGATGAAAAAAATATTGAAAAATCGATAATACTGGGAGCTATCGGTATGGAAATTCTCCGGAAGCATGAAACCTCTGCAAGGCGAAAGAATTTATTTCAACTCATTTCTCATCCATGCAATTAAATAGAATAAAAATAATTTCCATCGATGTAATTGTTTAATTATAAAACATAATTCCTTATATCCTCCCAAATGTACTTTAACTCTCTCGGAGAATTTCGTACAATTGTAGTAAATTTTCTGTTCCAAACATTCTACTTTGAACGAAATAAATTTCACTCTGGCTTGAAAACAGCTTGTTACAGAATTTTATTATTCAGTATTCATTTATTATTTACAATAAGTTCATATTGCTTTTTTCAGCGATGGACGATTTGTTTATACAATTTGAAAAATCTCGTAACATCGCGAAAAGTTTTCAAGTTATCTGTTGAGCCTTAAAAATAACGCGTGTCTGCATTCACGTGGTCCAGGTGGCATGTACTTGTCGTAAAAGTCTTGAATGAACTCTTCGATCTTAAAGCCAAACTTTTGGTACAGTATCAGAGCGGGATTCGTTGCCGATACGTGCAACGTAACGTCCTTGCCCATGCACGTTTGTATCAAGTGATAGAGCATAAATGTACCGATACCGGATTTCCGCCATTCCGGTCGTGTCACGAAGAAAGATATGTACGCCTCATTGCATCCAACATCCGGTACCAAAACGGCAAAACCGATTACCAATTTTCTGTACAGTACGACGCAACTGAAATCGGGATACTGCAAGCATTCGGTAACTGCAACAATCGAAAATTCGATGATGCACTTTGAGAAGCAATGTTGGAAACAATTGAGCAGATTTTAACGAAGAATTTGAAGCGTACTTTCAGAACGTGGAACTTTGAGCTTCAAAGTTAAAATCACGTTACGAAGGACTCAGAGACCGATAAAAGATTATAAAGTTAAGAAAAACTGTGGAACGTGATTTTATTTGTAAAAAGCCACTTACGATCGATGCCGGGCCAAAAAAATTGACTGCATAAACTATTGACGGCTGGAATATGATGTGGTCGTACATAACAATAATCAATAGTGCCCTGAGGCTTTGGTTTCCAGGCAGAATTATTTCTGTTCGCTTTTGCGCAAAGTTCATCCATCAGGCGGAGCCACAGGGGTCGGCAAGTCGCGTCTCTCCTTATAAAGGGTTTTAAAAGTCTGTTCGTATACGGGCTATGAACAGCTGCGGGTTCACAGTGACCTTGCAAACGTTGTTCGAAAAATCCGTGCAAGCTATCGCACGAAAATCGATCCAATACGCGATTTCCAAATTTTTCGCTTTTACGATCGGTCTCGGATTTCACGGAAAAACCATCGATATCGAAGACAGGCAGACTGTATTCGCGTTTCAATTTTCGTACCGCTAGTTTGCGATAAATCCGTCGATTCTGTGGCGTCAAATTCTCCAGCTGACTTTTACCGATGCTTTGAAGAAGATACGATTCTTCGTGATAGCTCATTCGTGGCTTTTTGTCAACTGAAAGAGAAAAGAGAAATTTTGTTTTTTCACGAAGCGAAAAAAACTTATTCGAGAGGAAACAGTGATGAGAATAATCATCGGAAAAATATATTTTTCAATCGTTTGGCATTTATTTATCCCACCGACCGATCGGAGGTTTTCTTTTCCAAGGCCAATCTCTTCTAGGATTTATCGTAAACAACGACGATGGTGTTTCTTTTATCGAGCTCGAACTATCGCTGCTGTCATCATCCTCGTATCGTTCATTCTCGTCGGGTTTTTCAGCGGTCTCCGACTTGACGCCACCAAAATTTGACGATTGATTCAGCATATTGTCCATCCATTCCGGGACGAGATTATTCAACGTGTGAGCAAACGTAGTCCCGCTACCGTCACACGTTTCATCGTTTTGTTCTTGCACATCTCTTATCATTTCCGCTATCGATAAAGACTCGTGACGATTTTTCAATTCCATTCTATCTTCCATGTCAAACATATCCAGATCACCTGAATTTATCAGTCAATTCATAAACAATTTTATTGCAACAATATTAATTACTCAATGGCATATCCTTCGAATATCTGATACTTTCCATTTTTTATTTTCTATTTTCGACAGAAACGAGAAAAACAAAAAAATTTGATTTTTCATACCTGGTATATCATCGTCAGCGAGTAAAAAATCCGAAAGTATTTCCGTCGGCTGTACATACGCTCTCGAGTACATCGACGGTGCTGGAAATCTCGTATTGTCCGTAGCGCAATTGCTGTCTTCTCCGAATGATATGCTCGATTCTGACGGTGTCGGACTATTGTTTTGTTTTTTCAAAAGTTTCGGTTGACTTACAGTCTGTTTTTTGCGTTCCATAACGATCTTCAGGTCTGCAACAAAATAAATACAATGATTCGCATCTGTTTTCTTGCAAAAAATCAAAAGTGGTACTGTTGTTTGGAAATAAAATTGATCGTACTTCTTTCTATCAATATCTCGGGCGGATCATTGTCGCACAATCTCCACCAGCCGGATTCGTTCAGCTCGGCCGTTCCCGATTTGAAGAATGTACTGCTAAAATGCGAGAGAGTGCCGGATATCGTCCCGATCCAGTTTTTTTTTCTTTTTCTAAAATCCAGAACTTATGAGAAATTTAAATCGTGTCTTAAATTTGAATTTAAGACGCGATTAAAACAGTGACGCGTACATTTGAAATTACACAAACTCGTCAAAGATTGAATCAGTAATTGATTGAACGATTGATGTAAAAAAATTCGAGTTTTTTCTATGGAGATACTTACACTCCTTTCTGAAACAGATGCTCCCAGTTGCGATCGACGAATGTACTTATGTCCGATTTCCAGTGAAAATATCCTCTTTTGCTTATGCCGCTCGATTTTTCCCTCAGATTGTAGAGAGTGAGAGCAACAACGCCGAACCACGAAAGCTTGTCTCTGGACAATATTTCGCCCGAAGGGCTGCATTCTTCGCAAGTGAGATTGAAAAATACATCTCCAGCCAGAGGGGTAGGCACACCGCCGCGTTTCAAACAGCCTACGTGCACTTTTTTCGAACATGTTCCCGTACACAACAGCCCCGGTCTTTCGTAAGGGTCGCACACTTCCGAACAATATTTGCAATTATCCGAATCATCGGATTCTTGATCAGGTTCAGCTTTAACAACTGTTGTTTCCTCTTTGGCTTTCGGCGTCGACATATTTGTCACGTTTTTATAACGAAATATTACGAGCGCGAAGTTTTTATAGGTTAAACATGTAAACGTGCATCACACCGTTTGACGGTTATTATTGTAGCGCAAAACACACTTCGAATTAGGTACTTAGAGTAAAAAAACAATGGATTAATAAACGAGACTTCCACTCATTGTTTATACTATTGGTTTATACGTTGATAATGTTTGAGTATACAAGGTTTGGTCGAGTGTGACCGAACGCACGTGTGGCCTAGAGTGAATGAACCGATGACGTACTACGATAAACATACATACATATATATTGGTAAAATGCAGAAAATTTCTTATAATGTGGCGCGTTATTTTGGCATTTGGAGTAAATTGGGCGGAAAAGCAACCGGGTTTGCGGAGATTTCAGCCAAAATGTTTTTATATCATAATGCGCATTTGTCGTCTAGGCAACTGTCGTCAAGTTTAAAGGGAAGAAAAGCTTGATGACGGATTAATTTCTAGAGTCCGTATGGCGGGTTTATATACCTTTTGCTTTCATAACAGTAAATTTCATTAGCTACAATACAGTGATAAATGTACGCATATCCTCGCAAATAACACAATAATACAAATAATCGTACAGTAAAAACTATATCATTAATGGTAATATGGCGGCGCCGGTACTTCAACCCCGAGTTCTTTACGGTCTCAAGACCGATGTTGATGGAAACGTTCATTATCTCTCCGACACGGAAATATTATATCCCGTCGGTAATGCACTGTCGTTGCACAATTTTTCTCAACGTCGTCAGCGATTACTCCGTTTGCCGGATAAACGTCAGATTAATATTATCGCGGTAACACCCAGCAAGTAAGTAAGTTTCGTATATCTTCGGAAAAAACATATTTCTTCTTTTATTTTTCTATGTCTATTTCGATTTTTATGGTTCATAAATGATTTTTCCACGAAGGAAATATGTTGCCGTTTGTGAAGTCGGTGATAAGCCAGTGATAAACATTTACGATGTAAACACCTTGAAGAGGAAGAAGACTCTCGGTATACCCTACGATGCACCGGGCGTTACGAGATTCAACTGTATCTCCTTCAGTCACGACAGCCGATGTTTAGCAGCGGTCACCGATGAACCCGACCAGACGATGCTTTTTTACGCTTGGGAAAAGGGCAAAGTCGAGTCGAGCATGAAGGTCGCAAATTCGCAGAACGAACAATCGATCGTAAAGTGCATAACTTGTAATCCCGGCGACAGCGGAACTCTGGCGCTGGGTGGTCCATACGTGTTTAAATTTCTCACGGTTTCCGAGACCGTATGGCGTCCTTACGGCTTCTCAAAATCTGATAACCTTCTCGTGTCCTCCATGACGTGGTTGAACACCGACAGACTGTTGGTCGGCACGCTCGACGGTCGTATTCTTTACATGGAAAACGGCGATTTGAAGAACATCTACAAAATGTCAGAGGCGACATCGATGAATATGAAAATTCGGGAAGAATACGCGATTGGAGCGACGTTCTCACAAACGAGTCTCGTGGACTACGAAGAGCAGGCGATTTGCCACGTTCGCTGTTTGATAGCCTTTCAGCGTGGTTTCGCTTACGGCTACGGTCCTGGTAGAATAGTCGTATGGGAGCGCGAGGGACAGCACAAATACGCAAAGAGGCACGCCTACGTCGTTCCGCGGCAGGAGTCGAAGAGCAACGATGAAAATCTTTATCGCGTAAACAGCATATGCGGCAATTCGAGTTGCGACACTCTGGTTGTGACGACCGGTTGGACGCAGCTGTTTTGCGCGAAATTATGGGGCCCCGAGACGCTCCTGGACATTGACTCGTCGCCCTTGACGATAATGGGGCAGCACCTGCATCAAGGCCCGATCGCTTCTCTCTCCATATGCGCTTGGAAGTCTGTATTCATGAGTTGCGGCGCTGAGGATCGTACCGTCAGAATATGGGACTACGAAACGGAAAAATTATTACTGACGAAGCAGTATCACGAGGACGTCTTCTGCGTGGCTCTCCATCCCACCGGCCACTTTTGCCTCGTTGGTTTCAGCGACAAATTACGTTTCATGAGCATCCTCATGGGCGATCTGCTGACCATGCAGGAGATATCAGTGAGAAATTGTCCAACCGCGTCTTTCAGTCACGGCGGTCATCTCTTCGCCGCTGTGAACGGCAATATAATACAAGTTTACGCGACGCTCAATTTCGCTAATCGATTTCTGCTCAAAGGGCACACCCGCAGGATAAAAAGCGTCGTTTGGTCGCAGAACGACATGACGATGGTCAGTATCGGCAGCGAGGGCGCCATCTACCAATGGGATATGAACAGCGGTAAGAGAAATTTTGAGGTTATACTCAAAGGCATGAGCTTGAACGACGTCGTTCTCACCGCCGATGCTGCGTTCGCTTATTGCATCGCCGGCGATGATAAAATCCGGGAGATTCGGGAAAACACAGTGACGCGGGAATTCGCCGTGAACGAGATGAGGATGCTGGTTTTGATAATGGGCAAAGACGATTTCGGCATGTTCATCGGTTCGCCAGAAGGCGTAATCGTCTTTGTCAAATATCCCCTTCAGGATTCTCTCGACACGAGAGACTTTAATTTGCACTGCGCCGACATAACCTCAATGTGCTTGTCCTTCGACGAGAAGGTTCTCATATCGGCAGCGCAGGACGGAACGTTGTGTCTGTGGCGCGTGACGAAAACCGAGGGCATCTCGCTGGCTCACGACGCGGAATTCACTCAAACGAACGAGATTCTCATTGGGAAAGGCGACCTCGAGGAGAAAGTTCGAAAGATCGACGAACTCACCGTGAGAATACGGGAATTGGAAACGGAGCATGCTTACAAAATGAGGCAAACCGAGGTCCAGCACAACGACAAGATTCGCGATATTCATCGAGGTTATTACGAAGCCATCGAGGAACTGCGAGGGAAAATCGAGGCGATGCAGGAGGATCATACCAACCGGGTCAACGGTATAAACGTCGATATAGCGAGAATGAAGAAAAGTCACGAGGATGAGATACGGCGGATGGAGATCAATTACGACGCCAAATTGATCAACGAGTATGACAAGTATCGCGATTTGGAGGATCGCAATAATGCCATGAGAAAGGATTACGAAGAGGAGATGGAGAGATTGGAGAAAAAGAGATTGGAGGAGCTGGACGAGCTGCGGAGGAGTTACGAGGCGCGGTTGCACTCGAAGATTTTGGAGCTGGAGGAGACTCACGAGGAGATGGCTCATCAGGTGTTGGTGCACGAGGAAGTCAAGCGACAGATCGAGGAAGACGCCGATCGCGAGATCGTCGATATGCGAACGGATTACGAGGGCAAGCTCAACGAGGAGTCGCGGACGATATTGAAGCTCAAGGGTGAGGCCGGAGTTTTGAGAAACAAATATTTCGCCTCGCGGAAGGAGAACGACGATCTCAAACGTCAGCTGGAGAGCTTTCAAGCCACGCAGCTTCAGTCGCGCAAGACCACACTGGGATTCGAGAAGGACCTGCTCGCCCTGAAGAAAGAAATAACCGAGCGCGACGTCACCATACAGGACAAGGAGAAACGCATCTACGAGTTGAAACGCGACAATCAGGAGCTCGAGAAATTCAAATTCGTCCTGAATTACAAGATTCGCGAATTGCGCAGTCAGATCGAACCGCGAGATCGCGAGATCAAAGAGTTGAGGGACAAGATAAGCGACATGGAGGCAGAGTTGATCAATCTGCACAAGACGATCGTCAGTTTGGAGCTGCAGCTGCAGGAACTGCGTCAAAAGCTTCGGGGCTCGAAGCGAGCCTGCGAGATCGAGATCTCGAAGAATCGGCGATGCCAACAGTTGTTGAGAAAAATTCGTCTGGACCTGTCGAACGCCGTGGATTTGATACAAGAGCCAAATTCGTTGAGAAACGCTGTGATCGATCTTCACAATCGCTACAACGCCGATGAGGAATTTTCGGAAAATCGCAGAAATGACTTGCGAGCGCAGTGCGAATTCTCGAAGCAGCGCGATCACCTCGAGAGAACCGTGGATTCGTTGAGGAAACAGGTATTTCACGAAATGAGCGAGGACGACCAGAAAGGACGCGACAAAATGATGAACGACAATGTCGAATTGCTCGTTGAGATGAATGCGCTCAGGGAAGAGCTGAAGACGTCCCGAAGACGGATCGTCGACATGGAGAGTCTCTTGGGACTTGCCGGAATGGAATTGGGTCCGATCGAAGCGAGAAAAAAATTGTTCGAGGCCTGCCATGGCAAGGACGAAGTGGAAAAACAGTATAGACAGAAGCTGCAGGACTGCGAGAGAATAGTCGCGACCCTTCAGGATCACATAAGGAGATTGCTCGCTGGAGAAACTCTGTCGAAGGAGAAATAAAACCTGGCATGGAAGCGTACGAAAAATGTCTTGCCACGTGGATTTTTTATTCGAAAAAAGAAGAAATGATGAAGAAAGTATCACGAGTCGCTTCCTGGCGATTATGTCGCATTTGCAAAGCTGCGCTTTGGTGCGAAATAAATGATTTTATTTATGCTTCATTCCACAGGAGAATTTTTTTCAGTCCAGAATAATTACGAGGAAGCTATCTGGGACTCGAAACTCGCCGATTTTCCCTACTTTTTTCATCAAATTCAGATCAAAGTTTGATTTTTATAATATTTTTTGATTATCTAAGATTTATCAAAATTAAACAGATATGATTGTAGATAAAAAATGTTCAAATCAAATATTCACCCTATAACCGCAATAATTACACAAAATATGAATTCATCAAGTTAAAAAAAAGCGCGATTATCAAAATATAAAGTACTTTGTTTTTTTCTGCACACCATTGAAAAATCTTCTATAGAAAAGAATTCCACGATTCCTTGATCAAGAATTTTCGCGTAATGTTTCTTCAGATCGTAAAACTCGTTTTTTTTTAACATTATGAGACGCTTGCGAGCAAAAAACAGACGATTCTCGTGCAAAGTCCTTCAAAATTCAGTGTGAGACAAAAGAGGTCAAGATTTCGGAATTAATTCATTACCTTTCCTCCGAGTAGTATTGGCGACAGCTGAATTATGTAAATATATTCAGCATTTTTAATTAAGACATCAGCGCTCGCTCGTTGAATACGCTTAGTCGACGATTCAAGCGTAATATCCACGAGGGACGTGCGAAAACTTTGTTCAACAAAATAAAAGAGAAAACTGGCTCGTTGAAAAATCGCGTAGCCAGTGAAAAAGTAACTTCAAACGCGTTTACCACTCAATAAATAGGAAATGACCCGTTGTATTTCAACGAAATACTTATTGCACTAAAAAATTACTTTAAAGGACGAATGGCACGATGGCTTTGCGATTCTTTGGATAGTTGGTGAATTCTTTTTTGTAAGCCCGATGCTTTCCCAGCGCCCACATTGTCATTTGATAAGCTCCGGCGAGCATGAAGAGACCAGCTGTAACATACGGAGAATGATTTACTTTCTTCAGGCTCGATGATAACATTTGCCACTGAAAAATTTGATTTTTTTTTTGCAAAAAATGCCTTCGGACTGGGTAAAGCATGGAATTTGTACATGAAAAAGATCGTGCGAGAATTGTGTCTAGAACGAAAGAAACTTGGATAGCTAAATCTACATATTTCTTTGGGATGATTTAAAGCACGATTAAATTACGAAGACATTGATGTTGGACGAAAAATGAGAAAAAATATATCAATGAACACTTGCCTGGAAGACATTTTGTCATAATTGTGAATCCGATCCAACTGCCAATTTCGTACGTGTAATTGGGACACGAAACAAAATTGAAGAGCGACGTCAGGGGATTCCCGGTAGGTACGGGGATTTTTCTAACTGCCGTACCGGCGGGTCTGAGATTTCTCAATGCCAGATGAATGCTCAAATTGCCCATTTCGCAAATTGCAAATATCCCCAGGCCGATGTACGACATGCACGGGCAGGGGGCGGTGTACGCCGGGTGATTCACGTGATAAGCGACGTACATGGCAAAGAGCCAATAATATGAACAATTTTTAAATAAATTTCTCATGGGCATCGTAGCATGGCTGAAACGATGAACGAACAAAGTCTCCAGAAGACGTTTGGCGTAATGTATCGTCCAGCAAATGGCGGCCCAACTATAAACACAAAGTGTGGATATTTCTGCATGTGCGAATCGTTTTATTACCCTCGGTAGGTAATTGAAATGACCAGCATTCTACTATAAGCGGCGTACATTCAATTCTGAACTTGTGCAATGTTTTTGTGCGTTTGAAATCAATTCTCAAAGAATATTTCAAACTGGAAGAAGAAATGCAGGGAAAAATGGCGAGTTTGCTTGATGATCCGGTTGCGAGTTGTGATAATAATGACAATTTTATTTTGAAAATTCTTGACTGTAGCCTTGAAGGAAATCATTGAAATTGATGCAACGGCGAGTCAATTGTTTTCTGTTTGAAACTTTTCATAAACTTACTGAACGACGGGTTCCATGGTATCCCCTGAAGTCCCGTAGAAGATCCACGGTCTTTGATAAAGCCAGAGATAAACCAACATCGGACCTGCGTATTCCACGAGAAATACAGTCTTCCATCCTATCTGCGGTCCAAGATCCTTGAAATACAATTTGGCTCCGGCTTTGAGACCTAAATTTTTAACCGTTTCCGAATCCGACAAAGATTTTCCTTTGACATCGAGCCGTAAGCTCTGACGTTGAACGTACGGGGCTTTCTTTTTTTTGTGCAACTGCTGTTTTATATCTCCTATCGTACTCGTGAGGTTCACCTGAGAAAAGCGATGATAAAGTTTTCTGAGTAAGTTTGCGTCGTAGAAAAAAAAAACGAACTGAATTGGAGTTTGTCGTACGAAGAAATTATTGTTCGCGCTATTGTTAACAACAGTGACAGAAATTTTTAAGACGTCGTAATTGTCTTGCTACTCACATTGACGGTGCCTAGAGATTGCGAGTTTTTTCCAATAACTTCGATCTGAAATAACGCAATATTTGTAACAGAGCAGGAAGTAGGGAATTTCGGTATATTTGTAAAGTAAAATTATTACGAAATTGAGAGAAGGATTGTTATACCTCCATTCTGATTGTAAAGTCGAGGACACGAAAAGGATATTTTATGACGAGGAGGAATTTAGAAACATCCACACACGTCTAAAGTCCAGTCATTACTGGAATGTGGAATGGAACATGGAATGTTTTGGGAAGAATACCGCTAGGAGGCGAGATAGTAGCATGGTCACGTGATGTCCACACGCACGCGCACCTCTGGAGCCGGCAAAAGAATCGTGCGGGAAGCGCGACCGTTTTTTTTTTGCATTCAATCTGCTGCGTCAACATTCCGTTTCACGCCGATTGTTAATCAAGTAAGAAAAAATACATATTCATTCCCAGAAATTCCTAAAGAGTAGGATTATCGAATAATGTCGAAATCATCGTCTTTGCATTGATGAACGGTGTCCGCGGTTTTTGTTGCAATCGTGTATTCATTAATGGTGTTATTTCGTCATATACAAATTGAATTGGTTGGTGCAAATTTTGTTTCCGCGAAATGCTGATTTATTTTACCGTCGGACTATGACAAAAAAAGGAAATCTTTCATATACTTCGGTCGAAAAGTTCACGCGTTGCATTATTTTCTTCATCGATCTCGCGTAGTCTGTATCGTTTCGTTGTCGTTGAATTAAAATGATTAAACCCAGCGATGGGAAAACTTAAATATGGAAGCAACGACCTCTGCCCCCTTTGCATGTTGATGACGATGATTTTTCATTTGTAAACGTGCGTCTCCGTTGATATAACGGGAAAATATACCCAAGAAAAACCGGTTTTTTTCCCAAATTACTTATAGAGCAAAAGGCAAAATACACCTATATATTCGAACCGTGGCATTTAATCATACCTACTGTTTTTATAGACAATTCCAAAAAGTAAACCGATTAAAAGAAATCTGTTTTCCGAAAACAAAAATAAAAGCACTCTGCTATTGATTGCGAATTATAATGTTAACGTGTATACAAGAATAGTACGATTTTGCCTAAAGCTGTTCTGATATCGATTTTCAAATTCAGCCTGAACGCGTTGTCATTAATGAACAACGTAAATATTTATAAACTTTTAATATTCGTCATCTTTTCAAATTTCAATTCCTCTTCACACACGACAACCCGGTAGCTGGCGCCATCTGTGTACAAAGATAGACGTTTCGCGGCCATCTTCCGGCGAAACTGCGAATCTCTCTGTAGCCGCGTGCGGCATGATAGCCGGGTGCCGGGTGTCAGTTCAAAAACGACGTGCAGTAAACAAATTTCTTGAATCATACGGTGTTTTTTTTCTTTCGTGTATTCAGTGACATTTCCGTTCCTCAACCATGGGAGTGACTGTGTAAGTGTAATTGAACATCGGAATATTCGCAACAATGACACAGATTAACTCGACAACGCGTACTATCACAGTTTTAACAGCGATACGTTATTAAAATTTGAGGTTATCCGGAGCACGTTTCATATCTTATTTTTCGTCTTAAAATTTATAAAAAAGCATTTTGCAATATAAGTACATTCTCATTAATGTCATTACTGATTGTAGCACGGGAAAAAATCATTATATATATAGTATACGACAAGTTATATACCACAGAGCGGATTTCAACTTTGTGGTGACATTTTCCGTTCCAGCCTTTTTAAAATGTGAAATATCCCTTTTCGGATGAACTCCTGTTTTTTGCGAGCTAAAATTTTTTTTCTCACAAGTTTTCCAGCACTTTTGATAACCTTTTTAACGAATAAATTGAAATAGTCACAAGCGATTTGTTTCATATCCAGGCTACAACAGTTTCCCATGACGGAGAATCGAACGGGACCGCAGACCATAGAATTCTTAACCAAGAGGGTTTTGGCGCTCGGCGCCGTGCAAACCGGGCAGTACCTCGTAGACTGCGAAACTTACATGTCGGTACCTCAACTCGGTGAGCGATGTTTGACAAATATATTTTAAGAGGAAGAAAAAGCCTAATAATGAGAAAAAAAACGATTTTTCTTCGCACGTCTCTCTTTATTTGACAATAATATCGATATCGTTATATAATCTATACAAACACGCATTATTTTGGTTCCGCCGTGTCAACACGGCGTTTCATACGAGCGCACGTTATTCCGCTTTGTCAAATACCTAATTATCAAATACGAATACAATATTTTACTCGCCATACTCATTCTCGCGTCCCTTTAAGTACACACGCGCTATTCCGTTGGTAAACGAATCAGCGTTGTTCCTCGGAGCAGCGACGAACAGAAATGAAAAAACGCAACGACGATTCGCACGTTCCACTGCACTCGCTTTCACACCTAGACCGGCGGTACTACTTTTCGGTTGTTCGCTTCGCAAATGAGCATTTGAGAACTTTATGATAGCGAAAGAATTTGCGTCTGAAAAAGTTTCTTTATTGGTGTTACTCTTGAAAAGTCGAGCTGAAAATGTTCATATATGTATATATATATATCTTATAATCTTTCTTCTCCTCTCGCGATACTTGAAAAAGCCAGAAAATTTGACTCGTTTTTCGTAGTTTTTTTTCCCCCGTTCACGCCAATTTCGAACCAAGATTTGTATTTCAAACGACAGGCATCGATGTTCGTGATCTAAGAAAGGTACAAACATTCCTACGGTCTATGCATCATTACAAAAATATTAAAACTAGCAAGCGCAGCTAGGCATTATAGGACCTGTGTAAGAATTGTCGTTTTCTCTCCTTTTTTTTCTCTCCCTCCCTCTAGCTTCTCTTTCATACTAATGTTATCGAAGAAAACAAGAAAAAGACATTACGCGTAGCGTCTTCCAGCACATTTTCGATTTTTCTACCATTGTATGCCTTGCTTATTTTTGTTTCACAAGTTATAGTACTTATTGTCACGAATTACACGGCAAAAAGCGTGTGTACGATTTTTGACGAAACATCATTCGCAATAAATATCTCAAAATTTGCTTATTCTCGTACGTAAATGGTCTGGTCTCGTATATCAACATTCAGTTCGAGAGTTTGGCGAATGATGTTTCCCAAAGTGTGCACATTCGCCCTGTTAACGCACCTGTCGATATTTTCTCGTCGGATTTTTCCCTTTTTTTTTTTTTAATGTTCGTAATGGATAATTTGAATATAATAAGAAATATACATGGCTGAGCCTGTACGGAACGAAGGAAGTTTGATACAACGGCAGCTGACAAAATGATTTTGAATCGTTTTGCTTTAGCATTTTTCAATATCTTTAAAAAATACGATGGAGCAGCAATTATTAATCGTTTCTGCCTTCGTAAATATCCTACTGACGTATTATCTACACGCGCGAAGAACACGAATTTTTCATTCGTTTGAGCATAACATTTTCTTGCGTCCTCGATGTTTTCTTGCTGAAATTTCTCATCTCTTTTGAAAATCACCTAACGACGTAAATACCAGTTTATTTTTTACCTTCAATTCGCGAAAGTGCACAGTGCAGATTTTCGTATCTTTCTTCATCTCCCTCGATTTGATTAATTAAAGAAGCTGCGGTAATTCGCTCGTTTATTTTGCTTTTTTCTTTTTCCCGCACTGCGGCAAGAGTAAATGTTTCCTCCTCGTCTTTTTTCCTCTAGTTTAGAGCCATTGAGCATCGAGATTGACGCGCTTGGGCTAATATCGATATTTCGCGTATTTATCACTGTTTTTTTTTCTTGCCTCTGATTCGAGTGCACAATTTCGTACGAGCTATGAAAAAAAAAAGATGATAAGTATTTTCGTTCTTTTTTCTCGTATATTTTATAGTGTATCGGATATGGCAGGGATATGAATCAGGATCACTCGTCGCAATATTTATTCGTCATCTCTTCATTCATCTCGCAGCTTCCGGTGTTCATCGCGACAATCACGACGTTGTCTCTCTCGGGATAAAAAGTGCCCGATTTTTCCTGACATCGAGATAACCGCTGATGACAATTATTCGTATACTCTTTGACGAAATTTTGCTTTTTTCTTTCTGTTTTTTCTTCCCCCTTTCGTTCCTTCTCTCACTCGCTACAAACTATACAAAAATACAAAAAATAATTTGAATTTCTTCGAAGACGTCGCGATGGCTCGCGTCATTTACATTAAAAGTACGTGACTATGTATCAAATACATATTTTTAGGTTTTTCTCTTTTGTTTTTCTCGTCAGTGACACTGACGGAGTCGAGTTTCATTTTTGTCGCATTTAGTGAAAAAAAAACAAGTTAAACTCGTAATTTTCTACGATGCAAAAAAGAAGAACGAGGATTCGTCGTAGAAAAATGCATCTCTATGATCCTCATTGTCCTCTAGGAGTATAAATAATTCAGTGTATCACACAGCCAACGATGTTTCCAATCAAATCTTTCCCCTTCTCATGAACAATCCCGAGTTTTATTATTTATAAAAATAAAAAATTCTCTGAAAAAAAATTTCGCGTTTTCCAACACAATTATCTTCATGAATCAACCTTTTTCACGACGTTTGTAAGTTAACTGAGATTGCCTTGTTGAACGAAATATTTCGATGAAAAATCGGCGATTGTTTTCGCGTCAAAAAATTCAAATTCTCAATTACGTTTGTTCTTCCTCTCTCTCTCTCGGCGTTATTCAAAAATATTTCGCGTACGTGGCACGCGTGATACACCGAATTATGCCTGCTCGAATACAATAATTCAATTGAATACGTCGCTGTGTTTGGTGATCTTGTTCGTTTTTTTTTCTTTTCGTCTTAATTAAAAATCGATGACTAAGCTAAAGCTCTTACTCGCGAGTTTGGCAATGATAAGTATTGTCGACAATTTTGTTTATTCCGATATTCTAAAGTTTCACGTGGATATACATCGTGTCGTATTATCTAGCTTTTTCTGTATACGAAACACTAAGTTTTACTCGTGTATACACTCGTGTATGATATCATATAATTCATGTAAACTTGCTGTATAGATATATACAATTTTAGACGCACATGTGGATATTGTCATGTTTATTTTTCAACTTTTTTAAGTCATTAGTCCGCATTGGCGTGGATCCCTAAAACGTTGCCCGTAAACGGAATTTCCCACATCGCAAATAATTCTTTTTCGTCGTCAATAACGACATGTTTTTTGACAAAAAGACTCCTCGCTCTTTCGATAACGTCGAGAGGAAAACCAAAAACCGTGGGCAGAAGGGAGACTCGTGACACTTTTGTACGCATTGTGGGCATTTTTTCAGACTCGTTGACTCTGAAGCTGAATTCGGATGTCAAAAATGACAAGCGGCGGAGGTCGAATTCGGTGACCTTGAAAATTGAAAATTTGACCTTGACCCGATCGACGAATTTTTTTTTCTCGCGTACAAAAGTGCCTCGAAAATCTTGTTTCGACACTGTCGCCGTTTCCCCATAGAGAAGCGCTCGTTTTTGTTCGGATTTCTGCGAATATATACGATCTAGCGATTTGAGAAATTTAATGGACAAAGTTAATGGCAATTTTGAGGGTCCCTGTGGATATAGGTTCGACGAGTATTTACGATCGTTCGAAGAGTGTGACACCTTAAGGGCTCAACGTCAACTTTGACATACACGTAATTAATCTTAAACGCAATAAGCTATATATAATATATACATATACAAGTATCGTATATATGCGTGTATACAATTTTTCTCTTTCGTTCGTAAAATTAAGTGGGCAATATTGTCGTGTTTACATTTTTTGTCCTTTGATTTTTTATTTATTTTTTTTTTCTTGAGGAAGGCACGATGTATGGAAGTTCTGCCTTTCGCTGTGCAGCGAAATATATATTTCCGTTGGATATTTCACGGGGGTCGCGCGATGCAACGAGAGACTAGAGTTTAGGCGTGGGAAAATCAAAAAAGTATGAAAAATTATGAAAAAACAAAAAAAAAAGCGTTTTACACCTCCTCGCGAATGTATATCGGTAAAAAGATCGCCAATCTTCGTCGCTGTTGCGTTGGCGGCTGGGTAATATCGTTTTTTTCGATCGCACGTTTACGAAAAAAGCAAAAAAAAAAAAATACAACGGTCGCGTGGACGCAATGGCGGACATCACGCGTGAGCTCTTTGTCTCGAACGAACGACCAGCGTTCCCGGTTGTGATGTTCCAAGCAAAGCGGAAGGAAGTAAAGAAAAAGTTGATGGACATTACCGTACGTCGATAACGCAGCAGCGGCGATAGCGATTTTGAGGTTAGGCGTGGTAGGCATCACAAGTAACACGTTTTGTAATAAATCAGTGCGACCGTATCCTTGCCGTAAATTCGGAACTCCCTCTCGTAGTGAACTCTACCGGGTACGTCAGGCTTATCGCGATGAGCGTTGTCCAAACCGCCCGACAGGCTCTTGCGGAGCATGGTATAGTTGTCAGGGTCGTCGTCGTCGCTCCCGAGCTTTCGCCGATATTTCCCGATGACCGAGTCGGTCGACCGGAAGGAACTCAATGGAATACGAAAGTTCGTGTCTCTTTCGAGGATCCTCTCGATGTCGAGGTCGGTCAGATCGTGCAGGCTCCTGGGGTAGACGCTCCGAGCTCCGGGGTCACCCAGGAGGTCGTTGAAACAATCGTCCCGACGGTATCGCGACGCGGCGCCTCTCGGCAGGCTCGAATAGAGCCTGAGACCCTCGTAACCCTTTTGGCATTCCCCCGATTCCGCTCTTTTGCGATTTTTCCTCGTCGATCTCACCGCGTTCTGGCCGTAAGCGACCCGATCGAGCCTCATTATCGCCCGAGATTCCGTTCGCACCTGGTCGTTGCGTCTGTACTCTCTCACGTCGATGTCCCGACGATACTCCTCGATGATTCGAGCGCCCATTGCCGATTCCTCGTTGTGGACGGTATCGGCGTTGACGAATCCATCCGTCGGGTCGTCCGTGATCCTGGGCACTGCGCAAAGATCCGAGCGGCTGATGACATCGCGATGGCAAACGCGACCAGTCGCGACCGCTCGGATTTCGCGACGATAATCGTTGCTCGGGACGATTCCGTTTGCAACGATCGGCGGACGATGTTCGTTGGCCGTTCCGTTTCCGGTTCGACGGGCCAACCTCGGGTCCCGAGTTCTGATGAAGTTTCGAACGTTGCGACTTATTCTGCGGGTCTTTTGCGCCAAAATCTCGCAATAATCCGCCAGGTGGCGATTATCCCGAACGGACGATTGGTAATTCACCGCGCAACCGTTGGGTCGATGATTTCCTGATATACTCAAGTCGCAACGATCGCCGGGGTCGTTGAAGCATCGGGGATCGGCTCTGTGCAGTGTCGGCTTTCGCAGTTTTCTCATGCTGGTCAACCCTCCGGTGAGGGAGGCCTTGTACTACCGAGCTTGCGCGTAATCGGGATTCATCTCGTCCAGCTGTTTGCCCTTCGTCTCCGGTACGCAGCAAACCACGAAGCAAAGACCGCAAACGGCCATTGCCGCGTAAAACCAGAACGCCCCGTGCAGTCCGAGTGCCTACGAACGCAAGTTCATAATTGTACCAAGTTCCGGCAGGACTTTGGCCAATACCGTGTAATACCGTTTTTTTGGTCGCTTTTGAGGACTCTTTTGTTCCGACGATTCCTCGGGCATTCTTTTTTTCAATTTCGGAATTCAATTTCGTCGAATAGCACAAGGTCAATCGCGGCAGCGATGCCCGGAAAACTACGGGTAAAAAGAGTCGATTCGTACCTGCTGAAAGTCCATGAAAAGTTTGATGCCCAAAAAGGCGCAAAAGTAGCTGAAGCTCGTGCTTATGCTGGAGCCTAGACCGCGATACTCGAGGGGGAAGAGCTCGCCGATCAATAGCCACGAAATTGGCGATATGCCCAGTGCCAGGGCTGTGGTAAAGACGAGAACGCACAACAGGGGTATCCAGTCGTGTTGTCCCATGACCGTTGTCGTCTGGCTCTGCGACATCGAGTTGTAATAGGCGTAGCTACCGAAGCCAGCCAAGGCCAGGGACATGAAGACGGTGCTGGCTATGAGAAGTGGCAGTCTGCCGACAATGTCGATGAGGAAACCTGAATAAACGATAATTGCGGACAAATTTAGATCGCGAAACGATGCTTGACGTCTCGGTCTTTCATCGACGAGAGACGCGAGAAACTTAATAACCGTCTCTTATTGCTAATTAAGGGGTACGGACGATTGCTCGAATTCAATACCCGTTTTACCGGTAGATCCTGTGTGTGTTACCTGGATATATTTCAACGATTCGCTTTACCTGATAATAACGATGCCAGCAGCTGAACGAATCCTATGGCTATGGTAGCCCCGTGAGGATTCATTCCCCCTAGGGTCTGCCGGAATATTATCACCGCGTAATAATTGAAGGCATTCGCGCCGGAAAAACGTTGGAAAAACATAAGACCACATATGATGGCGACGGGCTTGTAGAGTCTCGGCGTTATGACGCTGTTTCTGAACGTAAGCTCGTACTGCTTGGCCCTCGAAGCGAGGATGTTCGTCTTGATGACCTGTGATCGTACGAAAGCAACGATTCCGTCAATGACTCGATCTTTTCCGTTCTCCGTCCACCACCCACACAACACAACCCAAACACAACCCAAACCCTGACCCCATGGGTGACCTTGAAACATCCCGGGGGAAGATTCGTCTCACCTGGAGCTCTTGCCTGATGTCCGCTTGCGGACCCCTCAGCCATTTTAAGCTACCTTCCGCCTCCTCGTCCCGTCCGTTCAGTACCAAGTAGGACGGCGTTTCCGGTATGAACAGTGTACCCACGAACAGCATAGATGGCGCGATCGCCACGAGCAACGCGCTCTGCCTCCAATTTAAGTAGGAACCCGCGATGTACGACAGCAAAACGCCGATCTGACTGACGACCTTGAGCATCGCCGAGAGGCAGCCCCGAATTCCCGGCATCGATATTTCCGATATGTATACCTGGGCCACGATCGTTATCAGGGAACAGCATAATCCCCCGATGAAGCTCGTCGTGTAGACCAGCTCGACGCAGGGCGCGACGCCCGTGAGTATCCACGCCGCCGCGAGTGGCAACGACGTTACGCGAAGAGCGAGCCTTCTGCCTCGACGCATTATCCAGTCACCGGTCATCGCACCGAACCAGGCTCCCAGCATCGATAGAGACGCGACCCACGAAGCTTCCTGCTCGTTTACCGAGAAGGTGAACCTGCGCGAAAAAAACGTTCCAAAAATATTAACCTCATCTGCGATGATTCGATGGTTGATGAGCGTTTTTCGCTCGTTCTCCTCCTCTGTAACGTTCCATCCTTCATAGGCCAGGGCTTTTCTAACCAAGATTTCACCGGCGGTCAAACAAAACGAGAATTTTCCGCACTTTACGGTGCTTAAGGTAGTTCTATCGTTAGATTCAAATCGAGAAATTGTTTTGCAGTTTTTCTCACATACAAAATGGTTCGCGGGCTTCAGTTAAATAAGAAGAGTTGTTGCAAATCGACTAAAGAACAGCATACTCCAAATTCACGGTCATCCCAGGCGATATGTGCTTGCTCTATAATTACAAAAATTGCGAAAAAAATTTTCTTAAGATTTTTTTGGAAAACTCAAGAAATCTTCTTTGATGTTGCATAAAAATGTATGCAAAGTTTTAGAAGGCTTCACCACGCAGAAGCCAAGATATTCATTGATGAAAATGCAACTTTTAACACGCGCTCTTACGAGAGACTACCGAAAATTGCGATTTTTACCAATAAATATCTCAACTTCCACGTGGGTAAAACCTTCCAAAATTTATTACACACGTATATATGACATCGAAGAATACGTATTCAAATTTTCAACAAAATCTTAAGAAAACGATAAAACGATAGAACTACCTTAAAAGTTGAATTACAGCGATCTTAAACAAACGCGAACGAACTATTCAGGGACCATCGAAAAAAACTTTTCTTTTCGCTCTGAAAAATTCCTCCATCTTGAAGAATTTACTTGAGTTTTGTCGACTCACCAAGTGTCGTTGCTCGTGTGATAAACATGCGGCGGTTGATTGTCGAGAATCGAGTCCAAAGCCGGTGACGTGTAACCCTTGGCAAGCCCGGATGATAGTGTACCCATGGACAGTGCCAATGTCGCCAGGACCTTTTGTGAGAAACAGGCAAAAAAGAGTCGTGTGAAAATTCCATAGAATATTTCCATCCCGCATCGTTGATCAATCTTCGCTCTGAGAAGGATTTCTCTCGCACTTCCGGTGCGATCGACCGTTTTGCTGTATTCTCATTAACCCCGCGCTCTCTCGTTCATCGATTCTCCCTCTCGTTGCTGTTCTTTCGTTCAATCTGCCTCGTCCCTCGCCGAAACTCGGTTTTCCGCTCGATATATTCAAACGGCAACGTACACGGTGAATACGGAATCAAAATTAATTTCCTGGCTCTCGCGGGAGGAGGGTCCGCGCAAATATCTTTTCAATCTCCGAGATATTCGCTCCGAAATTCCCTCTCCCAGTTTCGATCCTCTATCGGCACACGGGAACGCCAACGTCCCGCGTTTGTCGAGTAAAGTATTCGCGAGACGAAACCTCGTATTACGACGTTGAAAAAACAAAAAAGTCTCGCGCGTGCATCCTCTCTTTGGAAGATCGAAGAGAACGAGGGACGAGCGGAAAACACTTTTTCATTTTCAACCTCGGACCTTGCGCGAGGTGCGAGAAATTCGCGTCGCGTGTTCGGTCCGCAATGGACAAACCGCTGGCCGCGAATTTAAAGCCCTGTATTTCATCCTCGCTCGAGGAATACTAAGCGTTTTCCCGTGTGTTTTAATCCCACGTTTCCTCTCCCCCTCGCCAATCGTATATTCTCTTTCACCCCGATGTTTCCTCCGCTGCTCTCACGGCACTTTGTTCCACACCGGGGGTTATTAGTATTTTCACCAGAGTCTATCCTTGACGGGAATATGCCACTGTAACATTTTACCGTCTCGGATGAGGACCTCTCTACGATTCATGAATATTGTTTTTAGCGTTTCGACGTGCTTTTTTCCATCGTAAAGAACGGAAAAAGGCGCGCTGAGGATGCTCAGGCGGTACAATCCCTGCGGAATCGAGATGGAACAAAGGATCGAAGAGTTATCGATCAATTATTCGAATAAAAAATGAATGGGGATCGAAGAACTTTTTATCTACCGCGATTACAAGAATCGTTTTTTGAATTTATTTGTTGCTCTTTTTTCTTTATAAATTTTCTCATCCATGTTCGCATCTCGGAAGGACTCTGCTTCGTTCGAAACGCACGCGTAGGAATAAGTTATCCTCAGCTCCAAAAAGTGCTGCACATTTTACCGTCTCGGATGAGGACCTCTATACGATTCATGAATATTGTTTTTAGCGTTTCGACGTGTTTTTTTCCACCGTAAAGAACGGAAAAAGGCGCGCTGAGGACGCTCAGGCGGTACAATCCCTGCGGAATCGAGATGGAACAAAGAATCGAAGAGTTATCGATCAATT
Source organism: Heteropelma amictum (assembly GCA_959613375.1). Classification (NCBI taxonomy): domain Eukaryota; kingdom Metazoa; phylum Arthropoda; class Insecta; order Hymenoptera; family Ichneumonidae; genus Heteropelma; species Heteropelma amictum. The sequence continues at coordinate 3,882,645 of OY390720.1, read as the reverse complement.
ATACGAATAAAAAATGAATGGGGATCGAAGAACTTTTTATCTACCGCGATTACAAGAATCGTTTTTTGAATTTATTTGTTGCTCTTTTTTCTTTATAAATTTTCTCATCCATGTTCGCATCTCGGAAGGACTCTGCTTCGTTCGAAACGCACGCGTAGGAATAAGTTATCCTCAGCTCCAAAAAGTGCTGCACATTTTACCGTCTCGGATGAGGACCTCTATACGATTCATGAATATTGTTTTTAGCGTTTCGACGTGCTTTTTTTCCACCGTAAAGAACGGAAAAAGGCGCGCTGAGGACGCTCAGGCGGTACAATCCCTGCGGAATCGAGATGGAACAAAGAATCGAAGAGTTATCGATCAATTATACGAATAAAAAATGAATGGGGATCGAAGAACTTTTTATCTACCGCGATTACAAGAATCGTTTTTTGAATTTATTTGTTGCTCTTTTTTCTTTATAAATTTTCTCATCCATGTTCGCATCTCGGAAGGACTCTGCTTCGTTCGAAACGCACGCGTAGGAATAAGTTATCCTCAGCTCCAAAAAGTGCTGCACATTTTACCGTCTCGGATGAGGACCTCTATACGATTCATGAATATTGTTTTTAGCGTTTCGACGTGTTTTTTTCCACCGTAAAGAACGGAAAAAGGCGCGCTGAGGATGCTCAGGCGGTACAATCCCTGCGGAATCGAGATGGAACAAAGAATCGAAGAGTTATCGATCAATTATACGAATAAAAAATGAATGGGGATCGAAGAACTTTTTATCTACCGCGATTACAAGAATCGTTTTTTGAATTTATTTGTTGCTCTTTTTTCTTTATAAATTTTCTCATCCATGTTCGCATCTCGGAAGGACTCTGCTTCGTTCGAAACGCACGCGTAGGAATAAGTTATCCTCAGCTCCAAAAAGTGCTGCACATTTTACCGTCTCGGATGAGGACCTCTATACGATTCATGAATATTGTTTTTAGCGTTTCGACGTGTTTTTTCCATCGTAAAGAACGGAAAAAGGCGCGCTGAGGATGCTCAGGCGGTACAATCCCTGCGGAATCGAGATGGAACAAAGAATCGAAGAGTTATCGATCAATTATACGAATAAAAAATGAATGGGGATCGAAGAACTTTTTATCTACCGCGATTACAAGAATCGTTTTTTGAATTTATTTGTTGCTCTTTTTTCTTTATAAATTTTCTCATCCATGTTCGCATCTCGGAAGGACTCTGCTTCGTTCGAAACGCACGCGTAGGAATAAGTTATCCTTAGCTCCAAAAAGTGCTGCACCCTTCGCGGTAGGACATATGTATTTCACGGCTAGAGTTACCAAACCGGATACATTTTTTTTTGCACCCGGTTATGCGTATAAATATACATAACACGCAGCTACCGCGTGCGGATCTTGTTGCACCGCTCTGCGTACTTGGCGCCTCGAAATCTGTTCCGTATTCAACAGTTGCGCCTCGATCGCTTCTCAATGAAAAGATTCGCTCGTTTTTTTGTCCCCGAAACTCTTTCTACACGAAAATACGACTTTTATCGTCCAGCTCCACTCTGAATTGGGAATTTCAGTAAACAAAGCGAAGTGCGATCGATTTTGACGAGGCAGCGCTGATAAATTTTAATCCCCTCGACCTTTTTTCGTTGCAACTCAATTTCCCACGATGTTTTTCAAATATAAAAACGCTTTTCGTCCTTTTCCAAAAATACAATCGCGCCGGGCTCTTTTTCCCATCTTTGTCCGTCAGTTGTGACTCGTCTCTTTCATCGGTTCTATCGTGCGATTTTTGTACAAAAAAAAAACAACGATTTGACGAATTTACTTTGCGTCTGTTTGAAAAAATCTACGGTAGAATCTTTGATTGTTGTTAAAAATGCAAAAAAATGATGCTCGATTCATTTTTCTTATCGATGATTCGTCGATGAGCTCACACGCTCCAAAGAGCTTCGGGGATGCACATTTTCTCACGTACGTAGCGTAAATAAAATATCGATTTCGCATGGGGATTTTTTTTTTTTTCGTCTCAAACGGCTGGACAGTGCGAGCGAGTCTGAGCTCGTTCATTTAAAGATTAAAAGGCGCGCGATAAGGCTCACACTCCGGATGTTTGTAAGGCGAGTTGTCGACCACGTCTCGGAGATTCTTCTCAATAATCAGACGTTATTATTTCATCGATAAAACAACACGAGACGACCTTACAGTCCTACATTTACGGGCACCCATTTCGCAAGAACCCTCGTTGAAGAAAGTCATTTTTCAAAACCAAAATTCGACATAAAATATCGTTTTATCGTCGGGTTTTTTTCATTCGCTCGATCGAACGAAATTTGAAAATTTTTCGTACAGTGCCTTTGGAATTCACGAGAATATCGCGAGATCTCGATGTTGCACGATATTTCCCCCACGCAATAAAATGATGAGCCACGGAACGTCCGCATTAGCGTGGAATCGCCGGTATGTATATGCACAAATTTATGTGAACGTTGATAGAACGCCTGTGTGGTGGTCCACGCAGCCAGCAAGAGCGCCGTTCGACTCTCGGCGCAACTTCCGTAATGACGAATTCCGTGTTCCGGTGCAACGAGAAACGTGGGAGATGTACATGTGTGTGTGTGTGTGTTTGTGGGTTTTATGGACACAAATATGCATGTAGATGCGAAAGGAACAGAGCGTGCCCCTCGGTGTCGTACAGCGCGATCATTTCGCTGCCTGTTCCGTACCGAAGGCATTGTATTACAAGCTTCCTCTCGCTGTATCTTCCTTATATACCCATCAGCCAGGAAACGCAGTACTCTAATAACCTTCCCCAGCCGCATATCGCATAACTCTCCCTCCCTCTCTCTCTCTCTCTCTCTCTCTTGATTTCTCTCTGCACAGTTCCGGCGAACCCAAAATTCTCAGGGTTCGTCCGCATGGAAACGAAACTTGGCAAAGAGCGAGGGCTGCTGTTGGATACAGCATGGACACGTTCGTCGTAAGTCTCGGAGGTATCGTTGTAGGGATTTCCAACGGCGATTGTTTCACACGCCTGGCCATTTGGCTAATTCGTGCATTAAATTGGACGAGCTCTGCCATTAATGGCAAAAACGTCGAGCGGAACGTACCCCGCGATGTGACTGGAGAAAACGAAGAAATGCGCGATTCGAATCGACTTTTAATGTACTTTGGAGGGAAAGAGACTCGCGGATCGATCGAAAATCTCGACGTTTCGAGGGAAAAAATGTGGAGGGAAAAAAATGTTGCGTGAATTTTTTGGGTTGAATGGGGGGAAATGGAACAAGTTTTACCTATTGAAATGTGCAATTCGAGTCGACTTTTAATGTACTTTGGAGGGAAAGAGACTCGCGGGTCGATCGAAAATCTCGACGTTTCGAGGGAAAAAATGTGGAGGGAAAAAAATGTTGCGTGAATTTTTTGGGTTGAATGGGGGGAAATGGAACAAGGTTTACCTATTGAAATGTGCAATTCGAATCGACTTTTAATGTACTTTGGAGGGAAAGAGACTCGCAGATCGATCGAAAATCTCGACGTTTCGAGGGAAAAAATGTGGAGGGAAAAAAATTTTGCGTGAATTTTTTGGGTTGAATGGGGGGAAATGGAACAAGTTTTACCTATTGAAATGTGCAATTCGAATCGACTTTTAATGTACTTTGGAGGGAAAGAGACTCGCGGATCGATCGAAAATCTCGACGTTTCGAGGGAAAAAATGTGGAGGGAAAAAAATGTTGCTTGAATTTTTTGAGTTGAATGGGGGGGAAATGGAACAAGGTTCACCTATTGAGCGAGTGTCGAAAATGGGTGCACGGGATTGTAGAGGGGAGGAGCGATAAAACGTTTAAAACGCGCCAGGTCGGAGCTTTCAGGGGTCTTTTTAGGACGCTCTTGGGATACTCGAGCGTTGTAGGAACTGTTATACGTACTTTCGTGCGATAATCACTCGCGCTCTTTGAGGAAACTCCAATAATGTTTCAAGACACCGAGCACTCAATTAAATCGTCATAAAACGAAGGTACCGTGTGCATAGATGTGTGTACATGTGCGTGTGCGGAAGTGTGCATTTTCAAGTGGCCCAGGCCAGGCTATATGGGCTCTGCAACTTCTTCTCTCTTTCTATACCTCCACGATAGTTTCCTGCGCCTCTTCTCTTCTCCCACAGCATCTTCGCTAAAAGCAGAGTGAAGAGACTCGACCAACGTCATTCCGAATGTTGAATCAAGCAAATTACGCCCGTTTGTTTGACGGTAAGCGTATATATATTCATATACATATATGTATATGCTTGCTTGGCAAACTTTGAATATGACGGAGTTCGATGGAAATTTGTGCCGATTCGACACACATTTCTCTCGTTGTTCCACCTCGTAGTCATGGAAGAGACTTTCCATCTCTCTCTCTCTCTCGCTTCTCTTTTGTTTCTCGCTCCCTCTCTCGGCAATCTCCGTGCAATCATCTAGTTCTCGTCGTTGCCAAACTGGGCCATATCTCATACTCCCAACACGAGGGAAATAAGGGGCGAGGATGAGGAAGAGGGTTATCGCCGATCACCCGCAGAGGAAAATTCAGATGTCTCGGTTAGAGTGTGAATTTTCTGCGCGACGTCGAGTGGAAATTGACTCGAAACGACTGAAAAATACGCGAATTCTTCGGGAAACTTGTTTTTGACCGGAAGTAAAGTACGGAACCGGCGAAATTCGATGATGTTACCGTTTTTCACGAATGAACGTTTTTCGAGTGTCGCCATCTTTATCGCCGATCACCCGCAGAGGAAAATTCTGATGTCTCGATTAAAGTGTGAATTTTCTGCGCGACGTCGAGTGGAAATTGACTCGAAACGACTGAAAAATACGCGAATTTGTCGGGAAACTTGTTTTTGACCGGAAGTAACGTACGGAACCGGCGAAATTCGATGATGTTACCGTTTTTCACGAATGAACGTTTTCCGAGTGTCGCCATCTTTATCGCCGATCACCCGCAGAGGAAAATTCTGATGTCTCGATTAAAGCGTGAATTTTCTGCGCGACGTCGAGTGGAAATTGACTCGAAACGACTGAAAAATACGCGAATTCGTCGGGAAACTTGTTTTTGACCGGAAGTAAAGTACGGAACCGGCGAAATTCGATGATGTTACCGTTTTTCACGAATGAACGTTTTCCGAGTGTCGCCATCTTTATCGCCGATCACCCGCAGAGGAAAATTCTGATGTCTCGATTAAAGCGTGAATTTTCTGCGCGACGTCGAGTGGAAATTGACTCGAAACGACTGAAAAATACGCGAATTCGTCGGGAAACTTGTTTTTGACCGGAAGTAACGTACGGAACCGGCGAAATTCGATGATGTTACCGTTTTTCACGAATGAACGTTTTCCGAGTGTCGCCATCTTTATCGCCGATCACCCGCAGAGGAAAATTCTGATGTCTCGATTAAAGCGTGAATTTTCTGCGCGACGTCGAGTGGAAATTGACTCGAAACGACTGAAAAATACGCGAATTCGTCGGGAAACTTGTTTTTGACCGGAAGTAAAGTACGGAACCGGCGAAATTCGATGATGTTACCGTTTTTCACGAATGAACGTTTTTCGAGTGTCGCCATCTTTATCGCCGATCACCCGCAGAGGAAAATTCTGATGTCTCGATTAAAGTGTGAATTTTCTGCGCGACGTCGAGTGGAAATTGACTCGAAACGACTGAAAAATACGCGAATTCGTCGGGAAACTTGTTTTTGACCGGAAGTAAAGTACGGAACCGGCGAAATTCGATGATGTTACCGTTTTTCACGAATGAACGTTTTTCGAGTGTCGCCATCTTTATCGCCGATCACCCGCAGAGGAAAATTCTGATGTCTCGATTAAAGCGTGAATTTTCTGCGCGACGTCGAGTGGAAATTGACTCGAAACGACTGAAAAATACGCGAATTCGTCGGGAAACTTGTTTTTGACCGGAAGTAACGTACGGAACCGGCGAAATTCGATGATGTTACCGTTTTTCACGAATGAACGTTTTCCGAGTGTCGCCATCTTTATCGCCGATCACCCGCAGAGGAAAATTCTGATGTCTCGATTAAAGCGTGAATTTTCTGCGCGACGTCGAGTGGAAATTGACTCGAAACGACTGAAAAATACGCGAATTCGTCGGGAAACTTGTTTTTGACCGGAAGTAAAGTACGGAACCGGCGAAATTCGATGATGTTACCGTTTTTCACGAATGAACGTTTTTCGAGTGTCGCCATCTTTATCGCCGATCACCCGCAGAGGAAAATTCTGATGTCTCGATTAAAGTGTGAATTTTCTGCGCGACGTCGAGTGGAAATTGACTCGAAACGACTGAAAAATACGCGAATTCGTCGGGAAACTTGTTTTTGACCGGAAGTAAAGTACGGAACCGGCGAAATTCGATGATGTTACCGTTTTTCACGAATGAACGTTTTTCGAGTGTCGCCATCTTTATCGCCGATCACCCGCAGAGGAAAATTCTGATGTCTCGATTAAAGTGTGAATTTTCTGCGCGACGTCGAGTGGAAATTGACTCGAAACGACTGAAAAATACGCGAATTCGTCGGGAAACTTGTTTTTGACCGGAAGTAAAGTACGGAACCGGCGAAATTCGATGATGTTACCGTTTTTCACGAATGAACGTTTTTCGAGTGTCGCCATCTTTATCGCCGATCACCCGCAGAGGAAAATTCTGATGTCTCGATTAAAGCGTGAATTTTCTGCGCGACGTCGAGTGGAAATTGACTCGAAACGACTGAAAAATACGCGAATTCGTCGGGAAACTTGTTTTTGACCGGAAGTAACGTACGGAACCGGCGAAATTCGATGATGTTACCGTTTTTCACGAATGAACGTTTTCCGAGTGTCGCCATCTTTATCGCCGATCACCCGCAGAGGAAAATTCTGATGTCTCGATTAAAGCGTGAATTTTCTGCGCGACGTCGAGTGGAAATTGACTCGAAACGACTGAAAAATACGCGAATTCGTCGGGAAACTTGTTTTTGACCGGAAGTAAAGTACGGAACCGGCGAAATTCGATGATGTTACCGTTTTTCACGAATGAACGTTTTTCGAGTGTCGCCATCTTTATCGCCGATCACCCGCAGAGGAAAATTCTGATGTCTCGATTAAAGTGTGAATTTTCTGCGCGACGTCGAGTGGAAATTGACTCGAAACGACTGAAAAATACGCGAATTCGTCGGGAAACTTGTTTTTGACCGGAAGTAAAGTACGGAACCGGCGAAATTCGATGATGTTACCGTTTTTCACGAATGAACGTTTTTCGAGTGTCGCCATCTTTATCGCCGATCACCCGCAGAGGAAAATTCTGATGTCTCGATTAAAGTGTGAATTTTCTGCGCGACGTCGAGTGGAAATTGACTCGAAACGACTGAAAAATACGCGAATTCGTCGGGAAACTTGTTTTTGACCGGAAGTAAAGTACGGAACCGGCGAAATTCGATGATGTTACCGTTTTTCACGAATGAACGTTTTTCGAGTGTCGCCATCTTTATCGCCGATCACCCGCAGAGGAAAATTCTGATGTCTCGATTAAAGTGTGAATTTTCTGCGCGACGTCGAGTGGAAATTGACTCGAAACGACTGAAAAATACGCGTATTTGTCGGGAAACTTGTTTTTGACCGGAAGTAAAGTACGGAACCGGCGAAATTCGATGATGTTACCGTTTTTCACGAATGAACGTTTTTCGAGTGTCGCCATCTTTATCGCCGATCACCCGCAGAGGAAAATTCTGATGTCTCGATTAAAGTGTGAATTTTCTGCGCGACGTCGAGTGGAAATTGACTCGAAACGACTGAAAAATACGCGAATTCGTCGGGAAACTTGTTTTTGACCGGAAGTAAAGTACGGAACCGGCGAAATTCGATGATGTTACCGTTTTTCACGAATGAACGTTTTTCGAGTGTCGCCATCTTTATCGCCGATCACCCGCAGAGGAAAATTCTGATGTCTCGATTAAAGTGTGAATTTTCTGCGCGACGTCGAGTGGAAATTGACTCGAAACGACTGAAAAATACGCGAATTCTTCGGGAAACTTGTTTTTGACCGGAAGTAAAGTACGGAACCGGCGAAATTCGATGATGTTACCGTTTTTCACGAATTAACGTTTTTCGAGTGTCGCCATCTTTATCGCCGATCACTCGCAGAGGAAAATTCTGATGTCTCGATTAAAGCGTGATTTTTCTGCGCGACGTCGAGTGGAAATTGACTCGAAACGACTGAAAAATACGCGAATTCGTCGGGAAACTTGTTTTTGACCGGAAGTAAAGTACGGAACCGGCGAAATTCGATGATGTTACCGTTTTTCACGAATGAACGTTTTTCGAGTGTCGCCATCTTTATCGCCGATCACCCGCAGAGGAAAATTCTGATGTCTCGATTAAAGTGTGAATTTTCTGCGCGACGTCGAGTGGAAATTGACTCGAAACGACTGAAAAATACGCGAATTCTTCGGGAAACTTGTTTTTGACCGGAAGTAAAGTACGGAACCGGCGAAATTCGATGATGTTACCGTTTTTCACGAATTAACGTTTTTCGAGTGTCGCCATCTTTATCGCCGATCACTCGCAGAGGAAAATTCTGATGTCTCGATTAAAGCGTGATTTTTCTGCGCGACGTCGAGTGGAAATTGACTCGAAACGACTGAAAAATACGCGAATTTGTCGGGAAACTTGTTTTTGACCGGAAGTAACGTACGGAACCGGCGAAATTCGATGATGTTACCGTTTTTCACGAATTAACGTTTTCCGAGTGTCGCTATCTTTATCGCCGATCACTCGCAGAGGAAAATTCTGATGTCTCGATTAAAGCGTGAATTTTCTGCGCGACGTCGAGTGGAAATTGACTCGAAACGACTGAAAAATACGCGAATTCGTCGGGAAACTTGTTTTTGACCGGAAGTAACGTACGGAACCGGCGAAATTCGATGATGTTACCGTTTTTCACGAATGAACGTTTTCCGAGTGTCGCCATCTTTATCGCCGATCACCCGCAGAGGAAAATTCTGATGTCTCGATTAAAGCGTGAATTTTCTGCGCGACGTCGAGTGGAAATTGACTCGAAACGACTGAAAAATACGCGAATTCGTCGGGAAACTTGTTTTTGACCGGAAGTAAAGTACGGAACCGGCGAAATTCGATGATGTTACCGTTTTTCACGAATGAACGTTTTTCGAGTGTCGCCATCTTTATCGCCGATCACCCGCAGAGGAAAATTCTGATGTCTCGATTAAAGTGTGAATTTTCTGCGCGACGTCGAGTGGAAATTGACTCGAAACGACTGAAAAATACGCGAATTCGTCGGGAAACTTGTTTTTGACCGGAAGTAAAGTACGGAACCGGCGAAATTCGATGATGTTACCGTTTTTCACGAATGAACGTTTTTCGAGTGTCGCCATCTTTATCGCCGATCACCCGCAGAGGAAAATTCTGATGTCTCGATTAAAGTGTGAATTTTCTGCGCGACGTCGAGTGGAAATTGACTCGAAACGACTGAAAAATACGCGAATTCTTCGGGAAACTTGTTTTTGACCGGAAGTAAAGTACGGAACCGGCGAAATTCGATGATGTTACCGTTTTTCACGAATTAACGTTTTTCGAGTGTCGCCATCTTTATCGCCGATCACTCGCAGAGGAAAATTCTGATGTCTCGATTAAAGCGTGATTTTTCTGCGCGACGTCGAGTGGAAATTGACTCGAAACGACTGAAAAATACGCGAATTTGTCGGGAAACTTGTTTTTGACCGGAAGTAACGTACGGAACCGGCGAAATTCGATGATGTTACCGTTTTTCACGAATTAACGTTTTCCGAGTGTCGCTATCTTTATCGCCGATCACTCGCAGAGGAAAATTCTGATGTCTCGATTAAAGCGTGAATTTTCTGCGCGACGTCGAGTGGAAATTGACTCGAAACGACTGAAAAATACGCGAATTCGTCGGGAAACTTGTTTTTGACCGGAAGTAACGTACGGAACCGGCGAAATTCGATGATGTTACCGTTTTTCACGAATGAACGTTTTCCGAGTGTCGCCATCTTTATCGCCGATCACCCGCAGAGGAAAATTCTGATGTCTCGATTAAAGCGTGAATTTTCTGCGCGACGTCGAGTGGAAATTGACTCGAAACGACTGAAAAATACGCGAATTCGTCGGGAAACTTGTTTTTGACCGGAAGTAAAGTACGGAACCGGCGAAATTCGATGATGTTACCGTTTTTCACGAATGAACGTTTTTCGAGTGTCGCCATCTTTATCGCCGATCACCCGCAGAGGAAAATTCTGATGTCTCGATTAAAGTGTGAATTTTCTGCGCGACGTCGAGTGGAAATTGACTCGAAACGACTGAAAAATACGCGAATTCGTCGGGAAACTTGTTTTTGACCGGAAGTAAAGTACGGAACCGGCGAAATTCGATGATGTTACCGTTTTTCACGAATGAACGTTTTTCGAGTGTCGCCATCTTTATCGCCGATCACCCGCAGAGGAAAATTCTGATGTCTCGATTAAAGTGTGAATTTTCTGCGCGACGTCGAGTGGAAATTGACTCGAAACGACTGAAAAATACGCGTATTTGTCGGGAAACTTGTTTTTGACCGGAAGTAAAGTACGGAACCGGCGAAATTCGATGATGTTACCGTTTTTCACGAATGAACGTTTTTCGAGTGTCGCCATCTTTATCGCCGATCACCCGCAGAGGAAAATTCTGATGTCTCGATTAAAGTGTGAATTTTCTGCGCGACGTCGAGTGGAAATTGACTCGAAACGACTGAAAAATACGCGAATTCGTCGGGAAACTTGTTTTTGACCGGAAGTAAAGTACGGAACCGGCGAAATTCGATGATGTTACCGTTTTTCACGAATGAACGTTTTTCGAGTGTCGCCATCTTTATCGCCGATCACCCGCAGAGGAAAATTCTGATGTCTCGATTAAAGTGTGAATTTTCTGCGCGACGTCGAGTGGAAATTGACTCGAAACGACTGAAAAATACGCGAATTCTTCGGGAAACTTGTTTTTGACCGGAAGTAAAGTACGGAACCGGCGAAATTCGATGATGTTACCGTTTTTCACGAATTAACGTTTTTCGAGTGTCGCCATCTTTATCGCCGATCACTCGCAGAGGAAAATTCTGATGTCTCGATTAAAGCGTGATTTTTCTGCGCGACGTCGAGTGGAAATTGACTCGAAACGACTGAAAAATACGCGAATTTGTCGGGAAACTTGTTTTTGACCGGAAGTAACGTACGGAACCGGCGAAATTCGATGATGTTACCGTTTTTCACGAATTAACGTTTTCCGAGTGTCGCTATCTTTATCGCCGATCACTCGCAGAGGAAAATTCTGATGTCTCGATTAAAGCGTGAATTTTCTGCGCGACGTCGAGTGGAAATTGACTCGAAACGACTGAAAAATACGCGAATTTGTCGGGAAACTTGTTTTTGACCGGAAGTAACGTACGGAACCGGCGAAATTCGATGATGTTACCGTTTTTTTCACGAACGAACGTTTTCCGAGTGTCGCCATCTTTGAAATTTCATGTTTGTTGGCACTCGAGCGAATGTCGCCCGAAAAAGTGCGGACCACTCGTGTGTCAATTAGGACGAAATTGCCTGCATGAAAAGCCCGATGTTATTACAGGGAAGGCCGACGAAATTCCCCGGGATATTACAGCAGCGCAGCGCCCTCTAATTTACCGTAACCGCCGAGTTGCAGAACCGAGCCAACAAACACATTTATCGTCTCCCGATCCTTTTCCGCTTCTTTTTTTTCGAAAGATCATTAGCGAACGCTATTTCGGCACTAACTGCACCGCGTTGCTTCCCGGAAGTCCAGTGACACGCGCGTACGTTTTTAACAGCGAGGATACGCGCTGGAACTTACCTGGGACAGGTGTTGAGGCCTCGTCGCCGTCGAAGTCATGTGAACCACTGAGGCTCGCGGCATTTTGAAACCCGCGTCACCCTCTTCCGGTATTGTCGTCACCTGAAACGTGAGAAATTACGCGATAAAAATAATTCATATTTCCGCGATTCCCACGCCGGTCGCCTCGTCATTTTCTCCGCTTCATTCTTCGTTGAAGAAAATTTTTTCGTTGAAAATAGTAGCGCAAAGGAACAAGATCATTCAATCGCAAAGATCCAGGATAGATTCTATTTTTGGGGCGTCGCAAAAACCGAGTGGGCGAAATTTCCGATGATACTATTTTCGATAGCACGTACGCGCACACGCGCGCCGCGTATTGAGAAAAAAAAACAAACGCGCGGTTTTTTTTCACCGCGGTCCTATCGCACAACGCTTCGACAGCTTAATGGTCCGCGCATAAACAAAAAGAAAGTGTTATATTCTCTCCAAAGTGGCGAGATACGAGGGCGAAACATGTGCTATAAGCTTAATTGGAGATTCGCGGAGAGATATGAAAAGTGAGAAGGGGGGGGGGGGTACAGGATGAGGCACGATGTGCCGAGAATGAATTCTCTCCGATGGATCGAGCGAGATATATAGACCCCCTCGTTTAAGGTATTAAATATCACGAAAAAATAAAAAAAAAAAAAGTATCAAAGTATGAAATCCTTAAACACTTTTTATGCGTACAAGTTTAAACGTGCATCGTTCGTTGCGCATCACGATCTTTGGGCATTTTATCGAATGCAAAAAATCGGCACCGGATTTTGACGGATTAAATTACGTTGAAAATTAAGGCGCTGCAGCGCAATCGTACGCGTGTGAGCCCGAGTAATTTCGTGATTTTGCGATAAAAATCGTGGGATTGGAAAAAAGGATTTTTGAATTTTTGAATAAAGACAATTTTCGACAAATTGGTCGATTGAGACTTTTGTGAAACACGAGGAAATACATTCTATGCTTCGTTACGAGTTTCGTACGATCGTGCGTACTTTGTTAGCGCTCGCGCGGCCATTATTTGCAATTCAAATTCAGATAATTTGTACGAAATAAACACCGTGTCGAATCAGACTCCGCGTTAATGCACTTTTGCGTATATCTCATCGTATCTCAAGTAATAAGACTATTAGTTGCGCAAAATTTCAACGTCGATGAGCATTCTCTCACGTTTCATGCATTACCGAACGCGCGAATGCATTGGAAACACACCAACACATACAGGGTGTCTCAAAACTGGATGCTGACAATTTAATGCTACATCGGGGATGAAATTTCGAGTCGAAAAGTCCTCGAGCACTTTTTGCTGCGACGAATCCCCGTTGAGTTATTAATTGATGCAGTTGGGCCAATAGGACGCGTGCGCGCTCCCGCTGGAGAAGGGAGAGCGCGCGCCCGGTTGGCTCAAACTTTGACGATTGATAACTCATCGGGTTTTGCCCGTACAAAAAAATACCAAAAGACAATTCGACTCGGAATTTCATTCTGAATCAAACTTTAAATTATTGAAAACAAGTTTTGGGACACTCTGTATCCGTATATTTATACATCACAGTACTCTCTAATGATGATTGGTCTCTGCACGGTTTCGCCGTTATACGACTCGCATCAACGGGTACATATAACGCGCGAAGCTCACGTATTATCCTCCCAGCAAGTTTAATCATGAGATGGGCAAGAAAATGTTTCGTACGTTCAAATGCGGAGACAGAAGATGCGCTTGTTCATCGTGTTTCTGCGAGCTTCGTAAAAGACAAAAAAGAGAAAATGTCTCCGTCGGATCTTCGGGAAAACTAAGCCTCAGATTCGTTACTCAGAGCTTCGAGGCTGAGCAAGGATTCGAGACAAGTTTGTAACAGACAAGATGCTGGAACACAAGATCGCACGAGACCCCAAAACCATTTCTACTCGCTCCTCGTCACGCTTTGTGTATTCCTCTTTTTTACATTTTTCCTCTCTTTATAAAACACACAAGAAAAATTCCCTCTTCCATCGTAATTTATTATTTCACGAAATTCTCAACGGGGAGGATTCCGTGCACTTTTTTTCCTCCCCAGCGTCGCTTTTACCTTTATTTTTCTCGACGATACATTATACTACGAGCGATGCTGTTATATTACATACATATATGTACATACAATTCCGCGGAGATCGCCAACGAGATTAATCATATTGCGGAAAAATTGAAATCTTCGAAGAGGGAAATGTGATGAAATATGAAAATGATGATGAAAAAAGGTGGACAAAATGAGGAAATGCAATCTTTGTTGGACCGGTGATGGTGCGAACGAAGCTGGTGGGAAAATTAATTAAAACAGGTATAGGAAAAGTAAAAGCAGCGTGAGAGGAGAAACTGTCACATAGCAACGCTATGGATTGCTGTAAATCTTCAAAAGCTTGTCGGTTTCGTTGCTGCCGGCTTAAGCAAGCATCTCTTCGAGGGTTTCGCTCAATATGCATAAAAAACAGAATGTTTTTTTTTATAGATAAAAATAGGAACGATATTTTCGCATTCATCCACTCTGATATTCAAAAATGCTTTAATGGGTTTCTCCGTTTTGTTTTTTCACATTCGCCATACCATTTTGTTTCGCTCTTTTCTTCGATCCGCGAATTTGACGAGCAGTTTTCGGTCTCTCGTTCTTTTTTCGCGATTCCCGTGAGTAATTCACCGAGAAGGGATTATCAATCGATGCCGTGGAAGATTTGTCGGATGCATTAAGGGGTAATCCACTTTGAGAGAACGAGAGAAATCGACGTATCTCGCGGTTGGATCTTTCGGCATGTTCCATGTGCGTATATATATTTTTTTAATAAAAAGTTGATGGGGCCTCGAAGTCGAGCCTTTATCGATAAAATATCGCGCGATTGTTGTCGTTTTTGTTCGTCCCCTGCGATTGGTCGGTGAAAAAAGAACGAATTTCGTGGCAAAATTTCGTTTGCTTTCTGACGCGGGCGTATGTTTTGTTTAAATTATTAAATGCGTGTGATAAAATTACGTAAAAAATACAAAATGTATGTGTACATGTAGTACATGCATGGCTGTTACTCTCAAGATGATTTCGGCGTACCGAGCGCGCAAAGTATTGGAAAAAGAGAGCGAGAAAGAGGCCCTGCCTCTTTTCCTCGCCTTCTTTTTCTCCATCTTCCAGCACGTGGGTAATGACCGAGACTGGAACTTCGGCACGATCCTGTATAACGTGTATACAGCATCCAACGTATCCCGAGATAAATCCTCCCTTATTACCGACTCTTGTATTATTACCGGGCTTACCGGTTTCGCCATTTTTTCCCTTCTCTCCGAATGAGATCGAGAGACAAAAAACCACCCCGGAATATGTCAAATAAAAGGGTGAATCGACAATTAGCTCTTAATCGGCTGATTTGGTCCATCAGATAATTGCAATTAATTGCGAATCATCCGCCGATTTTGCGCGGATATTCGCGTTCTGCTTCCTTTCCAATGGCTCTTTTTTTCGCGCTTTTTCTCCCTCTCTCACTCTGTCCATCGAAGCCCGCACTTTTCAGACCGAAAAACGAGACCCTTTGGCTTTTTATCCCAACAATTTCCACGACCTCCGACCCTCGGCGTACGGCGAGGAGGCTAAAAGCCCAAACTCCCGACCGTGCTCGCAGCCTCCGTCGCATCCCGCCATTTCGGGCGCTTTTCAATTTTCGCGAAATTGACTCTCGCGTCGTCCCTCATCTTCTCCACGGTCCTCGACTTGTTCACTCGTTTATACACGAGATAAACTGAATTCACTGCGCTCATGCACGAAAATTGAAAAATCAAAAGTCCGTCGGTTTCATTTTAATCGAACGAGCTCCCAGCAGCCGTAAAGCCCGTCCGGATATGTTCAAGTACCACCTGCGTACAATAAAAATTCGAGGGGTGATAAAATTCGCTCTATATACAAGCAGAATTTTAATTCGCGTTATAATCAGACCTGCATTATTCGCCCCGCACCAGTTTTACGGGCGTTTTTCAGCCGGACGAGACAGTCCGGAGTCGAAAGCCGCACTCGAATGTTTTCATTACGAGTCCGTTTAATTGGGAATTTTCGAGCGATCCTTCGCGACATCCGCGAGACGCTTTAGCGCTTAAATCCTTAATACCGCTGTTACACCGGAGCAAAGATCCGGATAATCATCCTCGGAGTATAAATATTCATCGCGAATATGTGTTCTATTGCGATGATTCGTTTAAATTCGTTTTTTTCCCTCGTGGAGAGTCTCTCGGTTCACGAGAGCACCATGCACCAGCTCGGTGCCGTCGAGAGCATGACGCACACGAGCGCACGGTCGAGTATCTCGCGAATTCACCGGACGAGAGATGGTCGAGAGGCGCCGCCACACACAACGTTCCACCGATCAATGCGGACCGGCTAATTAATGCGCGATTTTCTCTCACTCTCCTCTCTCTCTCTCTCTCCTTCTCTCTCTAACGTTACACGGGGTGTACCTTCGTCTCTCCACTCGAACGGGGCACTTCCATCCACGCTCCTCGGTCTGTACACACTCGATACACACACGCCTTACGAACGATCGCATTCGTACTGAAACTGCGTTGTCGAGATCGAGATCTTTGCAAAGCGAAAGAGAGATCTGTGTAATTGGCCTTGAAGCTCGATTTGCATTCTCTTTGTCGCGGAAAAAAAAGGGTGAATAGAAGAGAAAAATTCAAGCGGGTACGCGGAGACGAGAGAAAAGATGAAATTAATAGAAAGAAGCCGGTGTTTTTGTCCCTTGGATTAATTACGATAACAGCTGTGGGTAATTCCAGAGGAGTCGCGATAGATTTTGCTCCGAGGCTGTAATCGCCTCGAGTTTCTCCGTTAACGGGCGATCCCTCAGGCTTTCCGCATTTCTTCTTGTTTCGTCTGTACGCGAAGTTTTTTTTTCGGGGTTGAAAATCTGCAAATAAAATATCTGGAGCGCGAATGATGCAATTGGACCGCCCGCGCTCTCGCGATAACGATATTCCTCATCTCCGATGTATCCCGTCGTATTTTAAACTCAATTACCGTACAAACTCTGTCGCAAAACGCGTCTGCTCAACGTCCGTTGTCGCGATCTTCCGAAAACCGCTGCACGAATTTTTTTTTCGTTTTTCTTCTCACAGCGAATGGATTCGCGAGATTTAAAAATAACCCCCATCTCGAATCAAAAGATACCCACGCGGGTGAGAAATGAAAAAAAATCCTCGGCTGTTTGATCATGACGAGATGCGCGAAAAAACGTATCTTCGTGTTGGAATTTTCGAAACAATGTTGAAGAGAGACGTGTCCGTCTTTTTCCTGTTTTATTCTCGCGTATTTGCGCTCCCCGACCGAGTGTCGTTAAAAATAATACTGACATTGACCGAAAAATTATTCGAGCGATTACCGAAAAGGGTGCAATTGTCACTAATCGTACGTAACATTTTGCCGGACCCGCCAGGTACGAGCAGGCAGCCGGCGATCGTCTTAAAGTCGATGAGTTTATTACGCTCGTTTTTTCCCTCCTTTTTTCATCTTCACCCCGCGCTCGGTGCATGCAATTTCTTTCTCGACGGGGCGCGCGCAGAGCGACTCCGCAATGAGACACGCGGAGGGACTCGAAACGTCGCCGGTATATTTCGCACTCGCACCCTGCGGTAAAATTGCATTTCCAGGTCTTGTACGAGAAGCAACTTTTTCTTCTCTTTTTTTAAAAAAAAAAAACACCCGCGGTATCAATTTCCACAATTTTGCACGCGACATCGTCAAACATCGAATTGTTCCTGCAGCCTCCCTCCTCGCCCCTGGCATCTATACGCAATCGTCAATCGACGAGTAACGCGCGTGTACATTCGCCTGAACTTTGTCGCATGTTTATCGGACTCATTGTCGAGAAAACGAGCGAAGAAAAATCGAAGAAACGAACGAGGCGAATGCTCGAACGTGTACGCGCGGGAACACGAAAAAATCGGACTGTGTAAGAGACGGAAATAAATTGAACAGAGAGTGTGTCTCCCATCGCGAGAGAGGCTCGATTCGCCGCGGTCTTCTCGCCATGTCGGATTAACTTTGTCACGTCGATCGTTGTTATATTTTTAGATATAGACGCGATAGCCCAACGCCTCTCCGAGGAGAGCAATACACTTTGGTCTTGACTCTCTTTTCTCGTATCGGCGATCGTAATCGCGCATCCACACGGGTATTACGTGCTGCAAACGTGAAAAATCCCCGGCGGGCTACAACGCGTGTGTTTTGTCGATCGAGCACAAGTTTCCTCCTCCTGCTAAAACCAAAGTTTTCTCCGAGCGCTCTTGTCACAAAAATAATCTTTCTTCTTTTCAATGTTTCGCGGTTATTTACGATGGCAATGACGAATAAATCAACGAAATTAAAAAACACCATTTTTTGACAGCTGTCGAATGTTCAATTTCAGTAAAATGATTGATTTTGTTTCGTCGGATTTGTATAAATCTGTTGAAGCTGTCGTTAAAATCATTCTGGTCCACTTTGGCGCTTTCGCACTACGATTTATTCGGCCAATTTGTGAGAAAAAAAATCTTTTCATCTCCCAAGCGGCTGCGAGAAGATCGACGAGCTTGCGCGGATGAGCTTGCGCAGCCAGCAGCCGCGAGAGTCATCTAGGGAAGTGTGTCCACGCTCTGCCCACATTTTTCGACAAAATATCAAAATACACTTTGGTCTTGACTCTCTTTTCTCGTATTGGCGATCGTAATCGCGCATCCACACGGGTATTACGTGCTGCAAACGTGAAAAAGCCCCGGCGGGCTACAACGCGTGTGTTTCGTCGATCGAGCACAAGTTTCCTCCTCCTGCTAAAACCAAAGTTTTCTCCGAGCGCTCTTGTCACAAAAATAATCTTTCTTCTTTTCAATGTTTCGCGGTTATTTACGATGGCAATGACGAATAAATCAACGAAATTAAAAAACACCATTTTTTTGACAGCTGTCGAATGTTCAATTTCGGTAAAATGATTGATTTTGTTTCGTCGGATTTGTATAAATCTGTTGAAGCTGTCGCTAAAATCATTCTGGTCCACTTTGGCGCTTTCGCACTACGATTTATTCGGCCAATTTGTGAGAAAAAAAATCTTTTCATCTCCCAAGCGGCTGCGAGAAGATCGACGAGCTTGCGCGGATGAGCTTGCGCAGCCAGCAGCCGCGAGAGTCATCTAGGGAAGTGTGTCCACGCACTTCCCACATTTTTCGACAAAATATCAAAATACACTTTGGTCTTGACTCTCTTTTCTCGTATCGGCGATCGTAATCGCGCATCCACACGGGTATTACGTGCTGCAAACGTGAAAAAGCCCCGGCGGGCTACAACGCGTGTGTTTCGTCGATCGAGCACAAGTTTCCTCGTCCTGCGAAAACTAAAGTTTTCTCCGAGCGCTCTTGTCATAAAAATAATCTTTTTTCTTCTCAATGTTTTGCGGTTATTTACGATGGCAATGACGAATAAATCAACGAAATTAAAAAACACCATTTTTTTGACAGCTGTCGAATGTTCAATTTCGGTAAAATGATTGATTTTGTTTCGTCGGATTTGTATAAATCTGTTGAAGCTGTCGCTAAAATCATTCTGGTCCACTTTGGCGCTTTCGCACTACGATTTATTCGGCCAATTTGTGAGAAAAAAAATCTTTTCATCTCCCAAGCGGCTGCGAGAAGATCGACGAGCTTGCGCGGATGAGCTTGCGCAGCCAGCAGCCGCGAGAGTCATCTAGGGAAGTGTGTCCACGCACTTCCCACATTTTTCGACAAAATATCAAAATACACTTTGGTCTTGACTCTCTTTTCTCGTATCGGCGATCGTAATCGCGCATCCACACGGGTATTACGTGCTGCAAACGTGAAAAAGCCCCGGCGGGCTACAACGCGTGTGTTTTGTCGATCGAGCACAAGTTTCCTCCTCCTGCTAAAACCAAAGTTTTCTCCGAGCGCTCTTGTCACAAAAATAATCTTTCTTCTTTTCAATGTTTCGCGGTTATTTACGATGGCAATGACGAATAAATCAACGAAATTAAAAAACACCATTTTTTGACAGCTGTCGAATGTTCAATTTCAGTAAAATGATTGATTTTGTTTCGTCGGATTTGTATAAATCTGTTGAAGCTGTCGCTAAAATCATTCTGGTCCACTTTGGCGCTTTCGCACTACGATTTATTCGGCCAATTTGTGAGAAAAAAAATCTTTTCATCTCCCAAGCGGCTGCGAGAAGATCGACGAGCTTGCGCGGATGAGCTTGCGCAGCCAGCAGCCGCGAGAGTCATCTAGGGAAGTGTGTCCACGCACTGCCCACATTTTTCGACAAAATATCATCGCACTTTATTATCGTTCCGCTGAATCCGCCATTTTCATCGTTGAGAAAAAAAATTTACGATTTCTCGCGAAACGACGACTTTCCTTTTTTTAGATTTCCGGCAAAAAGTGTTATTTTCACGCCCGCGATGAAACGCGTGTTTAAAACGATGCTTTTTTTCCTCACGAGCATAAACAAAGTGAAATGTTTATGTATCCGCGGACTTTGAAAAGTCACGAATTATCGCATCGCGATTTTCATCTCTCTCGCGGTGAGACGCGCTCGGATTTTCGCTCTTTTTTTCCCTCCCCGAATATTTCTCTCTCCTCGTACAACGTTGAGTTTATTATAATCGACAAAGCCGGCGTGTTTGCTCTTCGAAGGAATACTTTCGATCGCGAAAGTGGCCCACGAATGTACTCGGAGCGATGAGAAAAAAAAGAACCCCGCAGAAAATCCACCCGTTTTTTTTTTCGGCGAAAGCGCGTTGGAAATCGTTTTTGCATCGCGAAGTTCGTATCGCTTTTTTTTTCTTTCAACTCAAAAAGTTTTTCAAAAAGAAAACACTCCATACGTTGCATTTGCATCGAAAAGACGCGATTCCCACTCTGGGATTTTTTTCTTGCGGGGGTAAGCGGCAGAGATGAAGGGAGACGAAAATTGAAATCCCTCGAGCAAACCCCTCCCGTTCGAGGGTGTTTTTTTTTCTCCTACGCGCCTCATCTCGCGAAAACTCCCTCGATCCTGTGGGCAAGTCTCTGAAAAAAATTGGACGTTCATTTTTGCATAAAAATGTTTTTTTTTCCTACTCCAATCTGTGCATTTTTGATTAATCGTCCTCGAGGTTTCCGCAAGGAGCTGGACGTACTTGCGGGTTCAAACTCTCGTATATCGGTACGTACGCAATGGACGTACCGCAGATTTAACGATGCTACGTTTCTGGGTGCATACGTGTGTGTTAGAGCGTTATACATGGTTGTGTGCGTGTGTAAACCGAACGTGGGAGGAATAATACAGCGACGGAGAATATGTACGATGAACTAGACGGATCAGCCACGACAGGAGACGCTCAAGATGCTCCGCATAAGCTTCGCCATAAGTAAATACGTAACAGGGATACTCCGTCCATGGGGATTTCCACATCAAGCGGGACAATGCCCCTTTTCGCTCGCAGGGAATTTATCCCAAAATCGTAAATGGTGTGGGACTGCGGCTGCTTTGTTTATCTTAAAACGTCTAGGGAAAAAGATTTTTTTTTTCAAGTGATCGAAATTTTCGAATCTTGTGACACGAAAAATCGTTCTTTTTCGCGTGAAATGCCCGGTCCTGGACACGGGATGAAAACCGACCGATTGGTCCAGCTATTCTCCAGTGGTCCAGTGGTCCAGAGTGGTCCAGCAGTTTTGGACCACTCTGTATTTATCTATAAATCGTTTTCCGTAAAGCGTACGAGTAATACGTACGCTGAGAGAGAAATGTAGATAGGAAATGACGCGAGAGAGGGTTTGCCCTTCCGGTACATCGTTTCCTCTTCCCCACACTGGTACTCCCATCGATATTATTTATGAGATCGATTCTGCATTGAGAGTTTCAATGACGCTTTTCGTGCAACGATCCAAGAAGAAAAATTCAGCAATTGTTAAAAAAAACCTAGCTAAAATGATTTTTTTTGCCTCTCAAATAAGATTTGCTCTCAAAACGCGTTTCTCGACCCAAATTACGTTTTATTCTCGACCATCCGAACGAATTTCCTTCAAAGTTATTCGCTACGGTCCAACCTACTTTTCAACCCAAATTCCGCTTCCCTCCCCCCTCGTTAAACGCGCAAAACAATCCAAAAGTACTCCGAAATGCATACACGCGTATAAACTCATCGTTCGTTGCATTATTATTTCGCAATTTCGTATGGAACTGTGTCTCGAGACGCGCGATTGTTCCAATAATGACGATCGCACAAATGCTCGAAGAAAAAAAAAAAAACCAAACGAAACAAAGAGTCGCGATTGAGAAAGCTGCATGCGATTTTTTCCGCTGCACCCTTCGTCATCGTTGCACTTTTGTGCAGCGACGAAGTTGCGATGAAAAAAAAACCGATTCTCCGCGGATGAATAAATAAAAAAAAAAAAAACGTCGTAATCTTCGCAGGAGCGAACGCTTGCGCGAAGATAATAATCGTTATTTTCCCTCGGAAAGTTCATTTCGCGATCGTGCGACCGCGTGCCGTCTCCCTTTGAGCTCTCGCGCCTTTAAACTTTTCCGATGCCCTCGTGCCCGCGTTTCTCGTACTCATTTCCGCGGTCGGAAGAAAAGATCCCCCGGCGTATCGTACTCAAGGCCCGGAGGACGTTTTCATTGTTCCATCTACGATCGTCACAGCGAAAATATGCGCACATATGCGGGGCGAGAGGAAGGCAAGAAACGGGTGGAAAGTTGAGAGAAATCAGCGTACACGTTATCGATTCGAACTCTGACATTGCCCTCCGAAGCGGTGCACTTGAGGCCCATTTTGGTGCATTCACTCGAGCTCTTCTATTGCACTTCTATTCATTCTGCGTTCTAATCTTTTCATGTGAAACGAATTCACACGCACACACATACACATACGTGATATTTTATCAACCTCACATGCACGTAGCTGAAGAACGATCTTTTTTTTACGTTGGTCCATGCACCAATGAGAAACACTGTACGATCTATGCACGTGAACGTATATACGTATGAGATATATCTGTGGGTCACAGAGTATGCCTCTGTACTCGTGCATTTTGTGTCGTATTCAAAGGTGCAACCCTTTCATTAGCGTGTAGGCCACGCGCTCCATTATGCCTAACAAAACATCTGATTCTATTGTCGCCCTTTCTCTCTTTCTCTCGTTCTCTCTTTGGATGCTGCAGCGATGAATAATAGAGAGACTTTACCGAGGAAGCCGCACGATTCTCTCTCACACGCACACACACACACACACGAATATACCCTGTGTTCGTGGGGCTCTCCACAGTCACGTGCTCCATATATATTTTCACAATTATTATAGTCGGAGTGTATGAGAAATTGGCAAATTGCGTGCGAATACATCAGTGCAATGACGTGCATACACGAGAATCGTGAAATGCCTGACACCGCACACGAGTGTCGTATCGTCAGCGAAATAGGGGCTCTGACTTTGCGTACTTGCCTCGTCGGGAGAGTACTTGCTTTATTCTTCAATCCCTCGAGCCTTTCGATTCTTTCGATCGAAAGTACAATCGTGACGAACGGGGGAGAGTATATAGAATGTTTAGATGCGAAATGGGATCGCGTTGATTTACATAATTTTCGAAAAACTCGGCGAACGTCGGTGCTTCTTTTTTCGTTCACTCAAAATAGTGTCTCTCGGGGATTCCACCCTCGAAACCCAATATTCCTTTGTATCGCTAAAAATAATGTTCCTCCTCAGACAAATAATTTTTTTTTCCATGTTTTTATTCGTATCCGAAGGTTGAAAATCGAGTATTCAAATCTTTTCCCCAAATATCCTAATCCCTTAATGGCAGCATAGACGAGTTTAGGTCAGCAATGAATGACGGCGATAATCGCCGCGGACAAAACGTTTAGTTTATACGGGTATGCAAAATATGATATTCGAACCAGTTTGCATTGTCTCTAAAATTGACCCCATTGTCGTTGGAGCCAAAATAGAGCCAAATTTTGCAGAATGTCGTCTGGTATGGCCGCTGCTCCAATTTGGCACGTGCTCAAGCACGTTTTTTTTTTCCTTTTTCTAAATCATATCGCGAACAATGGAAGGGGCGACGTCCCGGGTGTTTATATTCCACAAAGTTACTATAATCTTTCTAATCTTCAAAGTATCCTCGCTGTCCTCGCATTGTCAAAATACCCCATTTTTCCCTCCATTTATTCCTCTTTTTCCAAAATTTTTGTTGTCTTTCTCATTCAATATACGCGAGCGTCCGCGTTGTGGCCGGATATAGGCAATGACGGAAATCTCCAAAAGACCACGTGGTCCGCAGTGTCGTTCGAATTGTGCTTAAGCTTTTTTTTTTCGACGTTTTCTCTCTTCGAGTTTCGAACAAGTCGACAGACAGTTTTGAGAGCGCATTAATTCCTTCGTACGAGACCCTGAGCTTTTTTCTCGTAGCTTCGCTGTTTTTATTTTCCCTTCAATTTACCTTCAAACGAAGCGCAATTATCCGCACTCGTCGTGAGAATTTTGCAGAAATCGCGATGACTTTGAAGCAGAAAAATGTATCGTTTTTTTTTTTAGAATTTTAGCGTTGATTAATTTGGAAAAAAGTCACGACTGCATCGAGTGACGAGAGTCTGAATTCGTATCGAAAAAAACAAATTGTCGATCAAATTTAAGTGTAATATCGTATTTTGCTTTGCTTCGATGATGTTTTTAATGACGACGAAGTTTCCGACGTGGGAATTCCTTTATTCGATGTCAAAGGCGATGTGAATATTTTTTTTTTTTGCAACAAACGTCTCGAAATTTTGATACTTTTTTGTTGCTGCTTCGGGGGTGGAGTAATAAATCATTAATGAAGAAAAAAAGTTTGTCATTTGCTCGAGTTTCAAAGGGCAGTGTTGCAGCGTGTGTATTAAAAGTGTTTGAAGAGTGACGAGCCGGACTAGCCGACGTCGCTCGTGCCGCGCGCGAGTTTTATCACAATAGGGATGAGTACTCGTCGAGTGATACTTCCGACAAGGCTAGCCACTACTGAAATAGATTAAGATCCTCTCGTCATCGTCATCATCGTCGTCGTATAGTTGGTCGAGACGAGTCTCTCTAAGCTCGTACGTACACAGAGCAAAGGAAAAAGCACGTTACATCCACGCGGACATCGTACGCGGCATGAAATTTTATCCGACGTTATCTCACGTTGCCGGGAATCCCTTTTTTTTTTTACTGTTTTCATCTCAATGAAAATTGCAACGAAGAAATCTAAGCTACTTTGTTGAAAATTGAAACAACGATTTTTGACAAACTCCCCGGGTATTTTGTATTCTCGAATGTGCAGCGATTGTCAAATTGTCACTGCGAACAAAAACAATGTTGGAAAATTCCCAACATTTCCGGTCCGATAGGGTTCAAATTTCCGTCGTAAAACTGCGTCCCTTCGATTATCTCATTTTGTTTTTCCGCGCGTGTAAAGAGTTCGCACCCAAGTTTCCGGGGATCGAAAACGATAGTGAGGCTGTATGAGAAATTTCGCGTTATTAATAATAATAATAATTGGGGAGTTTTACTTGCACACCCGTTACGGGTTTTTACAAGCCACCCACCCAACTACTACCCATTCTGTATCATATCTCCTTCGTACCTCCTCTGCTTTTCTGGGTGGGTGGATTTCCTCCAATAGACCTACTTTTTTACGTGGGTTCCGAACCACGAGAGAACAGTTTAAGACACTTAGAAAAATCCATTGGTGTCGGCGGCGGGAATCGAACCCGGACCCACCGGGTGTGAGCCGGGCGCGTTACCACTAGGCCACTGCCTCTCTAATTTCGCGTTATTTTTTCTCCCAGTCGAGAGCTCATCTCGCCGGGGGCATCGATCTGTGCCTGTGAGCTCTTCCAGAACAGATCGATGTGTCTCGGGATAGTCTGGAACGACGGGATGGAATGTCTTCGAGAGCCTCGGCGGCTCGAGAAACGCGTATACATATGGGGCGTTTCTCACGCGAGTTCAAAAGGTTTCGAAAAAATTTCGAAAATTTCCGAATCGGCAAAATTTCGTGAAAATAAAAAAAAAATCATGTTTTCCCTCGCGAAATACGTTTTTTTCTTCTTCACTTTTAAACCAGCACATTTTTTTTCGCCGCCCTTCCTTCGAACTTTTTTTTTCGTTGCCTTCGAACGACGAATATTTTCCTCGTATGACGACCGATTTACATTTCGATGGATTTGTTCAACGACCAAGAAATAAAATATTTTCGAAATTTCGATGTGCACTTATTCAACACGAAATTGCCTGTGGATATTCCTGGTACATAAAGCATGTATAACGGCTATGTATATTTTGTGTATATACACATCAATGCTATCCTTCGATTGACAGCTGTACGATCGGACTTTCACGGTGTATTCCGACCGGGAATATTGCATATCCGCACGAAAGAGGTTTAATACAGTAAAGCAATTTCGAAATTTACGTAATCGAAAAAAAAAAATCTTCACCGGAGCGATTAATTTATCAGCGATTGATCCTTCGGTGTCGAAACACTTGTACATGCGGATGTATAAAACGTGAATTGATTGAAATACCCGTGAAACGCGATTAGGAAAGGGAAAATAAAAAATCAGGTAAAACGAATTACAAGTCGTAAAACGGTTAGGAGAATCATGGGTTGTCTTTATTTTACGACCGACTCCGCGTCTCGAATATCCCGGTGAAAAAAAAATACACGATTTTTGATTCATTGGATTCTCCGTGGGATAATTACGTTAAAAGTCGTTCAAGAGTCTAATTACAGGCAGTAAAATGTGTCAAAGATAGGAAGCTATGTTGGTTTGCCAGTGGCAGATAATTCACGCGCAAGTCGATTAACAATGAAAAGCGAAAATATAATAGTCATTTATCGAGAGGACAATGCGAAAGAAAAATTTTGCCAGGCGCGAAATTATCGGAGCTTTCTCTCTTTAATTACTGACGAGCATTGAAATATCCTCGCGATATCACCGGAAGACCTTTACGAGACGCGTTAATATTTAACGCGTGCGGAATTTTTTACGAATTCTACGCTACGAAATGAATTCATTCATCGCGATGCCAAAGGACGACGTGCGAAGGCGGTGTCGTAATTTTTTTTCAAATTTTCAATCTCACGTTCATCGAATGTCAGAAACTCGCTGAAAATAAGTTGAAGCTCGTAACGTAAAAAGAGAGAATTTTTAGAGTCGTAAAACGGACGAAGACGATTCTTTTTCCCTCCCGAGAGAAATTACGTTTCTAAAAGTCGGCGCTGTATTTTTTTTTTTCATCTCTAATCGGTCCAGATTTATCGAATATCCCTCGGGAGAATTTGACGAAAAGTACTTCGCGAAGGTGTACTATCGGTAACGAGATGGAGGAGGGTACGAAATCTGAGAGTTCTCGCGAGAGCGAAATAGGCTTACCAGCTGTTCGGAAGTCAGCTGGTTTTACGAGGCATTATTACGAACGTCGAATTTTTTTTTCGTTCTCTAATTTTTT
This sequence comes from Heteropelma amictum, assembly GCA_959613375.1. Classification (NCBI taxonomy): domain Eukaryota; kingdom Metazoa; phylum Arthropoda; class Insecta; order Hymenoptera; family Ichneumonidae; genus Heteropelma; species Heteropelma amictum. Next base: position 3,855,249 of record OY390720.1, on the reverse strand, counting down.
TAATCCTCCGACTCCTTCCTCCTCCGTAGGCTGTTATCGATTTAAAAGATCTTTTTTTCCCTCTTTATTTTTATTTTCGCGTCTTTTGAATTTTGCTGGTCTTTCGCGAGGCTCGCGTTTCCGTACTTTGCTCCGCAGAAAAGTTTTGCCAGCGGAGCCTCGTATTTCGTCCGTGAGAAAAAGGGAGAAGGCGCACGAGATTTATGCCTCAATTATGCGCTATTTTTTTCCCTCCCGATTCAAACAACTCATCAAACCTACGAGAGCCGGTCACGTCGCTGCTTCTTGTATAAGTTAAGCTCACGTATTGCCGGCTCTCATGGGGTTTACGGTCACGAATTTAGAAGTGGGCGAGAAACCACAGTTTCTAGTCAGCCGATATTTGCGTTCGCAAATTGGTCGTTAATTCATCGAAAACTCCCGAGAGGTCGGGATTAAAAATCAACATCGCGGATATACGCGAATATATATTCTCAAGAATATACAAAAAATTTTTTTTAAAGAGAAATTCGGTAATCAAGAAATAAGATCATTTTCATCGGAAAATTCAAACGACTTTTTGGAATTTCGGAGACGTCCAAAGTACGAACGAAGAAATTCGAGCACTCATTGATTTATCGAATAAATCGATCATGAAATATCAATATTCCTGACAATTTTCAGAATTGTAATAAATGTATTTTTTTCTCTCCAAAATTGATGTTAAAGATAAGTGGCACAAAACACGTGTTTGTTCGTAAATCGTACGTTACCAATTGTTCGTTTCGAAATTTCTTTTCTCCCATTTTTTCTTTAACCTATTTATTATTTCGCGAGACAAAAATTTACCTTGAAATTCGTCGTCGTTCGATGACGTACAGTGGCAAATTTGTTAGATCTCTCGGTGCATTTTTGATCGAAAAAAAAAAAAAAAACACGTCTTTCGACGATCACTCGCGTCTCTCCGGTCGTTTCTTCTTGTTTCTTTCTTGTTTCATCACACACTCGCGATCGTTGTTGCGACAAGACGTTGGTTCGTTCGTGACAAATGCCTTATCGGTCGTCTCTTTAGTGACGACGAGAGAAATATTGAAAAATTAAGGGGGCCCTCCACGTGTCCTCGATCACAATTATATGCACGACGTTAAGCACACGGTGGATTCACGCGCATCTTCACACACACACACACTTCATACATCGATATAGAAGCGCGAGCGTAGCTCGTGCATTAAAAGACCTCGTTATTTCAATTGGTATGATTAATCGAAACGAGATGGATGCGCCGTGCTTTCCCCTCCGCTAACACCACTTCACCATCGAGAGAAATTAATCTTCCTCTCTTTTTTCCCTTTTTACTCTCGAACCCCCGTACACTTTCCTCGCGATTCCGTCTCGAGAGATCCCTCCGCGATGCGATCTTTTTCCTCTTATTATTTACATCTCCAAAGTCTCTCGACGCGTACAATTAGCGGACGAATTTACGACTTTCGCGTCATAAATGCACTCTCGAATCGTTCTCGAGTGTACGCACGAGCACGAATGCGAAAATCATCACGTTTCTCTCCTCCCTCTTTCGTGATTTTCAAATTCAGAGCAGTTTGACGGAAAAAAAAGGGGGAAAATAAAATAAAAATGATTTATTTCTCTCTTATTTATCGCAGCAAGTTTTCGTTTGTGATTTAATCAGTGAAAAATGAAAAAAAAATCGTCGATGAAGTTTCATCGGGGAAGGGCAGTTGCTCGAGTTCCTGGTGGTTCGTACGACCTTACCGCCTGGTGATCATCGCAACACTGAGCTCGCTTTGGACTCTCCGGCCTCTCGTGAGCCATGGGGAGCTTCGGCGGAGTGTGTCCCGCGCTCTTGCCTCACCATGTCGGTGTAGAATTATATATATATATATATATATATATATATATATATATATATATATATACATACACATATGCTAGATCCCAAAGCCGTACGCCGTGTGTCGTAGTCTCTTCGCGCTCCATCCTCCTCCTTCCTCGTCATCTCGGAGCACACTTATCCCGGCACGCACGTGGACCCGGCAAAACACACGGTCACAGCGCCGAGAGAATTTTCCTCCTCCCCGCCGACGGAAAAAGGACGCACGCGCGTCCATCAAAGATTATACGATTTATAAATAAACTATGTTCATATACAGGTGTCGTAGGAGTTTTAAACGTTTTTTTTTTTTTTTTTCGTTCGTGCATCTTTCCACTCGACGACGTTCTCTCTCTCTTCCTCTTTCTCTCTCTGTTTCGAGAGAGCGAGAGACGAAGAGATGCGGCATAAACCTGCATGAGAGCTTTTAGGGGCGATCGAGGGTGGAGCAGCAGATTATAAAGATGCTGGGAATTCCAGTCGATCGAGATGCGATACAGACGCGTCTTTCCACTCACTGATTTCTTATTTTTTTCTTCTTTTTTTCGTATTATCGTGATTCTTTGATTCATTGGGCATTTTTTTCCTGAGGATGTTCTTCTCGTCGCTCACATCCATGGGAATAACCGAAAAGTCATTGACGATATTCGACATTGTATGCGTACGCGATGTACGGATTAGTTTTGCCTTTTTTGAGAAAAAATTCGTAATCACGTGTTTTTTCACATTTTTTTCTACAGCATTTACGACGATATAATGAAATATGTCTCGGGGTGTAAAGTTGGGATAGCTCTGAAGGCTCTCGAGTTTCGAAATTTCCGAATTGCGAACCGTAAAAAAGCGTGCCTAATTCTTTCGAATTTCGTACGTTTTAACCCCTTTTTTTTGTCGCAAATCGCACGTTGCGCGCAGCTTTCTCTCTCACAATCGGCGTCGAGCTCTCGTATCTTGATGCGAGACATACGGTTACGTTTGGGCTGTTTTAAAGGCTGTAAAACCCTTTGCGGGATTACTGAACTTTCGTGCCTATCTTCCGGTACATGCGAGCTTCTTTCACGCGTGTATTCACAAAAGAGTGCATAAAGACACGCAGACATGCGCATATTTACGTTAGAACGTTTGAAAAGAGGAAAACTAAAGTTCGAAAGAAGCATAGAGAGTTTGCGAGGATTTTATGATCTTTGAGAGACTCGTTCCCGGCTGTGAACATAACACTCGTAGTTATCACACACACCCGTACAGGGTGTCCCGGAAGCGATTTTTTCAAACTGAGATTCAGACGGGGGATGAAAATCAGAGGCGAAAAGTCCTTGGGCACTTTTCGATCCGACGAATTTCCGCCGAGTTATTAATCGTCGCAGTTGGACCAATGGAACGCGCGGAGTCTCGCGCCGGAGCGGGGAGCGCGCTCGCCTCATTGGTCCGAACTTTGACGATGAATACCTCGTCGGTGCTTCGTCGTACGAAAAAGTACCAAAGTACTTTTCGTCTTGGAATTTCGTCATGAATGTGTCCTTGAACTCTGGGACATCGACTTCCGGGGCACCCTGTACGTATACAGCGGATATACAGTAAATCTCTCGGCGGTTAAGAGGCGATGAGGACGGAAAGGTACGGTAAGGATCGCGAGGGATAGAATATAAATGCAAATCCTGCGAGTCTGCGAAATTTCATGAGAAATTCGAGAATCGCGTATGTGTCGTGTGTGAAATGAAGAATGGAAAAAATTGTGAAGGAAAAGAGAGAGGGAGAGAGATTTCTTTTTCATTGACGTTCGTTTTGATGGGCGCGGTTCTCGGCGGCAAAGATCACTTCGATGATTTACACCGCGCGCGATCGTGGATGCTGCGTCGTTTTTGTTTTTTTTTTGTGCTTTTCTCCAACGTTTCGTCGCGATCCCGCATGCAATCGCATCTCGTGTCGTCTCTCTCTCTCTCTCTCTCTCTTATTGCGTCAAAAATACTCAAAAAACATACATACACACACAAACACACGAAATATGTAATTTATTCGTGATAAGCGTGGCCGATCGAGTGAAGAACGACAAGCGAAACGAATCGTTACGCCCATAACGTATAACGCGCATACCCAATCGGAAAAAAATTTGTACTCGTGAAGAAACGATGATGCACGATTTTTTTTGTTATTACAGTCATTAAAGGATCGATTTGTGTGCATCAATCACGATGATCCGAAGAATATTCGTCTCGTCGAATTGTCATTACCATTCAGCTTGAAACTCGTTCGTTCGAAGAGAAACTATTTTTTATCGGTGAAAATTCATCATCAAAAGCCTCCCATAAATCTGTCATTGAAAGAGATAAATTTCTCATCGTTGCACGCACGTTTCAATATTGACAAACGTATTTTTGCATAGACGAATTTCATCGTTCGCCCGAATGGCTCTTTAACGTTTAAATCGCGTACGGTATAAACCGGAAGTGCAGTAAATACGCTCGAGATTCGCGCCGTTTTGAAATTTTCGCTACGTCATTTTTCGTCGACTGTGTAACTCGCGGTGGGTGGCTAAATGCGAAATTTCACGGTTCGCTCTTGTTTATTCTGCACTGCTGCTGCGGACCGACGATATATCTACGAAGCAACGACGAACTGACTTAGAGAGAGAGAGAGAGAGAGAGAGAGAGAGAGAGGGGGTGAAAGAGAAACGAAGAGGTGACTAAACGACCGGTCCAGCGACACAAGATAAACTGTTCTCCGAGGATCTTGCACGTGTCAGCACGACCAAGACTCCCTCGGATTTTGAGCATCTGGGGATTTTCCGAAAACATTTTTTTCCCACACAACTCCTCAAAATCTCACTCTGACAATTCTCTACTCCATACTGCACAGGAGAACAACAGGGCATCGCCATTTTATTCGGCACATGCCGAAACATCGTCGTATTTTCATTTTCTCAAGAACCATACCCTCATCATGTTGATTTTTCGAATTTCAAACATTTTACCAATTGGTACAAAAATCGAGTAAAATGTGCCATTTTTTTTGTCAACAAAAACGATGTACAAGGTGACTTTAATTTTTTATTTTTGTAGTAATTGCGAGTAATTACAATTTTATTACATTTTTTTCAATTATTGATGCACGAGAAGTTCGCTTGGCACGATTATTATGTAATCTTCATTAAAATTCAAGTACTTGTTGCTGGTATTACGGAGGTTAGATATTCTTCCTCGTGGAACGCATAAGGCACCTCGTACCAAAGCCCGTGGGTGTGGTCTTGGGACGCACAGGTGCATATGTGGTTGAATTACGAGGGAGGGTCGAGACAAGTGAGACACCATGTGGAAAAGAGCCGCGAGGGATTTGTCGAAGAGATTCCAGATAAACTTGTTCGTTAACCCACTAAAGAAGACCCGGTAACACCGCTCAGAGTCGTTCATTATACTTTTGTGATCGTAAAATCATTTTCCGTAAATTTTTTAACGCCTCAAAAGGAAAAAAAAGAGATTGAGGTGTAAAACATTTGATAAATCGCTTCGGGCAAGCAGCCTGCAAACAGTCGACAAACCCATAGAATTTTCATGATTTTTCTTTTTTGAAAATTCCACTCCTGTTTCATAAATGTTTTTAAACCTAGTTTTTCCCCAGCCAGCGCGAATTTTTCATCCATCGACGGTTCAGAATCGTTCTTATCGAGATACATAAATCGATCAATTTTCGGCTCTTTCGTCACTCCAAAAAGCTCGAGCGTGCGATATTTCTCCTTCTCCTCCTTCGAAGAGGCAATATTTTGAGCGACAACATCTCGAAAGCCGCACTCTCGCGACACTCGGTCACTCGAGCGGGACAAGCAAGAAGGGTCCTCGATCTTGTATAGTTTAAAAAATATATAAACACACACACAATTGCCTTCGCTCCGTTTTTAAAATCGTAGAAGAGACAGCGAGAGAAGCACGAGAGTTTCTCGGCGTTTGCTCGCGCGGTGTTTGATTTGATTTTTCGTTTGGATACGAGACGCGAAGGGACGCTTTGAGTATTAGCTGCAAAACGGTTAGAACAAAATGAAAAAAAAAAAAAGACAATACAAATACGACAGAGTGAAAAAGATGAGACCAAGTTCGCCTCTCGTTACGGTTTTCTTACGATCGCTGCTGACGAACGAGGCGAAGATTCGAAGGGACTCGACGACGTATGTGCACAGTCGTCGGTCTCGTAGTTTTCCCTCGTCGATCGCGCGCACTCTAGCGGTACTTGCACGAGTGTGACGAATGAATAGAATATTCTACAACGAAGAAAAAAAAGTTTAAAAAAATTCTCACCTCGCCGACGACGAGAATATCTACGAGATGCCTCAAAGAGGGGAGAACACGAATTACCTTCGATCGATTTCGTTCTCTTTTTTTTTCTTCCATTCATACACTGGCTTTTCCATTTATACATCAATAATAACCAGATCCTACTTTTGTTCGACCAACTGTGACTACAGTATATATGCTAATTGTGTTTTTAAAACATCGTCATTCTATATACGACACGTTGTCATCCATTTGTCTTGAAAACTTTTCCACAAACGCGCAGCTTACGATTCCTCCGTGCGCACTTTTACCATCGACTATTCAAGGCGCATTCCGGCGTTGGTGCAACTTTTCGAGAACGTAAAAGCTCCGTTGTACCCTCGTGCAAAATCAGTACGATCGGTCCCGCGAAATCGAGTCGATGGAACGACTGAATTTTTCACTCTCTCGAGCATCAAAGATTTTGGACAGGGGATGAATTATTTTCATCATCGAAATTTATTTGAGAGGGAAATTCTACTTTCCAACGAGGGTTGGAAAGAAATCGAGAAGATCTTTGTGGTCAATTTTATTCGAGATTACAGTCGAGAGATTCGTCTTTCCATCGAGATATTTTCATCATCCCTGGACCGTTGACAGCATCCGCCGCATGTTCTCCATATTGTTTCGGTGTAGTTCACCCGTTGATTAAACGCGATCGTGAGATTTTCCTTAAGACAAGGGAGACAACGGACGCCTTTGAATTCTGTCCGCGGTTGGTACGGGCCCTCTGCAAGTTACCGCTTCATTGGTACCGACAACCTCTGGCATGTTACGGGCTGCCACGCACCTTCGTTCCCTGCAAACCTGTAAAACATATTCGTTAATACGATTGCGTACAGCGGCGCAAGCTCTCGAGCTTGAATGCCTCGAATGAAATTTTTTTTTTTTTTAATTTTTATTAAAAATACGATTGCGTAATACAGTTGTCGATTTTATCTCCCGCGTCGGAAATCGCTTCGGTAAATTCTTTATTATTTTTATCTCCTCGTGATTGACAACGTTCGTTGGAACCGGGTAAAATGTTACGCGACAATAAGAAACGCGAGAAATAAATACCCTCCTAGCGCCACATGATGTTCCATCGGGGACGGGTCCGCCATCTTGTCTGAACACATTCCTGTGTCTGATGAGGGCGCATTGCAACTCTTGGGAACATCTGTTTCTGCCCGTAGGATTTTGCGTGCTTATCTACAATTTCAAGGATCGTCATTCGTTCAATAATTATCTCGACGTTTTTTTTTAACGTCATTTTCAAATCGTTTTTAGCAACTCGTAAAAAATCGTGAAAAGGAGTACAAAAATTGACAAGAAAAATGACAAAAAATTGAAGAAAAAATCATTCGTCCAACGATTTCCGGTGAATAAACTCGCGAGGAGGCTTTTTGTCGACCGGAAGTTTCATAGATTCCGATTGAAAAATCGTTTATTGACGATACCTCTGCGTCAAAGTTACTTACGCTGCAAACTCCGTAGAATCCCTGGTCCACGCATTGCCTTCGAAGACTGCGGATTCTCCAAACTTGTCCCTGGAATGGTGAATTTCGTTTGTTTGTTTATGCTGCGTTTCTTTATTGCTCGAATGCAATTTGCTTTTTTTTCACGCTGTACTCACATTGCTGTAGTGGCTAGAGCAGATGGCGAGCACCAGGCAGGCGAATAAGGTGATTTTGACGTTATCCATGTTTTCGCGAAAGAATCAACGATTCGCTGCTGAAAATGTCAAAGTTTTCGAAATTTCGTACTCGTGTGAATTATAAAGTACCTCTGAGGGAGAAACATTCGATCTACGTTTGATCGTCGAGCGACGACTACCTTCAGAGCCAGTCTGTCGATAATGGTACTTACCTTTGCGAGTTTTGGAGCGATTCTAAGAGTTTCCACGTGAAATAAAGTGCACCTGTGATACGCGAGATGTTGGAGCCTTATATAAGCCGAGATTTTCAAAATAGTCACAACAAAAATTTCGTCACTGCACCAACATAAAAATATGAACAACGCGTGGTATTTTGACAGCGGCGGGTGACAACGGCGCGTGTTGTTTTCAACGCGTGATAAATATTCATCTTTTTCTTTTCATTAATACTCTCCAATTGCGCTAAAATAATTATCGTCGTTCGCACTTCCGGGTGATTTTTTCCGTGTCCGGTAATTCGCGTGAAAAAGAGTTTCCCCGATCTGTACGAGAAAATTGACGCAGCGTTCGAACCGGAAACGAGATTTTCTCGAAACTCCAGCGTTGAATTTTTTTTTTTCAATTTTCGAACTGTCGGATTGTTGTAAAAGAGCCATTCGGCAAATTCGAAAGTTTCACGCGCGACCCCGCAACGCTTTATTTATGTGCTTCTCCTGACGCAATTATCGTTGCGCCGTTCGGTATGATAATAAACAAACATTATTCAACAATGTTTATTTATATTTTTTCCGGCCTCGAGGCGTTATCGAGGTGTGACGATGATGCTTGGACCGTATTTTTAGCCCACTTGATCAAACATGCAATTCGCGAGACTCAGATCGCGCGGGTGCGTTTAATTTTCAAAAGCAAGTTCGACCGACTTCAGTCGAATGCCTGACGAACACGCGAGAGCACGATTTTTCAGGTGGTTCCATTCGTTTTCGTCGTAAATGCGGTTGATGAAAGGTTGAAGCGAAAAACGACGAAGGAAAGCAGCGAAAAAAGGAGATATTTGACAAAAAATATATGGAAAGAATCCTGCTCCGACAGGCGGCGCTTTTTCTCGTCGCGCTCCGTTTCCCGCCGGCTCGGTAAATCGTTCTTGAAGACATTTTCGGAGGAGCTTTTTCACTCTCGTTTTCCCGACTTTCCTTTTGCCCCTCTGTATCGCATCTCTTATTCATTTTCTCTCGAAACTTTCACGTGCGCTGCTTTAGTGATTTGTCGCCGATGCTCGAGCGCTAAGCTACCGAGACGTCTGCGAAAATACGTTTTGGCGCGAGTCGCCTCGTTTTCGCGAGACGGCCGTTTTTTTTCGTTTTTCGACGCCCTCTGGCGGCCCTTTTTTTCTCTCCCGAACGTTTCTGTCGTACGACGCGGATTCATGTTCAAAAGCAGCGTAATGCGGACACACACGCTCCTTTTCGTTCTTCGATCGATATCGAATTACCGATCGTTGATGATTTCATCTCGATCGTCACGTTTTTTCGTCACGAGTGAAGACGACCGCACTGGCATTTGTCCTGGGTGTCTCTATTGGAATGTCGTTTTCTTTTCTTTCGCGTCAAAGCGTCGAAGAACGAATACGACTTTTGGAATTCGAACCTGTGGATCATGCGACAGTTTTTCAGGCGGAGGATTGGGAATCCGTGAGCGCGAGATGAACACACAGTGTGTGCAGTGTGTCCCGTAGCTCGTCTCGCATATTTAGCTTCTCATAGCTTCTCTCTCTCTCTCTTTCTCCCTTTTGATAATTCCTCAAAACGCAGTTTTGAGGAAAGTACGCGACTCTCGTAAATAAAGTCTCCACGCTGAGATATGTGGTCCAGAGTGTCTGTCAAAGGTCCGTACAAAATAGTTCTCGAACGACTCGTAGGTCTCAAAGAGCGGGGCCCTTGGACCTTTGGGATCCATGGACCAATATAATGATTTCGTAGAATACATTTTGAGATTTTCAAGTGGGATGGAGAAAGCAGACGTATATATATGTTTATACGTACATTCCGTGCTATATTTCCTGTAGTTTCAGCCGTCTTTCGTTCTCCCTTTATCTTTCTCTATTACCGACGTGCCGTCTTCATTCTTCTTTCTTTTTTTTATCTCACTCCACACGTAATATATCGTATATCCCTGGATAAACATGTGAGAACGTATATATTAGCTCACGCAGGCATAATTTCTCCGCTTTTCGGTCTCTCTCTCTCACGTCGGCACTCGTCCACTCCCCCGTGGTCCCTCCGAGAGTCGGCTCCTCGCGGTGGCGTTACAACCGAGAATTGTGACCAGACAACTGGCCAGAATGCACAACGAACAAGAAGCAAACGATTTTCGTAAAGTCCCCGTGGTGAAAATTTGAGTAGAAAAATTCTTCTGGTACTTTAGTCTTTTTCGTAAATGAAAAAACAGGTCATCGATCGTAATTTCGATGTTCAAAAATGACATCGCCTCGAAATTCTTCACCGGTTTTGATACAGCTCTCGTTTATCCCGAAGCGGCAGACTCCGGTTGGACCCTCGCTGATTTTAGTGTCTTTTTTCTTTAAATCGTGTTTTCATTCGTCTTTCGTACATCCGAAATGAGAATATCGATTCTTTCGTAGGAGAAAACGTGTACGTATCTTTTTCGACCGTTATTTACGCGTGCGTAAAATTGTTGCCGACGGAACGTGAGATCTCACGAAAAATGATTATACGCCGATGGAAATAACGCTCGAATTTCATACTCCGTCGCGATATGACGAACGAACGATTTTTGGAAAGTCCCCGTAGTGAAAATTTGAGTAGAAAAATTCGTTTGGTACTTTAGTCTTTTTCGTAAATGAAAAAACAGGTCATCGATCGTAATTTCGATGTTCAAAAATGACGTATTCCTCACTCAACATCGCCTCGAAATTCTTCACCGATTTTGATACAGCTCTCGTTTATCCCGAAGCGGCAGACTCCGGTTGGACCCTCGCTGATTTTAGTGTCTTTTTTCTTTAAATCGTGTTTTCATTCGTCTTTCGTACATCCGAAATGAGAATATCGATTCTTTCGTAGGAGAAAAAGTGTACGTATCTTTTTCGACCATTATTTACGCGTGCGTAAAATTGTTGTCGACGGAACGTGAGATCTCACGAAAAATGATTATACGCCGATGGAAATAACGCTCGAATTTCATACTCCGTCGCGATATAACGAACGAACGATTTTCGGAAAGTCCCCGTAGTGAAAATTTGAGTAGAAAAATTCTTCTGGTACTTTAGTCTTTTTCGTAAATGAAAAAACAGATCGTTGATCGTAATTTCGATGTTCAAAAATGACGTATTCGTCACTCAACATCGCCTCGAAATTCTTCACCGATTTTGATACAGCTCTCGTTTATCCCGAAGCGGCAGACTCTGGTTGGACCCTCGCTGATTTTAGTGTCTTTTTTCTTTAAATCGTGTTTTCATTCGTCTTTCGTACATCCGAAATGAGAATATCGATTCTTTCGTAGAAGAAAACGTGTACGTATCTTTTTCGACCGTTATTTACGCGTGCGCAAAATTGTTGTCGACGGAACGTGAGATCTCACGAAAAATGATTATACGCCGATGGAAATAACGCTCGAATTTCATACTCCGTCGCGATATAACGAACGAACGATTTTCGGAAAGTCCCCGTAGTGGAAATTTGAGTAGAAAAATTCGTTTGGTACTTTAGTCTTTTTCGTAAATGAAAAAACAGGTCATCGATCGTAATTTCGATGTTCAAAAATGACGTATTCCTCACTCAACATCGCCTCGAAATTCTTCACCGATTTTGATACAGCTCTCGTTTATCCCGAAGCCGCAGACTCCGGTTGGACCCTCGCTGATTTTAGTGTCTTTTTTCTTTAAATCGTGTTTTCATTCGTCTTTCGTACATCCGAAATGAGAATATCGATTCTTTCGTAGAAGAAAACGTGTACGTATCTTTTTCGACCGTTATTTACGCGTGCGTAAAATTGTTGTCGACGGAACGTGAGATCTCACGAAAAATGATTATACGCCGATGGAAATAACGCTCGAATTTCATACTCCGTCGCGATATAACGAACGAACGATTTTCGGAAAGTCCCCATAGTGAAAATATGAGTAGAAAAATTCGTTTGGTACTTTAGTCTTTTTCGTAAATGAAAAAACAGGTCATCGATCGTAATTTCGATGTTCAAAAATGACGTATTCGTCACTCAACATCGCCTCGAAATTCTTCACCGATTTTGATACAGCTCTCGTTTATCCCGAAGCGGCAGACTCCGGTTGGACCCTCGCTGATTTTAGTGTCTTTTTTCTTTAAATAGTGTTTTCATTCGTCTTTCGTACATCCGAAATGAGAATATCGATTCTTTCGTAGGAGAAAAAGTGTACGTATCTTTTTCGACCATTATTTACGCGTGCGTAAAATTGTTGTCGACGGAACGTGGGATCTCACGAAAAATGATTATACGCCGATGGAAATAACGCTCGAATTTCATACTCCGTCGCGATATAACGATGATGAAAATGCATGTCGTCCCGCGTGAGAGGAATCTCCCTCCGACCGGCGGTAAACCGACCAGCGGTGAAAAAAGCTCGAATCTTTCGACGCTGCATCGGAAATGATCTCAGTTACGTCCTTCTGTTCGTCGATCATCGTACGTACATCGCGCACGATCGACGATATCGTTCCTCTCTTATTACGAAATTATTAAGTGTGCCGGACGTAGATTGCCATACGGAGAGCGTGGACCACGTACATATAACTTATGAAATACATAAATGCACGTATGTACAGACACCTACGCATTATAAACGGAGATGAGAATGAAAAGCCAGCGGAGTATGGAGTCTCATCGATTTCGTTCATCGTTTTCACGATCGCGCAATTTTACGCTCGTTAAACGTAATATATTTGTCTTAAACTTCCTCCTCCTCCCCCCCGCCGTTTTTTTTCTCCCTCATTTTCGTTATGTACGAGAAGAGTCGTTTCGCAAAGTTTTGGTCCGCCGTGGATTCTAAGTTTGGACCACTCTCGTTTCCCAGGACTTGCGGAGAATTTACTCGCTCGTCCGTGCCAACTATGTAGTTTATGTCGTGAGATCGTCACTCTGAGAGTTGCGCGTGTTATACGCTCCTCGTGGACCAGAGTCGTTTCCGTACGAACAAGAGAAAAAATCAGTTTCCTCAATTATCGAAATGTCAAAGGCCGCGATGCACATAACGTTCTTCTCGATTATCGGAGAGCTCGAGAAGTTTTGGAATGAAAAATATCTGAAAAAAAACCCACTACGTGCGAGAAATGCACAATTCTTACTTGATTTTCGAGCTTTATTCTCAACAGGAAAAAAAGTGATGAAAATTCAAAATCGCGCGATATTTTTTCGATTAACGATCAACTTCCGGACCCCATCTACTTTTTATTAGATCTTACGTGAGCGTAACGCAACGTGATGTGACGTTGGAAAAGTGGCATATAAATGTTAAGTCTTTTCACCCACATGTCCTTTTTTTATATACATTTTTTTGTGTCAATATTGCCAGGGGCGATCCATCGTTTTCGATGAAGCCGGAAGTCGTCTTTTGATAGTACAGGTATTTCCGTTTTCCTTGGTATTTCGTACGCAACACCAGACACTCGCTGTCATTTTTCATGTTTTTCAAGTGTCCGCATAAATATAGACATATTTTCCCCTATAAAAGTATATAAAATGTATTACAACCAAAAATTGACGCATCCTACGTGCGTTTATACGCCTCGCGCGCCATCATCCTTTTTTCTCCGTTTTAATCGTTTGTCACGGTGACATACTTTTTTTTCCAACATATTTCGGACTTGTTCTTCGTGTCAGCGAGTTCGTTTTTTCATATCCCGTTTATAGACGAAGCTGGAGATGACAAATGTACAGGGTGTCCCTAAACTGGATGCTGACAAATTCGCGCCACATCGGGGACAAAAGTCGAAGAATAAAAACACATTGAAATACATTGCAGGGAATTTCAAAATGGTCGAAACGTTTTTTTGGGGAACGTAGTACAGGGAAAGTTTCTGTACATCGAATGAAAAATTCTGACGAAAGGAAATACATCATCCAAGATCGCGCGTTGTCATTGGGAGGCTGGAGCAATCTGTAACTTTCAGTTTTGGCCCTAATTTGTTATCATCAATCTCCCAAACGGACGATTTTCCGTTTGCCCTCAAAACTCGTGCCGTGAATTTTTCTTCTCGAGATTTTGGGCGCGTGATGAACGGTATGTTCATCGTAGTGTTTCTTCACGAACCATAGAAACATAAGAGAGAGAGAGAGAGAGAGAGAGAGAGAGAGAGAGAGAGAGAGAGAGAGAGAGAGAGAGAGAGAGAGAGAGGCGTATACGGTCCTCCATATGTTATCTCGCTTTGCAAAGATGAAAATATCCAGACCACTGCTCCTCTCTAGTGTTCAGCCTCCAACTAGCGGTGCAGTTGCAGGCGTGGCCCATTATTTCTTTTTTTTTTCTCGTTCGTTTTTTACTCCGTTTTGGCTCGTCCCCGTGCGCTGCGAGATGCAGTCTCGAGCGTGAAATGACCTATGCAAAAGACATTGGATATATAAGACACGAGGGTAGAGAGAGACCCGCGCGTACGCGAGCAACAGAAGTGTTTTGCTGTCTATGGTATGCGAGAATCTCGTTGAATATCTCACAACTCGAGATCGAGGAACACCCTGGGAGACGGGCGAGGGCGATTCCGCGACGATTCATTCTCGCCCAACAGCCGAAAGACGCGTACCGAGACAGCATTTTTCTTTTGCTCCATTTTCTTTTTCATCTTCGCGCGCTTCTTTGACGGAACAAGGTTGAAGTACCATTTTCAAGGTTGCTCGTCCGCGCATACGTACCCTCGACGAGTATCGGCGTATATCGGAGTATTTCGAAAAGTTTCATGATGAAACTTTTCGAAATCGAAAGAAAAATGTACAGCGCGATCGTCGGAAGAAGAAACAACGTGTGTGTCCATCGTCGAGTTTTTAAACGGGTCATTTCGTTGATCCATTGATAATAATGATAAAAACAATTTTGATATCAAAAAAACCTCGCGTGGCGCACCACAAAGTCTCCCGGACGTCCAACTTGAGAGATCTCGATTTTACAGCGTGGGAGGCATTTTTCGGACCCCTTAATGTCGCGTCATCGCGTCAAGAGGATGTGTTTTCTCTCGTGGTGACAACGGTTTCTCCCGTAGGAAGATGAGAATGGGTTTTGTAGATCCCCGGCCGGCGGACTTCCACGTAGTCCCCCTGATCGCCGGATCAATTAATCCCGAGGGTTTTTTTTTCATCTCCCTTTTATCCCTCTGTCCCTCCGTCGTGCGAAAGCTTCTCCAATTTGGTAAATCCCGAGTGAAAGGACTGGCATTATATTATCGGGTCGCCCAAAAGCGAGAGAGTCGTATATACCGGAGTTGGATTTTTCGAGTATCATCCGAGTGTCATCTGCGTCTGACGTGTGTCTCCATCCGAAAAGAACTCCTATCGCTCTGTCGTCCGCGAGTGCGGCGCTCATCCTCCTCATCTTCTCTAGTGGTCCGAAAACTCCGGCCACAAACGGTGCCGCTGGCTTTTCCCTCCTCCGCACTCGACGATACAGAAAAACTCGAGTCCAAAAGTGTCTTTGCTCTCCCCGCATGAGGAGACGAATAACAACGAGGAAACTCACAGATTCTCGAGTTGAATTCTTTGAGAAACACGACAACTTCATAAGGAACGGATAATGATTTGTTCGACGACTCTCCAAAGTCCTCGAATATCGAGACATTTTTTTGGAATGCCAAATGACGAGATTTATTTGGGTTTTTGTTCCTCGGAAGGTTTTGACATTTCTTTGACATTTTTCTTCGACAATCATGAAAAATCCATCGAATT
Organism: Heteropelma amictum; assembly: GCA_959613375.1. Taxonomy (NCBI): domain Eukaryota; kingdom Metazoa; phylum Arthropoda; class Insecta; order Hymenoptera; family Ichneumonidae; genus Heteropelma; species Heteropelma amictum. The sequence goes on along the minus strand of OY390720.1, from coordinate 3,839,534 downwards.
TCTCGATCCCCTCCCGCTTGCTGGTCCCGCGTCGCTCTCGAGCGGCGAGAGTTGAAATCTTTATTAAACCTTCGTTGCTTTTTTCGACCCTTTTTTCCCCTTCGGGGGGTTGCGTGACTTTGACGAGGATCGAATAATTTGCCTTCACGCGCGTTCTCACAAACCGCGCCTCTTTGCCAAACGCTTGGGAGGTCCGCGAATTACATTTTTACGTACAAAAAGAGAACGCGAAAGGCGTCATCTCGTGAGATACAGTCAAAGATCATGCTCCTCTTCGGTCACCTTCGTTCTTCGAGACGAATTTTTCTGCCGTTGGAAGAAATTTAACTTTTCCACTCGACATTGCCGAATTCCTAACGCGGATAGGTGTGCAATTAGGGACAATTACCCTAGACCATATCGGTGTGTATTGAGATGAAAAAAAAGTCGAATTCGTCACAGCATCTCTCCGCAAAATGGACCGCGAGAATTTCAAGACTTCAGCGATGGTTAAAAATGCAAGAAAAATCAGATATTTCGCGTTCGTTTCATACACGCGATACTTTTTTTCGAATTTCATCACCGTTTTGAAATTTCGTCCATAAACTTTGAAAAAGTTGAAAAAACGTTCGAAAAAGCGAAGCTTTCGGGAATTTACTCTCTTCGGTACCTTCGGAACGTCCGTGAGTGATCCATTTCGTTGTTCCGAGAGTTCAAAGTGCAAATGCTTCGTGTAATGAAACTGAAGAAAAAGTTTTCCACGTGCGCTCGGAGGGAAATGAGGGAGGAATATTGTATTCCGATTCACACGTACATAGACGATTCCATTCCGTGTTCAATGACGCGGCCAACACTTTGAGCGTTGCTTGAATATGTATATATGTAGATACAACCAGAGGCGAAATTTTTGTGCCGCATAGGTGGCGTCTCGTCTTTCCTTTTTTTTGCCATGTCCCATGCAGGCTAATGGAAAATGTTTGCCAGTCTGGTAATCCTCGGCAATAACGAGAGGATTTTCCATGAATACTTTTGTATACACGCTTCGGGGGATGGTCTTCGCGTATTACACATTCCCCCATCCAATGAAAAAGAGAAAATTGAGACAGACACATCACAGATACAGGGTGTGGATGCTGTGCACATGGACCACCTGTGTATGAAAACTCGTTCGGGGTGGTTTGTTTATTCCGCTGGAAAACATCGCCTTTTCACAGACGAGTGTTTTCGAATTGAAACTTTTCGCAATTAGAATCGTAACGGCGAAAAAACATCACTCGTACGGAGACGAGTGATGTTCTCGATCGTGATCGATTTAAATTTACGAATTTCTCGCTGCAACGGATTCCGAACTTTCAGCGGAAAAGTGTAATTAAAGACGACACCGTGTCGCCAGTCTCTTTTTGGAAAAAAGGAAAAATGGAAAATTGTACGAATTTGGGATCCTTCGAGAATATATTTTACCGCCCATAGCGCGAGTTTGAAAATTTCCCCCTTTGTGTATCAGTTTTTTTGGTACTTTGTTCGCCGAGCGGTAAAATCCTCAACTTTTACGATCGATATTTTTATTGACCGTCGAGAGTCGACCGGCGGTCGACGGCTGGTTGAGAGTAGAAGTGCAGCGAAAAAAAAAATGCAGCCGATACCACACACAGGCACTTTTTCGTATTTCCCCCTTCGGACTTGGCGCCGGTAATACGCTCGAGGGTCGAAAGTGACGAAAATTCGTCTCGAGGGCCACCCTCGTAGGATACGAAAATCACACATCGTCCTCGTCCGCTTTTTTCTTCCGGCTCTCTCTCAGACTTTTTTCGTCCCTGCTGACGCGTTTCTCTTCTCCGGCACTTATTTCGCGCATCTTCCGCGTTTTTTCAGGGCTGAAGACCGAGAGACGAAAAATCGTGTTGCGAAAAAAAAAACAAATTTGTTCCAGTCGCGTACGTGAAATTCTCGGCGCGTCGGTATATTTCGTTTTTCCGTCGTTCGAAAGTGCGTGAACCTGAATTTGCGAAAAGATTTAGAACGCGGACTTAATATTCTGAATATTTGGTACATTCGAGGAAAAAAAAGGTTCGGACGTTCATCGCGTTCCAGGACTAGACATAAATCTTGACTCGTGTTGCTTAAGAGCCCTTAAGAAAAATGGTCTCGAAACGTCTTTTCGGTTCTCTCGAGCGGAGCGTATTTTTACCACCTCTGGTAAGAATTATGAGATGACGCTTATCTCGCGCGATATATTTCGTACCTCGCGAGCCCGGATTTATCATAATATATAACGACTTGTCGGCAATAAATATCGCAAATATTTTTAATTCCTTTTATTTTCCTTCATTTCACAAACGTTGAAACCCCCTCGGTCATAACTTTCACCGTGAGTTTCCAAGTTTCCGAGCGAGGGTATTGAATAATTACATAACGTAATACGCAACCATATATAATTTTTCACCGCGCAAACTCCGGAGAACTTTCCGTTCATCGTCTTCCGTCTTCTCCACGATTTTATTTCGTTGGACCCAAAGCTGATGGAGCATTTTTATCGAGTAAAAGATAAATCCCACCGTCCTTCGTTTCTTTGCATCAACGTTGTTTAACGTAGTTCTATCGTTTCATTCGAATCAAAAAATTGTTTTTCGGTTTTTCTCACATACAAAATGGTTTGCTGGCTCAAGTTAAATAAGAAAAGTTGTTGCAAATCGACTAAAGAACAGCATACATCAAATTCAAGTTCATCCAAGGTAATATGTGCTTGCTGTATAATTACAAAAATTGCAAAAATGTTTTTCTCAAGATTTTTTTGAAAAACCGTTGAAAGCTTCTTGGATGTTGCATAAAAACGTACGCAAAGTTTTAGAAGGCTTCACCACGTTGGAGCCAAGATATTTATCGATGAAAATGCAACTTTTAACACGCGCTCTTACGAGAGACTACCGAAAATTGTGATTTTCACCAATAAATATCTCAACTTCCACGTGGTAAAACCTTCCAAAATTTATTACACACGTACATATGACATCAAAGAATATGTATCCAAATTTTCAACAAAATCTTAAGAAAACGATAAAACGATAGAACTACCTTAATGTGACACAAAAAATCATGATCGCCGATCAATTTTTTTTTATTCATCAATTATTCGACTTTTTCGTGTTTGGCGCGTCAATGGGAGGCTGTGAGTGGGAAAAAAGTGTCAGTCAATCGACGGCGAGAGTGCGTGCGATGTACTCGGCAGAGCGAACTCTGAACGTGGATTTCTGTGATATTCTGCAGAGTCGCGAGCAGCGGAGTCCGACAAATCTAATAGAGGGGTTATTTCGCAAATGGCCCGAGGGCGATCGACGCAAAAGTTCGTAGGGAAGGAAAAAAAAGAAAGACGAGTATAAAATGGGAGAGGGGGACAGGAAAGACGCTGCGCCGGTGTGGTAAAGCTGCCATTTGGACAAATTGACCGATCTGAACTCGATGCTCAGGGGCATTTTGTCCCATACGCTCGATAATTATCAAATTAACTTTATATTTATGATCATACCTAATATCCGACCGGTGTATCTAAAAACACTCACGGTGCACGGTAATACAGCGGTGGCTTTTATCGTATTTCATTCTTTTCCCCTACCCTCTCGTATCGTCGCTCGTTTTATGCTACGTGTGCAGCGAACATCATCATCATCATCATCATCATCATTCACCATTAGCGTTTCCACATTATGTTATCTCCTGGGTAGCTTTTTTTTACTCCACTCTTTGCAGATAGTAATTGTGATTTGTGTCTTCTAATACAATGCAAATTAAAAGAAAAAAAGTTGAACGGCTTGGGTAATTTGCCAACGCTTATTTTCAACATCATTCAAACGAGCCTAAAAGTGATTTAATCATATTTATAGACGCCATATTTTTCTGAAAGAAAAATGAAGAAGATTTTTCTGAAAATTCTGAAAGAAATTCCTTCAGCATCGCACGGTGATGCTGTTCGTTGCGAGTTACGCGTTTTTTTTCTTCTAACATTCGAGTTTTTCCAAAGAAGCGGTAATCATTGATGCTTCGAGAGAGTTTTTCGAAAATTTACGTTCTCGGACGAAGGATCATGAATGGGTAATTTTTTTCTTCGTTATTGTCTTCAAAAATGGAGGCAAACTTTTTACGAATCGTAGTGATTACACGTCCTTGGGTCGTTTTTGCTCCAAATTGCTCGGAATTTCAAGATGAAGCTATCGTCGCGTCATTGTTCGATCGGGTGGGTGCGGAGCTCGAGGAGTTCGATGGATCGGATGCTGGGAACCGCAGCATCGGGAGGAGCGAGCTTGCTCACTGGAACACTCGAGGCAAATCCTTTAAAACGTCCTGCCAGTTAGCGCCGGGTAAACCAGAGGCCCCTTAAGCTCCCACGAAACTCACCTCTGACGAGCTGCATAGATCCTCCTTTCCTCGTACAACATCCCTCTCTCGTGCCCTCTTATTTTCCGCTCCAGACATCAGCCGAGAGGAAAACCTTCGATCTCTGACCCTCTTAAACTTCGATTCTCTCCCTTTTTCTTTTTCCGTTTGTAATTCCTCGTGTTTTCTCACTCGGCTGTATTTTTCTTTTGCCCTGGAAGCTTTTTGCTCTATCATGTCGTGAAACCGTAGCAATACCGACGAGGACCTAGATCTCGAGGTGAAATGTTGGTTCGGTTCCGAGGCTTTTGTGAAAAAAAAAAAAACAATAATGACTCGGAGGAATTAGGGTACATTAGGGTCGAAACGTTCGAACGAACCGGGATTCTCTGTTTGTGCTGTTTTATACTTTTTAAACTTCCGGCAGACCGACAAACGACGTGACCAGTTATCGTCAATGTGGCAGAAAATCCCGAGTGAAAAATGATTGAGTGTCAAACGACTTGAATATTATTTCGAATTATTTAAACAAATTCGAGCAAGTACCCAGAAATCTCTGCGGTATATCTCTATGCATTCGCGAATGTAAATTCCAAAAACCTTTCGACGTAGCTGTACATCCAAGTGCGGACGTAGGGGACTGTGTGCGGGGAGACGAGAGTGAAGATGAGGCGCAGAAATGAGAGAAGAGAGCGAGGGAAATAGAAAAAGACGATACAGAACGACAACGGCAGTGCGACAAATCCACGACGGTGGAACACGACCCGCAAATTTTCCGACCGTAATCCTGCACTGGGTCGCAAACAAGAAAAAGACGGAAAAAAACGAACAAAATGGCCGGGGATGCGGCGAAGAAGACGAAGGTAGGGAAAAGGCACGTGGTAACAGAAACCCTGGGACATGAACGAAACACACGTATAATAGATTTTACCGCGAGGGTGTGTGCATCGAGCGTGACCCATCCGGGACGACAGCAGAGTACAGCGGGCGGGTGGTTGAAAAATTCTCGTGAAAATGCGACGACGGAGTTCGCACGGAACTCGGAGTAGAGTCAACCGTGCGCGGGTACTTTTTTTTTCACGTACGTGTGATGTATGTTTGCGTAAAATCGACGAGAGGGTGAGTTTTGGGGACAAAAAAACAAGGGAGGTCCCAATGAGAACAGAATTTGGGAGATCGATTTTTGAAAACGCCTTCGGGAATGGAGAGAAAAGTGGAGTGCACCCTGACTGGCCTTTAAATGTCCGCAAAGTCACTGCCTCTTATCCGGGAGGGATGATTTTTTTTTTAATTAGATCGCGAAGGAAACAGAATTTTGAAAAAATGACGAAGAGTCGTTGCTGGTTGTTGAGGTTGCTCGTCGATCGGCGCTGGTTGGATCGAGATGATAGCTTGGAAAATAGAGATTACGTAAGAGCATCTATATTTAGGAGCGGATGAGGATATAGGAGCGCAGAGCCAGATGGAGAGACCCGGAAAAGACAGTGGAAAAAGGAGAGCTGTGCTATACACGAGGAATGAAAAAAGCAGAAAATAAAGACGTTGAGAAGCGAGCGGGGAACGAATCGAGGGTGGTAAAAACCGATAATTAATTCGTTCTCTTCTCCAGACGCGGGCAGCGCTGCTCCCGTCGTCCCTGATAATACTCAAGACCGAAATTTTATCCTCCGTCTTTTTTCTTTTTCATAATCATGTATTTCGTCCAAGGAAGATTCATTTTTTGATCATTTTAATTAAAAAATTGGTACATCTTATTCGATAAAATCTCGTTGAAAAAATGTATTCCGAACGGATTAATTCACCGAGGAAAGAGAAGAAGTTTTCCGAATCCCTTTTCAACAGTTTCCTAATCGAATATCACCGTGTTCAGTATTTTAGATATTGAACTGATTTTTTTTCAGGTTATTACAGCATCGCAAAGTAATTGAAATTGTCATACTCCCTCAATTTTGAATATTCCTCGGTAATATCCGCAGTGCGTTGAAAGCCTCGATCAAGTAAATCCTTGTGGGATTTGCTGATTAATAAAGTATATTTCGAACGAGACGAATTATACGACAATTCGAACGTGACGTTATTGTCGCGAACGTCGTATGTTTTCTGGGTGTCGGAATGAGATGCGAGCTTTTCGTAGCGAGAGAAAAAGACCGGAAGAGAGGCAAAGAGGCTGGAAAATGGACACTTTCGATCCTCGTTCCAAAAGCCAACTCTGCATCGTGTCGTAATAAATGACACTTGAGCCCTCCACGAGACTCGAAGCTTTTCGTGGCTGATCTTATCGATCCACCTGCGCCAACTTCCTTAATCGTTCAACTCCATCACTTTTCCTACGCTTCGTTCCTACGTTCATATCATTACGGGCCGTATGTATGTACATATATGTACGTACATGGCATATGTGAAGCAGCAGCTTTACGAGATTGCGGCATGAGAAATCTAAATTTACATGTAAAAGGAGGGCGACCGGCTTGTCGAAACTGCGCCTAGACAAAATTTCAGACATTAGCCCGGCGACGATCCACTAGAAAAATATGGACTTTTGTCCCGCGAGCCTTTCTTTTTTGCGACAAATTTCAAGAGGATCAACTCTCCGGACCTTGGCCACTCTATTGACTTCGAAAATTTTCATATTTTTCCTATACTCTTACTTTGGAAACGAATGCCCCCAGCATCTTCCATCTTTGTTTCCTTTTCTAGCTTGTTTTTTTGTTCATCAAACTTTTTTTTTACCAAACTCAACAAAACGTACACGACAACCAACCCCTCAAGAAACTACCCTTAATGAGGGTAGAATTGAAAAAGGAAGAATTGGAAGAAAAGAAAATGGAGGCTGATTCGAAACAGAGACGAGATAAACAAGCCGGGACGGTCTTTTATTCGCTAGGCTTATCATTCGTGACAGCCGTTCCGAGAGGCCTGTTTTTTTCGGGCGAATTACCCCGAGACTACCGATTATTACCGGTGGGCTCGCGGGACTCGAAAGATTCAGGTCAGACTGTAAAAATCTCGTGAAAAAAATATATTTTCGTCGCCGAACGATATTCGATACGCTGATAAGATCGGACGAGACGTCCGACATCGATCAAAAGGACGTCATCGTTCGGAGGACGAGCTGGAAGTCGGATAAAATCATTCAATTTTTCTTCTCATATAGTTATTTAATAACCGTGGAACTTGTCGTCCCTCTTTTGACTCTACGACCCAGAGCCCTGAGGGGTCAGGAAAAAAAGAAACAGCAAGATTGTTCGCTTCTCTATTTTGGAAGCGACTTCGAGTAACTCGCAACGAAACTCATTTCCCTCGTTCTCCGCATCATTTCTATTAACCTACTCTTCTCTGTACACTCGGTCCATATACCCCCAGCAGCGAGTTCATATACGTAGCACCGTTTTGGAGACTCGGTACCCGCCTCCGTCATCGTTCTTGCCACACACACGAAAATCGAATGTCTCTCGCCCCGGAAGTCTCGTGAAATTGCCTCTCTTTTTCCAATATTAATTTTCTCCTCCGCGCCTCTTTACCTTCCGCGAGAACGACGAGGCGGAAGCCTCACACGCCTGACATCTTTCTCCCTCGCTTTTTGTTCTCCGTACGTCGCAAAACGCTTGGCCAATAATGGAATAAATCGTGATCCAACGGACGATAACTCTGCTGGAGAACGCATCTGCATTCCGACAGCGTTTTACCGTTCATTTTCAGCCCCTATTCTCATGCCTCTTGCCCATGCTCGTGAGGATTCGGAAAAGCCCAAAAATGCCTCATTCCATAGCTGGGAGATGTAAAAATTGTCGAAGGATCGATATGTGCAAGTGAAAAAAAGCCCAACGTTATCTTCGTTATACTTAGGCCTCTTCGATCCTTGGCCAATAATGGAATAAATCATGATCCAACGGACGATAACTCTGCTGGAGAACGCATCTGCATTCCGACAGCGTTTTACCGTTCATTTTCAGCCCCTATTCTCATGCCTCTTGCCCATGCTCGTGAGGGTTCGGAAAAACCCGAAAATGCCTCATTCCATAGCTGGGAGATATAAAAATTGTCGAAGGATCGATATGTGCAAATGAAAAAAAAAGCCCAACGTTATCTTCGTTATACTTAGGCCTCTTCGATCCTTGGCCAATAATGGAATAAATCATGATCCAACGGACGATAACTCTGCTGGAGAACGCATCTGCATTCCGACAGCGTTTTACCGTTCATTTTCAGCCCCTATTCTCATGCCTCTTGCCCATGCTCGTGAGGATTCGGAAAAGCCCAAAAATGCCTCATTCCATAGCTGGGAGATGTAAAAATTGTCGAAGGATCGATATGTGCAAGTGAAAAAAAAAGCCCAACGTTATCTTCGTTATACTTAGGCCTCTTTGATCCTTGGCCAATAATGGAATAAATCATGATCCAACGGACGATAACTCTGCTGGAGAACGCATCTGCATTCCGACAGCGTTTTACCGTTCATTTTCAGCCCCTATTCTCATGCCTCTTGCCCATGCTCGTGAGGATTCGGAAAAGCCCAAAAATGCCTCATTCCATAGCTGGGAGATGTAAAAATTGTCGAAGGATCGATATGTGCAAATGAAAAAAAAAGCGCAACGTTATCTTCGTTATACTTAGGCCTCTTTGATCCTTGGCCAATAATGGAATAAATCATGATCCAACGGACGATAACTCTGCTGGAGAACGCATCTGCATTCCGACAGCGTTTTACCGTTCATTTTCAGCCCCTATTCTCATGCCTCTTGCCCATGCTCGTGAGGATTCGGAAAAGCCCAAAAATGCCTCATTCCATAGCTGGGAGATGTAAAAATTGTCGAAGGATCGATATGTGCAAATGAAAAAAAAAGCGCAACGTTATCTTCGTTATACTTAGGCCTCTTTGATCCTTGGCCAATAATGGAATAAATCATGATCCAACGGACGATAACTCTGCTGGAGAACGCATCTGCATTCCGACAGCGTTTTACCGTTCATTTTCAGCCCCTATTCTCATGCCTCTTGCCCATGCTCGTGAGGATTCGGAAAAGCCCGAAAATGCCTCATTCCATAGCTGGGAGATGTAAAAATTGTCGAAGGATCGATATGTGCAAGTGAAAAAAAAGCCCAACGTTATCTTCGTTATACTTAGGCCTCTTCGATCCTTGGCCAATAATGGAATAAATCGTGATCCAACGGACGATAACTCTGCTGGAGAACGCATCTGCATTCCGACAGCGTTTTACCGTTCATTTTCAGCCCCTATTCTCATGCCTCTTGCCCATGCTCGTGAGGATTCGGAAAAGCCCGAACATGCCTCATTCCATAGCTGGGAGATGTAAAAATTGTCGAAGGATCGATATGTGCAAATGAAAAAAAAGCCCAACGTTATCTTCGTTATACTTAGGCCTCTTCGATCCTCCCCGTCGCGAGTAGACCCGTTTTCTCTCGTTCTAGCCTTCTCCATCTTTCTCTCGGTGCTATGCGACTGCACTTAACCAAAGTTCCGAGACACGGCGCGCGACCTACATTTTCGCTAGAGCGGTCAATATTCCCAGCTTGCTTCCTCCGCGAACCGTCTCGTTGCCGTTATACCACCACGACCATCCTCGTCGTCGTCGTCGTTGTTGGGCAATGTTACCAGCGCCGCAGACGTTAAACCGTCTCTCGTCGTAATTAGTAGGGTAAAACGGATGCCCGACGCGAGGAGTCTCGTTCTTCGCGGGTATCCGCGACTTTATTCGCTTCCCGCCGTGAAGAACTCTCCCCGTCATCCCATTATACTCTCTAGCGCTCACTCGGGCTCGCTCCTACAACGCTTTTCGAGGAGAGAGGCTTTTTTGCTTGGCTCGCAAAAATTCTTACGTCATACAAAACGTTTCGCAAAAGTTTGATGGTAATTAGGAAAATCGCAAAGCGGATGTGCGGATACCGGGAAAGGTATAACGGGATTGCGCGAGAACGAAGGAGGCTGGAGAGGAGAGATTTATCCGAACGGTTCGGAAGTAACGTGGCGAGTTCGCGAGTTTGCGAGGAAATTGAATAATTATCGCGGATTGACTTACCGAGGATTCTCGGGCAGGACAACGACCACGTTTTTTGAATTTCGTAAAATATTTCTCGGAGGGAAAATCGTAAAAATCGAGAAACCACGATGGTTCGGCTCCAAAATACCGTAACCTTGGAGTATCTTCCTTGTGCGAATAAGGCATCGAGTGTAATTGAAGAAAATTTCGAAAATCAACCCGAGCAATGTTAGAGGATACTTTTTTACAATCTGGCGAGTCCTTTGAATCCTTTTTCATTGAATCTTCACGCGACATGTAGGGTTTTTTTGCCTTTCATTATATTACGAGCCTTTGTCGCGGCACCCTTCGGAAAAATCTCGCCTCCGGTCGAATTTTCTCTCGTACGTACATCAATTTACACGGTACAACGTGGAACTCCCCTCTTTCAGCTTTCCTCATCGTATTTCGCGCTCTTGAGATTGAATTCGATAAAAAAGAAAAAAATTCGAGTCTGTCCGAAAATCTGGAGCCTCGCTGCTTCGCCGAGCGCTTCAGATCGCCTCTCCGTTGTTGTACAAACTCGTACGTACACGGTCTTTGTCAGACGCGAATTTCTCTTATACAACAGAGAAAGTTGTTTATTGCAATCCATGCTATTTCTCTCCAGCATCCCGCTCGTCAAAAAAAAGCCCAATTACACTTTTTTGGCTTCTTTTTGCATAAAAATAAGCCGAGACACGAAAGAAAACTTCCACGACTTTCGTTGCGATTGAAAATCCAGAGAAAATTTTCATCGACGATTCGAGATTTCCCAAGCTCCCGTGGTACAACGAACCTTCTGGTACCCAAAGACCGCTACGTTTTATACATATTTGTACATGATTATGTGCATAGAAAGTATAACATACGAGCAGTCTGCTGGGTATGAGACAGGATCTAGTTGGGTCCAGAAACGCAAAACGGTAATTCCGTGCGTGAGAGTGCGCGAGACGACGAAGAGCTAGGAGTCTCGTGAAAAGCACGCATATCGCGTATCGCGGAGAAAAAAAGAGGGCGCGATGACAGAAATGTTGGCGCGCGGCAAAACGAGATTTCGGGGGATTTCCTTCCACAAGCATACAAGTATATAAGTCATTAACGCCAACCGGTTACGCCCTCGCGATATAAATCGGAGAGGCTGCGAGTGTCTCGGACGGGCGTCTCGGACTCGTCGGTCGCAGCCTTCGTCAGTCAATTCGAGCGGGAATTGGCGCGATCAAGCCGCAATATCCTTTGTCTCGAAAGTAGATTAAACTCGAAGTGGATTGTCGAAAAGAATTTGCGAAAAAACGCGTACGTTCTCTCGATTCGTCTCGAGCGTAAGCTGCCACTTTTCTTATCGCTGCCCGATGCGATCCAACGCAACTTCGAGTGTATACCTACGGCGTGCATCGTATGTATAGCCGCGGGATGCTGGATCCGCGTCGGTTGCACGTCGAAAGATTAATCTCACGGGGCTTCTGGTTCTCCGCTACAACCGTAGCTGTATGACTTATAGTTTATATCGAGCACGATGGTTTCACGTCCATATTTATCGATACGTACGTCCGCGTAGAAGGCATTCAAGACGAAATTGTCCGAGCGGCATAAATTACGGAGTAATTGGAATTTTTGATAATATTCTTTTCAATCATCGAATTTGGCGTTGCCGATTCTTGCCTGATCGATATTTCGTAATATTCTCTCTCTCTCTCTCTTGGAAAATTCATGATTCCCGATCTTTGAACAGCTCGATTCTGACTAAAGTCAAGAGCGGCAAAAATTACGGACTAGTTGAAATTTTTGATAATATTCTTTTCGATCATCGAATTTGGCGTTGTCGATTCTTGCTTGATCGATATTTTGTAATACTCTCTCTCTGTCTCTTGGAAAATTCATGATTCCCGATCTTTGAACAGCTCGATTCTGACTAAAGTCAAGAGCGGCAAAAATTACGGACTAGTTGAAATTTTTGATAATATTCTTTTCGATCATCGAATTTGGCGTTGTCGATTCTTGCCTGATCGATATTTCGTAATACTCTCTCTCTCTCTCTCTTGGAAAATTCATGATTTCCGATCTTTGAAGAGCTTGATTCTGACTAAAGTCAAGAGCGGCAAAAATTACGGACTAGTTGGAATTTTTGATAATATTCTTTTCGATCATCGAATTTGGCGTTGTCGATTCTTGCCTGATCGATATTTCGTAATATTCTCTCTCTCTCTCTTGGAAAATTCATGATTTCCGATCTTTGAAGAGCTTGATTCTGACTAAAGTTAAGAGCGGCAAAAATTACGGACTAGTTGAAATTTTTGATAATATTCTTTTCGATCATCGAATTTGGCGTTGTCGATTCTTGCCTGATCGATATTTCGTAATATTCTCTCTCTCTCTCTTGGAAAATTCATGATTTCCGATCTTTGAAGAGCTTGATTCTGACTAAAGTTAAGAGCGGCAAAAATTACGGACTAGTTGAAATTTTTGATAATATTCTTTTCGATCATCGAATTTGGCGTTGTCGATTCTTGCCTGATCGATATTTCGTAATATTCTCTCTCTCTCTCTCTTGGAAAATTCATGATTCCCGATCTTTGAACAGCTCGATTCTGACTATAGTCAAGAGCGGCAAAAATTACGGACTAGTTGAAATTTTTGATAATATTCTTTTCGATCATCGAATTTGGCGTTGTCGATTCTTGCCTGATCGATATTTCGTAATACTCTCTCTCTCTCTGTCTTGGAAAATTCATGATTTCCGATCTTTGAAGAGCTTGATTCTGACTAAAGTTAAGAGCGGCAAAAATTACGGACTAGTTGAAATTTTTGATAATATTCTTTTCGATCATCGAGTTTGGCGTTGTCGATTCTTGCTTGATCGATATTTTGTAATACTCTCTCTCTCTCTCTAGGAAAATTCATGATTCCCGATCTTTGAACAGCTCGATTCTGACTAAAGTCAAGAGCGGCAAAAATTACGGACTAGTTGGAATTTTTGATAATATTCTTTTCGATCATCGTATTTGGCGTTGTCGATTCTTGCCTGATCGATATTTTGTAATACTCTCTCTCTCTCTCTTGGAAAATTCATGATTTCCGATCTTTGAAGAGCTTGATTCTGACTAAAGTTAAGAGCGGCAAAAATTACGGACTAGTTGGAATTTTTGATAATATTCTTTTCGATCATCGAATTTGGCGTTGTCGATTCTTGCCTGATCGATATTTCGTAATATTCTCTCTCTCTCTCTCTCTTGGAAAATTCATGATTCCCGATCTTTGAACAGCTCGATTCTGACTAAAGTTAAGAGCGGCAAAAATTACGGACTAGTTGGAATTTTTGATAATATTCTTTTCGATCATCGAATTTGGCGTTGTCGATTCTTGCTTGATCGATATTTTGTAATACTCTCTCTCTGTCTCTTGGAAAATTCATGATTCCCGATCTTTGAAGAGCTCGATTCTGACTAAAGTTAATTACGGAGGAGAGGAGTTGGAAAAAAAAGCACTTAAAATGAAAATACCGTGAAACAGCGCGGATATTTTTCCGAGGAAAATCATTTCTCGGATCGGTGAAATTGATACTTCCGGTATTGACGATTTTACGCTGGATTGCCTGTATATATGCTGCGCGTAGTCTGGTTTATCGAGTTTCTCGCATTTATCTGTGCAACAGCTTCAATGTAACGCGCGTACTCGTTTCGCGTACTGCGTGTGCAGATACGAATGCAGACGGGAGGGAATAAAACATTGAATAAAGGAAAATTTATATATAAACGGTGCACGAGGGTTTTTGCCGTTGTTTTGCGAAAATAAATACGAGATTCCGCGTGTGTGCGTTATATTCTGATGAACTGAAAACCGGAAGCTTATCTTTCTCAAGGTTCTCATCGCCTTCGCCTTCGGTATAAATGTATAATTATGTGCATGTATTGTACATCAATGATAACATTTTCAATAAACGTAAATAGAAAGATAAAAGAGTCCTTTAAAGTAGTGGCAAGCTCGATGAAAAGTGTCGTAATATGCCCGTATATTACATCGATAGGAAAGCAGAGTCTGAAGGGTGGAAACGTGATGTCTTTGGTTTTATCCGCGCATTGCAGAGGGGCTGTGAAAATTGATATAAAATTATAGTGACAAAAAGGCCGAAAAAGACTGAGGAGCAGCTAGACGAGAAAAAATGATAAGGTTTATAATAAGGTCGACTTTTGAGATGACCTCGTAAGAGATGCTTCGAGTCTGCTCCACGAGAGACCAGCCAAGACTCGAGAAACTCGAGCGCTGAGAATCAAGCGATGCCAGAACCGATTGGCACGCTTACCGAATTTATCGTAATTCGATAATCTTCCGACCCTTCCCTCACTCGTCGTATCCCAAAATCGCGGCGACACTTTCTCGCAGTGAAGCACGGAATCGATAGCAGCATTCGAAACGTCCGGGAAGATGGAAAAGTTGCATCAAACGCGTAATGGAGTGTAAATGTTTGTGCGAAGCCTTTTTGGGGAGTGGGAAATATCAGCATCGATTTTGGTGTTTTCGACCGTAGTACACCTCGAAAATGTCAGAAAGAACGTTTTGGGAGGTAAAAATAATTGTAACTCGCGAACCCTCGAGAGTGCCAAGTTTGTGTTCGAATATATTAATTATGACGTTTTTCTGCGTGAAATAAAAAAAACTGCATCGATTTTGAGGCTCCCTTGGCGTAAATAACCGTAGTACACCTCGAAAATGTCAGAAAGAACGTTTTGGGGGGTTTAAATAATTGTAACTCGGGAACCCTCGAGAGTGCCAAGTTTGTGCTGAGATATATTTATTATCACGTCTTTCTGCGTAAAATAAAAAAAACTGCATCGATTTTGAGGCTCCCTTGGCGTAAATAACCGTAGTACACCTCGAAAATGTCAAAATAAACGTTTTGGTGGGTTAAAAGTATTCTATCTCGCGAACCCTCGAGAGGGCCAAGTTTGTTCCGAAATATATTATGACGTCTTTTTGCGTAAAATAAAAAAAACACTGCATCGATTTTGAGGCGCCGGAACTTGGCGTAAATGACCGTTGCATACATCGCCAAAGTAACAATGTATGAATTATTAATTCTCCGCTGATGATACGCGAATTATTACTCACTGGTTAAAAACGTAGAACGCGCGGCTGAGCCAGTGAATGGAGGAAATCCAATGATATGTTAAAATCTAAAGAAAACAACGGGCGGAACATCAATCGTTTCATCTTCAGTTGTTCAAACTCTCCAAAGTGCCTCGTCAGTGTACAAGACCCTCAATTATATGTACACATACCCATGCACCTATGTACACGTGTACAGGATTATATGTTTGCGTGTACACACTGGTCGTAAGCTCGTATATACCCCGAAGCTCCGTTTTAATGTTCTTCAGAGTTTTAACGAGGGCAAACCTCTCCACTCTGTCGTTTTTTTCTCCCTCAGCTTCTTGACCCAGGCCTATCAGCTTTCCCGAGAGATGCCGAGAGGTCCCTTCTTTTCATTCCCTCGTTTTCCTCACTTTCTTATCCGTACAGTGGCTCTTGGCACGTTTGCCAGTTTCCGAAATCTTTGCCTGCACGTCCGAATGTTTGATTCGATCGGAAAACCATTTATACTCTATGATACTCGCAAAGTTGCGTCTCGCAACTTTGATCGAGTATTTTCGAAAATTCATCCGTCGAGTATATTGCATTGCACTTTTCCATTTCGCAATCACGTAACATCGTTACCATGATTTTTATGGAGAGAACGAGTGTGTGAGCTCTTGATCCCAAAAGCTTCGATAAAAGTAGACATTGACGTGAAAAAAAAAAAAAAAAAAAACTCCAAAGTGCTTACTCCGTAATCCCTACGTGGGGTGAAATTTCGAAGCTTTTCTGTATTGAGAGATAAGAGCAAATCGGTGAGTCCACGTTGAAAGGGCCAGTCAGCGTTTTAGAGCGTTTCAACCATCAACCCTTTAACGCCCTTTGTTTCCGATGGTTCATAAAACTTGAACGTCAATGGCCGCGTGCATAATGCATGTACAAATGTTTTTTTTTGTTTTCGATATAAAAGTATGGAAAATCGATTGAAAATATTCCGTTTCCTCCTCAAGGGGATTCAAAATTCCCCTTTTCCTGCTAGGAATATCTTACAGCGTTGTAGAAAAAAATTCACATCGAAATGTTCGATCTTTAATTCGTTTCTGACCCCTTTATCCATATTATCCACATGACGGACATAAATTATCATAATAATAATTAATTCTCTATTTGACCATCAGAAAAGCGATAAATCCAGTTAATTTTTCGAGTCGTGAGTTAGGTGTTGACCTCGTAGATGAGAAATTGATTTAATGAATTATGCTACTTCCGGAGGTACCCGATGTTTTCCTGTCAGCTGACCATTCATTAAAGTACCCTGTCTTTCGTTCAATTGGCAATTTGCAATTGGCAACGGTTGTATGACGTTTGGAAATGGTGATGTCGCGTCACCTGACTCTTCATCATTGAGAAGGTTGTCTTAGCGAGATTTACAAATTTTCGATCGTGGATGAGAGTGTCACGTGCCTGAATAACACATATATATGTGTCTGTTTCTGTGTGTAGAGTACACATGATCACCCTCATCGGCAACCCCTATCCCAATAGCCGTCGCGGTAAACTTAACCCTTACAAGTTTGTGGGACAATCCGTTTATGCATATTACAGTTATATAGGTGACGCTGCAGCTGAACCTTCTCCTCATCCTCGTGTGTGGTTCATAGGACTTCGTCGTGCCTCATAAAATATAATGACGTTACGCGAACAAAGTTCAAGATTACCCGTCGACCTAAACACCCTCGATCTTCCAAGGGGATGATGGAAAGGCTAGAGTCTCGTGGCTCGTCACCTGTCTTTACGTAATTGTTGACTTTGACGTTCATTATCGCGGACACAGCGCGCCCCTTTCACGCGTGAAAAGCATACTATTTCCTCTCGAGAAATATCGGTTTCCTCGCAACGTTATTTTCAAACAATCCACGCTCGAACCATCGTTGTTTCGTTCAAGTTTTATTATTTTGTAATTATAAGAATATTGAATAATTATATCGATGAATACTAATCGATCAAAGCTTGTATATCTTTTTCTTGGCTCGGGGAGAAACGCAAGCGTTGAAACCAATTTTTGTAGGGAATCCGACAAACGGAATTGGATTAATAATCCGTTCCCTCTCCGCTCAGGGGAATGCGATTTGACTCGTGTTTTGAATAAATAAACGACAGTGAGAATGACGGGTATTATAGATAATAAAGTTTGTGAAAAGTGTGCCGCGTTGGAACCGTCGGATGGAGCTCGAAATGCGTCTTCATCATTGATGACGTGAAATTTCTCACACGCGTTTTTAACATCGACTCCGCGACTGTGGGTTCGGTTGAGAGCTGGGCAAATAAAACAGAGCTGTGGTCCAGCTTGTGGACCACTGTAAAGAGCGATTGTATACATACATCTGCGCGCTTATTTGAATCACGAGTATCTTGAAGAGGACCACCC
Source organism: Heteropelma amictum (assembly GCA_959613375.1). Taxonomy (NCBI): domain Eukaryota; kingdom Metazoa; phylum Arthropoda; class Insecta; order Hymenoptera; family Ichneumonidae; genus Heteropelma; species Heteropelma amictum. Next base: position 3,821,672 of record OY390720.1, on the reverse strand, counting down.
GTGATGATGACATAAATCACACGAGAGGTAATCTGCTTTACTCGGAATTTTCAGCTCCAGTGTAAATCGAAGAGCTTGGAGAATAACGTTTTTTTTATGAATATACATTGAACAGAGGCTCCACGAAAGGTTTTGAAATCGAAAACGCGGAAAAAAATCTGGCCAGCGTCAAAACCAGGAAGAAGCTCGAACTTTTCATATTTTCTATTCATAGCCTCTCCAATCTATTCGCAACCTCGCAATCACGAATCTTTTTCGTTTCACGAAATCTCGGCTATGAAACATAATCGTGCAAATGTTTTTGCTCTCGTTCTCATGGGAAACACCCTTTAGAAGGCTTTTGGAAAGCCTCTCCATTCGTCCTCTGCCATTTTTTCGTCATTCGTCATTTCGTCGCGCGTCCTCTTGATAATTGTCGCCGTTTTCCGTTGAGTCTGCACCGAAATGAAGAAAAAACAGAGGCAAAACGATGCTCGATGAGAAGAGGAGCAAAGCTGGAAGCTGGAGGGTGTGTTGAGAGCAATCTTGAACGGGCAAAGAGGACGAAAATTCGAGAAAAGTGAACCGCACTCCGTGGCTTCTGTCTATGTACTTAGTACGTGCGAGAGCAGTACTCGATCGCGGTCGCGGGCTGCGACTCTCTACCCCCTCTCTCTCTCTCTCTCTCTCTCTCTCTGTGTGTGTTAACGCGACGTGTGAGTTTGCTGGGTCGATCAGTATCTAGGTCGCGGGTTTTGGCAGTAGTTGTATAGTTTCCTAGGCAAGCAGCGTAGAACGAGACCGAGGGAGCGAGAGATAAAACAAAACCTATCCACCAACCCCTGTTACGACCCAAACCAGTTACCAACTCGTTCTTCTCCTTCGAGTAATACCGACATTATTGTATCCCCTCGTGAGCGAACTACGACGACCGGAAAATGATGACAAGAGCCACGATTCAAGCCCCGAAGCAAAACGAACACTTTTTCCCAACGTTCTCTCGTGCATTTTGCAATTTTTTCAAAACGACCGCTTTGCGTTACAATTTTTTTCAACACAAACCATAAATCTTGGTCAGGTTTCCCTCTGGAGTGCGGAAATTTCTCAAAATGGTAAAAAAAACGGCGGACGGAAGTTTGCCAAGGTTTTTTTGGATCTAAACGAAACCGCCTCGGAGTTTTCATCGACAACTCGGAAATCGGTCGTGTCGATTCGGACGATCTAAAATGACTTTGAGTGTGTCTTTTCGTCGAAATCTTCTTCGGTGGATCATTGATCCATCGAAAATTTCGCGAAATCCGCGAACTTTGTCGTTCGATGTGCAAAGTCGTTCGTGGAACGCGCGTGAGATTGGACGCGATGAGAGGCATTTTGCGCGCGAAAGAGCACGCCGGGAGCACTTTCAATCTAGAAATGTTCGTTCGAGTGAGAATTTCGGTAGGATTTCCAAAAGCAGCGGTTACGATCGGCCGCAATCATAGTCACGCATCAGTGACACTCCCCGATATAAACTGCATCACTGAATTGCAGAGTGGGATGAGATTTTATCGATCTTCAGTCGGCCATTGCGGAATTACGCGTTTCATCTCGATTCACCAAACTGTTTACGAAAGTTCACACTCCTTATTGCGTTTGTAACTCGATTTCCGGGCTGTCGTCGCGAAGCCGATCGCATTCATCTTTTATCGAAATTTTCATTCCTTCGTATTCGACGAAATCCGCTAATTGCCCCTCCGGATGCAAGAGTTCAATGAATTTTGTGTCGAGTCGTCGGTTTTTTTTTCTCTCCTCAAGCCAATAAGCCTCGAGGTTCGCGAGAGTCTCCGGTACATGCTCGCGTTTCGCGAACACGTGGGAATCGTCTCGAAATTTTCGTCGACGAGCGAATTCGCGATGAGTCTCAGTTTTTTTTTTTTTTTTCCTTGGCACGGCACAACTTAGCGCTCCTCTTTTGTGAGTCAAATGCAATTTTCATGAATGACACGCGAGCGTCATATTCGCAGCCGGAGTGAATTCAGCAGCGATTGCGAGGGGACACATTTCTCGTATGTGCAAAGCGACTCGACCGAGTGCATTTAGAAACGTTCGAAATATCCTCACTCTCTTTCTAAACACGCACACATGCGCGATGCAAGTATGCGATTATGTGTACTGTACTTCTCGATCTTTCAGAGGTCTGAAAGCTCAAAGTCATAAAGACAGTGACGAAAGCTGATGGAAAAGCTCGACTAATTTTCCCGTCATTCTATTTCACGTGTCTCGCGTCAAGAGCGAGTGCATTGCTTTCGCACAATCGTTTTTGTCTCTCTTTGTCTCGCTCCTCGTGTGGGAAAAAAAAATTGTACATCCAACGACTAATATATGTATGTGGGAGATCGTGCAACATCCTCGTGTAGGAATAAACCGGACGGGAGAATCAACATCCACGAAGGAATTCCTCTCTACTGGTCTCTTATGGACTTTGGTACCAGTCCAGATTTCGTATGCTGGTCACTCCGCTCCGACATAATTCTAGCTCGACACGCACTTGTCGCTATTCTTAGGTCCCGAGCAGATGTTCGTTTCTAACTTTGCAATCCTTGCAGTCTTTGTCCACGATCTTTTCTTTTTTCGCATCCTCAACGAGTTGACGTACTCTTTTTCTCCGATATATTCATATACCTATCGCAAAATGCAACGTCTTTCCGTCCGTCTGTCCCGCGGTATACGCTCGTGGAACATTTCTCTGATTTGCGGGATTTTTTCCACTCACGGATATACGATCTTTGGCCGGATTTTCGTATATATTTCGTTACTTTGTGAATTAAGGGGTGAAGGAGCGAAAAATGAAGATTGCGCAGGGTCCGGTTGTTTTGTCGACTCGCGAGAGTTGCGGGCGAATTTAATTCTTTTCACGAAATGTGTCGATTTAAATACGAGGGATGAACGATTTTTTGCAACGTCGGAGTAGGATCCTCAGAGATTCTCTCGTATAACCCTTGAATTATCTTCTCATTGATGTTCAATTATCATTGCTTTACATGCTCTCACGTATCACAGGTACGCAAATTGCCACACGTGGAGATTGGGGGTGAAATGTATGAATATATATATACACTCTCATCTACATAGGTATCGGCGGTTGGTGACGTAGCCTGACTGCGCCGTCCTGCGAGTATATCCACTCGATAAGACTTAGACCTTGTTAGTGGAGATACATAAGCGGAGAGCGACGAGATTAGCTCACCCTGCCGAGTAATCCTCCGTTCCTCCCCTCTGAAATCCTCTGTCGTGCTCGTAAAGTGAGATACGGTTCCGAGCAATTGTGAACTTTTGTTTATCCGCGCGGATTTCATCCCAAGCACTTGATTTTTCATAGGCGATTAACGAATTTTCTGATAGATGGATAAATGTATAAGTTTTTTCGAAAAATATCGTCGTTTTTTTCCTCTTTCGGGATGGAGTCGCCGCCAGCTGATATTCTACAGCCGAGCCTTCGAATAAAAAGTTGATGGGGTCCGGAAGTTGAACCTTGATCGTGAAAAGATCGCGCGATTGTTGTCGTTTTATTCGTCCCCTGATTGGTCGGTGAAAAAAGAATGAAGTTCTTGGCGAGGTGCTTTCTGTTTGCTTTCTGACGCCTGCATATGTTTTTTTTGCTCTGATTTTGACAGTTTCCGGATTTTGACGGAATAAATTTTGTTAAAAATTGAGGGTCCCCGTCGCTGGTTTTACTCAAAAACGTCAGTACGTATCATATTTTTCATTCGGCATCGAGTTAAATAAAGCAAACCGACCCGAGCGGCGTGTATCGTTATTTATTTTTTATTTTCGAAATTGCAATATTGCACCAAAAACTCGCGCCCACCGAACGACATCGAATTCGCCAGATTTTCTTTCCATCAGCGGAATCACTTTGAAATTTGTGAAAAAAAAAACGACATTCACTTTTCAAACAAACCAACGTACGTTGAAAATGTCGAGAGAAGAGCTATGAAATTTTATTCCCCAACGAATTCCACCGTGAAGAGCTCGATTCAAAGTTTGCACAGTACGGATGCTGTATGCGGATTATATTTGTACACTCGGTTCGGAAAATTCCCATTACTCAAAGTGTATAATAACTTTTTCACCGCGCGAGATTAAAGTGCTTTCAACATTATTCGCCCCGGTTTAAAACGTTTTCGAACGTCCAGGAAGCTCGTCAGCCTTCCAACCCGCATGAATATACGCAGTCATCGAGATCGGACAAAAGCAAACTTAATAAAATTGATGAGTCATTGATGAAATCGGCTCCGCGATAAACGGAGGCAAAAAAACACGCCTGGAATTACACTCGCGAGTTGCGTGTGTACATTCGACAATTTCAAAACTTCAACGTCTTCGATCCACTCGAGCCTGTTTTCACTCGCCTCTGGAGCTCGATCGATGTTGCGATAAAGTTTCGACGATGGTTAAATAATCACTCGAGTTGGGGGAACGCGAGGGAAAAACGAGAAACGGCGAAAAATTGAAACATCTAGTTTCGCGCGAGCGGGACAACGTTTATTTCGGCAGGCTTCTCTCTGCATCGCCGATGCTTTCTCCGGAAGTTGAAACTTTTCGCAGTTTCGCGAGGAAAAGTTGCCAAAGACTCATCGCACGGGCCCTGAAACGAAGGCAACGGGGTGGATTGCGATAGTTTGGAAAGAGTCGAGGTAAAAAGATGCGCGAGTCGACGGAGGCAAGTTGCAGAAACGTCGAGAGGCTCCTCAGACTCCTTAATTGAACGATACCGTCAAGTTGCCTCTCTCGTCAGTTCTTTGCATCGTTTTTTTTCGTCCAAGATTCGACTTTTCAATTTCGCTCCTCGCGACTGTTTTTCCCAATATTCCTCACGTTTTCCCCTTAACCGTTTCGCAACCGAAATTTATAACTTTCTCGTATACTTCCTCCGTATCTCTCCGGCATATTTCATCCGCTGCTGTATTTATTTAATCGTAAATCCGTTTCCGTTTCCGCGAGAGCTTTTTCGATCGTTTTTCGTCTTCCTGGTCCATCTCGATTTCATCGATTTATTTTTCTTCCCACTTTCCACACGCGCGAGGCCGGTGATTATATCCATCTTGTTCCCCGTTATTTCTTCCGCGTGTGTTCTCTTTATTATTTTGTATTTCCTACATTTTTCTCCTCGACGTTTGATGATTTTTGTCTTCCTGCTTCGGCGTCGGTTTTTTTTCTCTCTCTCTCTCTCTCTTCAACCCCACGGTGATAGGCTATATTGCCCTTTGGTATGTTCTTTGATAAACGAGGATGGTAGTACAGAGTGAAGAGGGAGGGAGCGAGAGATTCAGAGGGATAGTGTTCTCCACGGTAAGCTCCGGTTTCGAAGAGCCCGGCGCGCACCGAGGGGTCGATATCGAAGCACTTTGGTGAGCAGTTGCTGCACCTCCGAGAGCACCAGCGGAGACTCTGCCGCACCAGCAATGCAGTCTGCTGCAGGTTCACGCCGCGCTTATCTATCATGTACCGGTCTCGCTCGTTTCGAACAATATAAACCTTATGGCTCGTGGGCGCCCGTGAAGCATCCGAGCGCACGAAGAGAGCACGGAACAAATGGTCCCTGCTTCGTCTGAATACCATGTAGTTAAATTTTATTGATATTTATTGCATCGTCATTGAAATGTTGAGAAAAGCTCGCGTTATTCCCTGCCCATTGCGTTATTAAGTCCGTCCAATCTACATTTTGAGCACGTTTCGTCGTTACCCATTTTTCACAAAATCCTTCTAATAGAAAGTTGACGGGGTCCCGAAGTTGAAAAAACATCGCGCGATTGTTGTCGTTTTATTATTTTCTTACCGATATTTCGAGTTTTTTGCAAAAACTCGAAATATCGGCTCGCGTTATTAAGTCCGTCCAATCTACATTTTATTGAGCACGTTTCGTCGTTACACATTTTTCACAAAATCCTTCTAACAGAAAGTTGACGGGGTCCCGAAGTTGAAAAAACATCGCGCGATTGTTGTCGTTTTATTATTTTCATACCGATATTTCGAGTTTTTCGCAAAAACTCGAAATATCGGTAAGAAAATAATAAATTTATTAGATATTTCGAGTTTTTCGCAAAAACTCGAAATATCGGCTCGCGTTATTCCCTGCCCATTGCGTTATCAAGTCCGTCCAATCTACATTTTGAGCAAGTTTCGTCGTTACACATGTTTCAAACAAACAAAGTTGAAAAAACATCGCGCGATTGTTGTCCTTTTATTATTTTCTTACCGATACTTCAAGTTTTCGCGAAAAAGTCGATGAGTTTTGTGAACTATCGAAAACTCATCGACATTTTGTATATACTCATCGGTAATTGCGTCAAAATTTGTCCACAAATTGAGGAGAGAGCCGCTTGGAGAGTCTGCTTTCGTTTTTCGAGAGTCCCTCTCGAAAAACCTTTTCTCGAAGGGAAAAACGTATATTGCGTGCAAAAATACGTCTCACTCGTTTCAGACGTATTGTTTTTCACTTCTCGGATAGGTTTACGCGTCTTTTCTACGAAGGGTCATATACGGAAAAACATGTTCAAAGGTCCAATACATTTCGCGAGACGTCTCGTCGAGTCCACGTACTCTCGTCTCTGTATTCTTTTTCTTTTTCCTTTTTTCAATACTTTAACGATGTACGCGTCTCTCGGCTGCCGGTATAAACGTTGAAAGGAACCCCGGACGCTCTTCTCTCGCCATTTGCAACTTTAAGAGCCCCGCAGTGGCTAACGGCAGGATCGTGCAGTTGTATATATTTTTTCGGTCCATGATCCTACATGTATGCGTGCACAAACGTTAACACACACACACAGACACACATATATTTACGTCTATGTGTATAGAAAAAGTTGAAAATGGCCAAGATGGATGCGAGCACCCCCGCTCATACTACAGACACTTTGCGGCGTCGAGGTGCATAATTATTACGAGCGAGCGTCATTCTTCGCTTTCCGGAGTGCGACTCTCTCTTGGCTTTCGCTCTATCCAACTTTTCCATCTGAAAGAGTTGAAAGGGCGCGAAGGTAATTCTACGTGTGTATATATATATATATGTATATATATAAATACAATATACACATGCACATAAATATATGTACATGCGGATGCCGACCTACCCCACGAGGCATCCTTTACGCTCGTCAAGAGGGCGCTTCTCCGTCCCTCTTTTTCCGTGTCTGACTGCTATAATAAAAACTCCAAAGCGGATATACCCAGGTACCTTTGAGCTCTTTCGAGAAAAGGAATAAAGGAAATGGAGCGAAAAAAAAACTGAATGATAAAAAAGAAAAATTTCATCGCGAGTTCCGAATGGAATTTTATCGCTTCAGTCCCCGACGCTTTCAACGCTCCTTTTTTTTTTTTTCCTCGAAGCACTACCGCACATTTTTATCTCAAATGATGCGCGCGTGCGTGAGACGCCGGAGCAGCGAGACGACGGATTGTTTTATGCAAATCTTTTTGTTTCTCAAACGAAATAAAATTCATCGATCACGCGCAGCTCTCGATGGGGAAACTTTTTTTTTTATCCCAACACAAAAAGGGGAATCGATCATAAATTTATTTTTTTATACTGTTTTGATACAGGGGAGACTGGGGCACGATGGAATTTTCCAAAAATGGCAAAAATTGCACTCGATACTTCCGCACCTGTGCAACAATCCCCTAAAAATATCTCAACATTGAAGAGGAATTATTCCTGCCCCCTCTTTTCACTCCCGCAAAAATAAAAAATAAAAACTTGGTTGAATTAATTTCTTCGCAAGTTTCATTCGAAATAACGACAACCTCGACGGATACTCACGTAATACTTGTGATGAAGAGACATAGCTTCCTCCCCGCCGAAGATCCGTGATTCTCGCCGCGGAATCGATGAATTCTCGGTCCTCGCAATATGGCGTCCAATCACAAGCTCCCTCTTCCGCCCGTACCAGCCTCGCGTAAACCATGGGCTGCCTCTCTTTTTTTATATTAATTTTCTCGTTTTCTTTATTTTCATTCTCTCAATAATACTATTTATTGTCGATTATGTTTATTTTAGGTCCACCATTTTGCTTCTTTTCTGGCACTGTTCCGCTTCATCTTCTGCTGAGTTAATTTTGTTACGAGTTCATCGATGGTGCTTCAGACTTTTTTTTTTTTCAAAGTGCCCTAGTCACTTCCCTTCGCCAAAAATTCGCCCGAAACAGGTAGTTTCTCGTGCTCCTAGTCATTTCCCTTTGCCGAGACTGATTCCCCGGCCCGCGACACACCGTTATTGCACATTATGTCGCCCGTTTGTCCCCGACTCGCCATCGACTCGAGTAGAAAAGAAAGCATGTATATATATCCACCTCTTGGTATCATAATTAATATTGCTCATTGCTGGGGTACTTTATTGCTAACAGGTAGCTCGTCGTCCTCTTTTGTACGGCATTTACATTTATCTACTTGTATATTGTACGCGAGACGAGGTAAAAGACTTCCGGGTCGCGACGAGTTCGCGACGCTCGTACATCGCGGATACTTTCCTCTCTTCCGCGGTGTATTTTCTCTCGGCGGAGAGGCTCGCCTCTCGTATAAATGCTAATGCATTTTCCGACGCTTGTTTCGATAAAACACACTCGAGAAAACGACGGACCCCGACATTTTTAAAAGCAACGGTCTTAAAAACCCCTCGTGATATAAACACCGCATTTGCCACGTTGATGTAAGCTCCACGCGGTTATCGCGGCTCGTCAAACCCACCGAGCTATCACGCACGATCGCGACGTGCGCCCTCACACGGATCTTCCGTGAAAGACAAGATTATCCTCCTTAATTACCGCGACTTACATGCTTTGGAACTTTGATAAAAAGTTGAATAAATAATGACCCTCCGATCGTCGACTTCCCTCACTCTGACGTTGCCTATTCGATAACCCTCCTATATGCCCGCCTCGTAAAAGAAAGTACAGGAAATTCATTAAAGTTCGTGTTTCGAGATACACCGACGGGACGCCTGGTTTTTGTCCGTTTGCTAAAAAACAGTCGCCGCGGGGATGAATCTTGAATATTTCTTTTTTAATCAGAAAAAAGTTCGAACGATACTCTGAATGAAACGTTTCAAATTTTCGTACGGCGTGGATCAGCGAGAGGCATAACGCATTTCCGTGAGAATTCCTCGGCCACGAAAACGTATGCCGCCAGAGGATTAATTTTACCTACAGAATCCCCATCCTCCGTCGGACATATCCTTGAATGAAAATTGCAGGAGAATATCCAATTTCGACTCAATACGCGCCATATTCTCTCCACGTACCTATTATCCTCCTAATGAGCTTCCGTTGAAAGCCATAATCTCCGTTTGTTCAAGACCGCGTTACGTTATACACATTTCGAGATTAATCCGCTCTTATTTGCAAAATTTACGCCAACTTCGTGGCAGTTCTGACGCATATCCTACAATTACGAGGGTCCCCGAAAACCGGAAATCTTCCGGTAGAAAGATTCCGATGGAAAGAAAAATGGACGCTCTTTTCTCCTCGCGCTCTGGGATTTGTATGTTTATCCATTGAAAGTGTACGCCAATAATGTATATAAATCGTATGTAAACGGAGCATTGTGTCCGGAGAGACTCCCACAGTGCGTTAGTCTCTCAGATGCGTCGGGCTTTGGTTTCCCGAGTCCGGCCATTGTTCTGGACCTCTTTGGTGGGCGATACCACGTCCAGGGAGATAGACAGACCCTATCCTTGGGTACATACTCGTATACCCTGGCAAATCTGCCAATACCGTTCACGAACGTACAATTTACTCGGCTGGAGTGAAAAAGGACGTATCACGCATCGTTTGCCATCCAGGACGATGCTGGATACGTCTTTCCTCGACAATTCCTCGTGTATATCGATATTGAATGTATGTAGGTACATGTGAAATCGCGTTCTGGCAATATATATGGGCCTCCAGTGTCTCGCACTGTCGTACCGTCTATACGCGAAGGAGCTGCGGTGGACACTCGGCGATAACTCACGCGCATCCCACGTGCTTGCAAGAGCCCTCTCTCTCTCTCTCTATTTTCTATTTTTTCTTTGCAAATTCAATTTATCGAAACGCATTCCCTCGGCCTCTTTCACGATCGTGCCCACCATTGAGAACGCTTTTCCCTCTCAAAGTCGAACGAACCGGAAAGATATCGGGAACTCTGTTCTTTTATCCCAGCTTCTTTTATTTCCTCCTCGATGTAAAATCAAGGTGATCAGGAAAGCCTCGATATCCGCGTGCGTGTCTCTTTCCCTTCCAGCTTTGTCTAATCTCGCTCCATTTACACGGAGGTGTGCACGAGTGCGACACATTTGCGCTCTGACAAACTCGCCGAAGAGACTTTTTTCACCCTTCGAGGATCAAAATCTGTTCGTCCGCTTTGTTTTTTTTTAATTTTTTTTTTGGTGGATTTTAGAAATTTCCACCCCGAAAATATGGTCCACGCGGTAGATGGGTAAGTTGCGAAGGTGAAGAGAATCGCGGTGGAATACGTAATCCTGCCGAGGTTGCAGTATTGCGACGTTTACAGCGAAATGGAAGCTCTAGTATCTATGGTATATACAGGGTGTCTCGGAATTCTATGACGACAACTTGCGGTAGACGTTGGCTGCGAAAATTCGAGACGAAAAGTATTTCAACATTTTTTTGTACGATCAAATGTTCACGAGTTACAAGATGCCAAAGTTTGTGCCAAACGGACACGCCCACTTTGTCCTATTGGCCGAACTACGAATCTATCGATAACTCGGCTGGGATTCGTCGGATCGAAAAGTGCTTGGAGACTTTTCGACTTGAAATTTCGTCGCCTATTTTCGTTTAATTTATCGACCTTTGACCCTGGGACACCTTGTATATGTATTAATATAGATATATGCATCCGAGTGGTATTTATACGACCAACTCTCGTGCAGTGAATTCCGCATGCTGTGAAAGGTAGAGGGAGAGAGAGAGGCACGATCGATTCGATGCGGTAGGTAATAACCGTCCTGCGTGGCCCTCTTGTTACGATCTAATGCGAGCACCAGAGGTTTACTGTCCTCTCCTACACCGAGTACAAGTTTGCTCACTCGCTCTTTCGATTTCTTTCGCTTCGTCCTGATGAATTATTAGTTACGCACCTTTCATGCTCAGTTCTCGTCAATTTTATCGCATCCAACCCTGTTACGCTCTGATCAAAATGAACCACGGTCAAACATCGCACTTTCCTCAGCCTCCGGTTTATTCATGGCAATTTTCACATATGTATGTCGAATGTCGCGATTGAAAATAGAACATTAATCACGTCGAGCGCTCGTTCGATTTCTGCCTCCTCGTGCCTTGGCAGTTTGAGTGTGAAAAATGCTAAAAGTGCATTTTCGAACTTGCCAAAAATCTCGTGAAATTGAAGAAATTTTCATTCGATTTTGACTGTCATTACCCATGCTTGTCTCGTGAAATCCAGCATCCAAAGGTACATGAAATAAGATGTTGACTCGCACTTTTGGTACGAGTGAAAACCGAGGCTAATCGTTGGGAAAAAATGGAAAATGGTCATAGTTTTATTTTTTCAAAAAATATCCGTCGTGGATTGAATCGTTCGATCATTGAGGTATCAACGTCGTTGGTTGTATCGCTATATTATTTTGTCGTTGTATACGCGCACTACTTTTCCGATTTTCTCATTACGCGATCGAGAGTGCGAGAATAATAAACACCTTGGGGAAATTACCGTTATACCACGTGATAAATTCCTAGTGAGGTTGTGGCAGCATCGGGCTTTTCCGCCAAACCCCATTCCTCATTTTCTCGCCTCCGATAATCCACGAGAGATATCGCTTCTAATTATCGAGAGTTCGCGCGTCTCGTTTAATTATTATCTCTCATAGGCACTACCATAGTATCAATTCCATCGTATCATTGCGCATAAATCATACACGTAATGTGGGTGGTATCGTTGAAAAATCTAAACGAATTTCGGCTCCGAAACAAACGGCCTATTCATCGAAATATCCCAACGCGAATTTCATAATCTCAATTAACGCGAATTCAAAATTCGCACGATTTCGAAGTTTGCATCGTCGGAATCCAACGAAATATACGATAAACTTTTTTTTTTTGCCTATCGACAATTACGATTTGCCGAATATTTTGAAGCAATTTTTCCGAAATGTGTGGAAAAAATGGAAGTAAATTCTGGAATGTAAAAAAATCGACGAAAAATCGGATTTTCTCGTTGGGATTTGTTCATTGAAACAAACCATAAAAAGCATATTCGTCTAGATATTTTTTGCTGATATTACTGATATTTTTGAAATAATAGTTTATTGAAAAAAAAAAATAACAATATTTCCAAACTTTCCGATCAGAGTGTACATTTCGGCTGCAAGTTGAACTCGACATGCGTTTACGGAAAAATTGATGACCGTTCGCGAACGTCGATGTGCATAGGCGCTATTAGACACTTTCGCGACTTTGTACTCCCCGAGGCAAATGAATAAAATTATCTGCCCATTTGATTAAACCCACTCGGGCGTGATTAAAAGAACTGCGCGCAAGAAAAGAGAAACATTTCCATCTCGAGAATGCAAAATGTCTTTACCTCGGTGTTTTTAAGCGACCCATGAGCTTTCGCGTGCTACTCATAACTGTATACCATCTCGCGCTTGTCTCTTCGCCCTGTTGAAAAAAAAAAAAAAAATGAAAAAAAAATGAAAATCCTCATATTTTCCGGTCGTTTTTACGAGCAAAAGAGGAATAAAGCTGAGGGCCCCAAGAGCGAAGAAAACATCTTCACCGCGAATTTAAAGACGACCAACAAAACGTGCATTGCTCCGAGATGACTGCGGATAAATGTATATATACATATATATTTATATATATTATATATATACATAAATATGTATACAACATTTGCGGTAGGGTACTGGTAGGTATTGTGCACACAAGCATCACTTTTATCGTCTTCATTTAATGTGTATGTAATACCTATGGTATACGATTATGCGACAAGAAATAGAAGGGGAACGAGACTGCAGACGGGTACTACACGTTCATTGTTTCTTATTGCTACGAAAGATATCTTTTCCCGTGTAAGATCGCATTGACGAGCACCACGGATGGAAATTTACGATGCTCGGCTCACCTACGCGTACATGTGCGACTTGCGTATCTATATATAACTCGTATATGAATAAATGTGCATATATATAAACCGTGACTCGTACCCTCTCCTTATTCCACTTTTTCCCGTCTCACGTGAGTCGATTATTATTCATACCACCGGTCGGCAGATCGCAATTTTCTTATTGCTTATCTCGCATTATTTACGTTCCGTCGAATTTTTTCACCTTTTTTTTTTGTTTTTCCCTCCCCCCTCCAGTCTTACGTTGTACTCTCGTACGTATGCGTCAGCAGAAGCGCAATGCGTTTCACTTGCAAGCTAGTCACGAGTCGCCAGATATATAAATAGCTGCGTGGCACGAGGGAGTGATTGAAACGATTGAGCCTGTCTTTCGCGTGTCTCGCGTATTTTTGTACACACGCGTATTCCAGTCTCGTTGCGTATACGTACATACGAACGACGTAATCTACATGGACTTTGCGATTGAGCGAGAAATAAATGATGATTTAATTGCAAACGACACCTCCGGATAAGGCCAAACGCTCCGTCCGGAGCGTCCGCAAACTGCTTCGCGGCACATTGATTCTTTTCCAAACCCCTCGTTTTCTCGCGATTCTGATGCCTACGTTCGAACGGTCGAAAATGCCATTTTTTCAACCGGCAGAACGTGGGGGTAATTTCAAAAATTACCGTAAAAGTGAAGAACAATGTTCGTCGAGTCGAGCAACGACATTTTTTTGAGTAAAATAATTGTGGAGCGGTTGACAAAAGCGTGAAGAACTTTGACCGATTTATTTTTCTATTTTTCTTTTTTAATGGCTGGACCATCAACGCGAATCGCGAATTTTCGTAACGATCTTTCGAGTACGAAAAAATTAAGCTGACTGCAAAAAGAATCAAGTTGTGAAGTAAGAAACGAGACCCCTCGTCACAGACAATTTGAGAAATTTCCCGGTCACGTCAACGCCGTCTCAAAGTCGCTCGGCGTTTCCTCTCCATCTTTCTCTCTTTATCATCTCGTACTCCAGTTGGCTCAACATTTTTTTTCATCATTTTTCGTTTATTCTTTTTGTTCTCCCTTCTTATCCGTTTCTTCCCGCTCGCTCCGATAGTTACCCCGTTTGAGCTTTCGCCAAATGCTCTCCGCTGGCCCACGAGCGAGCAGCCAGCGTTGTCACAACCGACGACGAGATGCGATTTGTATTTCATTCGTCTTTTTCGTTTTCTTCTTGCTCGAAACTTGCTTTCCATGCGTTCAACGCTCGGGACCGTTTATATCAACACTGATAGTTCGGTCTCCCCTTTTCGCAGAGACAGCAGAGACCAAGATCGAACGAGTCCCGAGTATCGCGGAGAAAGAGCGCGAGATGCTTATTAAACGTCTCGACGTTATCTCTCCTTTCGCGATATTCTTTTTTTCACCGCGTGTACATCGCCCGAGTTTCGTGCCTCGATCTACATTTTTTTTTCGATCCGAGAGTCTCCGGACTCTCTTTCGCGCCACCCGGACAATTACCTCGTCGAAGATCACCCAAAATTCCAGTGTCTCTGTCGTGTACTCTCCTCTTCGCGGTTTTTAATTCATTCGAAAGAAAAAACAACGACGTTTTGAGCAGTCCCATGTGTTATTTCTCACTCCCTCGAAAATACAAAGTTTCCTTTCGATAAATTCGATAACTTTGCGTATATACTCGCGATATATCGAAACTCCGCTGCTGGGTTAGTCGAACTCCGCGGTACACCGGGCTAGTCTCATCTCGCGGTCACGAGGTCTCGGGGTCGGGGTCGATTTCCCTCTCTTTTCACGCTCGCGAAATGTGTGTTTCTCGCGGTTGTCTCTGGGCCATAGGAACAGTGTGTCAAGCGTGTGTGTGTGTGTGTGTGCGGTGGAGAGGAAGAGATTATTCGATGTGAAAAGCAAAGATTTGACGTTTTTTTTTTTTTTTTTGCATACGCGCTTGTTTTTCTACGTGTGTCAGTGCGAATTGGGAAAAGGTGGGTATGCGTGCGAGTGCGTGTGAGCTAACGCGGCGTGCCGAGGAAATCGGGGAACTTTGAGGGTTACGATCGGTGGCTAGACCCCACGCTGAATCGCGGGCAACTGAACGGCTACCCCTCGACCGCTGCTTTTCCTCCCGATTTTACAACGGCTGCTGCTGCTGCTGCTGCTGCTCGTTCTAGCAGTAGCAGTGCGCGACACCCTGCGCAAAACTACCCTTGCACCATTCGCGAGCATCCCTCTCGCGTTTCGTGCCTCTCTGCACTGTACGAAACTACGTATATATATGTATACCTTCTAAAATGGCCCGATAACGTTCTCCACATATGGGCGACGGTTGATATTATATATAAATCGGATTAGAGACACGTTTTATCATCTTTTGTCAAATCCGTATTCAATCTTGAACGCAAAAGGGCGTAGGGACGCGAGGTGCGCGATGTATGTCGTTAAAAATGAGTTTTGCCGCATATTACTGATAATAATGCAACGTACTTTTGAAAGGTTTCATCCGCACAGGCTGCGCTGCCGGTGGTTGATAAAACTGCGACATTTACGGCTGCGAGGGGGGCATTCGTGGCGGGGAAAGGGATGTATGTAGATGAGAGAGTGGAGGGTATTGCAAAGTACGCGGGCTTCGAAATTTGGTGGAAGATGAGGAGTGTGCGTGTGTGCATGTATATGTGCGATTTTTTACGCATTTTTACGATTTTTTACGGGCGCGTTTTATCGTCATGAGGCCGAATTTCGGTGCGATCTTTTTATGGCGAAGGTTGGAAATGGTCGTGGCGAGTCCCGCAGCCTGAATTATCTGTGTAAACGAGAAATAGAAGGAAGGGTGGTCGAAAAGACTTTGGGTCGAGCGAGGGGTGCACCGTTGACGCGGAAACCATCCCTTGGTTTACCCTAGGTTAGAGGTTGAATTTTATATGCTTGCGCTATCGCAGGTATACATCGATTTCCTTCAGCGCGCAACTTTTCACCTTTATATTCACGCTATTATTGCAATGATCCATCAATATACAGTACG
Organism: Heteropelma amictum; assembly: GCA_959613375.1. Lineage (NCBI taxonomy): Eukaryota > Metazoa > Arthropoda > Insecta > Hymenoptera > Ichneumonidae > Heteropelma > Heteropelma amictum. The sequence continues at coordinate 3,805,569 of OY390720.1, read as the reverse complement.
TGTAAGAGATCGGTGAACGTACAGAGGAGAAATTTGGCAGGCAGATAGCTCGCATTTCAAGGAATAAATAATGAATTTCATTCCCAAAAACCCCCTTTTATGGGTTAAAAAAAGGATGAGAGAAGGTGATTCAAAGTTTGACCCTTTACAGACTGATTTTAGGGATAATTTCATCAGGGTGCATTGAAAACACGATTGCTGCACTGCTTTCGGATTTTGCTGAAAAAGGGGGGAGGGATGTGTTATTTTGTATACCATGAAAGCTACACAAATTGTTGGGCAATAAAAGCCGAGTACTTCCACTTCCGTTTTTACTGTATTTAGCAGTATGAGTTTTTACCGGTTTTCAGGACGGCTGTAATCAATCCCTTCGTGCTTACATACTTGTATATATAATGAAACGTGGTATTGCGAGATAAGAGAAGGGTGAAACGCAAGGGCTGTTTCATGGCATCTGTATTCACATTCACGAAACGTGATATAGGCTTGGCACAAATAGGAATTCACGCACTCGAAATATCGCCAACACCCCCTTGTCGCACCGAGGACGCACGACTCTCGGCGTTATTGAATTATCCACCCTCTGTGTCAATTGTGCGTCGGTTACGCGCGAGTATGCATTACACACACATACACACGGAGCATACTCGAGATAATGAGTATTATCGTATCATGAAGTTATCTGCCAAAATCCTTATATAATCAGTAGTTAAAGTAAATGTAAAATCGTCATTATTCGCCAATCCGGTACATTTCCGCATTTCCATTCTCCTCACTGCGGATTTCATGGATTTGTCGATTTACGGGATATGAAAAAAGAAACGATATTCAATCGTCGAAAATGAAAATTCTTTTTTCATCGTGTTTTTAAGGGTGCACAGTAAAAATCCTGAAGAAGAATTGCGCTAGATCGACACGGACGAGAAATGGATAACACTTTTGTCGTCCATGTCGATTTTTGCAAACTCGATTGTCGAAAAAGACGTGGAGGAAAGAAAAAAGACAATGAGAGAGAGAGAGAGAGAGAGGCGAGGGCGTCGCAACTGAAGAGAGAACTCTCGGTACATCGTTTATTTTCTGTGTTAAAAAAATCTTTTTACTCTTCCATCTCCCTCCTCTCTCTTCATCTATATCCACGCCAGCTTTCACGTCAAATTCAACCGCGAAACGTCCAACTCTAATAAAGCCATGGGGAATCGAAAAAGTCGCAGTCTTTCGCTTTACGACGATATTGTTGGTCCACGAAGATTCGAGGATGCTGCGAGGTTCGCCTTCGCGATGTTTCGTACAAATGCCATAATTTCAGACCGCGGATGAGAATATCCTGGCTCTTGAGGAATCTTAACGCCATTTCCCGTCATATACATTCAGAATTTCGCGATTGCTCGGTGCAATTTGCGTCTCACGTGACATATTGGTACCGTGAATCTCGCAGAAGAGCAGTGAGTGGCATCAGCCACCGCCGCTGTAACGCAATTCAACCCTCTTTTGCGTTTCGCACATATATCCCAGGCGGGTGGATTTCTGGTGCATATTCCCCTTGAGAGCTCGCAAAGTTCCCGCACGGCGAGAGCTCCTCTTCGTCTCCGCACCGCCGTATATCGTTTCTCAGTCGTTGCCTCTTCGTCTTCATCTTCTCCATCGGCTTCGCGTATAAAGCACGAGAGAGCGTGTGCAACCCACTGTAACTTGATAAAAGCACCATCCACACCAATATAGCAAATGGGGAGGGATGTAGAACTACCCTCATCCACTCTCGGTCTCTTGCCTCCGGTCATATATATATATAAATCTCTCTTTCGCTCTTCGAATCCAATTCATTCGTATCCAATTAATTTTCAAACTATTAACGATCCGTCGATCCTCTCTCCCCTGGACCACTTCTGCGCCAGAGGCTCTTTTCCATTTTTGTTTTTTTTTTCATCACTCCTTTTTTTTTCTCGGTCGTAAAATGTAGGGCGAAATATGCAAGAGAATGGCTTTTATTTGTCAGTGTTGAAGCGATTCATTCATTCGGAATTAGATACTTTTTAATAAGGAAACTCGTCGAGTATATCGATGCCTACAAAAGTAGAACAGAAACGTATCGCTTCGGAAAAATAATTTTCTTTCCAAACAATTTACCGTTGCACCCCGCCAGCAGCCTCGTTCTCCGATACCTTCAATCTCCCGCGATGATAAATAGCATTTTCATGATGAGTTTAGGCCAGACGAAAGATTTTTCACGTTGATTGAATTCATCTCGATGAAAGACGATATTCGACCTGCGCTCGGTACCGTTTCGATGAGCCTTGGTCATTCTTGTACGACGGCGTAAATTTAGAAAACACATTGACCGCGAAGCCTCGCGCTATCAGCGGGAGTGTCAATGACGAGCTTGGAATATATATTTCCCTCCGCGCGAGTAAAAAGAAAATTAAAACAACCCCTCGGAGAAACGCGAAAGTTGGAGTAAAAAAAAAAGGATCGCGCGGCATTGAACCGTTTGATGCTCAGACGGGAAAGGTCGCCCCCCCTCTCGAATCCTATAAATAAATAAGATTTCAGACTGAATTCGTGGAAATAAGGCAAAAGATCGAGTATGCCGCGGTCTCGCGGAGTTACGCGTTTAAACGTACATGTATACACGCGGTGCGCGAAGAATTTCGGAACGGAGCAATTTCGGGCGGTTTCCTCTCGTGCGGCAGACGCGAGTCCGCTCTGAAATATAAAGTCGCGCGTGTGTAAACGCCCCTCAAAGTGTTTTCTAACGCGAGGATACATGTGTACGTACTCGCGAGCGACAATTTACCTGGGTCGTGTTCTCGCGGGTATAAAACCAGTTAATCTCTCGCGAACCTTTTGCTGTAACGTTACATAGATATGCGAGGCGCTCGGGTGCCTATTTCAAAAGGTGTACGCGGTGTACGTACGTGCAAGAGAGCCGAGACAAAATTATGCTATCTCCCTGTATGAAACGTCGTAAATTCGAGTGTGCGCGTACGTATACGTGTAATATCGACAGTACGGAGACGTTTCTCGAGCGAGAGACGCAAAAAGGAAGACGTAATAACGAGACTTTGTACAGCGTGGGCGAGAGAGAGAGAATGAGGGTGATATCGCTCGGAGGAGAAACGAGCGAAAGGTTTTTATGCGCACCGTACACGAGCGGTAATCTCAGCAGCAAGCGCAATCGCTCAATAAGGGGTCCAGAGGGGATAGAAAAGTAAATGAAAAAGAAAAAGAGGAAAAGAAAAAGATTGGATATGGTAAATAGCGGTAGGGGGAGACTGAGTGAGTAATTAATGGCCGAGTGTACATCGTGTGTGCTCCGAGAGTGTCCCGATGATAAAACGCACCGCGCCGCGCCGCCGGGTTCTGCGCTGGTTGCGCGCACGCTTGGATGAACCGTTAATACCCTCTCGATGCATCGCTTATACATGTATATAAAACGCAAACATGTGCCGATTTATATATAAATATAGGAAACGAGAGAGCCGCATATCACGAAGCGTCACACGATCTCACATGCTCGGAATTTATTCGCGACACGTTTCGTCCGCACTTTTGCGGATGGACATTTTTATAACAGCGGGAATACGCGGAGAGATAATGAGAGCCCGAATATCTCTTTTCATTCGGAGCTCGAAAATAGAGAAACGAACGCGCGCGCGTATTCACGCTTTTTATGATCCGGCAAACTTTACCGTTCCCGCGTCGTTTGTCGCGGAATTATTTACAAAGTGAAAAATAAATGAAGCTGTATGGATGCTCATTATCGCAACATTGATGGAATTAAAAAAAATCAATATCCGAGGCTCTTTAATTGATTCGAGTATGCAATTAGCAGGCGCCTGCGGCTCGAATATTATTTATACAAATGTTTTATCGAACATAGCAATTTGCGTATTTTCACTTCCGTCGTTCCTCGCATTATCGTCCTGCTCTCACCCGCGTTAATGTCATCCGCTCGGCAAAGGGGATTTGTATGTGTATTTGTTATTTACGATGATTAGCAAACGGTAGATTTGTCTTTATATACATATGCACGCAAGTTGATTAGGGGGCTTTATCTTCAGTCGACTTTTCGTTTCCTCTCCTTCAACCGGAAAAACTGATTTTACACATTGAGGGAGAAATTTTCGCGCGAGAAATTCCAGCTCAATTACAGACAATTTCCAATTTGAACGGCAGGGGAAAAATTCTTTTTCCATTCAACATGATTTTTCTCTTTTCGGTGTCAAAGAAAAACCTACTTGAATAAATTTTGTCATTGACGACGTAAAACTGTAAATTTACTCAAATTCGTATTCGAGTACCTCCCGAGAGCCGTGCACCCTTCGAAACATCGAAGAACGATGTTCGGCTCTGAGGAATTTCGCGCTCTGAAAGCCGGCGAAATTTAAATACCGAAATTTGATATTCCAATCAGTCCCCGATCGAGCTAGAATTTTGTCACTCTGGTAAAAACGTCTCTCCTCGCGAAATGCAACAAAAAAATGTTGCTCGAGACTGAGACACCCTAATGTGAACGCAAGGCTTATCTCGATCTCACAGTGTCGTCGCAGTGAGATGCACCACTCTCTGAAACAAGTACACACGCGTGTGTGTACACTTTGGTGGTGCATAATCTCACGTTACAGGGCGAACAAGCTTTCCTCTTTTCTCCCGGTCGCGTATAGCCCCGATGAAGAGTTAACCGCGCGCACGAGTCTCCAAAGACGCGCGTGCAGAAAAGCAGAATCTAGAATTCACCGTCGGTCGTCGCTCTTTCGCTCGAATAATTCAAGAGGCAAAATACTCGTCTTATTCCTGTATCATTCTCGCTGCAACGTTTCGCCATGTGATACTCTCGCCCTTGTACATACGTTTTCCTACCGAGCTTCCCGCATACGTGCTGCTCGCTGTGTGTTTGCCGCGCTCGGCTCACGCACGCGGTCCATCCAGCATCCGGAGCAAACTCCGCGTCGACGAGGCCTCGGGACCGCGCGCACGAGAGTCGCCGATAGAATGGATAGAGCGGAGAACGCCTCTCGCGCCGTTAACCCTTCGTAAAGATTTATTACGCTTATATATACGCCCGACGTTTCTCGTTACGTTTCAATTTACTCTCGCGGAGTTTCGGTTCTCCCTCGAGGAGGGAGTAAAAGTCACCGCGTGTTTCTTTTTACCCCAAGCACAGTGTCTTTTCGTTAGTCCGGTCGACTTTTCTTCTCATTCGGTGGATCCTCTTCTTTCCTCTTTTTCACCGTGTACTTTGAGTGTCTTTCCGTCCCGCAGCTTCCAAAGTTCCTCGTCGTTTAAAAAAAATTTCGCCGACGTAAAAATCACGCGCTGTGTCATCGACGGGGGTGGATGTTTCGATGTTTGCTCTTTTTTTTTTTTGCTTCTACAATCTTCCCAGGGCAATATCGAGCCCGGGAATAGGCGTTCGTCTACAACGCAAGATGTTCCGAGCGGTGGTATTTTGATTGAAAAAAAAAAAAAAAACAAAAAAAAACACTTTGGAATTTCATTATATACGAGGAGCTACAGCGCTCGCTGAAAATTCCTGCGTTCGAATCGTTGCGATTTTTTTTCCCCTCCAACGTTATTGGCATTCTCGTGAAGCTGATATACCGTGGAATCGCGATGGACCAAGTTTTACGAAAAAATTCAAAGTTTTTTTACCGAATAATTCGGGGATTTGGAAAATTGATGTTTTTGTATGTAAAATCGTTGAAAATTCGTTCGATGCCACGCGTACTGTCGGAATTCTCCGCGTATATAATTACGCGATTTTTATATACGTTTGTTCAAGGGGGCTGTTCGAGCTTGGTTGTGTGCTTCTGCGAGTGCATTCCACTTTCCGGAATTATCGAAACACAGATGCATTCCTGCAGCGTGCACCCTGCATCCTGGAGAACTCTCTCTCGGATGTGTGCTCTGTGAGTCTGTTTTGTCTCTCCTCTCGTCCTCTCATCCTCTCTCTCTCTCTCTCTCTCTCTCGTACTGTTTCCGTGGCTGCAACCTCACATCAGCAACGATGAGAGCCACATCGCAACCCCAGACGTGCTACAATGCATCCGATGCGGTATGCGACATACGTCGCTTACAGGACATGCAGCACAGCACACGATCGCACGCATCGCCGCGGAGTTCTCTAATTTCATCGGAAATCTACGACCATAACAATACACCCATCCAAAGTTGAATTATTTCACGCGCAATTATATCGTTTTTCATCATGGTAAAAGGCTCATGATGGATTTTTGTTTAATTGAAAAAAAATACTCGAATATTCCAGTGAATCGTTATTCAGAGTGCAATACAGCGAAAAATGGGATTGAAATAATCATTTTCGCGCGATTTTCAAGTCGACAAAAATCATCGAAATTGGCTGAAAGAATGTTGTTTAAAAATAATTTTTCAAGCGTATCAATTTTGAAAAAAACTTGGATACGTTATTTAATCCGTGCGAAGGAACAAAAGTACACTCCGCATGTGGTGTAAATGTCAATAAATTAATTGATTTCGACACGGGTTCGGATCGGTTGGTATATAAAAGACCGTCGACGTGCGAAACGAGCTTCCCGACGTTGTAATTAAGGATTTTGTTGCTCAACACACCTCCGGACCGAGAAGGGCTCATCGGGAACGGTCAGACGCGAGCGTATCGACGTTTTCAGGTGGATTCGAGAGTGCGAAACTGTTGCGTACGCTTGTAAAAGAGACGGATGAGGAATGACGGAGCGAGAGAGGAGATATTGAGAGCCGCGTGTCTGGTACGTGCCATCGGTGTGTGTATTATAATCCAAAGGATTAATAATTCATATACGTCGGTCGAGTTACTCGCGTCCTCGCAATTATACCCTGCCATTAGGCGAATGCACACATGTGTACGTCTGTTGCCGGACTTTGCTCCTACAAATACATCGTCGTGCTCATCTCGCATTTTGAATTGGTGATATACTATTCTCCTATATATATATATTCACACATACATTCAAAAAAGTGCATAAATATATATTAGGGTGTCGGCAATTTCCCTACAAACGATACGGTAAAAAAAAAAACTTCAAACGCTTTTTTGTACATTGACTTTATCGGCTTAATTAATTCCGAAAAAAAAAAAACAAAATTTGAGGAAAATGTTGTCGTCGTGATAAAGAATTGTCCAGTCGACAGCTGAAATTTAGTGAATGACGTAGAAAAAAAAAGAAATTGTAAAACGCACGAAAATCCCGTGTCAGTCGAGCGAGAAACGTGTTCGGGATTAATGACGTTGCGAATTTTTTTGTTTTTTCCTTCGAACGTTGGTTCTCGGTCGATGATTCAGGGGGTACCCGGGTGACGTAAGTTAACCTGGGAAATAACGGACACCCTAAATTTGTGCTCGCTGAAAATATGTTTCATTGCGGTGGCTCGAATTCGCCTCTCTTACTCTTCTTTATACGTATGAGCACAAACGCATATATTTACATGTACATATACAGCATGTACCGTCCGTGTATGCGAGATTATGAATATTCAACGAAGTTCGCACACCGTACGTTTGACCCTTCGCGTATTAACCGCCCCCGGGACTTATGAAATTCATTCGGGCGCTCACGGATTCTCCTCCTCTGATGAACGCTCGCGAATCGAAGCCGCGCAGCCTCTCCTCGTTTTCATCTTCATCTCCTCCTCCGCCACCGTCCCCTCGCAGCGCTTGTTCCTCCAGCATGCCGCGCTCTCACTCCCGGACTTGTACGGATTAATCACGATCGATCTTTTCTCGCCGACACGTTGAAAAAAACGTTGCCCGCGTCCTGTCAGCCATGCGCTCCAGACTCTTCGCATATTTATGGGTCTTTGCACCGAGGATTATACGCGAAGCTTTTTTTTCCTCTCTTCGATTCCTCCTCCACGCGCGATTCAAATTGATGGTGCCGCGCTGGCGCGAATTGTCCTTTGTTGCTGTTTTTCAACGACTTACCATTTCGTTGTTTTTTTTTTGTTTTTTTTTTTCAAATTCCGTCTCAGGCGTTCAGAGGACCGTCCATGTCCTGCACAATTCCGAGCAACCGGCCTCGGTTTTCGCCGTGCTGGAGTCGGGGACCAAAGTCGTTCCTCTCATCGCTGACGGCCTCTTCGATCTCCTCATGCTGAAAATCGCCAATTATTACACCAGCAAGAAACAGACCAAGATCGAGTCCAAAGGGCCGAGATTCGAGATCGGCGATTTTTGCGTCAAACTAGGATGCGTCACGATGAGCCAAAACTTCAAGGGGGTCCTCGTTGAGGTGAGTAATCCCCTGTTTTTTCGTCTCAATTCCTGTTTTCTCATTGCAAAAATGATTTTTGTGCCGAATAAAAATTGACGAATAAAATTCGCCGAAAAATCGTGAAAATAAAAGTGTTTCCTCATCGCATTTTCAAACCACTCTAAATTCTTTCTGCAATTGGCGAGTGAAGAAGGAATAAAGAAAAAAATTGCGCGAGTTATTATCTTTTCTCTCCAACGATGATGCATTGGTTCTCTGTGCGAGTGTATGAAAATATAAATATCCGACGTTTCTGACGCACGAGATCGGTCAATGTTTCGGGCGAACGTGTTCACTGATGCTGATATTTCTGATGCATCCGCAGTTTTTTTTCTTCCCTTTTCTTTCTCGCTTGGTGTTACACATGTGGATTAACGAGCGTTCCACTATATGGTGCCGCTGGGCACCAATATCGATCGATGCGCATGTATGCATTCGGCAAACATAGAGAAGAGTCGGAGAGAGAGAGAGAGAGATACAGATACTTCTCTCATATGCCATTTGTATAGAAAATACCTCGATCCTGTTCGCGACTTTGTGTGCATGCCGGGTACGTTGATGATTGTTTCCTTACACGTATACACATACAGGGTGATTCGCGTCGAGTATCAAACTCAAAAACTGCGGATTCTGGGTGATATTCCGTGAGCATTTAGCTGCGTTTTTTTTTAAATCCCTACCTAAAAAACTGCAGGTTCCGAACGTTTCAGGCCAACCACAGGCCCTGATTTAGCCACCTCGGGAGACGGGCGAGAGGGGGGGAAAATTGCGTATAAATTTGAAAATAAATGCGCAAAAGCCCCAAAATCGTAACTTTTTTATTATCCGGACGATTCTCTCAGGCCTGCCGGGAAATACGGTAATTTCGTAATTTGAAAAAAACAGGTGGCCGAATAATTTTCCTCGGTCAACGTGAATCACCCTGTACGCACAAAGAAACGCACACGGGTCGGTACATTCGTATGACGTTAACAGGAACGATCTATGCATCCTTTTGTTCGTTGAACGTACATCGCGCGGTAATTTGTCATGTGCGCAAATACAGCCGTCATGTTTTTTCTGCACTTTGTTATTATCCGCACTTTGAGCTCATGCCACCCGCATTGGACTCGTCAAATTGCGAAACGTCCGCCGCTGCGAAATTTATTTCAATTTTTCGATCGAATTACAATTCTTCCATTCTCGCAAGTGCGAGATAAAAATTGCATCAATTTTTCCCGAAGGTATATTCGAGTTTCGCGTGGGGACAATTTTTTTTTTTTCGTTCTTTAAAAATTCCTGCAGCAAGAGGCAAAAATGCGTAAATTATTTTCGCGGAGAAATGAAAAATCGTGAGCGATCGATCGATGGAATCAAGTGGACCGGAAAATGAGGATAATTTTCACGCGAGAAAACTCGATCCGGTGTAACGGTCGTGTGAAATTTCCTTTTTTTTTTCGAGAGGTAACCTATCGAAATGTATATATAAGCGTCTCCGCAAATCGCCTCAAGGATCGCGATAATGGGACGCGATCCTCGCAAATCGTTTTTCAGTCGAGAGAGAAAAAAGTGGAGAAACGGAGTAAGAGCCCTTCGGGCGGTGAACGAGTTCGCGGACTCATTTATATTATTTCATTTCGTTCTTTTCTTTGTTCTTTTTTCCATTTTCTCTTTTTTTTTCGTCGCCTTTAGCTCCGCGTCGCGAAAATATGGCTTTGTAATTAAAAGCAAGTTTTCTCCGTCTCGCTCGATACGAGAAGATTGCACCTAGAGACGATATGGCGAAGGTTGGCAAAAAAAATAATTCTCTTTTATTTCGAGAGAGCTCTCACTTTTTCTCGACGTTCATTCTTCCTCTACTGCTTTTCCACGTCATTTTTCACAGCCTCGTCTCTCTCTCCCCTTTTCTTTTTCCACGGTGCTTCCACTTCTCGCACCATTCGTTTTGTGCCTGAGCCACCTTGTCACAAAGGTCCTGAGCTTTTCAGCGACGTCAGAAACGGACCACAGTCGAACTGAGCACATTGGGGTGTTTGTTGGTTTCTAAGGTGACTTTTTTCACTCGGATATACTCCAAATCGTTAGTTTACAGTTTGAAAATATTGTTCGGAAATAAAGAGTTTCGAGCACGATTAATCGCAGTGCAAATGACGATACTTGTCGCATTTGATTAATGTGGGATTTTTGCATTTTTCCTGAGTTAACTTCGTGGAGAAAATTCACCCCTTAATGCACTAGCGTCGGGACAGAGGTACAGCGAAATTTTTTGCAGCGCATGCTTTTCAAGGGAAAATCGTTCGTTTCTTATTCCTTCCGTTTTTTTTATTATTATTATCTCCAGCATGAGAAGTCGTTTGTATACGTACGACGCATGAAATAAGGACGAGGAATCGAGGAAGTCAGGACAGGGTTGGAGGGTATTTTGATACACCGCAGGCGCAACGTCGTGAGAATTTGTAATAACTTCCGGTACATAGAGTCGTTCGATGGATATTGGAGGTCGTAGGGCATCGAGTATGGTGAAAGAAGTTTGCATAGAAGAGCAGTGATGAATAAAAGTCGGAAAAACTCGCTGGACCGAAAGGGTACAGCGTAAACTCATGGTCAAGGGCGTTCCTTGGGGTCAAAATAGGCGGAGAAAGATCTTGGAAGTCTTCTCTCATCTTTAGATAAATAGTTGTGGCCCTGGAAGCATTCGGATAATTTTTCAAAATTTTTAAATTTTTACTTTTGGCAATTCGATGATAAAATGATACGCTGATGGTCAAGGGCCGTCTATGGGGTCAAAATAGATCTTGGAAGTCCTCTCTCATCTCTAGGTAAATAGTTGTCGGCCCTGGAAGCAGCCAGATAATTTTTCGAAATTTTCAAATTTTTACTTTAGGCAATTCGATGATAAAATGATACGCTGATGGTCAAGGGCGTTTCTTGGGGTCAAAATAGATCTTGGAAGTCCTCTCTCATCTTTAGGTAAATAGTTGTCGGCCCTGGAAGCTTCCTAATAATTTTTCAAAATTTTCAAATTTTTACTTTTGGCAATTCGATGATAAAGAGATACGCTGATGATCAAGGGCCGTCCTTGGGGTCAAAATAGTGGGAGAATGATCTTGGACGTCTTCTTCCATTTCTAGGTAAAATCCTTCCGAAAATAGATCGCATACTTCTTCTTTTCCCCTTTACGCTGATGATCTGAAAAAAAATGTCTCCCTCACGCTGTACCATTTCCGGTCATAAGGTTTCCGATACTAAAGAAAAAAAATGGGAAATGCCCCAACTGCCCAAACGCGGAATTCCCCGTTCCTTCGTTTTCGATTTTTTCCTCCTTCATCCTCGGAACGAGGAATTATTCAGTTTCGAAGAAAAAGTACCGCGTACAAAAGACGAGACGCTAACAAGAGGGACCTCGCGACTCTGGACCTTTTTCTTCTACGTTTTTTCGTATAATCCGAGACCAGCAGCAGCATTCCAGTCGTTTCCGGTCCGATTGCGAGTTTCTTTTCGTTATTCCTCTCTCTTGCTGCTTCTTTATTTTTCTATCGGTCTTATCCACTGTGTACATTAGCTAAAAAATAACCAGGGTTGTACACGAGATTTCGAATGCAAAAAGGACGGAGGGAAAGAGAGAAGAGTCAAGAATCGTCCCAGTATAGCCTAGGAGTAATGAGAATGTGCAGTCGAGGATGGATACGAACAAGGACGTTGAACAACGTCGACGTAACAAGGCTGGTGGAAACACGAGAATCTTTCATGGGCACTCGAAGTCGAAAAAATCCAACGGAGAAGTCAGCCACCCAAGAGCATGCATGTTCCAAGCGTACACAAACTCGTATACTCGCATGTTTCGTACTGTGAGAAAGTTTCACATGTAAAACATTCTTCGGGTTTATCCGATATTGTTTCGCGTATCGCGACACCCGAGGCGTTTCGAGACTTTTCGTCACTGGGTACCTACCTCCTCTCGTCTTCTCGTTCTTCCTCCAGTCCTTTCCTCGAGACCCACGGACATGTAAATCACCACCACGATTCTCAAGCATCTCGCGAGTCTTCGCCAACTCGTCGTGGGAATGTTTGGCAAAGTTCTCGATGTCAACACGATGTACGACAAATTTTACCATGAAGCAATGACGACTGTCTCGCTTTTTTCTTCCCATTTGACGACCCGTAAAAATATGTACGACGGTTTTGTTTTTTTCGACTTTTTGTTTTTTCCTTCAAGGTGGAGTACCGACCTTGCGTCGTGCCCGGAAGTGCTTGGGATCTTCTGAGAGAATTCCTGCAGGGATTTCTCGGATCCGGAGTTCCTAATCAGGCGCCTCAATACCTTCAGAATCGTATGAACGACTTGTATCAGCCAATGGACACGATACAACAGTACTTGGAACACTTTGGTCAGTACAGAAAGTCCACCGGGGTACTTTGAAGTTCGTCGAGGAGTCAACGAAACACCGTGAGGCATCGTAGAGCTTGATGAAGTCGTTTTGTCGCTTTAACGAAACGAGTGTAATCGAGGCACAAAAACTACCATGTATCCATCATTCATAAAGACGTCATTGATAATTGTACATTTTTGCTATGCTTTTCTCATGTTTCCTGGTGGCTAATCTCCTTAGACTCTTATTTCGAGCCGTTTTCACTGCTGTTAATCGAATTTGAAGCGAGTAAGTATATTTTTCATTATTCCAGCAACGATTCTATGATTACCACAGAAAAAAATCCATCCTATGGGAGATAGTAAGCCGAGTAATTTTGAACAACCGCAACGTTGAAAAGTTATTCATATTTTCAGCTTGTTGGTAACTTTTCAATATTGTCATTAATTTACGCACTCTCGTAAGTCGATAATTGAATAATCCCTTTTTATCTACTGTTGGTATCATCATTTTCTCCCTTATCGGCGAATAAGCTTACCAACCGTCGATAAATTAGACATTTTTCGGTTTTTATCAGCCGTCGATAAGACAAATTTCGAGAAAATCATTTACCGACTGGATTGGTTTGACCAACCGGATTTGATATAAAATTTCTCATGTTTCCTGGAGGCTAATCTCCTCAGACTCTTATTTCGAGCCGTTTTCACTGCTGTTAATCGAATTTGAAGCGAGTAAGTATATTTTTCATTATTCCAGCAACGATTCTATGATTACCAGAGACAAAAATCCATCCTATGGGAGATAGTAAGCCGAGTAATTTTGAACAACCGCAACGTCGAAAAGTTATTCATATTTTCAGCTTGTTGGTAACTTTTCAATATTGTCATTAATTTACGCACTGTCGTAAGTCGATAATTGAAAAAATCCCGTTTTATCTACTGTTGGTATCATCATTTTCTCCCTTATCGGCGAATAAGCTTACCAACCGTCGATAAATTAGACATTTTTCCTGTTTTTATCGGCCGTCGATGAGGCAAATTTTCGAAAAATCATTTACCGACATCTTGCTATCCAGATTACTTACGAAAAAAAAGTCTCATACCCATCGGGAATCAATCCTCGGGAAAAGTTCGGCCGAGGGTACATGGCCCGCTTTTTTTGGGAATTAGATTTTGACGCCGAATGAGTAAAAAGGGTAGAAAATAAATGAAACGACACGAGAGCCCGAGCTGTTATTCTGGTTATTCTCGTCAGATGGTGATGAGCGTACGGATTCTGCATTGAGGCGAGCAGGGAGTGCGCGTTGCACCCGGAAAATGGCGATATCTGTTGCAGCAGTATGCCATGATGTTTTTACACGTCTAGACTCTCGTTCTCGCGATATAAATCGCGCGTAGTTTTCGTTCCAGGCTCTTTAGTTTAGATTTTTTTTACAATCCCGCGAAACCATAGACACAAGTGCCTACGTATGTACGAGAGAGAGAGAGAGAGAGACGGAGAGAGATCTGCAATAAATATATCGCGAAACAACGAACGTAGTTTCTAGCCTTACGATTTTATATCAAATCCTTCAGAGCGTGTACAGTACAGTGCTTTTTTTGTATACATACCGAGTGTTTTTTTAGAGAGAGAGAGAGAGAGAGACAAGGAAAAACACCACGATCGTGAATCGAGAGAGCACACAAGTTGAGAGTCCGTGAGATTTCAAAGAGGTGAGAGAAAAAAAAAGAAAAAAGGTCGGGAGGGAGAGAAAACGAGGAGGAGGCTGCGCGAGGGAGGGAGATTTCGCACTTGTGCGAGAAGATTGAGCAAGCCCTCAGGACCGGTGTACGCAATGTGGCTCCTTGATTACCTTATTTGGGCAAACATATCGTTTTCGTGTCTCCGTGTGATATCCTTGAATTTCAAAACGATGTTTCACCGTTTTTTTCCTCCCTTCACTCTCGCACCGACGTCGCTCCTGTGTATTTTGCATTTTTTTGCAAAAATAGAAAAAAAAACGGAAAATAGAAAAAAAAACACGGGGACGACGAACGAAACGGGAATTTTTATGTTCCATCAGCTGTTTCGTAGACCCGTGAATATTCGAGTAAATATCGTTGAATTTCGCACTTTGTCGAATTTGAGTAAAAATTTACGCGTGGAACGTGAATATTTTCTCCCTTTGACAAAGTCATTTTTCGGGAAGACCAAATTTGCAAAGATGCTAAATGATCGATAAAGGAACGAAATGAAAAGAGAGGGGCGATGGTCCATCGCTTGCTCGGACGTCCGAGTGTTCCCCGAGAATTTTGGTGAGTTTTTAGCTGCACGATTATTCGTCTCTCCCCTGGGTGCCATTAGAAATTCGCGCCAGGGCACACGACTTTATTCACACGGTTTTTCTTTCCTCTGCAAGCGCGTTTATTGAGAAAAAAAATGTATTTTTAATAGCTGAAATTGCGGAAAAAAAAATTGCAAAAAAAATTTGTCAAGACTCTTCTCGGGATGGTCGAACCCTGAGCAAAATCGAACGACCCGTTTCGTTCGCGCTAGCCGCATTTTTTCAGTCCGAGGAGCTCGAGAAATGAAAAATTCGACTTTCCGTTAACCACCCTAAGGAACACGCGTTTTTTTCCCCCGCATGTGCATGAATATCCGCGTTCATTAGTTTCAATTATGGCGGGTATCGCAGCTGCGATAATTATGCGCAAGGAGCGTTTTGCGATCATCGGAAAACCAAGAGGTGGAAGAACAAAGACATTTCCACTGTCTGCGCGAATGAAAAGAATTGTGTCACGATGAAAAATAAGAAATTATATCTGTTTTTCTCATTGTTCATTGTTTATCGGAGCTGCAGAGTACTCGTTAATTCAGGCAATTCTATGACGAAAAAGGAAGTGGAAAATGTCATCTCTGCCTTCCCATTACGATAAGAGACGTGGAAGAGTATTTTTCTATTTCTCCCGTAATAATTCGAAAAACAGGAATGCTGTTGGTCGTTCCTACTTTTCCATTCGTCGTTCACCAGAGTCGAGAAATAAAATAGACTTCATTTCCAAACGAGTCGAGCCTTTCTCTCGCTGATCCTTTGATGATATTTTCGAAAAAGAGTGACACCGGATGGCATGTGCGTAAAAGCAAAAAAAAACGAGTCCAAAGTTGCGCGCAGAGTTTTACGTGGCCCAGAAACCTGCTTCGTACGAGAGAAATATTATTCGCGCGTGTGCTGATTTTGTGCATCTTCATTTGTGCATGAATACGTCAAGCGCGGTATTATGGCGCGTATGGTCAAACGAGTCCGTCCGCGATATCTCAAGATTCTTCTTTTGGCAAGCGTGTGTGAGATGAAAAGGAGGGTACTTTTTTTTCTCGCAGGGCACACACGTACGTAAGAATTCATACTTTGCCTCATATACAACGTTTGTCTCTCCGTTTGTTACATCTTCCTCGGGAATTCGTCCACTTGGTCCGTTTGGTACATTCATTATCAGCTTCTTGCCTCGAGAGGACTTTTTTCAGCCTCGTTCGCTTCTTCAGCTTGTTTTTTTTAACATCTCGGAGGCAGACACGGTACGAACAAAACGGAAACAAAAAAGAAATTTCACGAGCTCAGAGACGACGTAACACTTTGAAAAAAAAAACGGTCGTCTATGAAATCGCGAATTAGCCTGGTAAAAAAGAAAAGAAATTATCGCGCAATCGACGTTTCACAGCCGTAGCAGCGATTTTGGGAATTTTCCAATGAAATTTTTGCACGAAATATAATTGAAGAATTGGATCAATTTTTGAAAAATCGATGACGTTGAAAAAAAATTGACGAAATTGCCATTGGAAAATGATGGCAATTACAGATTGACTTCTCGCGACAAAATCAGCCTCTTTTATAATGTTGAAGGAGAATAAATTTGACATCCCGTCGTGCAGAGATTTCGTTTGTACGCGTTTGTATTTATCTCCGACGAATTTAACGAGAGAACACAACATTTTCATCTCGCTATAAATGCAAATAGCCATTGTTGTATACACGAAGAATTACGAATAGATCCTTGCAGCGTGAAACCTCGAGAGCGACACGTTGTTTTTCTCCCCGTTTTAACAAGTTGCACCCGCAGTTGTTTTTCGATACTCCCCTGTGCAGTCACACCGTTTTTACACGCACCGTCGTGCACATACGGCAGGGTACACATAAATCCAACATGTATGATCGCACGAGACGAACATTTGGCTCTCGTTGTTCGCAGTGAAAAAAATTCACGAAATGCAGTAAATCATAAAACACACGTGTGTTTCACGCTTCGCGAATTCCAATTTATTGGCGTTTTTTTTTCGGACGCAGGCGTGCAAACGCGGATTGAGAATTCACTTTGGTCGTCTCGGGCAAGTTCTCTCGGACGACGATGATCGAACGAAACATTTTTTGAACTTGCGCGTACAATTTTTTTGCTTTTTTTTTTCGGAGTAAATTTCGTATGAATCATTTTGAAGGAAACATTGGCTGTGAAGCGATTCACGATCTACATACGTGCGTGTGTTCGTGTGTATGTGCAAAAAAACTTTGAAGAGCCTTAAGGTAGTTCTATCGTTTTATCGTTTTCTTAAGATTTTGTTGAAAATTTGAATACGTATTCTCTGATGTCATATATACGTGTGTAATAAATTTTGGAAGGTTTTACCACGTGGAAGTTGAGATATTTATTGGTAAAAATCACAATTTTCGGTAGTCTCTCGTAAGAGCGCGTGTTAAAAGTTGCATTTTCATCAATGAATATCTTGGCTTCTACGTGGTGAAGCCTTCTAAAACTTTGCATACATTTTTATGCAACATCAAAGAAGATTTCTTGAGTTTTCCAAAAAAATCTTAAGAACATTTTTTTCGCAATTTTTGTAATTATAGAGCAAGCACATATCACCTGGGATGACCGTGAATTTGGAGTATGCTGTTCTTTAGTCGATTTGCAACAACTTTTCTTATTTAACTGAAGCCCGCAAACCATTTTGTATGTGAGAAAACTGCCAAACAATTTCTCGATTTGAATCTAACGATAGAACTACCTTAAGGGCTTGTTCGTGGTACTTTTTTTATTCGCTCAGCGATTCTCGTACGGAGACAAATTCCCCATCTCGCGTCTTACGAGGAGATTGAAAATTTCGTACCGCGAAATCTATGTTTCTTCGCTCTCGTATATATAATATATACATTCATGTATATTGTATATACCTCGCACGGACCGTATACCTTTAGTCACCCAACGATCGATTGAAATGTAAAGGCAAGCATCAATAGTTTACACGGTGTAGGCCACACGAAGACACATCGGTGGTCTGACTAACGGCCCTCGGTATTTTCATCTTCCATCGGTTATTCCGAGCCACATCGGAAGATTCGCGGTTTTCCCAACGATCGACAGCAGATCGACCGATAAAACACTGAAAATCGGACAATTCTTTATCGCTAAAAAAGTCTAGGCAATTAATCGAATATAAAACACAAGAATGACAGTCGCGACGCCGGATTGTCCAATTTTCATTGGAACAAAGCTCGCTTTTCGGCGGGATATTGTGAGGAATTGACTAGAAAAAAAAATTCGATCGTGAAATCACGATTATTCAGAGTGGTGTGGTATCGTATTTTTTTATTACAACACACCGCAGCGTCCACCACCAAAAATGGTGAAAATGAGCAGGGACTCGTCCGTTTGTCCTGGAAGACCTTGTATATCTTTATATAAATATCCTTATATGTATGTGAAAATATTTATGTATACGCGTATAGATCGAACGGAAGATGCGACCGGATGCACCGGCCGTGTCGTCCTCGTGACTAAAATACGAAATTTTTCTCTCTCTCCCTCGCTGTTTGCGGCTCGTTCGATCTTCTCTCGCAGTACACGCTGAAATCGTACGTGTCCGGGCTTCGCGTACAGAGACCTCCACACCTTCTCGTCTTTTCCCTCTTTTCCTCTCCACCCACGTATAGACATTCGTCAAGATTCTCGGGGAATTTCTGGCCAATACCGATCATGCGCGAGAAAAAAGAGAAATCCATTCATGTTTTTCAAAGATAATTTCCCATTTTTCTCTCAATGGAATTTCATACAGCAGAGTCGACGATCGGAGCTTGGTAACTTTTTCACATTCTCGATACTCGATTCCTCGTCCTTTGAATGACGCAAGAGAGATTTCCTTCGAAGGAAAGAAACGTACTCCAAGATGCTCGGAGAGAGGGAAGGGGGGCGGATGCATCCATTAATTCGTGTCTTTTTCCTTCGTACATCAACGAAGAATGAATGCCAGCCCCTGTAGTCTCCGAGCTCTTGGGATAATCCTCGTCTTTCCTTTTTTTTTCTTCTCTTCATTTTGATAAAAAAAAGAAGAGGCATAATACACTCGTTTCGCCGACTCTGCTGGAGCTCGAGTCTCGACTCACCGTACTTATGTGCATATTAAGTTATAGCATGTGCTTATGAACTCAGTCATATGCCACCCAACCTTATGTGCGGTACATGAGGCTGGTGGTCGCACATCGCAGTGTTGCTCGGCGGTAGTCGAGTAAAAACAACGTATCTTTCGTTCTTCTCTCTCGGCCTGCGTCTCCCATTCGTAAAAGGAGACATTTTAAACACTCCAGGCGGACAGGGTCAACCTCGCTGACTCCTCTTCAGCGTTTTTCGTAGCTGGCCCGCAGCAGCTCGTGCCCTTTGACCGCGCCACCCTTTGCTTTTACGACCCTTCGCGAGGACGGGTTTCTTCACCGTTTCCTCGATGCCAGCTTCGATTCGAGCTTTACGATCAAACCGACGTTTTGCATTTTCACCTATATGGTTTTGCAAAAGCACGAACTTGCCTCTAAATTTAGCTCGATTGATTGTATTATAAATCTTTGGTATGGTACTTTACGTTGAATTTCCAACGACAGGAATGTTGATTGGAAAGCCTCGGGGCTGTTTGAAAGAAAATGGAAAAGTCGTCGGTTATCGTCAGACAAATTGGATAATTTTTCGGATTAAAGATCTTCGGACCGTAAGGCTTCGAGATTCATCGAAAAATCTTCGCGAGATGCTGTTAGGATCTCACGTGGACCATAAACTCTGCTCCTGTTTCTTCCATGAAATATACATCGCGGCTCGTTTTCGGCTCTTGTCCAAAGTTTCCGTTTAAGCTGACGTAATATATTTTCCTTAACACAAATATTTATTCGTACACGGATATACACTTCACAGAGTGAAATGCATATCTTCGTCGCTGGGGTCGCGCAGTTTTGCTGGCGCGTTGCATTGCACCTAGCGATTCTGGCGTCTGTCCCACCGGGGATAATCCTACTCCGAAGGATCCTCTGTACTTCGGCATCGACGCAACGGGAATGAAGAAATAAAAAGAAAAATGAGACGAAAGAGGAAAGAGAGAGGGAGGGAAAAAAATGAAAAAAAACAAGTCCATGCCCGAATCAAAGGCCGTTACTGCTGGCTTTTGGTTCTTTTGTCGGTCTTCTCAGCATCGTTCGACCCTCGACTCTCTGTTGCAAGACTGCCGGTACCCGGGGAGGCGAGCGCTTCCGACTCCGCGGCTCCCGCACGAGTCGACCAACTAACCCAGTTGCCATTTCGGATGACTTTTTCTGTGAGCTCTCTTTTGCTCTCAGCGACCGAATGTTTTGCCCCGCGTCTCCTTCTTCCTCTCTCGATCTCTTGATACCTCTTTCCATCCCACGAGTATTTCCGTTGCTTCGTTCGACACATTGGACTTTCGAGACTCCCGATTCGAACGCCTCGCCCTCTTTTGACGATCTAACAATTTATTTATTCCTTTCCTTTTTTGCTATGACATTTCGTTTCCACTGGAAGCGATTATTCAAAGTTGGTCCAGATCGATTTTCCTGATGCAACCTTCCGACGTCTGTCCTTTCGGATCTCTGATGCACATTGGCACGATTATATTGGCACTCTGGTGATATGCACAGGCATACACTCGTGAATTTCCAAAGAAACGATGCGACGGTCTCCCTCTGTGGCTCAAGACGTTCTCGCGTCACTGGCAAATTTCAAACTCTGAGTCTTACATCGTCGCAATTTCTAATTCCGTTGGAATATTTTTGCATATTACTCGAGCGTAGAACGTACGGAATAGCAACGATAGAGGCAATGTTCGTCGAGCAAATCGGCAAGGATGCTCTTGGAAAATTGATTCACCCTGTGATGAGGAATTTCGAAAATTCGTAAGATTTCTGTCCAATTGTCGAAGCCGTTTTTAAACGTTGAAGGATCATTGATCGCGCAACCGCTCCGGACTCTCGACAAATATGTCCTTTGACGGCATTGCAGGTTGTTATAGGTATATACGCTTGTAGCCTTATAGCTCGGTTAGAGTTCGAGGTTCTTGCTCCGCAGCCGCATCCTTGGCTTCTCTCTGTGATGCTGTGGAATGTTATTGCAAGCGCGAACCAAATTCCAAGCATATAATGGAGGACGACGATGGGTGGGCTCAGCAAGTTCGCATCGTTCTCGTTGCTTCCGCCTGTCTCCCTCCATCTCTCTTTTCCTCGCCGCAAACGTTGTTTTTACCAGAGTTTAACGCTAACGACGTTTATAATCGAACGACTCGTGACTCTCCATCGAAGGAAAACTTTGCAACGTGAATATTCCAGAAATTGGCACGCGCGAGAGAGGAAAATCCGTCGTTTAATTGGCAATATTTCTATTCTAATTTTCGACGCGTTTAGATACGAGAATGCGTCGATTCGTCTCGCGCCATCGTTGGAAAAGACCTTTTGCGAAAAAGCACGATCAATTTGGCGCACTTGAAATTGCGATGAATCTTCCGCGTCGTAATTAAATCGAGTTCAGATCTGTCGAATGATCGCCTATCAATTTTTCATCAACTTTTACTTCGTTCTCTCTCGTTAAATCGTATGAATATTTTACACGGATAAAAGCAAATTCGGTCAGCTTTATCCTCAATTTTCACGAATGTCCGTTCGGATCCGCGCTCTTGACACAGTTTCCATGAATTTTTTCATCGAAACGAAAAAATTTGACATTACGAGTTTTCATCCGTCCTTCGTTCCTCTTCTCTCGCAACAAAATGCAATGCAAATTTTACACAAATAAAAACAATTCATGATTGTATTCATTAATTTCCAGGAGAGAGAAGGAAAATTCCTCCAAAATGCTCAACTATGCCGACACTGTGCGTTAACGAGAGAGAATCGAGTTTTGCGAGGGTATAAGTTGAGCTGAAAAAGTGTGCTGCTGCGTGAGAGTTCAGACACGAACGCACACACATAGGGGTACAATTGGAGGCAAAAAGCAAAAGCGTTAGCCCGCATCTCGCGCGTTAAGCACAGTTATGTATATTCCTTAAGGGCCGTGTAGTGTACTCGTCGCCGGATGCGACGATATTTTTGTATTCAACATGAACGTTTACGAAGCCGTTGAGAATTTCAGACTCTCGCGAAGGGACGCAGCTATAACGCAAACCGTTCCGACGACAACGACTCGAGCGAGAAAAGACCGAAATTACAGTAAACCTCCCTGCGATTCTTCTCGCACCCGCATTTATCTATCTTCTTCCCTGTTGCGAAGTACCATCTTTCTGCATACAATAGGAAAATCAACCAAGTTTATTAGAGTGAAAATTTATTAAAACTCCACAGAGTCTCGTCCGCACTCACAGGGAGGAACGAGGACGACGTGCATCACAATTTTCCGTCACAAAGAGTGAAAAAACACATGGAGAAAAATAATCTTCCCGAGGGAAAATTGCACAATCGTTCTGCGTTTCCCTTGCAAAAAAAAAAACGATTAACTTTTATTCCTCGCAAAATTGCTCTCCTACAGTTCGACGGATGCTTTGTACGCCTCGTACTTTTGCGCGAAACGACTTTTGTGCGTATTTCGTATATATTTATGAGTAGTACAAATAAAGGGGGGAGAAAAAATTGAAACGTTGCGTCCGCGCACCGATGTGTTATTATAGGACAAGTGCCTTGACCGAGTCTCACGCCCTCGCGAAAAATTCTTCTCTCGTCATCGTTTCTCATCGTATGGCGACAGTACGCCACTCGACCAGTCTCAATTTAGTCGGGATCTCTTTGCGTATGATGCTCGACGATGCCAGAGTGCAGCAAACGAGGCCGCGCGAGAGCAAAGCAATGCGCGAGGGAGATTGAGATCGGTATATTACAATTATGCAGTCTGAGAGAACGAGAAAAACGTTCGACGGACTCTTCGACGTATTTTTTTTTTTTCGATATTACACAGTGCACGTTGGATGTAACCCCAGTTTGGCGACAGAAGGGCGCCCCACCGCGTATAATTATGATAGTCACGCGATAATCGTGCGAGGTTATCGACATGGACGGGTACAGGGTGTCCCAGAATTCCACATCACTAATCGACACGAAAATAGGGGATGAAAAAGGGGAACTCTATTTTTTAACTAAAACTATCTCGGCTGCGCGACACCTTGAATCGTCCCGGCGGAAATTCGCTTCGTATCTCAGACAATTGTTGGAAAACAGCCGAGAGACCCTTAATTATCCACCGGATATTATAACCTCGATTTTGGAAATTTTGTTCACCGTTTTTGATTATTCAATTTGATTAACTGTGCAACATCGTTGAAAAATCGTGGTTTCTCGATGAAAGATTTTCGCTCGATTACTCGTTTGTTTTTCTTTTTAACGAGAAAAGGTCTCGACTGTTCCCAGTCGATCTCGCGCGTGTTTGAGCTCTCCCGTGAATGACGCAATGGCGAATGAACGCATATAATAACCGCCAAGTAGTAGCAGAGCGGTGCACCAAAGAATTGTGGATTGTCCGATGATGTCAGAGCCGAAAGGGTATATAAACGCATTACAAGTGGCAACCATACAAGTGGAATGATTACATTTATCGCTGGCGAAGCTTTTGTGCAAACACACGTTCGGCAACATCGCGCGTAAAGCACCTTTTTCTTTGTACGTGCTAATTAGTCCGCGTGCGAAAACCGCCCATACGTATTCACTCGTCTGTACTTTTCGCGTGCATGCCGAATGTGAAACCAATTTATTACCATCGACGTATGGAGCAAACGGAAGTCGTGTTATTGTACGTTCGATTTTCGACGTCGGGAGGTGCCGGTGATAAATTTATTTAACGACGTCATATTTCGTTGGATCAACGTGTCTTTAATGGGATTGGATGGAAATTAGAAAAACGTTACAAGTACGACGATATCGAGAAAAAATCTCAGATGGATCACAGCATCCGACGATCTCTCTGCGTTTTTTTTACGAGACTCAAATTTGTGTCCTTTCCGTACCACGTTATTGTATTCAAATTTATTGTAATTCGTCATAAAATCAGCTATCCGCGAAATTCTTCGCTCCTTTTGAGGATGAATTCTGATGGACTCGTCGAGTACAACAGCTGCATTCAGAAGACTTTTTTCCAATCGCAATTCGAACTAAAAAATTCTATATTCGAACCTCGCGTTGTTTTCATTCGGTGACGAACGTAGCTGATTTGACGCCGTAATTTTGTGCAGAATTGTCGATATTTTCAGTTGAATAGAAAAAAAAAATTATGAAAAATAGGCATTTTTAAAAATCTATACCATTTTGAGGTGCAAAAGACGAAGAATCATTCCGCGCTCGTATCGACTTTGGTAAATTGCAAAAAAAAGAAATACCGACGGTACGAACGTTTTGCTAATTGCACGGGTGATAAAAACGTAACCGTTAGTCGTTTACGTGGTGTGTATGCATAATAAATTGCGGTGGGTGTACACAGCAAAGTTCCGTGTACGGTCAAAGCGTCGTTGAAATTATTCTCGCTGGGAATAATATCCCAGATACTTCTGGTCGCTCATTGCCACCGCGGATGAGAATATAACACCGCGCACGGGAGCTCTCGCAGCTTTTGTGTATGAACTGCGAGCTCCTCGAGCTTCCCAGCATCTTCCCTCGACTTGGTCTTGTTGCGAATGACGATGAAAAGTAATGCTACACGCCAGGCACATGTATTTATAATACCCGCGTCTTGTAGACTCTCGCTAAAACGGAAAGAGCGTAATCCTCGAGATACACACCTCGAATCCATCCGCGAGTTGCGCCCTTTTGCCCGCCAGAGGACATAATATTTGTGTATAAACGAGCGAGAAGCTGCGAGAGATTCACCGAGCTCCATTCTCGTTACACGCGTTCCCCCGTATCTTTCCTCGTGTGGTGTAAACCTCGGACGTTTATACATTTGTGGGCCTCAAAGCTCTCTGTCGAGAGCACATCACGAGAGAGACCACCACTGTCCGCCTATACCCCGGGCAAATAGGTATGCAGTTATTCTGAGACTCCTCCGGGGTGAATGCCCACTTCTCGCCTTTCCCGCTGGCACTTTCTCTCTCGGTCCTTTCCCTCTCGCCTTTTCCCATGTGATTAGCGAGTCGAACGAAACAACGATACTCCAAAAGTTCACATTTTGCCATTACCACCAGTTTGACCCTTTTCGAAACATGGTGGGAGCCTCGGAAAAATTACCTCCGAATATGACAAGATCGCGCGAATGCGTTAAATAACCACGTGACACATTAGCCTCGTGTTTATTTTCATGAATAAATAAAAAATCAATTGGCAAATCGGAGGAACGTCGCTTTTCCAAAGTCCATTCAAAGATCGTTGGTCTTTCATCGTAACAATTTAAAAATTAACCTTTGAAAAAAAAAACGACAGCAATGATATTAGAATTTTAAAAAAATGTAAACCACGCTCCGTGGATTTAATAGGTCATGGATTTGTCGGTTATTTGATTGTACCGAAATTGCGACGGGATACGAGAATCTTTCGAATTTTGGTGAATTTATCGCTCGTGATATTTGGCCCGTGTGCATTTCCGGTTACAGAATTTTCTTCACCCGGGGTATTTACTTGTCTATATACGACGATAAAAAACAATTAAAATTGATCAGTGGAAACACGCCCGAGTACGTTTGTGCGAGAATCGTTCGAAAGGAAGTGCTCGCGTTTGTCTGTGTGTATTAATGCTCCCGCTTTTGCACACGGGGGCGTCAAGCTATAGCCGAATAATTTCCGGGTCGATCAATGGGGCCTGTGAATTATATCCGTTGTTGTTGCACGGCCATCGGGAATTCGCACCGTCCAACGGCACTAAAATTCCCAACTTGGACTTTATTTCACGCTGTTTAATTTCATGCGCGAGTAATATTCATTTATATTGTCTCGTATTTTAATATTTTTATGTAATTGTCGTAATAATAAGAATCAACGCAACAATATCACTAAATATCGTCATTTATATCGACTATACTGCCATTTATATCGTCTCGTAAATAAATATTTATTTCTGCGATTGCCATAATAATAACAATCGACACAATAATATTAATAAATGTCGGATATCGTTTGTTTTTTTAACGTCTCAATAAAGCCCCGGTTGCACGCTCTATCGAAGATGGCTCGGGGAAATATAATTATACATCGTTCGCGTGTGCGATACTTCGAGCTCAGACTATGTACAATATCGTTGTGTGTTCCACGATATGATGAGTTTCATGCACGCGGAAGCACGAGGATTATCCGTCCATCGTTCACGCAATGATGTATGGACAATTTACCGAGCTTTTTCACCTATGAAACCATAAATTCATCCTTATTTGAATTGAGATAACAATTTCGAACGGTAGGCCATTAAAATCATTTTTATTTCAACCAAAGGAGGTGCAACGACAGTCCTCGAGGTGCTAAATTGACAAAACATTTATTAAAAAAAACATTTATTAAAAAAATAGCAAAAAATACATCGATTTACATTAAACGATCTTGAATCTTGATCTTGAGCGCAACTCGTGCGATGCTGAAAAACTTTCGATCGGTAATTGCGTCAAATCCTTGTCGGACCGAAAGGTTCGTCACTGGGTGTGTATATTTCGATGCTGTTGGTTTCGACTGCGAAACCAGCGAGCGAAGCGAGGGGTTCGCCACGAATTTATGGGTTTGTTAAACCTCCGTTTGGTCCGGCTGAGTTCGAACGACCACGTCCAACCTTCGTTCGCTGTGCTATCGAGTCGAGAACTCGAGAGCAGCCTCTGTGCCGTCGTATCGCACCCGCCACACTGATTTGTCGCTGGGGCCAATGGGTACATGTATCCAACATCGCCAGACTCACGGTGTGATCGAATTCACCGACAATATCAAACACACGGAGTTCGCATTCGATTCTCGCTGCAATCTCCGCGTTTTCGTACCTCCCACACGCACGAACGTACTCTCGTTCGGCGAGTGAAAAGGAAATCCGTAAACGTTGATTTTCACGGACTCGGGGAGCATCCGCAATTTGACCGAAACGCACAGATTTGCCCAAGACCGAATTTTACATCGTCGTGAAACGTCGAAAGTTCGGATCGAACGGGCTCGACGGAAATACACACGCGTGTGTATATTTTTTTTCATACCGTCTGTATATCCAAGAGCCGACATGTGCGGGTCTTTCAAAGCCCGTGTGCGAAAGGTTATTATCATTATTTCATTTTTTCAAAACTTTGATAGTGAAATCGTCGAATGAACCGTCGGGGGCTTGTCTCGTGAATATTCTTTTTCCGCATCGAAGGCAAACAAATTTCGCCAAGCGGTGGTTTTGAATGACGTATTTATCGCCCGATATATATTTATACGAGGGACGCATTTCGCAACTCTGCGGTGATTAAAGAATCGCGCATAGATGGAACGTTGAATATTTTATCGGAATTCTTTTTTCGGCGATTTTTTTTTCATACGCTACACGTTAGAGGAGATACGTCGAGAGATAATTATGGACCGGGAATGTCAATTAAAATTTTATCATCTTTCCCGCGATATCGGCTTTCGGGGGACGATAATTAACAAACTGGGGTAATTAATCACTCGGATCCCAACGACCGTTGAGAATGCATCGCAATTGTAGTTTGAAGAATTACACATTTCGTACCTTTCGTAATTATAACGATAGCAATGTATCGATAAATGAATTACTCTAATTGAGGAAATAAAATCGCGACTATAAATATTTTCATATTTCCCGTTAGCTTTTAAAAAAATTTACAATTTTTCCAGGACAACAAAAACGATACGCTTTTGCGTTCAAACGAGAAATACGAAATCGTATTTTTTAAATTTAAATTCCTTCGCAGGTTTTACGTTGCAATTTTTGAATGATTTTTACGAGCATTTCACCGCGGTGTAAATATTTTTTGGCATTTTTGTAGGCACAGTTGAGACGCGAAGTATCGCGGAATCGAGATCGCAAAAGCGTTGTTTCTTTCGTCGCTCGCTGTTATTCGCTGTACGTTTTATTTCGGTAAACTCGCAATCCCAGCTCCTCGTGAATAACGTCATATTTATTTTCGTGACTGACCAACGTCGCCCTCTGCCCCAACGCGATTAACGACTGGATGAAGTGGTTCACCGAGAGGCGATTATTCGATGATGAGGTTTCTCGCTGTGCTCAACTATTTTTAGTGCGTATAATCCTGACTTGCAGCGCGTGCAAGCGCCGAAAGATCGAAAGCTCGCTTGCAACGGAGCGCGTTGATTCCGTTGCCTCGGTAAATACTCCAAAAGTACAGCCTCCTCGCGCAAGATCAATGCGTACGTTGTATTGATACCATTTTTTTCTCGATGATTCTCGTTAAATCATTTCCGAATGTTACGGAGAATCAGGTTAGTTTCATAATCTTGGCCATTACGAGTGTATTCGGGATAATATCTGGCGGATCAATTAGACTCCACAACGCACAGATTTTCTTACGTCATTCGTGTCATCATCAAAAAGACTTTCTCACTGATAATTTGAGAAATAAACCGGCTCAACGAGATACGCGATATTAATACTTCTCGGGAGTATAAAATGAATACAGAAAAGGTCTTGTGCGCATAGAGGATGCCTTTTTTCTCGGCTGCATTTTTGCCGGTGTCTCCGGAGAATATATTAATTTTTATCGAATTTTTCGAAGTCTTCTTACGTAAAACTTGCTTCCAGACGAGAGAGAGGATAAAGAATCGTCGTTGAATTTGCGATTATACGCGCAAAAGGAAGGGAAACGAACGACGAAAACTTCATCGAAAAGTGTCACTGCCTGAGAGACGCTTTTCGATTGAAAAATGAAGCATTCAGCGATGGGGCAAAACGCTCCAATGGCAATCGCCGAGCAGACTTGATAAGACACCGTCCGTCCGTTTCTTCCTGCTTTATTCTTCTATTTCTCCTTTTGCTTCTGCTTCCGGTCGACTCATAGAGTGTATAAGATCCCGGAAGTCGGTCTCGAAGGGTTTGCGTAAAGTTTTTTTATACAAAGGTTGAAAAAAATGGGAGAACTCGAGAGGAGAGCGAGATGGTATTAGTGCGGGATGACGTAAATCTTCGTCTCAATTCCATCTTCGCGCCGTTCGATAGCGGGTCCCGATGGAGCTGTCAAAAATATGCACAATCGCCTGTACGATTTTTCTATGAAAGAGCGCGGGAGGGGGGTAAATCGACGGACGTTGAGTATTTTTATATCCAAGTTAAAAGGTCATAACTTCCAAGTCGATCTTCGTTCGAGTGAGAACGGACGCGAATTTTCGATGAGGATAAAACGCAAATGAAGAGTCGATTATGCAGATGAGGCTACGTTCAATGACTAAAGCCTAGGGTAGGGATAAAATCGCACTGGCCTCCGAGACTTGAGTCACGACGATTCTACGCGCGTCTGTTGGATACGACGCCCGATGGGATTGCAAAGTTAGGAATGATGGAATCGACGAGAAGGGGGGAAACTGTGTCATAGCTAAACTTGTAAAAATGTCTCGAGAGAATGGCCCTGACGGGTGGATAATGTGACAGTCCGAGTTTCGGACATTTAACCGCTTCGGGGTTCTTTATATTCGCAAACAAATGTGCACCGAGCAGGGGATATAAAAAAAAGTTTGTTCGAAGGAATCAAACGTCAGCTGGAAACAGATTCAGCCGATCGAATTTTATGGTCCAAATTATTCGTATTCGAAGGACAAAAACAGTTTGCACCGCGAGATAAGGCTGTGTCTCCGGAATTGTCGGCGGAAAATAATTGGCATAGAAATTGGTACTTGTCCTCTCAAGATGTTGTCTCGTTGGATTTGTACTTTGAGCAACAAGCCGGATGATGATATAACTTTGGCTATGCAAATCGTTCGTCCAGACACGGTTGCGTACAAATTTCTCATAAAATCTTTCGCTCCTGTAGAGAAAGAGAGGCAGAGAGAGAGAGAGAGAGAGAGAGAGAGAGAGAGAGAGAGAGAGAGAGAGAGAGAGAGAGATGCTTTCCATCACTTCCTCCATATCTGTACCAAAGTTTCGTCAGCAGGGAGAAAGTGAGTCGCTCGGGCTGGCTCGAAGCATATCGCGCGAGGGCGCGCGAGACGGGAATCACCCGAGCAACCCTAGAGTCAGAGAAGAGAGAGAGAGAGACGTTCGTAAATACATCTGGCTAACTCAAGTAACCCCTTTGGTGGATGCTAGAACTAATGGAGAGTCGGGCCACCAGGGGGTTTATTGAATTCCGCGGAGAATCGTGCGGCGGAGACTCAACCAACTGCGGGCCGGTACAGCGCTATCCAATGTCTACCCCCATTATAATGCAAATTCACGCCGTATAAGAATGGAATAATATAAAGTTAACTAGAAACGTGATAAACTCCCGGATTCACGGGAACGACATATCGCGAACATACGTTCGGCAAAAGCGTTCCTCCTCGCGACCCTTTCGTCGAAGGTATCATTTTTATAACCGTCATCCCCATTCGTTCTCCACTAAAATGATTTGATCCTGGAAGCACGCGATCCTCCTCAATGAAAAAAAAAACTGAATTTACACATCGACCGGGTATCTTTTTCCTTTGACCTTTGATTACCGGATCGCGTAATTAATATGACATCAGCGGTAATTTCGATCGCGAAATCATTGAACCAAACGTGGATACTCGCGGTGAGCATGCCTCGTGGAGATAGTCCTTTGTGATTAAACAAAAGTAGGTTAATTTTGTCACGATACAAGCACGTGGTGACATCCTGGTATTCCATTGGGATTGAACAATGGTGTAGCCCGTACATTGTTCGGCACTCGCGTTATCTCCCGTCTGACGGACGCTTCTGCTACATCCATACACGCATGGGTTCGCGCATGGTACACACACGTTCACACTATGACGAATACTCATCAACGAACACATCTCATATTTATACCTAATTCGCTGCCCCTCGAGATCCCCCAAGCGTACCTGCAATTGACGCTACGTCACCGTGCCTGAATAACAATCGAACTAGGTGCAGCGCTGTTTAATTGCAATTTGTCGCATCGCGCAGCCGTCCCGGACTCACGAACATCCAAGGAGTGCCGGTTCTTTTCGCCCCGATGACCGTCTTAATGCGCTCTTCTCCATCAACTCGTGCATCATCCGAGATCATTCACCTCGCGAAATTGGGAGACCGATATTTTCGCCGTCGTTCAAAAAATCCGTCACCGTCAACGTCAAGGCGTAATAAAGTTTCAAATTTTCGCGATTGAAGGAGAAACACCGATCTGTTTCCGCAAAGGAAATCGTACCTCTGGATTTTTGCGGCATGGCTCGCTGCTCTCAGATTTCATATCCGAGTGAGCATTTACGCGGTGTACGCAAAACCATGATGGTTCACGATCCATCGGTCCCCTTTATGTACCTCGCGTTGTGACCCTGGGGCTGGGGCATTAATTGAAAATTCACAAGGCGTTCTCGTCGGGGCTCGGCGTGGATGACTTCCGGCGTTCCTGGTAAAAACGATCGTCATCGGTGCAATCGCACCATCGAGGAAAATACACTGGATTCAGGGGTTAGGGTATATTTTTGCCGCCACAGGAACGGCGTTAAAGAGCCAAGAGCTGGCGCGCTCCGGTGAGCGATAATGGCTCGAGTAAAATGGATTTCGAGGCAAGAACCGTCTATCGTTTTTTTTCCTTTTTTAATTTTCGTTCAAAATTCATTTTTTTCCAAAAGTACATTATCCCCTGGATGAAACGTATATAATCGTTTATCTCCGTAAATGCCTCCGCGCGCAAACCTTGAAGAATAGTCGGCGCCAGTCGAGAATTCGCCCACATTGCATTGGACGTTGCTGTGACTATGCAATGAAACTGAAGCTGTGTGCTTCGAACGAAAAAAGAAAAGACGGGAGGATTCTGTTGGCAAACGTGACTGTCCGCGATGGAAGGCGACAGACGAGCGACGCCCGGTAGAAGAAGATGGAGGCAAAGAGAGAGAAAGAGCGAGAGAGTACCGGCAGTGGTACACACTGTACATCGGTCATCAACCCGTTTCCTCAGAAAGACCACGATATTGCGTGCTTACATCCATTTAACCCGGTTAATCGGTCGAACGCTCGTTAATTTCTATCCATCAGTCTCGCGCTCTCCTCATCCGATCACCGACGTTGTTCTTTCGAATACAGCGGATTCTGCTACAGCACCCATTAAATTCTTATTCATTCACATTTTTGACCCATTCTCCGGTAAAATTCGCCAATCAATAATGAATTCGTCTCAAACTCGCCGTCTAATTTCTCCAGCGTGTACTAATCTTATTCTCCATTCCCATTCGTATAAATAACGATTTTTAATTGCCCGACAAGTTGATGAAAAAAATCGATGAGCGAGATGGTCAATCCGACGAGAGAATCGAATCAACGACAGCAATGTTGATTCTCGTAAAAATTGAATTGAAGGAATGCCCGAGAATTATCAGCTTTCAGCGATGATGCTGCGTGGCGAACAAACATACGTGTGTTATAAGGACATTCTCGTGGAAAACTGTATCCTATACGCGAGCGTAGTCATCCCAAATCCTTATGCAAGATTCAGTTTACCCTGTACTGGACAAGAGAATCGAATTTCGAACATTCCAACGATCGAATCTCCGGGTCCCCGGATCTCTGCAATTTTGACGCTGAAGTTCACTCCGTTGCATTGATACTCGAGAGTGCATCGAGCTCTTGGGGAACGCGTGGCTAGCGAGCGGAGGCTCGCGAACGAATACCGGTATAAATAACTTCAAGACCTGCAATAGTCGGCTCGTTCCACTGTTACCACTATATCCACTTACATACGTTTATAGATTGTCCATACCTATTTATATTTGTACATGCCCATGGGTACATGGGTATGGGTATACATGGGTGTGTATGGTTTCGTCTGCGATTCTCGCTCGCATGGTTCCAACTAGCCGTTTGCATGCACGTACCGCAAGCTCCGATCGCCGAGTTTCACCCGAGCAACCGTTCCAAATGAAACTCGAGCTTTGCTCGGCCACACACATATTTCAAACGCTCTTACGTAATACGCATGCTCCTTCAAAGATTCAGGATGACTGTGCATTTCATCCAGCATCCAATGCTCGTTTCGTTCGATTTTTTGCAAGCGGTAATGACAATCCAGTTGGGTCCAGTCCGTCGCGACATTCGCGACACGGTTTTCCTCCGTTTTCTTATCTTCCATATTTGGAGAAGGGACTTTCCGTTGACATTTAATCTAATGCATAACGTACATCGCCACCAAAGACTCGTATGGTTACCCTGGCGAACTTCTGTTTGTCTTGTGTTTGTATATATATTTATTTTCCATCTTGCATCGCCGGATCTTCTTCCCTAGCGTGCACTGGCCTCAGGCCAGAATTCGTCACACGGAACGCGTTGAGTGCTTTCGCGATACAGGCGCTCGCCTCTTCGTCTCTTGTACCTCCTACAAATTCATCCGCTCTCCGCGATGTGTCTTTCGCATCTCCGAGTGTACGTCGCGTTTTGCGAATAAGAAATTTGAAAAAAATGCGCTCAAAGTGCTTTCGACGTGATTAGACGGTCGGAAGGATCATTCTCGGGCTTCATTCAGGGGAAAGACGATGTTGGAAGGATTCGAATGAAAGAACTTGCACGCCGGAGCGAGCAGCGATATTGAATCTTAAAAATCTTTTGCGATGGATAAAGCGAAGGGAAAAGTCGCATAGATCGAGCAGAAATCGGCGCTTCGCACCGAAAAGCTTCGGAAATAAGTCTGACGGAATATCGATTTTTCACATTGCTCTCCGCCATTTGCCAGTCAAACTCATGTTAATGCGCGACTCGTACTTTCGGAATTCACCAAAAAATGCAGTCTGCAAAAGTCGCACGATGAGAAAACATAAATGTTCTGTACTCGAATCGATGCACGGGAGAGACCCGGCGGAGGAAAACTTTGGAGCTGGAATATCGACAGAATGTCGGTTCTTACGCGCAAACACAAAACCGTTCTGTCGCGTACATCTCATAAAATCTTTCATCGAGAGGATAAAGATTCTTCCGTGCGGAAAGCGGATTTATTTATTTTCTTTGATAGCATTGAAATTATTTGCTGCTCCGTTTGTATACTACGGAAGTACTCCATGAAGGATTTTTCGTTCCCGAGGTTAAAGTTTTTGCAGTAACCGTATCGAGAAGCCAAGTCGACTTGCGTATAACGCTATTATTGATGCAGACTGGAGAAACACGCGCCGATTCTTCTCAACCCCTCGCAAAACCCCCGTCTCTCGACATAGTGCAGCAACCCCAGCGGTAAGGTCGTCATCCGCTGTCGGAGGGTTGACGAGATACTCGAACGTGTATGCCGAGTGCTCGTTCCCAACGTGACATTCAGACGATCTAACGAGACACGGTTTGCTCTTTCTAGGGTGTATCCACCGGCAAGCTCTTTCTCTCTCGTGTTGTAAGTGTTTGTCGTCGCACAAACGCGTATCGCTTCGCGATTTAAAGCTATATGCGTTTTTTTTATCAATTGCAACCTCGTGGAACAACGGCGTGTTGATAATGTCACGTCGCACTATGAATTTTGCGGTACATTGCGGAAAAACCACGGTAAACACGATCAGCTTCGGTCAAAGGTGGAAATGTCGCCATGTTCAGCAAACATCCGCGATCGTTGGACATATAAAATCATATGCGAATGGGTACACATATCAGCAGAGCTGATCCGATTCGATAACACACGCAGGGCGAATTCTGTTTTTAATATACTTGGCAGTGCGGTTGTCGCTCCTGTCGGGTCCGGCGGAGGATCGAGTGGAATGAAATAGAGCCAAACTTTTTTCGTTCTCCGACCTATGCACTCGACGCAACATCGTCATGCATATTCATCGCGAGAAGCGAGTAAAGTTCGATTAATTATCGAAGAAAAAAAAACCATTTCCACTTGCGAAAAATTGATGCGACCTTTCCGGTCGACGAACGGTTCGTCGAGGGGTGCAGCGAGATCGATCTCTCTCCCGGCACGAGATAATACTTCTTAAAAAAGCTGTAAAAGTGGAGAGAAACGGGCGGAAAAAGAGTAAAATATGAAGTTGGCGGAGAGCGAGAATGAAAAAAAGGACGGTCGCGGAGTGAAGCTGGAATTACCCGTAAATCCGACACGGTTACCTCGCTCGCTTGCCCGTACGAAGACTCGAAAAGTAGAACGTTTCCTCTTCTTTTCCTTCAAGTTTTACCCTCCCCGTGCAATAAGGAGCTTCAAGCTCCTGCACACCCGAGATTTTCCCTGGATAATCCGTCTTGCGCCAGGCTAAATTTACGACTCGGACGTTTAACCGGAAAAAACACATGTTACGGAAGAAGGTACCCGGTACAGGGACCTTAGGAAGACAAGGACCATCTCCGGATGTTGCGTAGTTACACTTGTCTGCACTGTTTTTTTTCTCAGTCACGTAATAGCCCGTTAAATCGTGGACTCTGGGTGGAATATTTTCAGCGCAATATAAAATTCCTCATATACTTTATATTCAATAGCAGGGATGGTTACTCGCGCACACACGCGCGATTGCACCGCAATTTTTAACGTAATTTAATCCCTCAAACTGTCGCCACGAAATTCACCCTCTGTTTTTTCGAAAACGACGACAATGGCGCGATTTTTTTTTCGATAAAGGACCAACTTCCGGACCCCAACTACTTATCGGAAGGATTAACCTTCCGATTATGCGAACCGTCCATAAAGCCAGCAAGCGCGAAATTCTGCAAGAAGTTCCTGCAAAAATACACTCGCTATTCTCCCGAGTCCTTTCCGACATACCTGGAAGGACGAATCGCGCGGAAAACATTCTCACACATTAGGGGTTGCGGCGGTCGGGATCGATAAGCGACAAGCGGGAGAACCGGGAGAGAGATTTGCCTGACCCTCGAGCTTTCAACTTCAATGAAGCGTATATATTAAACTCGATCCTCGTGATATTACAAAACACTTTATGCAAACATCCAACGTATGGGCAAGCCGCGAACGGAAATATACATATACAACTTCGCTTTACTCGTGTCGCGCAAACGCAACCTGTATTTCATGCAAGATTCACGTGGAAGCGTGATTTGCCCGGTTGAATCCTTACAAATCCAGCTGCCAGGCCTCACCGCGTGCAGATACGTGTATGTGCCACCGCACTGCTTGAACTTTAATATCCTCAGATATGTATATAATCATACAAGCAGCCTCGCAACAAAGCTTCAGGACCTGGTCCCTGGTTTCGACTATGAGAAACCTCACTAATCCTGCAAGTGTATATGTCACCCACGAGGACACTTCCCGCAAAGATAAACTTGTCATCGCACGACAGGTGGAAAGTACATTGATAATTAACGTCAGGCTTGATGTGTTCTGAAATGCCACTAAGCAGCTTTGATGATAATGATGACCTTCGTTATAATTATGTTGGAGTTTTGATGATGAGAGATGACGGGTCAGCAACATCGTTTTGTTACCGGAATGATTTTTAACTACTCTCTCACCTTCCGGTTGCGTTGAAGAGTCTCAGAGATGCGATTATCGGTAAGATGCTGAGCCAACGTCGGCACTGATAACCGTTAATCCAGAAGGATCGTGGTGGGAATAACACGTACATGGGGTATAAGAGATCGCTTATCGATCGATCCCAATTATGGCCTCGAATCGGATATTAAGACAGCTCTCGGAGGCTATGATCCACGTAATTATCCAACCAAAGTGAGTTAAAAGACGCTTACTAGCTTGCCAGGAACGTCAGACGTTTTTCTAATGGGACGGTTTACTCGCTGCACGTTACAGAGGCAGAATTATGCCTTTGGTACATCAGCAAAGGGATTCTGCGTGTAATGTACCACAGGTGTGCCCGTGCCAGTCGTCTCTACAAATCGATAGTCGACTCCGAAGGTAGCTGAATGGACATTTCACACGACATCAGCAAGAAAGAAGGAAAAAATCAAAGTTGTTCTTGGTTTTTCATGATTTTCAGCAACTTGTCATTCGAATTTCACTTTTACAAAAGAGAGCTCATTCGAATCGCTTCCGATTGTTCGAAATTCGATTTCCCGTACTGGTTCGTGGAATACACGAATTTTTCAGCTTCATGGACCAGCCGGATCGGCTGAAACTGTTCCTGTTAATTCACAATTTGAAAAATTGCAAAAAAAAGACGTTGGGACCGGCAGATACGATTATACTCCTATTTCTGTCTTTCATTCGGAGAGAGACTGGCTCGTTATCGGTGTTATCAGAGTTCGAAGCGCGGAGAGGGACTCGGCTGAATTGTACGGAGAAGAAAAAGTCTCGGAGCAGTGATAACGAGACCATAGTGGAATCAGGTACGAGAGAAGATTCACTAATGGAACAGCATCCTGCGAGAGGATGTAGGAGTGTCACATCGGGTTCTTGCAGTGACAACGAGTAGCAGCCGGCAACACCTGTGTACTTTCTTAGGTCCCGCGAGCAAAGATCTTCCTCGTCCCAATCCTGAGCCCGGTGTTTGCTGTTTACATTGGCGTAGCTCCAAAGGATCGTCCCCGAGGTCTTATTTATCTTCGCTCCGATGAATCAGCTACTCTTCCTCGGGAGAACAAATTAGTTTTTCCGCAATTACATTCCATCATCCATTTCCCGTAAATTGTTTCCTTCGATCGATCGATCGAGAACACATCCACTTTTATCGGAGGAGGACCTTTCGATAGGACGGAAAATACGAGAAGACATAACGTTATCCCACCATGACGTCTAATATGTTCCAACAACCGAGGTGTGTTAAGAGAATGGACAGAAATAAGAAAGAGAGGAGACAAGCAGATGGGAGACAATAAAAGAAAAAGATGCTTCGGAACAAGGTGGTGAGGAGGGTTCACATACAGATAGAGGGAAAAGCGCTGCTGAGAAGTGCCGTGAAGATCCACTGGAGCCGAGGCAGTCGAGGACGTTGAGTGTGCGCGCCAGTTCTAGGGGAAAGTATGTGTGTACTCCGTCGTCGTCGGCGTCGTCGTCGTCGGTAAAGATGGAAGTGGAGAGGCATCGCTCGATCTGTGCGTCGCGTAGGTGTCTGCTATAGTTTCTTGAACCGCACACATAAAAACGGTAGCGGCAAAGGGAAACATAGGAGGAAGGAGAGAAGGAGAAGGAGGGCGAGAGGATTTACGCTGGTGGGGGAACTCGTGTCGGTGGCACGCCGGCAAGATTCCCCTGTATCGCGGCTCGGGGATTGGT
The DNA here is from genome assembly GCA_959613375.1 of Heteropelma amictum. Taxonomy (NCBI): domain Eukaryota; kingdom Metazoa; phylum Arthropoda; class Insecta; order Hymenoptera; family Ichneumonidae; genus Heteropelma; species Heteropelma amictum. The sequence continues at coordinate 3,767,450 of OY390720.1, read as the reverse complement.
CGCGTGGGAGAAAGAACGCTCGGAATAAAATGAATGGAGAGGGGGCTGAGCCGACGTTACCCGAACGGGGGAAACTTCTGCCGGAGTGTACTGTACCTCGTGCATGTGCGCGGTGTGTACCTATACGTATTTATAGCGTTGTCGTCGTGAAGAAGGGATCAGAAACGAGGGGCCGATGCGCGGCGGGGCGCAAGAAGCGAGGGACGGGGAACCCAGAGAACGTGCGAGTGGAGTAGTATACCAGGCTGGGAAAGCTGTGCCGACGCCATACTGCCATTCGGCACAGTACGCGCCCAGCGTTCACGGATCGTTCACTGCGCCGCTCACTTTCTCTCTCTCTCTCTGTCTCTGTTTCTCTCTCGCGAATTCGGCATCCGCGAAGTTTCTTTTTTCTTCGCGTCTCTCGCGGGCGTGAAAAAAAAATAGACACATCCGTTTCTTCTCTCATTTTTACGGTTTGATTTTTTTTTCGTCGGAGTAAATATCTCCTCGTCGTTTTATCCCTCGGGCTATTCGTGCAACTTTGGACTAGCGGCCGACGCGCTCTTGTGCGTTCTGTGTGGATTCACGTTGTCCTCGGATCTTTCTCTTTGCAAAGACTCGCCGGCGTTTGCCGTCCGTCTATGTACGTGTATATGCACGTATATATACGCACACATTCGCATTAACCGGAGGATACTTCGACCGAGCAACAGCAGCAGGGGTTTTTTTATTTCCGAAGAATTTGGAGCCAGCGGAGCACGGTGAGTGTCGCGGAAGTTGAGTGTCGTCGAGCGAACTCGTGTTCGTTCGAGATATTTTGAATTTTGCTTGCCGGCACCAGGTGACTTTTTATCACGGTGCTTCTCGGAGCATTGATTCTCATCGGGTTGAGTCATTAGGTGGTTGATGACGATGCATTTTACATACGAAGTTTCATTTTTCTATGACGAAATTCGTCCATCCAGTGGGTACTTTGAGGCCCTCGCTGGAATAAACGTAATAATCGTTTTTACTCCAAAATGTCTACTCCGAAATGAAAAAAAAACCCGATTTTTCATTACGAAAGACTGCTCAGCTGATTGATATTTCTTAGCAATTAAATCACCAAAGTTTTGGTTTGTCAGGTCATGCTTTTTTTTGGTCATTTTTGCATAAACATTCATCGAAATAATGTCAACACCTGTACTTTATTTCGGAGCAGATTGTCTTCCAATGTCCTGCTCTTCGGTCCACTCCAAAATGAAAAAAAACCGATTTTTCATTACGAAAGACTGCTCAGCTGATTGATATTTCTTAGCAATTAGATCACCAAAGTTTTGGTTTGTCAGGTCATGCTTTTTTTTGGTCATTTTTGCATAAACATTCATCGAAATAATGTCAACACCTGTACTTTATTTCGGAGCAGATTGTCTTCCAATGTCCTGCTCTTCGGTCCACCTACCTGTAGGAGTGATCTAGATTTTTTCCCCTGATTTATCGCCTCCCAAGTAACAAATGGAAAAAAATGAGTAAAAATGTTCATCCGCGTAAAATGAAATTCGACATGATTTTACTCCAGATTTTCGGAGGGATGCACCTGTGTACGTATGTGAATAAAAATCTGCAGATATTCCTAAAAGGGATCCCACGGCGTTCGCGTATACAGTAACGTGGAAATAAAATCTTTCGTGGCTAAGAAAAAACACGTGCTACTGAAATCTCTTAATCTTCTCAAGTGCACATGTTTCATCCAAAGACGGCATTTTATCTCTTTCTCATTTCTCATTTTTTTCCAAGCACCCAAAACCAGACTCAAGCTTGTACTTTTCTGGGTCGCTCAAAACTCGCGTGATGAACAAAAAAATTAACGTTTCGCCATTCAAATTAGCATAATAGCAGAACTGAGCAAAGAATTCGTCACTCACTCGGCAAATATTTTGCTAGGTGATGCGACAGTTTTGAAAAAAAACTTAAAACGCCGTGTATGCTCAGCAGCTCACCGGAATAAAATGACTGCCCTTATCAGTCTGCGAGACATTTGCGATGGCGACGGAAAGCTAAAACGCCTGCGGGTGTAAATTGAGATGATAAAATAAAAACGGTAAATGGAAAATTATCAGCGGTTCGACGACGACTGATCCGCTTGGAAATTTGTCGAAATGTTCGTTTCACTTCGATGCAACGCGAGTCGAAAAGCACGAACCTTTCCGAGATAACAGGCTATTAAATCGTCACCGAAGCGTCTCGGAACGAAGAAAAATTCTCGAAATTCAAACGAGCCTCCGTACTGTACTTATTTTCCCTCATCGTCGTTTTTTTTCGTTCGTTCCTTATTTACGGCTGCGACGTCTCGGGATCGTATGACAGAACCACATACAGACAATCCGCTAGGAGCAATCGGAATCGATAATCGATATTGTAAAAAAAGTATCAAAGCATCCGTCACATTCGTGCTCTCTATATCTCTTCAAATCCCTTCTACGAGAGACTCTGAATAATTGATACCGGAGCTTGGCAGCCTTTGCCTCTTCATGGGAGGGTTTAGCCTGTGTTCTCCGCTTTGCCTTCACCGGAAATCTTGAAATACGATTTCCTCCATAACCGATGCAAGTACCAGAATAACAATGGAAGATAAATGTGTGCTTTACACGTAAAATATGTAAATGTATTTTGCACGGGCACACGTACATAGTACACGTATATTTTTATATTTTCCATGCATTTTATCAAAAATCTCGGGCACTCGAGGGAAAAACCACGACACACGGTGGTGCTGCTCTTTTTTTTAATTCTTCTCAAAGTTTCGCTTCCAAGGGGAAAATTTTCAATTCTATAATCTCGAATCGATATTCGAGCGTTCGTTGGTTGAATTTCGCATCTCGCATACTTTTCGGGATATTAATGGATTCTAGTTCGTCGAGAAAACCCTCTGGTACGCGCAGAGGCATTACCGAAATATGGACGAATAATATTTTAGACGCACTTGGGGTTCGAAGCACGAGCATCTCGTCGTGTTCGAGATGAGAATTTTGTGAGCTTTCATAAAGGGCCATTATAGCATTTTCCTTCCTTTGCCTGTTTACTCCAAAAGTGACTCTCGTCAGGCGAAGACCAGAGATCAGAAAAGAGCACAGAGTGTGCATAAGTGTGTGTGTGTTTGTGTGTGCGTTGGAAGGTGTGGCTACTTCCGTTTTCAGTACTCTCGAAGTCTTTGCCACTGAAATAATAATGTGAACGCGAGTGGCTTCGCGAGCACCTCGGAAAATTCATACTGAAATGCACGTACGTATACGGTTGTTGCGGAGAAAAGAGTATCAGAGTTTTATTTTGATTCGATTTTTGAAAATTTATAAACACGGTTTGAATGATTGATGTAATGTTTAATTGCATCAAAGTGTGGCAGAGAGGCTCCTCATCCTCGTCAAAACAATTTTTCCTGAATTGTTCATCGACTTTCGATCCATCAATATTTAATGTTTATTAAACATTAAATTCATTCAACAAACGTAATATCAATATTGATGGAGAAAATCTCACGAATATCTGACGCAACTATATTTCTGGGACTGGAATAAAGCTTTGTTCAAACGACCTGTGTTTGTAGATCGAAAGTGGGGTGAAAAATGTAGCAAATATTGATATCTTTTGTCCTCCACGTTCATTTACCGAATAATTATTGAAAATTTCGGAATATCGCAACAAGAGGATGCAATTTATTCTCATTATGATCCATGATGCTGTATAGCCGGTAATGAACCACCGTGAAAGCATCAGCAAATGTGAATGCGTGCGTGTTTCGCTGTGAGATATCGCGTGTATTCCGATGCTCTCAGTACGCGCATATGCTCCAACAAACGAGACAACCCTCTCGGACTCTGTGTGTTCTTCCTCGTTCACCCTCAATCATCCCACCCATCTCTACCCTTTCTTCCTCTCGTCCGCCGCTTTCTCTCTCACTCTGCATAACCAAACCACCGCGAAACATAAATTTCGCGCATGGTTGCATAATGCATCCCGCGCTGCTACCTTGTATATATAATCATCCGGGAGATACATTACCATTATTGATAATGTATACACATATCTCACCTCGCAGCACGTGATCTTTGATTCAACCAAACTACAAATTGGGCGACAGGAAATACACGCTTACGCGACTGCTCAATTTTGTTGATGGGCGAGGACAATTTTTCACAACGCTCGCGTGTTCCTCGTTCGTACGATTTATGAATCCACCGAATGACGGTCGAACCATTCGTAAAACTGTCGTTCGGAGCTTTTGCTGCGATTCGTAATTGAACAAACGCGTCACAAAGTTTCACCGATATTTCCATAAATAAAATACACGACGTACGATGTTCGTCGAAGGATTTATCGACGATATATTCCATTTGTTCAGCAGCGAATCGTTTATAGCAATTTTCATTTCGTTGCTCCAATCGGAGGAATAAATCACGAGCGTTAAAGTCACCATGACGGTGGAAACCTTATAAGGTTTCGTGTTTGCAAACATGTTTTATTCAATCCGCTTCAATGCGAACGGATTTCGATACGACGCTGCCTCTGTACCGCAACGATAAAAGAGCCGCGTGATGTTTTCATCTCGCCTTAAACGGACTTTTGTGAAATTCACGTCGTTCGAAACAAGCGAAATTTCTCTTTGGATCAACGTCTCCACGGATTACACGAACGATTTAACCTCGACATAGTTTCGACGGGATGATAAGCAACTGTTTGCCGAGAGACCGTCAATGTTCCTCGAGATCGCGGAATGAAAACAGCCGACGGGGTATAAATCACGAAATATACGGGGGTAGGCACTTTATTCGCTGCGTATTTTGAAAAATAGTCGAAGCGGCATCGAATTTAAAGGGAACAGCTGTTGCGGATTATTTTTCATCGGTGTTGGTGTGAAATCGACTCTCCTTTGTTTGCCGCGAGGCTGCACACGAGGGAGTGAACAAGAGAGCGATTTCAGCTCTTTCGAAGCTTTACCAGCTGTCAAAATTTTACTCGAGAATTTTTTTATAGCTTTCCTGCATGAAAAAAGAAACCGTGCGGTGGTACTCAGTTTTCTCATTTTTCACATTCGTAATCCTCGTGTTTGGTACTACGTTCCTTTATTTTTTAATAATAGAGGCCAACGATAAGTGAGGAATAATACGAGGACGTGAAAAGAGGTGGATTAAAATGTTTCCTTTTTTTTTTTGAACGAATCAAAGAGCATTAAAATGGGAAGGATGTGGGAAGGGCAAAAAGTGTCGTTATCCCAGAGGAAGGATTTTTTTTTCTACATTAGTGGCAAAGTGAAAATTTCTCCAAGTGGCAATCGGAGAAATCGACGATATCTGAATCGAAATGAAGACTGTAAAGGCTCGTTGGCGATTTGCAATTTCTCTACCCTAAGGGTATTCGTGTGTTCTGTCATCATGAGACAAACATGGATATGTGTATGTATATATGTCCTAGGGTTGGCTTCGGATCTGCCAGGGGCGACGGACCGTGAACGACGATGGCGACGTCCAAAGGGTACAACAAATATAGATATATGCATTAAGGACGCCCGTGTATACCTATAGAGGTGTGAACGACCGAAGGGACACCCTCGTCGATAGACGTATGTATCGAGTCGAATAATGTCGGAATACTCCCTTGCATAGTCCTGAATATCAGACGTGTGTGTGTACACATAACCACACATGGATGATCAAGTATCGAAAATTACCCGACGCCCTTTAGGATACAACAATTCACGTAGAATCAATTTATTGAACGGTTGGCAAAAAAAATTTGGTCCCACGCGTGGATTTGACCGATCTTGGTCTCAAAGTCACAAATCAACGTACGAAATAGCTCGTTGCTCGCTAAGGTACTGCGGCGGAAACGCCAGCTGCTTGTTCAAAAGTGTATAATACACTTTGCACGCTGTTTTAGTGAAAAACCATACTCGAGTTCGGAGAGGTCGTGAAGAACGCCATGGAAGATTGAAAAATCGAATTTTCGTTGAATTTTAGATATTTAATTTAATCAACGTAATATTGAAATCGACTGCTGCGAGGCTTCGTTCGAATGAACCTTTTATTCAGATGGAAATATCTATAGCGATGATGCAGGGTGGAAAATGGAGCAAACAACGTCATCTTTGATCCTACGCGGTAATTTTGCGAAGCCACGCAAGAAAAGAAAAAACGCTGAATGATTTTCGAAAATTTCGTCCAAGTTGGATGAATCACGAATCAACGAACACGCATGGTCCATTGGTACAGCTAGTGATTCAGTGGAAGCGGAAGCTGCTTTTTTCAGCGAGCTTGCGAAAAAAAACGATGAAAACATCGAATATCGAACTATCCAACTTTTCATTTCGCATTCGCTCGAAATTAATCATATCCGTGGATGACTTTTAACCGACAACTCTGTCCACGTTAATCAACACAGATTTCGCGTGTCGAAAGCTTAGGAAAAAAAAGTATGCAAAAGTGAGCAACTTTGGTCAATGGAGGCAAATATTCATCGTGTTTAGTGCAAATTCAACATGCAGTCGAAATTCAAAGCCTCCAATATCGCTGGTGGAGCAACACCGATGAGGTCTCCCACATTCCTATTTAAATGAAAGCCGCATTTTCAACCCCTTCTGTCAATTGGGGCGCGTTCCAAATGCTTGTTTGTACTCTCTGCTGTTATTCATATATTACACACACAACATGGTCACCGATTCCAACAGCGAGTATACGTGTGAGAACAGTCTGACGAACGTTTCACGCGCTTTTACTCGTGTATTTACTTGTCGTCAAACGAATTTAAGGTTCAACATTCTCGACATATTTGCAAGCGCGATTTAACATGGAAAACATCCATCTGTTCGCTCGCTCGCGATGAATACAAGCGCACGTGCGATTTCGTTCTGTTTCTCCCCATCGCTGCTTTGCAATTGCATTTCCAGCTCGGGGGATGAAGCACGAGGTAAAAACCGAGGGTTCTTTCGAAATACGCTTCCTTCATGACGTTTGCGGAATCCGTGCGATTCTGCGGAAATTTCAAAGTTGCGCTGGGAAATATGGGCGTGGAGGGAATTATTTTTGCGATGGTACTGCTGTAATGAGCTTCGAAGTACACGGCTGTACGTACAACGCGATAAATTGCCGCGAAAAGTGCCCAAGTTGGTGGACTTTATTGCGGAAAATTCGAGATCGTTCGTAACTCTCGGTGTTGCGGAAGGTTGGACGTACATTAAGACAGAGAGAGAGAGAGAGAGGAGAGCAAGAGAGGACGGAAATCGGGAAGCTGCGAGAAAGAGAAAGCTCCACATGTGAGCCAGACAATATTGTGACCATAGATTTCACAGTTTTCTTCTGTGTGTCACGTTACTCGTTTGAAAAATGCCACATGGCTTGCGACAGAATGTCCGTTGTGCTGAAATAAATGAGAGAATGGTCGGGAGGAAACGCTGATGAGAGAAAAATCGCGTGGACATGGAAGAAATTGCTCGTTGAGTTCGCAAAGTGCAAAGTTATGGAAATCTCCGATTATTCCTGCGAAACTTTTCCCCCCCCAAGGGAGGACATAATCGATCGTTTCCCTTTTTCGGTTCAACGTAAAAGAGTGTGTAAAGTACCTCCTTCGCGACAGTTTAGTATCCCTGCGAATAAGCTCGATATCGTGGGTACGAGGCGGTGAAAGGAGCACGCGAGACTGTCGAAAGAAAAGAGAGAAGACGAAGAAGAAAATACGACGTGGATAGATCGAGAGATATCAGACCGGATTGGTGAAATGCCTCGAAAAGTAAACCCACGTTTATTCGGGAACAGCGAGATCCGCGCAGGGTGTAAACGCTCTGGATTTCGGAGTTTCTGACAGTGGCGAAGAAAGATGAAGAAATTGAGAGGAAGGTTCTTTTACTAAAAGCTGAATAGCTTCGCCTTTGTATGAACCTACAGGCAACTTGTATCGATCACTTCCGGGTCTCCCACGGGGTGTTTGCAGCCTGGGCAGAGGCGAAACTCGATATCGTAAATGTTGAATCGAAAATTTCGTATCTCTCTTCGTTTCCATCCAACACTATCTAAGAAACATTCGTCTCTGCAAATTTTTCTCGAGTCGGGTGTAGATCAATGAGATGTAAAATTTAAAAAGGTCAGAGTCGCTGGTATTTCCGGTTATCGGACATGTTCTCAACGAGACTTGTCTCTCGTCTCGCCTGAACGAATAATCATTCTCCAGAGCTCGTGTGCACTCTGAGGGATTCCGAGAGTGATCAGCTGTTTTTAATAAAAATCTCAAATGCAACCTGCATGACGTGACTCGTAACAATACGAGTATCAAGAAAACAGTGAGCCGTTTATTAAAAATCCACGATACGGAAACACAACAATGTTTAATCTCTGCAATTTTGCCTTGAGGTCATTGAGAGGATCTCGCCCCAAGTGCACAATCGTACAAACTTACGAAATACATGTATAGGTACATTTCAGGCCTATTCACTGCTGTGTCCAGATTTTTATTTTTCCCTCAAGTGCAGCGGATTGTACGTTGGGCATGTGTGTGCACGTGGTAGGTTTAACCAGGCGGATCCACGTGGATTAAAAGCAAAGCACTGTGTGTCTCCCCGGTCTCTCTCTTCCTCGTGGACGTTGGAGAAGCTCGCGCGAAGCGGTGAATGGATCTTGCCTTCGTACAGCAGTCGGTGTGTCTGTTACCTCACGTTGTAGGCTGCCGAGATTTATGAATGAGCTTAGAGCCCGCAGCAATATTCCTACACACACACACACATACACACACACACACACACATTGTGTGTGCATATATATATTATCGAATTGCTGGTGTGTACCTGATTGCTGGTGTGTACCTGATTGCTGGTGTGTACCTGATTGCTGGTGTGTACCTGATAGACGAACACATACCTGTACGCTTAAACGCTTGACCATTCCTATACGAGCAAGCATACCTATCGAACTGGACCGTTCAGTCGAGGATTGCACATATAAGAGCCACGTTATGTGCTCAACGCTTATCACGAAAGCAATACGGTTATACACACGTACTTCTGAGTGTTTCTGCACGTGAATGTATATATGCATACACACAGACTGTAGGCATTGTTGCATCAACAAGAAACTTGCCACGTCACATGTTCAACTACTCGCTTTTGTGAGCCTTGACTTCTCGAGCCCCTCATTCCTCTCGCGGTTGGTATATACACGTGTATACATGTATATATGTATATGGTCCCACTGTATAATAAGCCTCTTCGGTACCTAGCACCCTCCATCTTAGGCACCCAGTCTAGTTTCACGGTTTATTCCGAAATAAACGAGAAAACGAGCCGAGAACACGTGAAAAAGAGAGCCAAATTGCATCTCATGGAGCTACTTATAATTGCTTTTGCTTCGAGCTTTTCGAGGCTGGTAAAGTTGAAGAAACTGCAACAAATTGATTCGCGAGAGTGGGTAATTTTGTTGATCTTTTGACGAGTTTAGAAAGCCTGCTCGGTTATTGATTCGGAATTTGCGATGATTTTTTTAGTACGATCAAAGTGATACGCAACGAGGCATTTAACGCGCGAACGTCGTTGAACGTCATTTTTATTTGACGCTAATTTTGCGCAATTTGTCGAGAGTTCGACAAACCATCAATGAACGCCTGTTTTTCTCGTTTCCAGTCTCTCTAGCTCGAACGTAATTTTCCACTTTATTGTAAATACATCAAGCGTTATTACCAAAGTTGAATTTCACGTGTGTGTCTGTGCGTTTAATGTCGATTTCTCAACGGCAGTGTGGTCTCGTGAAAAAAACTTGTTCTCAGATCGCGTGGGTATGTCTTGCCTCATTTTTGATATTCCTCTCGTCGCGTATACGCGCCGTTAAAAACGCCCACAGGTTAAACGGCAGGACGACGTTTTCTGTTACTTTTTTTCCGTTTTTTTTTCTCGTCGTTTTGTTTCGGTATAAAATAGCGAAATATAATACCAATGAGAGAGGCAATTATGCAACACATCCTTGTCTCTGGCTGTTTTATTATAAAGGCGAATGGCTGTGTCGGCGAAAAAGCGCGTCGAGCATTTCGCTGACTCTGTACGTTTATAAACGTGCGCATCGCGCTGTAGCACGCGCACCACTTATCTCTTCATTTATCGTATGTTGGGTGGCCGCTAAAAACGTACAAACTGGGTTTTTTAGTCGCTGCGTAAAAATCGTGGCACGTCCGTTGGTTTTGGATTACAGATAAGCCGATGGAGAGCGCTCTGCAAAAGAATCCGTAGCTCCAAAGAAAATTACCAAAATACCACAAAAGCTCAACGTTAGTCGTCCTTCCACTGAGATTTCTTTTGGGGAGAATATTTCTCGACCGATTTCTCACGATTCCAAAAGATCGAAACTTTTGTTTTCCTCACTTTGGACGCACAAACGAGAATCGGCGATTCCTCGAGTTTTTATCCTCCCGTTGGATCATCAGCAGGCTCAGTCACGGAATTAACAGTTATTCCTCGTCAAGGACTTGTACGTCGATTCGATCTCTCTACCTCGACAGGTCAAGATGTTCGACGATAATTTTTTTCCCTTGTTCCATAACTTTTCTCCGTTTGAAATACGTCTGTGTGTGTGTGTGCATTCTCATTTTGTGCCTAACGAGGCCAACACCCGAAACTTTTCTCGAAAGACCGAACCGGTGAATCATCGCCGTCCTTTCTCATGTTTATCGCGAGAACTCTCCGGGAATTTTGAAGTTGGAATTGTAGATACGAACGTGGATAAGATGGAAAAGCATTTTCCGAAATCGACAAAGACCGTAATATACACAGTCGCTAATTGAATTCAGTTTGCACAAGAGATCGGTGGATTTTGGGAAATTATCGAGAGATTCGTGCGAGCCGGAGAAAGTTGAACGGACGAACCATTAAAATGGACAAGCGAATTATTCCATTATCCGCAAGATCGGTTGTCGAGAGTTTAATGAACGATGTTAAAACGCTGCTCCTTTGGATAACCGCTATCCGATCAAGTTTGCCCGAAAACGGAGCGAGTGTATAGAACAACGCTGTCTATGACGACGACGACGACGATGAAAATGGTCATGAGAGGGATGATCAGGGATCTGGCGACTCGATGTTAACCCTGATTCACCTCAAACTCCCTCGCCGCTTCTCCAGAGGATATATATATTGGCTGAGCTTGGAAAAACCTCCGCGCCCTCTAAATCCTATGCACTGCGGAGAAAAGACCCTCCGAAGAGGATGTCTAGGTGGACTGAGAGACAGAGGCCAAACTCGAGGATCTAGCCGAGTCGCTCTCACTGACCTCAGCCATTATTATCAGTTTAGTTCGTTCGCCCAGTGTCGTTACACCGTCGACACACAGCCGGGTCGAACATAGTCCGAAGAGCTCTCTTGATGGTCTCATCGCGGGTATATTCGTATGTATATACATATATACAAGGTTTATATATGTATATATAGATATATAGATACGCGTTTGTACAGCGATACACTCGAGTGGAGGGGAACTAGGGCGGTGATAGGCGATTAAGGGGCCGGTCGTTGGATCACTCTGTAAAGTGATTGCCTCATTGTTCCGAAGAGAAAAAGATGTGGAATACATCGAATGACTAACTGTTGAGCATTCTTTCTTCTCCATCGAACTTGACACGATCCCTCTCTTTTACATTCATTTATTTATTGGGAATGGAATGGGAAATGGGAATTAAAGTTACTCGGGTATGAAATGCTCCGGGAAGTAAACCAGTGTCTGCCGGGAAACAGCGAGTGGCGCGGAAGAGGGTGAAACGCCCCGAGTTTAGGGGATGCTGTCAGTCGCGAGGAGAGACGGTGAAATTGAGGAAAAGCCAGGTCCTTTTACTGGCGTACGATGCCCGGGTAACTTCGCTTTTATGTACACGCATAGGGAAATTGTATCGATCACTTCCGGTTTGACAGTGCCGTATTCGTACCCTGGATCTCGGAGGCAAAGCTCGGTCTCGCGAATGTGTCGAATTGAAGTTTTATTAACTCTGTTCTCTCGTGGATGATCCGGAAGGTCGTCGCATTTTTTTGCGAGTTTTATTCGAATTCTGTCCGTCGATCTGTCTATTTCAGGCTGCTTTTTTTGAGTTTGAGGATTGAGAAAGTTGGAATCCTTGCTACTTTTGTTATTGATTGATACCCTTTGCTGATAATACACCCTGTGGATAAACTTGATCCATAAATGCATTTCCAACGCATTACTTATAGATTTTCGATCAACTTACATCCATTAAATATCGTAAGAATTGAACCACCTTCAGAGTGCTGCACCGAGAGACGGGAACTATATTTCTATGCACTTGACAACGCACGCGAGATGAGCTGCGGCGCAATATGGTCCATCCTGGACCCATGCAGCTCCACCGGGAGTCGGTCCACATTATCACCCGATATTGAAGTTATTCCACAAGTAGGTCGAAGAGGGAGGCACGCGCAGAATGACAAGTATCTTTCGTGCTCTCCATCATTTTCGTGGAATACGATACGTAGACACGATAAAAAAAGTATGTCGAAGCGGATGAGGTTGCGGTTAGTTAATAGCTCGAGTTATTTTACACCGAAACTCGATGTTTCAGATTCGCCAGAAAAACCACGAGACATTATTGAGTGATCTCACGATATCGGGCAGTTTTTCCTGTGTGTCACGGCGATCTTGAGGTCATCTTTTTTTTCATAGCTGTTGTTTCATCTTGTAATTCGTATACGCGAAAGATGCTCTTTAAAAACATGTGCCAGGCTTAACGTAACTCGATCTCTGTGCCCTGGACCCAGCATGGTCTTGATGGACGTCACAGAGTTACGGCCTGGTCCATCGATGTGTGCGTCTTTGTGTGGACATCTTATACACACATTTATACATTCATCCTGAAATTCATGGCATTTCACATGGCGTAACCAACAACAACCCCCACATCCGCATTTGCGAAACATTTTCTCGTGGTAGGTATAATGTACGCTCTTCGTACGTGTTCCCTGATCATGGTTTGTATACCAAAGCTGCACACAAACGTAACAACGTACAGCGTACACGTATAATGCGCTTACACTACGTGGTCGACAAACTTTCCCGACAACGACGAGTTTTGGCCTCTCGCAGACGCGAGGAACGAAAGACATAAACTTGGTAACGACAAGTCGGTGCTTTTCGCTGCTTCTGTACGTAGCATTCATCATTTCCTCCTTTTCTTGCCTGCACGCTCTACACACCTCGTTCAACGGACAAGGAAAACGACTTCTCCTTGGCAATTTCGTTGCCAAGAGCTCGTGTAACGAAGGTATGACCTCCTTTGACGTTTGCGAGAGTGGATTTTATTTTTTTTCGATGGAACATAACGACTGCGATATGGAGCGATGATAAGGAAAATGAAAGAAACGCGAGGAGGGCAAGACACGCGAAATGCTTCGCGATATTCGGCCGACTTCTTTTTGAATATACGACACGTTTTTTCACCTGCTGTGCGTTTCGACTCGCGTCAGAAAATACTTGTATACGCATGAGGGTTTTTTTGTTATTAGGCTGTATTCATTTTTCGTCTGTCCAAGTTTAAACTTACGCGGATTTTTAAGCTGATAATTCTCTATGAAAAGCGTCTTGGAGTAAAAATGGATCATCGATGATTTGACGATAGCGACGAAAGTTACGACAAATCTAGGTCTCCAACGTCACACGAATCGTTCTGAGGGGCGAGAGGTAAAATGTGGAATAAATTTAGAAACAGCCATGAATAATTGTTTCACCGGAATAAGTTTCCATCCTTGATACATTCGTCCAATAAAATCCACAAAGGTGTTCGTTCGGCGCTCGTTGTCGAACGTAACGGTGGACGCGATCTCGAAACTCGATACTTCATTTTTTTTCTTTCTCATATTCTAATGGATAGCAAATAAAGACAGGCAGACTATGCTCGAGACGAACAATATTGAATTTCATTCGATTCTCCTGGAAAATATATTTATATTGCACCATAACCCAAGATCTATGCACCATAAACTTTTCACTGCATTTCCGAACAGTTCAAGCGAGACTGAATGAAAAGGAGCACAAGAACGGGGAAAGATCGAGGGAAAACAATGGGGAAGAATTTCCGGAATATTCAATTGAAAGTGAATAAAGGAAAGGAGTCTTTTTGGTCTTTGATGCGTTGGTGGTATGTTTTTGACTCGCGCGAAAGGAAATTTCGAAATTTTCTCGTAAAAATGGACCAAACTTTATCCAGCATCAATGTATACGAGTGACACGAGTTCCACTCTGCTGTGTTTCCGAAATATTGGATGAATATATAGGAGAGAGGTATCTCGGTTCGTTCGATCTAAAAGAAAATCGAATTTTCCAACGTACCCCTCGATTCTTTCTTCAATTTATTCTCTCTTCCATATACGAAGAGATTCCAAGCTCCTCATCGGAATCTATCGTATAAGAATATCCGTTCAAAATTTTTCTTCCACCGCGCTGCACACGAAGCTCGAAGCAAAAAGAATTTCCAGAGTTACATGTTCATTCACCTTACCAGGTGCTCCATTGAGTTTCCTATCTTATCTGAGCGTATTATATGGTTTCTCTTAGTCCCCTTGGCTTACCAAGGCTCCATAAAAAGTCTGTGATTGTCGAGACAACGAACGAAGATATTTCATCTCACGGATGGTTTATAAATTTCTTGAAAATTTCTTTTTCTCACATGAATATTCGACTTGCTGTAATTGCATCGCCAGCCTCCGGTCTCGTGAAAACGTTAATCACCATGGTTCGCTTTCTAAAAATCAAATACGATTCTACCATCGAAGAGAATCGTGTAATATCTTTTCCCGCTGAACGTCGTTCGAATATTCACACCATTAAGGAGGTTCGCGCGAATGCAATGGTAAGCGAAAATTCCGAGTTCGAGCAGCCAAAAGCAGAACTTGAGCATATTTATAGAGCCATGTGATCGTCAAACGTGACTCAAAGGTTAAAGTCAAAACATTTTTTTGAAGCTTTGTACTACCCAAGTATTTTGAATTTATTTATCGTTTTAAATTCTTGATTATTGTCGCATGATCTGCACAAACATGATGCACATAATTTAGACAAACGTAATTGAATAAAAAATTCAGTTTCATCGCGTGACAATTTACGCGGAAATGAGAAATTTCAGGCGATGTTGAAGCTCGCATCGTTGAAGATCTGATACTTGTTTTTTTTTTTTTAAGAACAAAGGAGAGCTCGGGTTGAAGCGCCTGCATGGATTCGAGTATAACCGCATCCCTCTTGGTCCATCCATACCCATTTAAAAATATACACGTGTATATATGCTTGCAGATGCGCAATGTGGTTATGTGTATAAGTATATAAGCATGAGTGAAGAGCGGCTGGCTGGTTGGATATTTTTGTAGCATGAGCGAGGGCGCGAGCGATTCATTTCTGCATCCCGTTCACGTATAATAAGAGGACGCTTCGAGCTCTTAGCGTCGGAAAAACGAGAAGTGAGTCACGAGTTGAAATCGAGGAAGAAAGGTATTCGAGTTAGAGGTAATGAAAAAAAAAATGAAAAACGAGAGTCTGTGAGGTGTGAAGGTTGGCAGCAACAGAGAAAGACAGTGAGAGAGAGGAGAGAGAGAGTCTTCTACTCTATTTTACCATGGATAAGAATCTACCTTCGCTACAGCTGAAAGTCTCGTCGTCGTGCTCCTTTCTTCATCTCTGTTCATCTTTTCTTCATCTCCCGAGTCTCTCTCCCTTATAGTATACTCATATACACCCCCAAGCATCTCCAAAGGCTCGCGCAGCATCTCGAAAGCCAGAGCACGATGTTCAACGAGACTAGATCTATCTAAGAAATTCCACCCCCTCCTTCCCATAAGCACGTGCGTGTGTATTCTGCTATACGCTTTTTATCTGCTTGAGCAAACAATGGCGCCGTGTTCTCATCTTATACGACGTTTTTTTCGTCGTTTCTCTTCTTCAATGCTCACGCGAAACTCCCGTGATGAATTCACGAGGTTAAGTACCCTGTCGGCGACTGAGGATACGGTTTGAACATTCTTCAGATAAATCTTCCCCCTTGTGAATCTTCGCGATATCACGTCAAGTGATATCGCGATTTTTCTTCCATCGAGGAAAGATATTCTCGAACTTTGGAGCCTAATTCCCTGGAATGTATAAGGTTTAATAGCGCAGCACTTTTTTTTAAGCGTTTTACAAAAATCATAGATAAGTCAACGATACACTGGAGTATCGGAAAAAAAATTCTGGAAAGTTTGTGCTCGTCGGTGAAAAAAAATATACGCTTCGATGAGTAGTCTCTCTGGCGCAACAGTAGGCAATAAGCAAAACGAGTCTACGAAAGGAAATGCTTCATGGTTGATAATTATGTATTATTTTATAAACCTTTATCGTCTGTTTATGCAAATACTGATTGTATTCCAAGTAACAGAGATATGTACCCCTCCATTTACAGGTGAATCAAATCCCGGAATAATCAACGAGGAATCGTCGAAAACAACGACTAAAGATCCGTCAAATATTCTCTCAAATACGTCGAAAATTTCGTCAGTGACACTCTGCCATCTCGGTCGATTTAATTGAGTACCAAAGTTCGATGGAATTTTTACGCAATTTTTTAAATCGACACACGAGTCGTATGATTCTGCCTCGTCACGAAATTTTAATATCCTTCGTACGAAAATATCATGATCTTGAAGGGAAAATCATTTCGTCACGAGACGTCTCTGTCTGTCAATGTCTCCAAATAAATCCCATTTTTTTCCGACCTATGCTTAAGGCTTTGAATAATGACTAACTGCATATATTCTTTGGATGTTTCACAGTGCCAATGTACACACGCTATATTTGTTACGCCTGATAAAATGCCCTCCTCGGAGATAAATGCTTCTGACTCACTTTGTCCCAGCGACAGAAAAATCCCGGGGACGAAGAAACGTATAATCTTTAATGTAACTCGATGCGATGCAGAAGACTATGGTTTATTATTATTGTACTCCGGTATACGCAAACAGTATACAAGTATAATTTATACATATAGTGGTCGCTTCACCGGAGGATGCAACTCGCATCAGAGGCAATAATCCGTTTGTCGTTCGAGCGAGGCAAAAGGTACTTGCTGACGTTTTACTCCACTTTAGATACGCGGACGCTCGTTTGCATGAGTGAAAAAAAAACACACTGATGTTTCATTGGCTCCTGCAACTTGAATATGCTTTTGCAATCGGAGGAAAGTTTGCTCGGAGCGAAAATTCAACGCTTTTTTATTTTTCGGTTTTTTGTCAACATCAGAGACAGAAAACGTTGTAGAGAGGGATATATATTTTTTTAATTCTTTACGTCAAATTGACGTATCGAAATATCTTGAAGAAACATACGAAAAAAATATGAAAAATTATTACGGGCACGTTTTAACTGAACGAATATCGATAAAATTTTTCTCAAATTTGACATCGATCGTGGCCTGGAGATTTAAACAGGAAGTTTTGGGGGGAAAAGATAAACCGAGAATTCTATAAAAAGCACGTATTCAAATTGAGAAAAATGATTTACTCGTGCGCCAAAGAATTGAGAGAATTTTTACCAATGGGCAAACAGCTCGAGGGAGAAAAGTCGTACATGAAACACAGAGTTGGCATTGTATCTCGCGAGCTTGTGTATCGTCGAGAGTTCCGGAGTTCCGTCGGAGAATTCGAGGCAGTGTGTGCCATATTCGTTACAAAAATATAGTAAATTCTCTATTAAATACGTGGACCATGCTCTCGGTCTATTACTCTTGATTAAGTGTATCGCGGAGGCATGCCGAGGCATTGCAGACATTTCACGATAACAGACGTTGATTATTATATACACGAGTGCGAAATCGGAGTAAAATGAACTACCGAGAATATAAATATAATAAATTACAACTTGCAAATGACTTCCTCGAAACTCGAAGTCTCAATGAGTTCTTTGACGATCAACGATTTTTTTTTCAAATACACGTCTCTCGTACGGGGAGTTGGGAGACGTTGGCGTTCCGACTTTGGCATCAAAATTGGCAAAGACGAGGGATTTTTACGACAGCCAAAATTTCATCGATTATTATTATATACACGAGTGCGAAATCGGAGTAAAATGAACTACCGAGAATATAAATATAATAAATTACAACTTGCAAATGACTTCCTCGAAACTCGAAGTCTCAATGAGTTCTTTGACGATCAACGATTTTTTTTTCAAATACACGTCTCTCGTACGGGGAGTTGGGAGACGTTGGCGTTCCGACTTTGGCATCAAAATTGGCAAAGACTCGAGATTTTTACGACAGCCAAAATTG
The DNA here is from genome assembly GCA_959613375.1 of Heteropelma amictum. NCBI lineage: Eukaryota > Metazoa > Arthropoda > Insecta > Hymenoptera > Ichneumonidae > Heteropelma > Heteropelma amictum. The sequence continues at coordinate 3,749,177 of OY390720.1, read as the reverse complement.
CATCGATTCCATGCAATTTGTTTTTCTACACACGTGACACCGTGAGAATATTTGTTCAAAGTTCAATCGTCTTCCAAGTGTTTAATCGTTTCCTATTAATTAACTCACGGGGATAGGAGCACCCATCGAGCATGCTTTGCCGAGTCAGCGAGGCGTTCCAAAAAGTATTTTAATCACAGCTAACTCGAGAATGTTTCTCTCTGCTGACGTGGACAGTTGCCAGTCGCAGGCGCTGACTTATTTCATTTAGGTGCGAATTTCATTTTATTTTCCTACGTGAAAAATGAGATCCTCTGCAACTTTGCGCTCTGCTGAAACAAATAGAAAAAAGAAGAACATTTTGCGCGAAAAGAGCGGAACGATTATTTCCGGCGTTGAGAACGGAGAGAGAACAAGCGCGGCGGGATTCACTCAGCCGCAAAATAAAATTCGCTCGGGGAATTCCGGAGGGAAAAGACGGAACGAAAAGGAATCTAACCTCTCTTTTTGCTACATCTTCAATTCTGGATAGTTTTTTTCTCCCCCCCCCGTCGCTCGAATATCAATTAGAGGCGGGATAATAAAAGAGCGGCTCGAGTTTTTGTTGAAACCCGCGCGTATCGAAGCCCCGTCCATTCGACGTGGTCACTGCGCCAGCATTACGACGTCGATGACGTACGTCCCCGCAAATTCATCAGCAAAAAAGACACTCGTTGTTCGGATCGAACGAACGGACGAGCATGTAAAATTAAGTTGACGCAAGTTCGCATTTAACGTAGGCAAGGCTTGCATTAAAGTTTTGTTACGTTTCAGAGCGAGTTCCACGAGAGCCGGAAACCGTCCGTCATCATATTTTCCAAGGGTATATTCTCTCTTCTTCCGAACCGTCCACCATTACCCACGCTCGTTCGTGCATACTTTTTTTTCTTTCTCCAACTGAAATTTCTTCGTCAAGACCCTTCGGACCGCCGGAATTCTTCTTTATCCGCGATGAAAACCGAAAAATCGCGTGCTTTGAGAAAAATGACAAAAATCGACTTTCTCAATTTACAATTTTCTTTTTTTCGGTAAAGTATTCACGAACCATCCGTAGTTCGGGAGAACGCTTAAGGAGACTGCCAGATCCGTTCCATTCGAACGATTTTTCGATGACACTTGCGCTCGGCGAAAAAAAAGCAATTTTTTTTAGGTGCTTTCGACCCTCCGAGTTTCGCTCTTCCGCTCATCGGTAGATCATTTAATACGCTTGTACGATGTTTCAAAGGATGTTTCTCGAGTTCCACAGGCTCTTCCACGTAGAGTGGCAGGCGAGATGTGCCTATTTCTATTCTGCCTATGTGAAGAACTATTTTAAGGTAGATCCCGAGTGTGCGGGAGTTGGCGAAACTGAGAGGAGAAAAGAGAAAGACGTTGCACAAAAAGAACTGAAAACATGGAGAAATGGCCGGCGGGATTAGAGCGAGATCTTTATTGCCTCGGTTGAATTCGCGAGAGCCCTGCAACGGACTCCCATCCATCAAGTACCGCGAATGTTTTCAACTATACACATTTTATTTTGCAGCATTTTTCCATCCCTCCGACTCGCCCATCTCTTTCTCTTTTTCCCTCTGCGGCTGCAGCTTCGTACTCGACCTACAAAATCCCACGGAATTTCGCATCTCGCGCGCTGAGACTTTGCAAACCGAGCGAATCTTCGAGTATAATTCGAGATCGGCAGGAACGAATTTGTATACTCTTCTTTGTTTTTTTTTTTTTTAATACCACAACCGAGAAACTCGAGACCGGAGTGATTCACAACGCAAACACAGCCTCTGGGTAAAGGGAACTGGGACACACGATGCGAATCATCGAGAGTTATTTAAAGTTCGCGGAGTTCAATGCGGATGGAAAAATACGGAGATGAAAGGGCAGGAAAGAGGGGGGGGGGGGGGGGCTCGATAATTATGTAAATTGTCGAGAGTCAGGGTCGCTTTTTTGTGCAAATTCGTAGGCTGTATTGTCAGCCGGATGGTATTTATTTCAAGCTTTCTTGTGCTCGTTAAGGTACATACGTACACGGAAAATGGGTACAGATGTGCGTGTAGTAGACGGGAGACGAGACTGCGAGTGCTCGTTACAGACGCCGCGAGCCTAATGACTGTGTTCGTCCGCGGTGGATTTGCCGCAATTCGCGCTCTTCCGCGACACCCGTACGGAGCACATGTGCCATAAACTCTCGGCACTTTCCTCTCTTTGTGCCACTCGGCCGAACGGAGAGCGGCCTTTCTGTGAACCCGCAGGATCAAACTTGCGTCATTTTCATCGCGTGACTAAGGCGATTATTCGCGATTCGAGTTTCCGAGGAGAGAGTAAAAATTACGAAAGCGTTTATAAATGCAGCGATGATGAACCGTGATGCGCCGGACGGAGATAAGAGAAGGAACGAGCGTTGTATTTTTATCGATTATTTCATCGCACCGATTGGCTCTTTTGTCTCGTTTAATTCACGATTATTGCCCGAAAGATCTCAGCCTACGTCGGACGTTCATCATTTTGTACGGAGATGTACGGTTGCTTGGAAAACGGGGGATCGTCAGGGAGGAGGGATCGCGATTTTTTTTCCCGTTTTTCACACGCTCGGGCACCGTTCAAAGTCCGCACCCCCAGGGTGCAGGGTGCCCTGTAACGCGCAACACATGCGCGCCAGTGCAGCATCCCGTAAAAGCGTCTTCTTGCTTTTTTTTCTCGCTCCCGATGTTTTACGCACAAGCCTGTATGTACATATAGTCAGCGGGCGTTTTTCTTTTTTTTTTCAAAGTTGAGACTCGTTTTTTTATCGCTCCTTCCGTCGACGAGCGGCGATGCGCAGCGAGAAGAAAAAAGGACACGAGCGTGCAACGTTTCGTCGTTTCGCGGGCAATTCCCTCGAACCTCTCCTCTCGTAATAATATGTGCAAGCATGAGAAAGAAATCTGGACTGAATTCGCGAGCGTTCCGCGCGTCTGCGAATCTTCCTCGGAGGAAGGACCCCGTTTTCTCGGAAGCATAAATCTCGTTCATGCGGTACATACTAATATGAAGTTAATTGTATGTTCATATGTGCATACATGCATGTACGCGTAATTCAGGCAGATTAGACACAGTAAATCTATCGGAGAGCGAGCTCCATCGACCACGAGATAATTACGCTTGGAAGTAATCACGTTAATTGGTGAGTTCTCCGTAGCGAAAAAATCCTCGCGATGTTGTATCGAAGCGGGCCGAGCCTGCAATTCCAAAGACGCGACACTTAATATTTTGTCGTACGAGAATGTGAGTTTGTCGATAATGAAAAAAAAAAAAAAAAACTGCACGATTATCTTCGACCGTAAAGTGGTTTGCGAATTTATATTTCGAGTAAATCAAATTTTTATAAAAACGCGGTGCGAAATGCCGCTGGGGGTTGATTATGTCACGTTTCAATGCCAACCGGAAGTAGTTTGGACAGATCGCTGCAGGCGCGAGATTGGCCGGCGACGTGAGTGGAAAGAGGGTTGAAGGTACAATTGCAGCGAGGAAGATGCGATTGCAAGGGGTAGAAAATGCGTGTAATGTCGATAACACTCTCGATAACATCGTCAGACGTTTAAAGAGAAAAACAAACGACCCTATCGGTGTCTGTCAGCTTGCCGAAAGATGCTGGGATGAGAACGACGCAGGGGTAGGGGGATGAGTCAAAATTTAAGCTCTCCCAGAAACTTCTCTTGAGTTTGTCGCGGCGGTACTCCTGGGTATAAAGAGCACTTGAATGGTAAAACCGTGGGTGGGAATTCGTGAGAATGGTGGTTGGTAACGGAGAGTGTAAACGAAGAGGATTCCCAAAGTATAGAGGTGTATATACAGGGGAGGGTGAAGCGATGGGAGGAAGGGATGATTTTAATTCCCTTAGAGACGAGAGAGTGTGCGAGTGAGAAAAAGAGGCGGGAAAGTAGAATAAACAAACGCGAGAAGAATAAGCGATGCGGAAGCAAACAAGGATTTTGAGTGCAGGGGCGAACCCCCACACACACACACACACACACACACACATATTTATTTATCCGCTAAAAACCTACCTCGTCCCTTAATTACTTAATTATCCTCCGAGCACGAAATCCCAACTCTTTACCTTTCCACTCTGTGCAAACTTTCGTTTCTATCTATTGTTTTTCAAACATCCGGCGGAACGCTCGGGCGTTGAGCAAAAAGTTGTTTGTATGAAAATGCTGAAGACCTCGATCGAAGTTTACGAAAAAGAACATATATATACGAATTCCGATGAAGCTTTATCGCCCCGTATTTTCGTTCGAGTTGGTTGCAAACGCCGGGGGATATCGCGGTTATCCGTGGAAACACGAGCGACTTCCGGATGTTCAGGGATATCGAAAGGCTGCTGTGGGTCACGAAGATGGGAGGCGATTAATTAATTCGTTCGTTTTTTTCATATTCTTGAATTTTTATCAGTGGTTTTTCTAGGGGTTTTTACAGAGCAGTAATTGTTGTAATATTTTATTGTTGCTGAAATAATGTCGGGTATATGTACACTCTTGATGTATGATACATTTTGGAATTCTCCACGACGCCTTATGATCGCACCCGCTCGGCGAAATTTAGAAATTTCACGCCAGTTAAGAACTTACAAATTCTCGCGTCGTTTTATTTCGCTCGTCAAGTTTTCCTGTACTTTTTATTTATTTTTAACTCGATTACTATACACAGCGAAAGCTATACGAGCGCGATAAAATAATGGAGAAAGTTATGCGGAAACTTCAAGTTGGTAAACTTTTATTTTGTTTTCCAAAGTCGTTGAAAACGATCGTGCTGAAATTATCATTCATCAACGTCGATGTTACATGGTTAACGTGGTATGAAGAATGTAGAACGTCTCACAGTGATCAGAGCGAAAATTTTCGCAATTATTTTTGTGGAAAGGGTTTTTTTTCGAAATTATACAAATGGCGTTATTCGCTTCGTACGTGTTATCCTTCATCGAGCTTTCAGCGGATTGGCCGAGTTCGTGCTAACCGGCAATAAGGATTTGTCGAGTAGGAAGAATATTTAATCGGTCTGCGATCGATGAGACGTTGAACAAAGACAAATTTGTGTATACACTCGCGAATCCTGAAGAGAGAAATTACGAGAAAAATATCATGTCCCAGATGAGCGATATGCTCTCTCAGCTCCGACGAGGGAAATTGTCGACCATCAACGGGACATACGCGTTGCGTTACAGTTAATTCGGGGCAATCAATGTTAAGTGAGTTGTTACAGCATATAAAATATCGTATTCTTTTCTCTTTCTTCAAATTCTCCTAATTGTTGCCTTTCATGTTTATGTTTTAATTGGATGTACGATTACAAAGACTCGAGCTTTGAAAAAATATTAAATAAAAACAAGACCGTCTATTTCGCTGTTCTCGACGAAAACGATGTTCGCGTCCGCTAGATGGCTCCGCGCGATCGCTGTCTCCCAAGCGAACCCTAGCGTCCTCGCTTATAAGGCACGTGTCCCTCGACGTCATAAACTTTTTTTTCTCATCCGTGAACACCAAATAGACAAAACAATCGTCAAATACTTTATGGGCGAAGCTTTTTTCATGTCAGATTCTCTTCTTTTGCATCTTTGCCCAGCGTTTTTCATTGATTCGGAAAATTTATGACAATGTCAAATATGCAGAAATCATGGCGGCAGTATTACAAAAAAAAAGTTTATTGCAAATGACGTAGCGAAAACTATGCCTGGCAAAGTCCGTTCTGATATCCGTTCGTTCTGGGGGATTTTCGTTGAATACTTTGGCTGCTTATAATTACAAGTATACGGGGAGGTGTATATGCACTATGCAAATATGTACACATATGCCTGGGATTTTACGCTGGCTGTTCCAGACCGTAGTATAAGCCGATTAAATTCAAGGAGCAGCCAATTATGAAACCTAATTAGTCAGACAAGCTAGTAGACATCGCAAGTTCATTAAAGGTGCGACTATAGTGCAGTCGGTCGGATTCATAAACTCACAAGTACCGCCATCCGCCTTTTCGTTCTTGTCTCGGCCATTTCTTTTTGTTCTCTCGCTAATCACTTTTCAGGACGTTCATCGAACCAGGGATAGAAGAAATAAGAAGGATTTCAACCAGCAAAGTTCAGCTTCTCGATAAAAAAACATTTATTACAATTATTCACGACGAAAATACTAAAAAATTCAAAAAGATCGATCGACGTGAGAAAAATAACTAAATTCGCTTGGAAGCTGAAACATTTATCATTCGGGGATCTATTGCGAGCATTATTCCAACAGCAATCAAATAGAATGAAAAATCAATCCAAGGTTTTTCGCCAAAACTCTTACGGCGTTTTGAATCTTTTCTTTATTTTGAAAAAATAAAATTTCAAGATATGTAAAAAGTATCGAAAAAACTCGAGCACATTAAGAAAAACAAAACAGAGATCGCTTGGTTCCACCATTTTTTTTTAACGATTCTTTTCTGGCGTAACGTCCGCCATATATCCTCAAGATAATATCCCATCCGCAAGCTACTTTACTGAAAAAATGTTACAAATTTACGCCAACGATAAAGAAAAACAAGCTCTCCAGCTGATGATAAAAAAGAGGTCTTTTATCGCAAAAAAAAAACGTGGGATCAAATGCAGCTTGTGATATATATCGCTCGTCTGTCCCAAACGTTAATTCGCCCAAGTCGCGATGAATCACTGCATTCTTCTCCTGCTGTGCTCATAACGTGCTCTCGGAACACACATCCTTTTATCCAACCATATGTGAGCCTCCACAAATCATTTTAGATTGTAATAAGCTTGTGTATGTTCGCTAACAGAGAGAAAAGAAAAATGAATATCCGCATGATACGTGCGTACACGTAGCTTCAGGACAATGAGATATGAACGTACACACATGTACACATGTACACATGTACAACTAACTATACATCCTTAGATGAGCCGTTGGTTCTCTGAGGGCACATCTGTGCGCTCTCACCATCGACATAATAAAACGAGATTCAAATGCCTCTGAATTTCGATATAGACACGAAGCACTCTGCACGAAGCGAAATGATTTAAGCATGAGACCATTTTTTTCAGAGCCCTCGAATTCTTCGATGAGGCAATCAAGCAAAAACAGTAAATTCAATACAAAAAAAGTAAGGGATGGATCAATCGAAGCTAGGCTCCTTCCGGTTTATTTTTCATCAACGAGCTGCACGGAAATATAATATCTTGCGTTGCAATTTTTCCTGACCGACTTTTTCGCGATTCTTTCGATTAATAAACAGAGATTTGATAAAAAAAATGTCACAAAATGCGGGTACTTTGAAGAGGAAATTTGAGAATCCGTCTTACTCGATGTTTTCATGTTACGACCGACGTTGGCCAATTAAAGTTCCCCGAGAAATTCCTCCGACCAAAAAAAGTCATTCTTTATTCACACACGTATGAACAATAAAAAGTATACGCGTGTGTTCATGTATATAAGTTTGTCGTGGCGACCAGCATGATCACCGAGTGACGCCCGGGATGATCGATTATCGCGTAGTCTCTAAATTTTTTTTCCTTCGCCTCCCCGCACTTTTGTACACTCGACGTTGATGCGTTAAACGTAGGCTCACAGTTCCAAACCACAAATTTTCGATTACCCGCAGATTCGCGTGAGCCACCTTAAGGCAATACACGACCTCTGAGAAAGATCGATTTTTTCATGGAGTCATCGGGTCAATCGATATTTATGCCTTTTTTCCATGGATTCAGCCGATTAACGGTAAATTAGATTACTTCCTCAGTTCTGCCACGGCCATTTGGCAAAGAAAGAAAAAGGATAATCAACCAGTTGCGCAAAACGAGAATTTATGGTGAATTGACTCGAACGAATTACACCGATTAATTCGTCGGGAGCTTTAAACCGTTGATTCGATAATTGGAAAATCAACGTGGCCTGCTTCGACAACGCTGTGTTATTTTGCTTCGGGAATGACGTCCTAAAAGAGGAGCCTTTCTCTAGAAACGAATTTTTTTTTATCAACCCCTGCCATGTCACGATACATCATTGTGCTGTAAATTAATGCAAAACTTAATCAAGCGGAACGACGGTATGTGATATCGTTACTGAGAGGGTTCCAGTGTGCTCCACCAGGGTGCTCTCTTTGCTCAGCTACGATAGTGCAGTGGGCAAACTTCGTTACAATCAACTGTAATTTTCGTGAGAATTTCCGTATCAGGTCGTATCCACACTGGGATGAACATCTGCATGCGGTATTAGGCACTTCCGCAACGCTCTCTGTGCGATACATCTCGAAATTCAACGAAGGGATGAATTCGTTCAATTTGTTTCGCACGCTCGACGTATTTCAATTTTTCATCGAAGTTATTTATGAAAAACGATTATTAGTATTATTTATTATCGCTTTTATCGCTGTATTATCATGTCGCTTTTCCATTTTTCCGATCAGCAGTCTGATTATCAGATTCTAATTATAAAAAGTTTCACATATCGACTGGATCTCATTATCCGACCGCAATCTTCGCCTCTTTCCGGTCTGGACGCACCACTCGTTGCTGAGATACTTTCGCGCGATACTCGTTTTGAGAAAAAAAAGTTACGATCGGTATTTCAATTGGAAATTCATTAACGAGGAAAATGATATTCGGAATCCTCGAAAGCTTCATTAATATTTTGCCTAATGGCACAGTTTAACGAGGTTTTCTTCTACCTTATACGCAAAGGTATTGGCGTTAATTTTATTCTCGACTTGAGCCTCGATAAGTAACTGTTAATTGCAGCTACAGAGAGACTCGCCGGTTTTGTACAATTACGATCGTGTTTAATTTCAAAGCTGTTTTTATTTACGATCTTTTGAATAACTCTCATCCGTACGTAAAATACTTGTTACGCTCGTCGCAGAGCCTTTTCAAAGGTCCGTTCTTCGACAGTTTCAGTGCGAATATTAACGAACTTATCGAAGGAATAATTCATATTTATACAGTCGAAAATATTCGTTTAAGTTGGCGTTAATTCCATGCAAATAAAATTCAGCTAATATCAAACTTATTCTGATGGAGCAGACACGATCGTGTTGATGCACAAGGCGAAGACTCGGGGTAGTTTAATGGGGATGAGGTTGATGGCCACTCTAAACTGAGAAGTTGGCTAACGGGTATGCGATCACTCTATTAATAGAAATCTACGATGGCGTAATAAACGATCATTGTATGTGCCGTACAAACCATACACGTTGTACGTGTATCTGTTAAATTGATAATACGGTTGTTTGCTGCGTCACAAAGTTTCCCCCAAGTTCCCAAAACTTTTCGATACAATCTCGTTAGCGGACGGGTGAGGTGACGGGGTGATTCTTCATTCAAAATTTTGAATTTTCAGCAATTCAGCAACGATATCACGAAAATTGTTCAACGAAATCAACATTTTCGGAATAATCAAAATTCAGATATGTTAATTGAGACAGTCGAGGATGAACGGAAAAGCACAGCCAACGATGTTTTATCCAGGAAAAAAAGGGCTGAGAGAAATCTTCGTCAGTTGATTTCGCGTGTCCTATTTCGACATCTGATCGTCAAGTCTTTTTCACGTGCACGAAAATTCTATGAAATCGTTCGTGAACCAGACCAGCAGCCAATGTGCGACTCTTTTCGTATCTTTTGTGAAAAAAGGCATCGCTGAGCACGCACGAGGCTGATGGAACGTAAAAAAGTGGAACAGAAAATACCTTAAAAAAAAATCGTTTTATCCTGCCGCAGGATCAAAAGCGAACGGTTCGCGCAATCCTTTGACTTTGAAGCTTCGTCATGGCTTGACTCGCTCTATAGTCGCTTGCACATGTATGTCCTCCATTGATCGCTTTATCCGAACAACCAAAAAAATACCATCAAAGCTGATATAAAAGCTGATGATAAACGTATATATATTTTTTTTTTTTTCGAAGGAACGAACATTTTTCGGATATATCCCACTATATACACAAAATTCAATACAGCCCGCGTATTTTCTTGAGTAAATACGATATTTAAATAAAACTAACACAGCACGGAAGGGTGGACTTTTACGTGAAGTTTATTGTAACATTATAGACTGTTTTTTTTTCTACAAATACATCAGCAATGAATTTTAGTACGCCAAATATTTTCAAGACATTCCAGCTGCTTTTGGAAGTGAATGAAAGACTCCAGAAGTCACGGAAGTCTTGCAGTTTGTTTATTCATATTTCTTTTGCGTTTTTTTTTATATATTCGTACGGAATTATTTAGCCTAGAGGGTACAAAGTGTCGCTTTCGTCTCCTCTTTTAAAGTGACAGCAAAAAGCCTTCTTATCGGGTTCACGCAGCTTTTTTCCACCTGGGTTCTCTTCTTCTCTCTCTCTCTCTCTCTTTCTCTCTCTCTCCAATCTTGCTCACCCTCTATAAACACTTAAGAGAACGTCGAAGGTCCCGGTGGCTTTCTGGTACGGAGATAAAAGAGGAGCAAGTTGTTCTCCGGGCAAGTTTTTTCTGTGCCAACGCTGATGGCACAGACGCGAAGAAAAAAAAAAGGATCGTAAAAACTTTTTGAAAAAAACTTGTCTGTGCTCGCGGTGCCTACTTTTTTCACGTTTTGCAAAACTAGCCCGATGATACTAACCGTCAACGAACAAAAGGGGCGTACATCAAATAACTCATTCGTTGTATAATTCGCATACGCAAGTTATTAACTTTTCGGAATTTTTTTTTTCTTTACGCTCATGCTCATGACTCTCGGACCATTTTTTCCCCTCATTTTTTTATTGCGTTCTTTCACCTTTTGCAACTTTGTGCCACCTCTGAAGCACGGTACACGAGCATCCTCTACGAGAGAAAAGGGGTGGGGTTTTCGAACTCGTAGTGCGCAGCGCCAGCTACCGCCGTTAATGCGAGGGTTGCGACTCGTTCTCGCTCGTTTCGCAAATGAGCTTTTTCACCTCTGTACACAACACGGAAATCCACGAAAGCCGGGTAATTTTGGCGTCGGGCTATCCTGAGAGAAAAATCATCCCTAAATACTACACCGGTTTAAACACAATGGGAATTAAGCAGATCTCGCGGAGACAACGGAGATTACCATTTTTACACCCGAGAACTCGCACTGCTATTCTTTGAATTTGAATCAAGCTGGTTTTCATTTCACGTGTACGATCCTGACAAATTTGGTTCCGCTTTCTTACGATACCTCTTTCTTTCATTTTTAAAATGAATTATTTGGTAAAAAAAAAGAAAAACACGTCGGATTCGAAAGAAAGAGGGAAAAGATCGTTCTCCGTAGGCTCATGCTTAAGCTTCTGGGAAATTTTTAATTTTCGCGGTGCATTTTGGTGTACAAAGACCGATATGGAAATTGAACGTATTTATCGAAGGGATGAAAGACGAAAATTTTTCGAAAAGGAAATAAGAAATTGATTTTCGGAGCAGCAGAGAAGCAACGGCGGGAGAAACAGCAGCCTGCGAATATTTGTGTTACTCTTGCTGTATGTCTATAAAATAAACAACCAAGGGATCTTTGTGGCGATGATGGCGGCGGAATACGCTGTGTATAAGAAAAAATAACATTTTCGTTCTATTTCGAAAGAACGAAAATCTTACGGCATCTGGTGATCACGCAGACTCCGTGCGCGAAGCTCGGTGGTGTTCTATGTACATAAGCAAGAGAAAAAACATTTTCTCTGTACACAGTTGATCGCTGATGGATAAACCAGTGTGGGAGTTTACATTAACGATTGTAGAAAGATATCTGGTCGTAATAATTCGAAATTCTTCGTTTTTTTTGCGTGACCAGAGTGTAACGAAAAGGGAAACACGCTTCGAGCGTCTTTTTAGAAAATTTGAAAAATAAATTGGTAGACAAATATTTCGAAATATTCCAAAGAGCCTCGAAATGGAGTCGATGTATCATTGAAAACAGATAAAGAAAAATCGTATTCCGATAATGAGCTCTATTATTACCCAGAAGATTCCATTCAGAGCTATCAGCAGTCAAAAGTCGACGAGCGATAACAAATTTTTTTTATTCTATTTTAATACCGACCCCTCCTTCACAGCGAGGATGAATGAAAGAAATCACGAGGGAGATAAAACGGTTGGCGCCCGATGAAATTCATTTTCATATGTGGTCAATGTATATTCATGTGCTTCTGTTAATTTTTCCCATATACTCCACCAATTGTAGTCAGAATTAATTGACATTCGAAGGATACAATTTCTCCTTTTTTTTCCCTCGTAAAATTACGATTGCTGGCAATAAATCTCGGTGCAATGGAAAAGAAGGGAAATGAATTTTACGTAACACCGAATTTCCGAAATCCGACGAAACGGTGGTTGACTAGATATATCACACTTCTCGTCTGCTTTCATTACGGTTGTCTGGGTCTTTTATACAGGAAACGGAGCGTTGCAAAAGGGCTCTCTACATCCCTGTATGTTTAGCCCGCATCTGTGAGAAATGTTAGATTCGCCAAAGCGCAAAATAAACAGCCGGGTATATTTATTTATATACACACACATCCGATATGCTCCTACAGCCGAATAATCCGGTTACATCGATGTGTTCGTTCATGAATAAACCGTTTCTGATGCCTCGCCCTTTCGGGGGTGTCACCAGCGAGATTCTCGGTTGGCCGAGCCTCGTCCATATATAACACCGGGATGTCAACGACCCTTTTTCTTTTACGAGCAGAAAGTTGCTTTTGTCGAGAACGAATTTTCTCGCGTCGATTTATCGTCATTGAATTTTACCTTTTCGATATTCCTCTCATACGTTATTTTTTCATATTCGCTACGTGCAATTTATATACAAGAAAGACATACAGTGTGGTTACCTCGGATAACAAGCCAAGTGGACAAATAGCGTCTTCGAAGTAAAATTGAAATGAAACATCGAAGAAAATGCAATTTCACGGCGGAGCATGATCGAAGGCCTTTGCATTTTTTATTAAACATTTTCGCAAGCCTGCGAAATATCAATAGGATTTAATGAGCGTAGTTTCGAAAAGAAAACGAGAAACTTGGATCGAAAAGCTCTCCAGCAAAGTTTGTCGGAGTGAAATTTCGTACAAAGCTCACCAGCTGCGAGTTCATTAACAAAACTTATCCGTTAACGAATTAGACTTGAGAAAAAGAGAATATCGTTCGCTCCGCCTGAGATCCAGCGATTTTATGAAATAACGAAACTAATTAAAAAGGCCACTGATTAAAAAACGATTGAGAAGATGTGGGTATACGAAACATCGTAAGGAGAGGTCGAGGCGAGGGGGAATCGTTCGGAGGCAATCCGAGAGAGTCGATTTTATCATTGCAGCGAACTTATAATACTTATTTTATGTGAACGATACGCTCTCTTTGCTCTATAATGAGCGGACAGTGGCCCCTACTGTTGCGAAGACAATTGTTACTCTGTTCTCAATGCTTGCCTCTGATCAGCTCGTGTGAGTTTGGCGTTTCGATGACTGCTGAGGAGTTCCTTCGACAGGAAACGTACGATAATGTACCGGAGAACCTATAATTCAATCGTCTCGTTTGCTCGCTTCTATTCTTTTTTTTTCGGTCATCGAAAAGCTCGCCAAAATGAGAAGGGTTTTTTTTTCAACGAGAGAAATCGTTCGTGTGTGCGAGGATGATTGTATATACCGGGTTTGCCAAAATTCGATGTTAATAATTCAAAGTTGAATTCGGGATGACATTTCGAAAAGAAATGTTCTTTAGTGCTTTTTCGTACGACCAAAAGTCAACGAGTTATTAGCCGTCAAAGTTTGAGCCTATCGGACGCGCGTTCTCCCTGCTCCAGCGGCAGCACGCACGTCCTATTGGTCCGACTGTATCAATTTGTAACTCAACGAGGATTTGTCGGATCAAAAAATGCTCAAAGACTTTTCGACTTGGAATTTCATCGCCAATGTTGCATCAAATTTTCAGCATTGAGTTTTGAAATACCCTGTATATCTGTAGGTATATTGAAACACAGGAGCGTTGTAATATTTGAGTATATACTTATCCTACCTATCGGGCACTGAGAATCAAAAGAGGGACACGGTTTTACCTTGTAAAATACACCAGTTACGCCGTTTCATTTTCCATTTGTCTACCTCGAATGGACCATTTCAAGTTGGAGCACGAACGAAACAAAAAAAAGGACAAACTAGCCAGAAAAACCTCGGTGTGCGATGCTCGCAATCTCCCTTCGAACGTACCACCGGGGTGGGTTCTAATAAAACTTGAAAGCTGTTCTCCAACAGCTCATACGTACGTGCTCAGTGTCGACAAGCGAGCGCAATCGTTCGCCATCTCTCGTATTCTTTCTCTCTCTACCATTCCGACGAACTTTTGTTATTCATTTATTTAAGTGCTCGAGTAATTATGTTGACATCATTCTACCAAAATGCGAGTGTTTGCAATATCGAATATCGAGGCTTTATTATACCACAAATGACATTGAATAAAAGTGTCGAATGATTTTTCTTATTTTTTCTATATAATTTTAGCAAGACTCGACGTCGTAATTAAAAATTACGATGCGTTGTATAAAACATTTTTAGATATAAAAATGAAAGAAAAAATATATTTCGCAAGACGAAGTGTTATATCGGATAAGAATGAGCTGTTTTAGTAAAGTGATATAAATAAATGCTTTGGTCTCACAAAGCCAATAAAAACTATGTCGCGAGATTTTACTTTCAAACTGGTTTGTGCTTTATAATGGATTGAAAAGCTATTTTTATAAAAATGGAGTTCAAGCCTATTCCTTTCTTGGTCAAGGGTTGAGAATCGAGTTCGATCGAGAATCTTTTCTTGCTTGCATTGTTATATGTGATGCATTTTGACTCTATGCTCGTCCTGGTCACGTAGACTATGTACGTGTGGGCTATGTGTATTATTATGGAGTCCGAACCGTCTGCCGTCCATCTGGCTCGGTTTATTGGAACGGTACAGTTTATATTGCAACGGTACATACATGTACTCGAGCTTCTTCTATATTTCCATCGCTCTCTCTCCTTCTTTCTCTCTTCCTCTCTCTCTCTCTTACTGTTGCAAAGTTTGAATCCACCTGCACCCAACATGGTCACATGGAAGAGAGACCGTACACTGCAACGAACCACCCGCATTCGTGTGACGTACCGAGCACTTATTTATTCTCCACCGTACACGTGCCAAATGCAATAATAATACGACGTCTTCATATCTCCCTCGCCGAGGATTATTTTGACAAAAATCTGGAAAACTTCGGGCGATTAAAATCAAACATGGTTCCCCGTTGATGAAACAAGTTTAGAAAGTAAAACGAGTTTCATTGAAAGCAATATGAAAACGTTGAAAATTCAACGACAAAAAATGGAATGCCCGTCCGATCGATCTCTGATTCGTGTCGTGTATTTCAAATGGAAAATATCGGGGTTTTATCGAGATAACGAAAAAAAAGATATCGTTAATGTATATGAGAATTTTCAGAGATCTTATCGCGATCGTCGTATTAGTCATTTTTGAAATTCATTGTTTTTCCTCGTGAGTTTTATTCGCAACGATTATCGTCGAGAGGATAAACTTGGTTGCGGAATATATGCACCTACGACATGATCGATCCCACACAGAAATTATGAACGTCGCGAAAGGAAGTCTCGGATGATTGTTACCGTGTGGGATGCGAAAACAAAAGTTTAAAAATCTGTTTAACAACGAGAGGCAGAGATACTCATCTGTGGTACAGCCTACTGAAGGACCGCTCGTGGGTCGGGACTGTTAATCGAGAGTAAAGTCCGTATAATAATAAAGACATTAACGACAATAACGTTGAATATTCATTTTTTACAACACTGAATATGAAGGTGTTCGTTTGTATGTCAGAGTTTATTTGTAATAATGAAATCGTTCTAATAAGAAGTTGACTTAATCGAAAAAATATCGCGCGATTGTTGTCGTGCTATTCGTCCCCTGATTGGTCGGCGAAAAAAGAATGAATTTCGTGGCAAAATTCCGTTTGATGCGCGCGTATGTTTTGTTTTTCGTTGAATTTGACTGTTTTTTTCCGTTTTCTCACTGAAATTTCGAGTTTTCGCGAAAAACTCGATAAGTTTTGTGATCGGCGGAAAATTTGCGATGGAACAGAATGTTGAACTATCGAAAATTCGAAAAAAAAAATTTCGACTCATTTTTAGCCACTTTTCCAAAATCGCTGAAAAGTCGATATTTCAAATGATCATAACTTCCTCCCTAATGAAGCTACATAGATTTTTTGGGGGTGTTTTGAAAAGCCCTGGAGTAGACTTAAACAATGGTGAAAGTTAAATGTCGATAGCTCGATTGCTTCACCCTCAAAATCGATGTTGAAAATCGGCGAAAAAAACGCAAAGGGGTATGTATGGGAAAATTGGCGAAAATCGATGGTCCTACTTTAAAAATCTGCCAAAAATCGAAAAATCAAGGTATCTACATGAACCAAACGGCATTTTGAAGCCTCAACAATTCCGAAGAGAAGAAGCACAAGTTGGAGTATCTTCTTCGAGGGGGAAAAAAATGGCAAACATTTTAGTGAACCAACTCAATCCAGCAAAAAAGTGCGAAAAATTTTGGATCGCAAAAATGATTTCTAATGGTCCACATCGATGTATTTTTTCCCGCTGATTACAAAACACACCGGTATTTCATCGAAAACCCAATATTTCCGTCCGAAAATGAAATAATACGAATTTTATCGATTAATTACTATTTTTTCATCGAAATATCAAGCTTTCGGGAAAAAGGCGGTGGGTTTCATAATCAGCGGGAAATTTCCGATCGAATAAACTTACTTTTCCACTTTTCCAGAATCGTCGAAAAGTCGAAATTTCAAACGATCATAACTTTGTTAAACGTCGATAGCTCTATTGCTTCAGCCTCAAAATCGATGTTGAAAATCGGCAAAAATCGATGGTCCTTCTTTAAAAATCTTCCAAAAAACGCTCGAACGATACGTTTTAGCTCAGGATTATTGCAAAAAAGAATGTCACACGCATTGTAAATCGCTGATGGAAAATATTAAACATGTCGAGGGCCGGCGCTGCGTTGGATTAAAAAAAATATCACGGATGTCTGAGCGATGAGCGCGAGCTTAAAAAAAGAGAGAAAGAAAACCGTGCGCTTCCCGTGGCCGTACAATAAAACCGATTAAAAGCTTCAATAGAGAATTTATCGAGTACCATTGCCCAAGCATTGAGGGATTTAACACATTCGAGCTCTCCCTGTGTGTCGCGTAAATATATAACATACGCATCGTTAAGCTCCCCCTTTCCGCGTTATCGAGAGAAATGCAGATCGTTCGCCATCGCAGCAATCTCCATTAAAACAAATGAGACGATCATCATGATTGTTGATTGAGATAATGCGTTATCGACAACCGTTTTAATTGTTCGATAACGCGAGAACGATCAGCTTTTCGTTTCGTTAATCTCACGCAAATACGATATTTTTTACATCCTCATTTCGCGCGGTATTTCGCTCCCACTTTTTGTACGATTGATTTCCCTTCGCTCCTCGGTCCAGCGGTTCATTTAAATACGCTACGCAACGCTTTCAACCGGTTGTTTCGATATCGATGTACATTTTCAATAGCTCATCAAACAAGCGTTTTTTTTTAGAAATAATTTATTCCGAGTTTGTATTCGCGTATTTCCAACGAGTTATTTCGAAATTTGTATGGAAACATATACCGACGGTTGTAGTTCCCGAAGGTGATTTTCCAAAGAGTATCTTTGAAAAAAAAGAAAGAAAATTCGGTTATTTGAATTCCGAGTCTTTCGATGCGAATAAAATGGTGTTTTTTTTCTCCAAATCTCGTTACAGGCGTGACAGTATGGTATGATAGAGAGTGAGCGAGGATCCCTGAAACCATGAAGCCCCTAGTCCTGACATTGACGCTTCTTCTGCCGTTCGTCCTTGGTATAACTCCCCAAGAAGATGACATCGTGTTCGAGGACACCGGGGAGGAGATGACATCGGTGTCTGCTGTCGTACATCCGAAGGAACATGTCGAAACTCCGAGGATTCGTACGGAGAAGAAAAGCAAGCATCGTGTCGAGAGACTCTGGGGCGTTCCAGACACCTCGATAATCGTCGGTCGCACTTTTAAACTGACGATACCGAGGGAAGCTTTCGGCGGAAGTATAGACCACTACGAGGTAAAATAATAAAAAAATATAAAGAAGCGTATGAACAAAAAAAAACAAAAAACCAGAGCGTAGGCTTGAATTGAAAAGTTTCAGGCGTCTTGCCAGCAGCCAAAACGCTTCTCCGTCCTCTCTGCTCCATATTTCTCTCGTCTTGAAGGCATCTCGATAAAAGTTTACCCCCTTTTCTATCTCAACCATCCTTGCGTACCACTTTTGCGCGCGAATATTAGCCAAGAATGATTGTACCGGATGCAAAATATAACATCGAGAACGCAACGAATTTTAAGTGGAAATTCCAAGGGGAGCAATGTTTCTACGCCTCTGATTGGCTGAACAGGGTCGATTGAAAACTCTGCAGCGATTGATGGCGTGAATTTTGGTTTTTGTGTATCTTTCTATGCACAATTTGAATCTCATCGCAAATGTGGGATAATCGGCATGGGGTTTTTAGACGAAACATCGAATGAAAAAGGCTTTTGATTGGAAAAAAATGAGTCGGTAGGCTGCGAAAGACGCTGGCTAGCTTCGTTGCCATAAAAATCGACGTAATTGTTCGTTTGATCGAAAGGTTCGTGGGAAAAACAAAAAGTCTCTACCTCGTTGGATTTATTGGGACGATGCTGCCTCGACGTTCCTCGGTGTCCCATCGAAGAAGGATGTGGGCAAGCATCACGTGACTGTGATAGCTCATGGGAAATACGGAGACGCAGCGAAGGATTCCTTCACCGTCTACGTCGAGCCTGAAAGGGTTGGCGAGTTGAAGCACAAAGATGGCAAGGTACGAAAACTTTTATGTATAATAAATGTCTATGGATATGTAATGCTATGCAAATTCGTATAAAGCGGATCAGAGAGGGCTCTCCGACTAATTAAGAAGGGTGCAACACACGCGATATCATAACACGCAATCGGCCTCGATGTTTGCGAAACGTTTTACGAAGCAGAATGAATATAAAATAAGCGATCGTTTTATAATGTTACGTTTGTGCTCTCGTCTTCTTCTTTTATGTTTGCCAATTCGGACACGCCATTAGAATCGCATACGTCACAATGACGGGACGACGGCTGTCGCATTTAAATCCCATAAACGAATTTGCCTTCGTAGACGATCCGGACGATTGATGCCAATTGATATTGCCCCTCTGTAGCGAGCAATATCTTTGGCCATTTAAAACAAACGGGCATCGCAGCCGGCGTGCGAAACGCGTAAAAAAATTCTCGGCCAAGTTATCGATCGACGAAAAATTCGGAATTCGACCAGAGACAAATCGATCGGTAATTCCAAAAAAGTTCATTGAGAAACAACAATATTTCAACAATGTTTTCGATGATTATAAAAATTATTACAATTTACCAAAAAAAAACATATTCGATTTATGAATTTTGTTGTCTCGGAGCTGACATCGTTCCTTTTCTTCGCTCGATGTATAAAATACGACGTTTATAGCCGACAAATTTAATTTCAAGATCGATTGAAATTTTTACGAAGATTTTTTTGTTACTTTGCTGTTTTTTTTTCATATTTCTTCGCGGGTTAATATCGTGCTGGATTTTTTTTTCTCAGACCCATTGCAAGGCGGGAGAAGAACAGACTTTGTACACGATTACGCTGTCGTCCAAGTTCGACGGCTTGAAACCCCTCAGGAAGGTCGAGGCTATTGAGAATCTCGCGCACTTCTTGAGGCTCCATACGGTTGGTACTACACATGCGGGACTTTAATGAACACGTCACTTTTAATAATCCATACGAATTCACAATTCTCGACTGTAATAGCCGCAGGAACGTACACGAACGTTGCATCGATTCGATGAGTTTCGAGGCAGTAAGACGCGGGTCCCATTGAAATTAATTAACCTCCATGGCTCTTGAATTCGTTCACTCGTGGCACGTGAAAAAAATTCGCCCTTTTTTCCAAACGTATATATTCATACACAAACATAATCATTATTCGATCAAATTCATTTGCAATTTTACCATAATTAGCACCGTAAAATATTCCTCAAAGATAGCAAGGTATTTTCGAAAAATACTAAAAATTATCTGTCCTCGATAATTTCAATAAAAATGTTATCAAATAAATGAATATTTGTACATATTAATTGGGGAGTATCGTGAGAGGGTAAAATGAGCAATTAACCAAATTTCTGTTTACCGAAATACAGTTCGTGATTTTCAATTCGTCATCGTCGAATCCGACATTTTTCATATCGCCGTTACGTAACAGCGGATAGGACGCTCTAGAAATTCGTTTTTCCATCCTTCGCAGAGTTCGTTCTCCATGCACTCGCAGAGCAGCAAGGAAGGAGCCCAGGACACGGCATTGAAGTCTCGCAAAGAAAAGCATTTGACGTCTATTCAGTGGCAGGTAAGTTTATAACGTCTGCGATGTTCCACTTGACACACTTTGAAGGGAACGAAGAAATTCGCAAAAATGTCACATACAGGGTGTCCTGAAATTGGATTTCGACGCATTTAAAGCCACATCGGCGATAAAATTCCAGGACGAAAAGTCCTTGAGCACTTTTCGATCCGACGAATGCTCGCAGAGCCATTGATCGATATAGTTGGGCCAATAAGGACGTGCGCGCTGCCGCTGGAGAGGGGAGAGCGCACGTTCGATTGGCCCGTTCTTCGACAATCAATAACTCGTTACGCGTTGGTCGTATAAAAAAATGCTAAAATACATTTCGTCTCGGAATTTCATTCTGAATCCAACTCTAAATTATGAACATCGAGTTTTTGTGTCACCCTCTATATGTACATGTGTATATGTATATACATATGTTATAAGAGGTTATGACAGCGTTGAGTAAAGTATACGGAAAAAATGTCGAGTCGAGAAGAATTCAGAGAGTGAACACACATCATGCTCATTATAATAGTACCAAGACGACGACGTTTTTCATCGTTCAACCGTACGATGTCGTCGTCTGTCGCATAAAAGCGAGTTTGCTCCGTAAATACGAAAAGATCATTTCCATCTGGTTTTTTTTTTTACAAAAATTCCACCACCCTTTTCCGCGTTTGTTTGTTTCCCTTTTTCGTCTCTTGAAAATTCTCGTACGCCCGAGAATATATCCATCGCTGTGACTTACTCATTTTCATATCTCTCGCGTCTCTTCGTAACCATAACGACTGCGATAAAACTAATCGGTCGAATCGACGGTATTTCGATGGATACATACTTTTTTTTCATGAAGTAACAGATTCGTGGAAAAATCTATCAATTTTACGATTTCACGATGATTTTTCAAAGATTAATTTCCCATTACAATTTGGCGGATAGCGATCTTATCAATCGATAATTGATACGTGAAAATACCAAAGTTATCTTTCATTTCGAGTTTTCGAGATTATGAAACTATATTGCCGAACACTTTTTGAGATATTTCAAGTTCATCAGTATTGCTCGTTCGATGGAACTTTTTTCGAAACCCAACCTCGAGACATGGTGTGGAAAATAATTTGTATTGAAAAAAAAATCCTCGGTTGTTAACCCTCAGGTGGGTTGTAACGGTCACGTATGGAGTCATCAATCGCAAATCGTCAAGCAAATACCGGATCAGATCGAGGATGGCACCCTCGCCGAGGTAATGCAAATACCGGTTATTCGTTGGAGCAACAAAAAAAGCGAGGGCAGCTTGCTGAGAGATCGTCGGGAGATCGGTTCGGGAGACTTTGGTAACACCGACGACACCGAGGAGTACGATTACGACGAGGAATACGACGAGTCGTACGACGATCCCGAGCGCGAAGAGGACGACGACGATACCGAGCCGATAACGGAAATGCCATCGAGAGCATACGTGCCAAACGCATCGGCTTCCAAGGGCGCTGAAACGGAAGCGGAACATCCGCACAGACATCACCACGGCGAAGAAACGGTAGGCTGGAAGGTGAGTCGTTAAAGCGGATCGAAAAAATGAATCATCTTGCATTTTTCCCACGAAATTTCGGAACAAAGATTTAAGAATGGAAGCGAGGTATTCAAGAATAAAGAAATTAAGAATTCCGTATCGTTTTTTGTAGATTCGTTAAAGTTCAAAGTGCAAACTTGTTGGAGACGGTAGCTAAAAAAGGAATCACATTGTGACTCTTTATTTTTTTACGAATGCAGGAGATGGAAGAGATCGACGAGCACGAGATAGTACCGTTGGTCAATCAAAAACTGGGCAACGGCGTGAACGGATCCTCGACGACGCCCGTCACGAGACCGGTGAGTAAAAGCCACTGTTTTAAACGTTTCGTCGATAATTGCTTCACGAGACGCGAGGAATTGTAATAAGCTTACGTTGCGGGCGGAAAAAAAAAGAAAAAAAAAGGAAACATCAAAAAATAATGACGCCGAACGATCGTTCTTGTCGTTTTGGTCCAAGAGGATCAATGCTTTCGAGGGATCCGTTACGCTTTGCCAAACAACGCATATTTCTCATTATTTTTTTTGCCTCGACATAGAATAGATCGCGAGCTTCTTTCATTCGCGAGCGTAATTGGAAATTTGCTATTGAAAAAAAAAAAAACGACCGACTGTGCCAAAAAAACAGCCATGTTGAGCTACGTGCGAACGAAAATCTCTGCAAAACGAACACTTTTTCTCTTACTCGAAATCGTTCGATGTAAATGGAAAAAAAAACGCTAAAACAATCAACGTAACTAACCATTTGTCTTCCTGTTGCCGTACATCTCGCATATACTAACAATTTCGCAGACAACAACCTCGCAAACATCAACGTCTAGTCCATCAAGCACATCGTCATTATCACCAACAACACCAACAACAACAACAACAACAACACCAACAGAATCCCTGCAATCTTCATCAACAACAATATTAGAAACAACAACAACAGAAATGCCTGCATCGACTTCCACGACTCAGTCGGTAACGTCGGAAGTGCCGGTAACAAATGGAGCTACGACGACGTTATCGGCGTCTTCGACGAGTCTGACGTCAACGCAGACGACGTACGTTTCATCGACGATGACGTCGACGATGGAAAGCACGAGATCCAACATGATCGAAGATACCTTGGATCGTTCGAATTTCATCAATTCCGAATACGATAATAATGATCGAGCGACGACGACAACAACGACGACGGAAAATATGACATTGTCATCATCGGGTGCACCGTCGGTAACGACGAGCCCGCAAACTACATATACAGGCACAACCGCCGTTGTTACGTCCTCGGAAAAAATGGAAACAAAGTCCACTTCCGGTGTCTATGCTAACGTTACGGAGGAAGAGGTAATGCTTGAAAAACGAGAAAAAAAACCGCTTCGTGCTTTTGAATTCACACCACATTGTAGATATCCAGATTATCGTAAATGTTTCCGTTAGCTTAGTTATCCTCTTATCGTTTTGTCCTTAATTCGTCTTACGATCGTACCGATGCTGAAAGCGCTGCTGTACAAAAAAAATAATGCCGCGAAAGCTTTGAGCAACCCGCGCCCGACAAGCTTGCCAAAAAACGCTAAACCCGATCTTTTTTCGTTTGCAGAAAGGGCGGAAATGTTCGAGTCGCGGACTCGATACATTTTCAAATCCCCGCAGTTTTTTTTTTATTCTCTTCCATCCTACGACAATGTCTATTTTTTCTATTGGGTATCGATAAAATTGATACGGTTTTTTCAATCTATTTTATTTCCCGAAACATTTTACGTTGTTTTTTCCTTCATTATTTTCGAAGGTACTTGCACAGATGACAAAAATCGTAGGCACGTATGAGATAATTTCACGAGGAATAAATTTCAGCTGGAAAAATCTGCATTCTTTCAGGATAAATAATCGAAATAATAATCGATTTTTTAACGATTCTTTGCAAATTGCTTTCGGTACATAAACGATGTTTCGCACGATTATTTAGCCAACGGAAACCACGGAAGTGCCTACGCCTCCGAGCACGAGTCCGGTCGTTCCAAACACAACGATCATTTACACGACAACGACAACAACGGAAACGCCGGTTGTCGTCACGACAACGACGACTACGACAACACCACTGCCGGAAACAACACCGGTGTCCACGACCGTCACGACGGAAGCTGCGTCGAAAATGCCAAACGCAACTTCCGCCACGACTTCCATCAGCGAGAAGCCAATGACAACACCGACAACGACAACGGAAACGATCGAATATGGCGTCCGGAATTTCCCACCTCGCAAACAAAGAAGATTGAAGAAGATCCAAGTTACAGCTGGAAAACTCCTGAGCTACATTATACCGGCTGATACGTTCAGCGATGTCGAAGATGGAGACACGAGAGACCTGAGGCTGAGCTTGTATCTCCAAGGAAGTCCGGTCAAATCCACTCATTGGTTGCAGCTCAACCCTCAAACCCAGGAAGTTTACGGGCTGTGAGTTTCGTTACGGAATCTTTCTCACCGGAAATGTACAGTATGTCGCGTAAACAACGGACAACCTTGCAGACATTGACGAAAAAAATGGACTTTTCTTGTCGTACAAAGTGACTCGAGAGTCCCGACACTTTGTAACATCGCAAAAGTTCATTTTCCGACGGATCATGTCTTATGCCTGATTTACTAGACATCCTGTATTATTTTCAAAGATTACACGAGCAATTCGACGTCGTCGTGTGCGACATCAAATTGAACGTCAATTGTCTCGTTCCAGGCCTTTGGAGAACGATGTTTCAAAGTGGGATCACGACTTGGTAGCTTCGGACAGCGAGGGCCTCAACGTCACCGAAAGGCTGGACATTTACGTTCAACAGCACAAGCTCAGTCGTTCCGTCAACCACGAATTCAGTGTTTATCTGAAAATCGACAAGAGAACCGCGTTCCCGAACAACGTTGATTGGGAACTCAAGGTACGATCGATGATTCGTTCAATCGTGCACATTGGACGATTTGGAATTGAACTATCGAATCAATGACACTCGAGTACCTTCGTTCCATAACTGGTTTTCCCCGCAGGTTGTCCGTAGCCTCGCACAGTTATACGGGGACCACGATCCGAGTCAAATAACCGTACGTTCTATCGACATAACGCACGACCAGGCGATATTCACTTGGACCAACGACAGTGTACCGCGCAGCAGCGAGTGCCCCAAGGACGAGATCAACAGACTGTTGCACGTGAGTAAAGCTTCGATCGACTTTTCGGCACTGCCTTTGGCAATTTCGAAATTGTCATTGGGTGATATGATTTTTGTACATTTTGCCACAGGTATTAATCGCTGACAAAGATGGCGAACCGAGCGTTCTGTTGATGAACTCACTGGCACCGGAAATACGCGTCAAGCGCGTGGTTTATCAAGGCATCGGACAGTGCGAGGAGCTCAAGAGACCGGAGGAGCCAAAAATACCGACGCAAGAACCGAAAAAGAACTTGGCACCCATACCCAGGAACCAGGTCGATCACATCAACGCCACCGTTGGACAACTGCTCGTCTACAAAGTTCCGGATGTGAGTTTGAGTCTGCGAAACCTTTCGATTCCCATCCGACCTTTTCCGGACCCTGGCACCTTGTTCCTCATCGCGTACGATCGTTTTTCTCTCAGGATACCTTCTACGATCCTGAAGACGGTTCGGCATACAACATGCAGATGTCGCTTCTCACCCACGACAGAACGCCGATTCCTCCGCACAATTGGCTGCAGTTCGACATGAAAAATCGGGAATTCTATGGCGTTCCATTGAGGGAAGACATCGGAAGAAAGGAGTACCAATTGGTCGTCACCGACAAAGGAGGTTAGCGAGGACTTTTTTTTCCAATCTTCGCTTTTTTAATTCTCAAAATTCAAAATGGCCGATCTCGTTCAATCTCGCCACAAATTCGTAACCACCCAAACGTCCCGATTCTCGCGACGATTTATTGACCAGAAAAACGTGCGCCGCGGCTACAGTTCCCCTATCAACGGTCGATAATGTAGAATTCTACGGCCTGTCGGTTACCGAGCGAGCATTGACATTGGGAATCACCGTTACCCGGGAAATTTTGAAAAACGGACCCAAGCGACCGTAAAAAACGTCTTTTTTCTTCGCAGGCGCGAGCGCCACCGACGGTATGGTCGTGATCGTGCAACCAGCGCCGTTCATGCGACACAGCGTCGAGTTCTCCATGACTCTCGCCATTTCCTACGAATCTTTCGTCCATTCCGCGATGCAGAAAAGGACGTTCATCGAGAAGGTCGCGCAACTGTTTCGAGACAAGGACACAAACGCCATTTCGTTGGACAGCATAACAGAGGGCAGCACGATAGTAACGTGGCGCAACAACACCTTACCGACGAATCATTGTCCGAACGACGAGATCTCCCGACTCAGCGAGATTCTCGTGAAAGCCGACAAATCGTTGACCGACCAAATTGAGAAATACATGGGCGACGAGTTTCCGGTTAAGCAAATAACTCTGACGCCAATGGGCATGTGTCTCGGACAATTGACGGGCGTTCACTCGCCCGACAGTTACGCACCTCCGTCGGAAGACTCGACTTCCGTCGGAACGTCCTCCGACGATTACCTCATAACCTTCGTACTTCCGGCGATAATAATCGCCGCGATGCTCGTACTCGCCGGTATAATTGCCTGCGTCTTGTATCGCAGAAGGCGAAGCGGTAAGATGAGCGTCAGCGAACAGGACGACGAGAGACAGAGCTTTCGAAGCAAAGGCATACCCGTTATATTCCAAGACGAGCTGGAGGAAAAACCCGATCCCGGTAAGTTTCACGACGATTTTTCGATCTTTGCGGAATTCGGGAAAATTCACGCTCGTCGTTTGCCGTGAGATTCCATCCGTCTCTGCAATTTTCCCCATCCGTCGACGTAAACGCACTTTGGACACTGAAAAATGTATTTTTCGGTATTGGACACTGAAAAATGTATTTTTCGTTATTGGACACTGAAAAATGTATTTTTCGGTATCCAAACATCGTGGAACTTTTTGATCACAAGTAGACGCAATTTTGAAAAAAGGTTTCGGTGGATGGACATCGTTTTTTTCGTCTCAATATCATTTTTTTCCGTTGCTACATTATTGCACTTCCGGTGTAATGATATACAGCCAAAAATATATTTTTCTCTGAAATTTTCCGCATCCGCCGACATGAACGCACCTTGGACACTGAAAAATGTATTTTTCGGTACAAAAACATCGTGGAACTTTTCGATCCCGAGTAGACGCAATTTTGAAAAAATGTTTCGTTGAGATGATATCGTTTTTTTCCGTCTCATTATCATTTTTTTCCGTTGCTATATCATTGCACTTCCGGTGTAATGATATACAGCCAAAAATATATTTTTCTCTGCAATTTTCTCCGCAATGTTCCGCATCCGCCGACATGAACGCACCTTGGACACTGAAAATTGTATTTTTCGTTATTGAACACTGAAAAATGTATTTTTCGGTATCCAAACATCGTGGAACTTTTTGATCACAAGTAGACGCAATTTTGAAAAAAGGTTTCGGTGGATGGACATCGTTTTTTTCGTCTCAATATCATTTTTTTCCGTTGCTACATTATTGCACTTCCGGTGTAATTGATATACAGCCAAAAATATATTTTTCTCTGAAATTTTCCGCATCCGCCGACATGAACGCACCTTGGACACTGAAAAATGTATTTTTCGGTACACAAACATCGTGGACCTTTTCGATCCCGAGTAGACGCAATTTTGAACAAATGTTTCGTTGATATGATTTCGTTTTTTTTCGTCTCATTATCATTTTTTTCCGTTGCTATATCATTGCACTTCCGGTGTGATGATATACAGCGAAAAATATATTTTTCATAATACAAACATATCTCGGCGAATATCCGTTTTCCGAGATGTTATGAAAAATGAATTGCGAATTGCGAGAAACGAATTTTTTTCCACATTTTCCCGAAAACAGGCAACAAATCACCGGTGATTCTGAAGGAGGAGAAGCCTCCGCTACCGCCGCCCGAGTATCAGAAGGCCGAGGACGGCGCCGACGTTCCTATGCTGTCGCAGGAGAACTCCGAAGAGCCTTATCAGCCGCCACCGCCGTTCGCAACGAGTCGCGACAACAACCGTCAAAACCGGCCGAAACCAACGCCGACGTACAGAAAGCCACCGCCATACGTGCCGCCCTAACAAAACAACACGACGGTGCATTCGCCAACGCGAAAATACATGCTAGCGATGCTCGGAGATTCACCAACACACGCGCAAAACCAAAACAATCGTCGAAACAAGAAGCATCATTTGAACGATAAAAAACGTTGTTAATTCTCGAGGTGCTCGATAACAAGGGATTTTTGGAGACGGGGGAAAGAATTTTAAAAAACCAAAAAAACACAAAAACAACCAAGCCAGAACGTCGAAACGAGGGAAAATCATTTTGAAAGCAAAAAAAAACCGAAAAAGCAACGAGATTTCAGAGACGAAGGCGGTGGAGTACGTATCTGCGTAACGACGACTTCTTTTTCTGTTTTTTTTTTTTTTTTTTTCATTCGCAATCGCGCAATTAATCCTAATCCCGATGAAGCAACATAATCGCGCATTTCTTTGCTCTTTTTTTTTCGTTTCGCACGACGAAAAGCATGAAAAAATTCTCGTACGATTGTTCCTTGATAAAAAAAATCAAAAAACCGCACTCGCGGAGTCAATTCATTTCTTTTCATTGGTCCAACTTGTCGAACGCCCGTTCGGCGATGAGGAAACTGCGCTAATCGTCGAAAAATCACGCGTTGCCTTTTCCCGTTAACGGAATCCGCTAGTCAGTCGTGCGACGTCGTACGAACTCCATCGGAATAGTGAGGACAGCCCAAAAATCGCGAATAATCGAGAGAGAAATGAGAAAACGAAGGAAGATGCTGGATGTTGATGGAAACAGCTTCGGGAATCCCTTTGTACGTCGAGCGAAGCATTTTACGCAATGATCAGTGCCATTCTCTTAAGCAATAAGAGTTTTAATCTATGTACACGTTGAATTTAAAAAAAAAATGGACAAAACAGAAGATACAGATTTTCATCCGATATGCATTCGCGAGTCGACGATAAAGTTCAATTTTTTCGATGAGATTTTTGTGCTCGCGAGGGGACAATCTCCTTCAACGATTAACGAAAGTTCGTATTAACGATGTATAACGCTTTTCGATTTTAATTAAACTTACCAAGTACCTATCTCGCGTTAAGACACTGCCAGAATGAAAAGAAGGAAAAAGGAAAAAAAAAGAAAAGCCAAGAGAGAGAGAGAGAGAGAGACGAAAGGTGGACATTTTTCGCAATCGAAGGAAAAACTTTCGCCGTGGAACTTTGTTCATCGATACCATTTTTTCGAACCTGTTTGTCGCGATGCTCGTCGTTTTCGACGTTGCAGCTTCCGGTTGGATAATCAGTCGTTTTTCTTTCTTTGTCTCTTTTTTTTTTTGTCAATTACGATTCCCAAGGTGGATACGCCATTTTTCGTCACCATTCTCACGTGACATGAACAATTTTTTACTCCAAAAGAAGCACAATTCTTTTCGGTCGTTCGAGGATGCGTGGACTCGACGAAACCGAAATGCGAATTTCGCGTACTCAACGATGCCGCAAAAGTCTCGAAGAGAAAAGAAAAAAGACACCGGAAACTCGACGTGTGCATCCCGCGCGGAATGAAAATACGTTTTTTGATAATATTTTCAGATTTTTTTGGTCATTTTCCAACGACTCGTCGATGGCTCTTTGACATCGACGTTTTCGGAAATTGTCCCGCGCGAAATCGTCCTTTTATCCCGGTTCCGTCGAGGCTGCACGTGCCAAACGTCCCCTGAATTCGTACTCCATTCTCTTTATTCTCCAACGACGAGAATATTACCCACGAATCTCAGTTTTGCACGCACAATTCGCTCATCTGGAAAGACCCAAAACCGGTCCAGACTCATTGAATTCGTTCGTTTCCATTCGGCCTTTCTTAATTCGCAAAAGGCCCGCGATAGGACCAAGAGTGGCCATCAAATGGTGTATCTACGTTGCGAAGGGGTAGAAGGGGAGGGGGAGGGAAAAAAAACGCAAGTCAACACGTCAATTCTGTTCTGAGACGATCGACGCGGCGCGACGAGTCGATAGTTTCACGACGGAGGTGAAAAAAAAAGATAAATAAACGAGAGACGAAAACTGAGCGTTACTTCATAAGTTTCGTATTTACCGTAGTAAGTCGAGGATGTGTGCAAGTTTGCGTGTGAAAAATAATGTAATAATGCTTCCATCGGCGCGCGAAATACGCCGCGCTGAACAACGAAAGATTAAAAAAGAAAAAAGAACCGAAAAAGAAGAAAAAATGAATAAATTAAACGATTAATATATGACAATTCATATATCGAATATGTTTGCACGTTTTACGGGTGATTATAATAGCGCGACGCTATATAAAATACCGCGGACAAAGAAAAAGGAAAAAACAAAAGCAAAATCACGCAAACGTAAACTCGAATTTCCTCCTCGTCTCGCGCATAAACCTCCGAGCTGCTCTTCCCTCCCTTTGCCACTTTTTTCAAACATTTTACTTTTTTTCTTTTTCTCATTCCTCCGCGTTATTTGATCAAACGCACAAAGACAACACGGCGGAGCGTGCATCGATATTTTCATACGTGGTTAATCTGTATTTTTTTCTTCGTTTAATCCTCAAGAAACACACACACAAACACACAAACACACACATGGAGCACAAACGTGGAGAACACCGTGTTTTCCGTTCGTTCGATTGACTCTCGTCTTATATTTTTCTCCTCGTCAAGCACGCGATTAATTAACCGTTTTAACGAAGGTGAAACTTCGCATAGTTACCAAGCCAAAAAATAATTAATGTTACAGAGAAGGAAAAGAAACGAAAAAAGAGTGGGTAAAGTGTTGCGCGTGAGAAAGAAGAAAACGAGGAGAAAAAACAGCAACGGACGGAACGTACACGGGAGTCGAGTCAAAGGGGAAAAAAGATTTGAAAAATCCTGAAACACGATTGTGGGATTGAGGCTGGCGGAGCGTGATGACAGCCGGCACTTTTCGCAACGACGATAAACGCTTTCATCTCGTAAAACAGGTTTTTTGAAACTCTCTAGCCGCTGTGTTATCGAATAATAATGATAATAATGATAATAATATAATTAATAACAATAATAATGATAATGAAGTAATATTATTACTAATAATGTTAATATTAATGAACGCGTGCGGCGCCCCTTGCGAAGAGTGCGGACTGCCGAGACGATTATTGTACTTTTAAACACCCACAAACACACACGGCGAATTTCACTTGCTGAAGAGTTTCTTTCGGAACGATATTTTTTAATGGATTATTAAAGAGAATAAATGAATTGAAGTCCCGACTTCTCGGTCACGAGAACGTCGACGAGTGATTTTGTACGTGTTTGCGTCGAAGAAAAAAAAAAAACGAAATAAAATTAACCGTTGCAACAGGATACACGGAAATTGTGCGCGAAAGACAATTATACGATTGTACATTGAGTACCATGATTGATGGGCAAAATCTGAAATGTCCGAAAGTTTATACATATATGATTTAACGATAATTATATCATTTGCGAATAACGTATCGTCGATTCACGTCTACCGTAGAAAATAACACGTAGAGATTTAAGCTAAGCCGGAATATCAACGATCGAACCCTCAGTGTCATCATCATTATCACGAAAAACAAAATATCAACGTCATCGTCATAATTATCATTTCATCATCATTATCATTATCATCATCGCCATTACCGTTATCAAATTTTGATTATGTCGCGTTGTGTCTCGTGCTACGACGAAAGCCTTGCTTGTTTCATTCATTTTTGTTTCTTACCGTAAGAACACACCACGGATAAATATGGAAGCAGAATTATTAATTTTTGATAATTAACGTGATTAAATATTCTTTACGAAAAACAATCTTTGAACGCTTTTAAACCGGTTTTTATGACGCTTTAGTTTTATTTGCATGCGAATTTCCCTCTCCATACCTCCGCAGTCACGCCCTCTCCCCCACTCTCTCGCCACTCGCGGTGGGCACGGGGAAACTGAGACAGCGACGGAACAAAGAGACCGTAATTGAAATATTGATTCTCCCAAATTGATATTTCGAGACAGATTCTCACGTTCTGATGATTTTTTTACTCAAATTCGTGAAAATTGCAAAGTGTGGACGCGTAATTCGCAGTGCTTGTAGCGGGCACGAGGAAACTGGTGAAAACCCACGCCGTTTCAACCAGATTTCAACTTGGCGGCCTCGTTGTGGTTTTTCGGTAATTTTAACGTGAACTCGATCGTCATGTGCGCATTTTTATATTCAAAAGTTTTCAAAGTTTTTCAATTCTTGACGAAATTGCAAAACTGCTATTCGAAGATAAAACATTTTTACGAATTGCGGAATTCGCTCGGGCCAGACTTTTCTATTCTAATGATTTTTACTCGAATTTCTCGTTTTTTTCGATACTCTGAAATTTTCATGGCTTTTTTTATATCTGAAAACAGTGTGACGGCGACGCGCACGTGTCTTCGGCCAATAACCGGGTTAGGCAATCAGTCATATTCACCGGAAGAGATATTAATATCACACATGTGTAATACAAGAGAGATACGAGGAGATTGCTGTCGTACGTAGAAAATATTTTATGCACCGTGTGTCGACGGTGATTGGCCGTGAGAGGAAGAAGATACCCGACGAAGCATCGATTTCCCTGCGAAAATTTGAACCGAGACAATGTTCGTGAGACAAATAACTGCACACCAGACGAAAAACTGTCACGGTCACACGCGACGATGGACTGATTTTACACAACAAGAAAATCGTATAAAGATAAAAGAAGATAAAGATAAAGTTATAGATATACAAATTGAGCGATCAGCAAAACGAACAGGTTTACTACCGTGCACATTGTGATGCTGTTAAATCATTTTCGTAACGAAAGTTAAATAACACTGGTATATTTTACATATACACTTTTATTCTTCTCATATAACGTCCCAATAAATTTGTTTTATCGTCATTCTTATCGTTGCTTTCTTGTTTTTAATATTATTATTATTTCACACTCAGCGTGTACAAATCTCGTTAATAATTTTATGCATCTTCCGTGAGACTAATTGCAAGGGACGAGAGTGGAAATCGAATGAATTTGTTGAAAAAATTAAAACGAATAAAAAAAAGACAAGATTCATTTACAATCGATTGCAGTGGAAAAAGAAGAATTACCGTGATCATTTTCCGACCGCGAAGAACGACGGAGGGATTCTGTAGAAAATAAGGGGATGATTAAATATAAAGGTGCTTTCCGATTGTGGGTTTTGGTTGAGAAAAAAGGACAAAATGAAGGAAACGAATCAAGAATCATTATTTGTTTTTCTTTTTGGATGCCCAAATTTGGCCTCGCCTCGAAATAACGAAGGAAATAAATGCGAAATTATAATTAATACGAGCATCACGACGAGAGGTGATTTATACATAAATAATTTGAAAATTCCATGAGAATAAACGATCGTGGCTGGCGTACATAATGTACAACGTTGTTGTTCTGATATCAATGATGTGCGAGTTTCAAGATGTGTACGAAAGATGCGGAAGTCAAAAATGGGTGGAATTTCAAAGACTTTTTCGTTTCTTTCGTAATTCTCCTGTCCATCATAATACATGCTTTCATTGAAACAATTGCATAACTGTGTATATTATAATCGCTTATTGTCTCAACGAAAATCATGCTTTTTTCATGACTTCTCTTTCCAAGATGTCGACCGAGAGAAACGTTTTGCTTTCTTCGACGAAGATTCTTGTAAAAATTGAAAATATTTATTAAAACGATTCGCATGGTGGTATATTTGACAAGCAGCAGTGGACGAAGGGACGGATGATCGAGAAACGAATTTCAGAATCCGCAAATAACGACATCAACAAAAACGAACGAAAAATGTAAAAGATAATAAACAGACCGATGAATTTTAAAATAAAGCGCAGTTTCCGCGTCGATAACATCATTTCCTACGTGTGGACTCTTGCAGAGTCACGATATACGTTGAGGTAAGTTGATCGTTCAGTTTCCTTAGTCGATTAAAAATATTAACAAAAAAAAATGTTATAATTTTGATTTTCTTTTCAAATGTAAGTTTTTAATGACTTTGTGACATTTAAAATGATATCTCGATGAATTTTGTTCATTGCAGGCATCATAAATAATCTGACACTTTTTAATGGTAATTAATTTAAAAAATGGCGTTTTCAATGAGTTCTCAAATCGGAAACCTTCGCAAGGTTTCCAGCACTTTATTTTTATTCCATCGTTCTATTTCGTGAATTGTAAAATTAGATGCACCATTGAGGTGGACTGCATTCGCCGAACTCATGAGATGCGGATAATTTTCTACGTCAATCGGTCGTTTTACGTAACATTTCGCCGTTTTTTTTTACGAGCATCTCACATTCTCAGAATCCATCATCCAATTCGATGAGGAATCGCCGTATTATTTTAGCGTCTCTGGAATGATAGATTTACATAAATACCGGTATTTCATTATATCGAAATTGTCAGAAAATACAACATCGTATGAAAAATTTATACGCCATTTTCGTGCGTTACGAAACTGATTTATCGCTGTTTATCTTATTTCACGAGCACTCAATAAAATTAGCTCTAAACTGTGATGAAAAGTGTAGAAATTTATTGGGACGTAAAAGTTTCGCGTTGTCACATAACGATGTAAAGTCATTACGAGAAGGAAAGACAGTACTATTTGCAACTCTTGAAGAATAATATAAAAATAATTGGAAAAAAGAAATAGTCGATTTTTTGTTTATTCAAATTATACTTTTCAATTATGAATTTATGAAAAAAAAAAGTCGAGACTGTAAAAAATCTTTCATGTTTATCGAACGTGAAAGATACGAGTGCGTGGAAATTCTGTAATTCGTAAGTTCAAAAACGAAGCGATGGGAATAGTTTAAAAGTGCCGACCAATTATCGACGTCGACCCATTTCGTTATTATCTCTATTTTTTATTGTTACGAACGAACGAATATCAAGGTGATCTCAGGGTCGAGAATAAGATGTAACAGCACGCAGTTTATATAGCAATGGCAGGTTAATATGTTTGGCGACGCATATGAGTGAAGCATTCATATATATATACACACATATGGGGAATTCCACGTCGATTTCACCCGGAAATGACTCACACCTCGTCAGATTTTCATTCCATTAACAGAGATTATTTTGTAAAAATAGCCCAAATGGCAACTCGAAGATTTCAAAGTCTTTCCCACCGACGTTATCGTGAAACTAAAAGAGAAAAGCGACATTAGACCCTTTTTTCAAGTCCTCTTTCGGTATCTCAAGTTCTTCCAAAAAAAAAAAGCAATTACATTGCCATTTGAAAATAATTACAATTTTTCGAACAGATTACTTTGCATTTTTTAAAATTATTTAATAAATAATAAATTTTAAAGGATTTTAGAGGTGAGTAAATGTTGATGAAAGTGAGAAAGATAGTGAGGGCCCTTAATTTATTTAACTGCATTTGTAGGAGTCAGATTTTGGTCCCAATTGCGCGTGGAATACCCCATGCATAATTGTATACACAAGTATGTTTACGTAGACGGTCTTAATACGTTGATATAAATGGCGAATACCTGACGAATTTGAGCGATCGACAATGCACGATTCATGTGCGTCACCCACGCAAGCTTTCGACGCTCGACATCGCTCGAATGTACTCCGTTCGAAAAAACGCTGATGCAACGCACGTGTGTGACAATGCATTTTCAACTACTTATCGGTGTGTCTCATAAACACTCCAAATTATTCCAGTTTGAGAGCAATTAAAGGAAAAAAAACAGAGATAATCGATTCTACAGGGCGTTCCAAATGCTGCATTGGGAGTAAAATTTCAAGTCGAAAAGTATTTGAGCACTTTTCGATGCGACGAATCCCCGTTGAGTTATTAATTGAAATAGTCGGACCAATACGAGTCGTGCGCTGCCGCTGCAGAGGGGAGGGCGCGCGTCCGGTTGGCTCAATCTTTGATCATCGATAACTCGTTAGATTTTGGCCGTACAAAAAAGTACCAAAATACATTTCGACTCAGAATTTCATCAAGACTCTGATTTCCAATGCTTAACATCCGGTTTTGTGACTTCCTGTATATCTTCTTTCAGTGTTGGAAAAAAATCAGTGTCAGACGTAGAGGAGACAATCCATCGACTTTGCAAATCGATGTATTCAGTTGAAAGTCGAAATAGCGTTTCGAGCGAATTTCACCAATTATCTTACACGTTTTTAACATTGAGCCATTAACGTACCGGCAATTAATTCGCGTCCTTGTTCGATCGTTGATAATTGAACGTTCGCAAAACACATCGTCACACCTCGCAAAGCGCGTGATAGTCCGTCTCAAGTATACGTACAAATACATTTTGAATGCTAAAATTTTCATTTGTTCGCATCATTAACATTTTTTTTTTTTCGACGAGACAAAAATAACGAGCTGTTGTAAATTGAATCGCATTTCGAAAGAAATCCGTTCGCTGGAGCGCCGCGTCTAGGATTTCGCAATTGCATCGAGGAGAAGGGTGGAGGGAGCCTTGAATTTCTAAGCAATTCATGATAAGACGGTTATCTGACGTCTCGAATTCAGTCACGAGAACTGATTAGCCCACTATTGCGCATATACGATCAACAAAACGTGCAATCAATGAAATTATGCAAATATATTTGAAAAATTGAGCCGGTACGGTTGCTCAAAGTGTGATCCGAATATTAAGTTGTCTCTCGTACTGTCACGAGACAAAACTGTCGCTTCGTACTACGTCATCACGAAACATGCGCTTCTTCGAGAGCGTTGAATCGTCGATAACGCCATTCTTATCGCTAATGATAAAGACTAACAGTTTTTATTATTGTATTATTTTGAAGAGATAAAGGTCAATGTGGAAGTTGAAAAAAATGTTTATCAATGCATTTGAGAAAGATAAATCGAGGGGTTGAAGAAGGGGGTAACGACGGTCGTCCGCTCCTCGAGCTATAATTTTCTTCGCTTTCTTTTTTTTTCATCTTAATCTTGAATCTTCGATCTGTAGGAATATTTCCATCCGAGATTCACGGTCGTTAA
Source organism: Heteropelma amictum (assembly GCA_959613375.1). Classification (NCBI taxonomy): domain Eukaryota; kingdom Metazoa; phylum Arthropoda; class Insecta; order Hymenoptera; family Ichneumonidae; genus Heteropelma; species Heteropelma amictum. Next base: position 3,711,975 of record OY390720.1, on the reverse strand, counting down.
AAAAAAATGCATCCAAAGTATGTAACACTGTTATTACGAGCAAGGGATCCAACGGTGTTGCTTGGAAACTTTATCTCAATTTTGAAAATTGAAAAACATTGGCGTTTTTTTTTATTGCATTTTCACGACTTTTACGATTCTCCGTACTAGCAACAGCGAACGCTGTAACTCACAATGAAAAATTATCGTTGCCTCTCAATTGCATTTCCTTACAAAATCATTTCCACTTTTAGTTTCGCTCGACGACGATGTGTTCCCGCGATTATGGAAAGAAAAAAAAGTTCAAACAAAATATACTCATTTTTGCAAAATTTATTTGCAAAAATTGAATGATGCTTGAACTAGCTATCTGGACGATCGATCGTCGTTCAGATTAATCGACGATAATGGGCGAGGATTTTTTTTAAACGCAGATTAAAAAACACTTTCGATAAAAATATTGATATGGAAATTGAAAAAAATCTTGCATCAATGACATCGCGTTTGATAAAAAAAGTTGCGTGACGCGGGGATCCGTACGATTGTAAAAAAATATTAACCGTAGATAGTGAAACAATCTTGAATTATAAAGTAACGATGAAATTCAAATATGTTTTTTTTTTCGATACGATTTTTTCCAGACGTAGTGGAGTCAGCGAGATCGCACATTTTGTATCCATACGAACGTCGTGGTGCAAAAAAATTAAATTGCAAAAAAAAACGCAGACTATCACTGACGTCCCTGCCCGAGAAGGCAATTTATAGTTCGATCTTAAAGAAATCGTGTCAATGGTGATAATCTTGATAAGACGAAGAGAAACAAAATTGATACTACGCTGCAAACAATTATTTCGTGCCTTTGTACATCGATTACACGAATAATTGACGATTTCGATGCTCATTACGACACACTTGTGTCCAATTCCCAAAAATAATAAAACATAGTTCATTGACTCATGAAACGTTCGAGATTGCGTCGAACGACGTTTTCCTTCCCTAATTTATTTTCGTAAATACGCTCATTTGAGGAAAAATGTTGCAATTGCAGCAAAGCAGCGTTTTTTTCCGATCTTTCTCCTTTTTTTCTGTACATTTTCCGTTCATCTGATGACGCAGTGTACAACGGATTTTAATCTCTCCATTGGGCACTTCCGTGAGTTTCGTGCGTTTCACACATGTGCGCGCCCCCGCGGCGTACGTACTACCACGTGCTCAAACGCTCTCACATCCGTCAATGGCATTGGAGTGGGGTCACGTGTAAATATTTACCGGCGCATGCGCAGTATCGCGTGTTTACGGTCACGTGACGACGCGACTTATAAACCATGACAGGGGCCGGCCGGTCTTTATATTCGTTTAAACCGCGCTGCGGAAACCGTGAAACGACGTTCTTTGCTCCTCTCCGTAATCCGAGTAGTAATTCAGCCAGTCGAATTCCAAATAATCGGTGGTAAATCGTTCTCCCGAACGAGTAACGAATTTTCGCGAAGGAAAATCGGTTTTTCTTCGTTCACGATTTTTATTTCGGCTTTTCCTCAATTTCCACAGTCGACTCCAATCGTCGCCGAGACATTTTCCTCGTCAGCGACAATTTCCGAATTTTTCCCACGAAAAAGCGATTTAACGAACGCGCGCGGTGTTTGCGGCGGTTGACGATCGTTTTCGCGACGAGAGCAGCGAATTAAAAGCGACCTTTCGTTCGAACGAGAGTTCGAACAACTGGACAAAACGAGCGGGAGCGGCCTTTACTCGGATCTCAACTTCTCCGACCTCAATTTTCGGTAAAATCCCCCCGAAATGACCGATATGTGGAACGAATGGGACTATTCGAGCTCGAATGGTAAGCCTCAACTTAACGATAAATATTATATCAACGAAAAAAAAAAAAAAACCAGGAAAAACAAAAAACATTCCAGCGAAACACAAATTCAAATCGAAACCATCAATTTCGCGTGCGCAACTTTTTATGCGAATCGTCGTGGTACAGACAAAAATGTCAGAAACACAAACAATGTTTACCGATGAAACAAAAATACTCGGAAAAGACAGCCGAGAATGTATTTTTCAAAAATTATTTAAAAATTGATCGAAACGAAACTAACAACGAATCAGCTGCCTCAGCGATGATTGATCACGAATATTTCCATCCGAGATCGAAGAGTTTATCGCGCTCCGAAAAAAATTTCCCGCTCGGGGAAAATCATCCGATGAGTCTCGATAAGAGATTTAAAAATCGCTGACGAATAACGACTGCGTATGATACGTTTTTTTTTTTTGGGAAAAAAAAATAGATAAATACAAAAATACGAGACTGAACGTGCGATCGCCCGTTATTGTTGGATTAAACATTCAATTCAGGAATTCCGATCGATTTTCTCTTGGGTAAAGAAAGATATTCGGGAGGCATGAAAACATTTGCGATGTCCACGTCTCATAAATCGCTGAGTAGCTGTCGTCTGATTCCATCACGCATTTATTTATTTACATACACGATACTCGACGTAATGTTAACATTTACACATACACATGCATATACACAAATATACACATTCGTATATATAAATAAATATAAACCAAGGAATAAACAAAAAGGTTGCACAAACCGAGCATGAATAACTTTCGTAACAAATTCAATAGACACTTTCTCCTTTTCTCTTTTCGAGTATTATTATTATTTTTGTCGTAAAAAATCGTAAAGATTTGGGCAAGGATAACAGGTGCAGTTAGTTATCACGAGGAAAAGTATTTTCTCCGACGGTAACTCTGAATCACGTAGACTCGAAATTTAGTTGTCATCCTGATTGTCATAATTAGTCATTCGTCTTTTTTTATCAGGCGCAGAATAGGTGTTTCCTACTGTGATCGTTATCTGACGTCCGGACGCTTTAATTTCGTTTATAGACGCAATAAATATATGTCCCCCTGATCTCGTCATCGCAAAACGTGAATCTTGACGTGCTCTAATTTCGAGAATAAATTCTGACATTTGTGTATTTCAAGGACGATCTTGGTAAGGTCTAGTAAATTTCGGGTTGCTCGTTGAAAATAACCATCCAGTTTTTCGAAATACGCCATATAGAAGCCTAACACTAACCTGTCTCCCAAAGCGATAAGAAAAAAAAAAATTTGAAAAAAGAAACAATTTCGACGATCCGTACTTTCCCACATTCCCCTCTGCCGCAGCGTCGTGCTGGGCTTCGTTTCCTTATCGGCTCTTCGAGAGGAAAGAGGAAAAAGAATCTCGCGTACTTTCAAATTGTTTGAAGTTTTTCTACAAAAAACGTGGAAAAAAGAAACGAAAAAACAGAAAACTAAAGTCGCTGCCGAAAGTTTTCGAAAAACGTGCAACACCGCGTTTAAATTTAACCCCATTCAACCCCTCTTCTTGTCAACATCCCTTGCAACGGTCACGCGAAAATTACGCGAATTCTCGAAGCCGCTGGAGTTCTCTCGAGTCGCCGAGGTCGTTGTCTCTCTTCGCGAAAATACAGGGCGCGATGTTCGTACCAGCCGCCGAAGGCTCTTCGTGTCCACGCTGGGAAACCAATCAGCCGAAGGATTTCCAAGCGCCGAAGAGGGAAAAATAGCATCCAAGTTGTAAAACGCGTGGCTCGTTTGGTAGTAGTCGCACCCCAAAAATCTCATCCACGAGAGCCTCCATCCGCGCAAAATGTGTGGCAAAAGCGCGTGTGCTGCGTCAAAGTTATTCTCGATATGCCGACAGAGAGCTCACACGATTCCGGCAGACGGCGCGAGCTTCCTATGCGCGCCAGGGCAGTTGCCATTTTGCGTTGTAAATGGCGAAAATCAATAATTTTCCCGGTTGTCGAGGGAGCTGCTCGCGAGGCCGATGCACCTGGTCTCTTAGGTTTTGTACTATGTCCTCGGAAGAAACGCAACAGCGAGAGGGGGGGGGGGGGGGAGGAGGAAGGGTCGCGAACCTACTTGCGGGCATTCCGCTGCATTCAACTTTTATTAACCCTTCGCGGTCACACTGGGTCAAAATGAAGACCGAGAATACTGGAGTAACGCTGAATAAGTACGCTTTTCCGCAACGAGCACCTTAAAACTGATTTCTTCTTTTTTTTTTTAACGCGAAATCCTATTCGCGGCTCGTAATTTAGAGGTAGAAGCAAAAATGAAAAATCATCTATGATTTTGGTCGTTTTCCCCTGAATTGAAAAAAAAACGTCTTGATCTACACGTTTTTCTGCTTTTTTTTTGCAATTTTTGCAAACGTTGGCGTTTACTCCTGCGAGCCAATAATGTAATTATCGAAATGCGTGGAATGGGCGACAAATATTTGTCAACGCGATATAAAAATATCATTGGGGGATGAATAATGAGTTTTGTTTGTTCCACTTGTGTTAACGTCCTGTTTATTCTACGAGGGTGTGATCACGTAGGGTAAGGGCCCAGGTTACACAAGTGTATATGGCCTTGCAAAATATCGTCGGCGTTCGATCGAAGGAAACCTTTTTTCTTTTGCATTAATTTTGGCTCATTTTCCCTTTGGATGAAAATGAAAAAAAAAACAGTTCGATCGTTTGAGAAAAACATGTGTTGCACCGTAAGAAATTATATTATCCAAATTATATTTTTTTCAAGATTTGTGCCATTTCGCGCATGATTTTTTTAATTGTGCAGAATTTAAATCGACAGATGCAACATTTTTACGAACCGATTTGAGAAACTGATTGAAAAGCTTCATACGTTGAAATGTGTGATCGGTCGAATGTGGCAAATGTTTTTTTCATCTTGAACCGATTATCCGAGCCGAATATACGGGATAATAGTTAATGTACGGATGGAGCTGGGGGAGAATGCGGCCAAAGTCTTCGCGGATGCTTTTTCAACGAGTATTGTAACGGTTTTGCATCGCCAGGTGGATAGATCGACAGCCGTAACTCGTCAGCTTTCGAAGTGTGTTACGACAAACGCTTGTCACGCGTTGCTATTTTTATCAGATACGGATTGTATAAATTCATCGCAGAGATACAACAAAGAATGACGGAAGCGTTTGAAAATATGTAAAACGAGCAAAGATAAATGGATAACGGAATTATTTGCAAAAAAAAGAGTGAACATTCCTTATTCACTCCTTTTTGAAAAAAAAACCGATTTTTCAAACGAAAAATATTGGAAAAGATGTATTGCAATGATGAAATCAAATGAAATTGAATTTGAATTGAAGAAAATCGTATTAAAAATGACAAATGGCGTTGACCGGTTTGGTATGAAAAATAACGAGATCGATCGTCCGGCGATTTACGTCCCGATATGAGCCACACGCGTACACTTCGCGTTCTCGTATCATGAGGTCCCCGGACTCGATTTAGTCTCAGGAAGTTATTCCAACGCTGATAAACGAGCTTCGGCAATGAAAAAGGCAAAACCAAACCTGCTCGATGAATTGTTTTCAATGCGAGTTACGCCCTTTTGCTTAATCACAAATTGATATATGCACCACTTCACGTTCACCGGCACCGGAAACTCCCGCTATAGCTTCCACCTCCTCGAATCGATCGTACGAACAAAAGGCTTTCATCCTCTCTCTCTCTGTCTCGTTAAATCGTTGCATATACTTTTGACATGCATTATTAATTATCAAACGTCAAAGTTAGAGAAGCGAAGAAAAAAAAACGCACAAAGCTTCTTCAAAAGCTCTGCCAATATAAAGCCAGAACGATAATTGCATAATCGATCCTGAGTGAACGATCGATGGCATGTTCGAAGCAGACGATTTTGAAAATGACGCTTTTTTTTGGAACAATAATATTTCAAACGATAAACATTTTAGTAGCATCAACGTTTTTCTTTTTTTTCATAATAATTGCGCAGAAAAACTTTGTTAAAAAGCCAATGGAAAGTCGCACAGCCGAGATTTTATTCGACGCAGACGAAAGATCTCCAGTCGCGTTTTTCTTTTACACGAAATTTACGAACGCCGTTGCGCTTCTCTCGTATTGAGAAAGAGAAAGTCCGACTTGGAGAATTAGAAATCACTTCTGCATGTAAAAAGATACATACGCTGAGGAATAACACGCTTTTTATGCGGGAATTTTAATGTTTTTAACGAGATTAGGTACGTTGTGAAATGAATATCAACATTTTTTGACAAACACGAATCTTAGCGAGAAGCGATTGATGAATTTTTTTCATGATAAAATATGCCAATTTTATAAACGGATTTCGAGCATCTGCTCTTGCAAATCAATATTTCATAAATCGTCCGGGACGATATTTCTACGTACGAATATACGTTTGTATCTACAATCAATCTCGATTTCATAACCATCGTTGGCGTGACGAAACAGTACAAAATCACATAGTTTCAATCGGTATTACGTTGACATTGAACCAATCGCCTTGATATTATCTCCGTACTGACCAATATGCGATGCACTATTTTGCATATCGTGTGCATCATCGAGTCGCAGAGAATTCTTCTTATTCCTTTGGTGAGCTAAAACGCCGAGAGAACGCGGGCGAGTAATTTATCGCAGTTGGGACAGCGACGTGTACAGCATTATTTGAAATTGGCGGTACATTGTGTTTGAGTGAAAAAAAAATCGAACGTAATTAAAAAATTAATTTAAAATGATCCAATTGACAAAGCTTGCACCGTCGGAGCCTAGAGACGTCGATTTCTTGTTTATTTTTTTTCCCATAAAAACAACGAATCCGACAATCGAAAAAACATTGCCGCATCAATGAAATTTTGAATTTCTTTTGTTTATTGCATTAATCGGAGGGTGAATCTCGCCTCGGAGAGTGGATGTTGCTTTCTTTCCAAAATTCGACGTCGTATTGTCGGAGTTCAAATTTATTCTGAATCATCCTGTATGTGCGATACACACATGAGCGTAATAGATGGATATTGTGTGTTCAGAATCGTTAAAGTGCCACACCGATGCAGCGTGCTCGTTAACTACACGCGAATAAAACAGAGAACCGTCGTTGGAAAGGTTTTGCGCTCATCGTACATGCTCTCGATGATTCCTACGATTTTAACGTGATCCTGATGCATCAAACGATCAATTTGAATGATCTTTTTTTGTGTCATCTTGACGGTACGATCTTTGTGAATTTTTTTTTAATCATTTCGAGGCTCTGAAATTTTGAAAATTGGTAGAGAATCTTGTCGTAAAACGTAGGCTATGGCTGGCACACTTTTGTTCGATGCAAGTTTGACAGCGGAGATAACAATTTTATTATCGGCTGTTCGACCGATTAATTAATTCTGAATTATTCGTCATTGAGTGTGACAATCCTCGTACGATATTGGATCGGTGTTTCTCCATCCGGGATAAATATCGATGGAGAAAAATACCACGATTTTAAGAGCGTCGTGAATTTTTAAGATACCTCGATAAATCTGTCATCGCGTTGCTGGATGCTGCAATTTTTCAATCGCCAACACGTGCCATTACGGTTTTTTTCCTTCGCTTTATTTCTGTAGGCTCATTAACATCGACTGTCATTATCGTTCTTGATACTCGTGTTTGCAATTTATATTGACGGAAATACATAATTTCGTCCCTGCCTATTTTTTTTTGTGTTTCTCCTATTTCAGAGCTTTTCGAACCGAACTTTTATGAGGATTTGGTACTGTTGTGCTGTATTTCGAAAAAACAAACGTACCAAATGACTTCTCGATTTTTTTAAACTTCCACCGACCACAAATTCGGTCCAGATCGACGATGTAGAATCCAAAATGAAACATCGTGAATAAAACAACGATATTTCCTTGCCTGATTTATCTGAACACGAACACGTAATTCCAAATTGCTCGGTAATGATTGGTAATTAATTTTTCAGAGTACTCGAGCTTTCAGTTGATTTTCTCGTCAATTTTCGCCGGCTAATCTATTTCGTGCGCGTTTTATCGCAAAAGCAACAATTTTTAGTGTCGGTTGCGTCATTCGTCCTGCTGAATTAATCGCGAAATGCGATACGAGACGTTTTTTCATTGGAATACGAAAAAATTAATGAAATATCGATATATTTTTGTCCCTTCTCGTGTGCAGTCATTCGATCATGAAAAACTGTAAACAGACACGATCGAAAATCTTTTTCGAAAGGTATAGCGATTTCCCTCTCATTGCATTTTTTTATCTCCGTATTTGACATTGTTACAATCTTTTTCCAAATTTCTAAAAAGCATCCATGAGGCAAATGCGCATCGGCAGGGGCTTTTCCGTAAAGGTAAATTGAAACAGTGCGATAGAAACGATCGGCGGTGCAGGCGAGAGAAACTTGAAAACGCGTAATGTAGAAGCCGTAATAGCCCCGAGGCGAAGGGCAGCGTATATAAATCAAGTTTTAAAAACCGGTTGTAATTTTTAGCGAAAGTATACGGGGAAACCTGTTGTCGGATATACACAGACGCAACTCGTAACCGGACGAATTTGTTATTGTTCGAAAAACAGACACTCCGACGTAATTATTATGCACAAAATAATAAAATCATAAAAAAAATAAATTTCTCCTCAAAAATTGCAGGAAGAAGAAAGATTTTTTCAAAAAATTCAATGTAATTCGCGGCAAACTCAATTCCGTCAAATTCCTCGCTCAATTTGCGAATGTTCCAACGAAGAGGAAAAGACGAAATTTACTCCGATCCAATTATCATCATTTAATTCCTCAAAAAAAACGAGCATTACGCTCGTAACCGCAGCACAAAAGCAGAAAAACAAAAGTCTGACGTGCTGGAACTGTGTAGTTTTCCGTTTACGACAGGGCAATTAAAGTTCTGTTCCCATTTGTTATTTGGTGAATCGAGGGCTTATGTGCGTCGCGTTATTGCGTAAGACATAAAGACAAATTGAGAGAGGGGGGAGGGTCTCGCCGATCATGGTATGAAAAAAAAAACATATGGGCTCCGCAGATGTGACGTTTCTTTTATCGCTGGTACTCGCATGGATGCTGACGAACACTACGAACGATACACGCGCCACTTGCACCGTTATATTCCCCGCCTTTTTGTTAGTTAACATCCAGAGTACATCAGCACATGTGTTTTAAGCTCATCGAGCGTCAGTTTCGAAGACGTCTCCCGTACGATCGAAATGATAGAAATGATATTGCAAAGATGAGTATACCAGACGATACCGGAGACGACTGGCTCGATTGCACGCGAAATATTCAAGTTGCATTTCGTCCGACGACTCGTTTTGCGATATTCGATCCCCGGGAGAGAGCCAGCCATCGAGAAAAAACATTAACAATGCCATATCGAAGCATTTTCTCATGTGTCCTCTGTTTGCACGTGTATAATTAACAATATGCAAAATGAGCACCTCGAAATTCATTAATCGCACAAACTTTGCAACGCAATCTTGAATTATACCCTATTTGCAGTCTCTCGAGGAAGAAATACCGTTTTTTTTTCAAACATCTGTACGTACAAATGCGTGACCACACCGTTTTATCAAAGCTGCGAGAATTTGAGCTTATAAAATCTTATCAGCGACAACACAGAGTTTATTGCTTGTTAAAATTGTTAAAAATAGTCATTCGCGATGGAGAGAATTAATCGTGAGGATGATTTTCTTTCGAACGGTTGAAAAAAGAGGTTCTCGTTGGAATGTACGTTTTTGTAATCGCTCGCTGCTCGGTGGAGACATCCCGCGTAAAGCTGTAGAAAAAAAAACGTGTTTGATGCACAAGCGCAAGGCGTGGATGGCGGGTTGATGATAAATGCTTATAAATTGATCCGAGGGTGTCGAGGATAACGATCGGAGCGATTGGCCGTATCGCACACACACACACACACACACACACTCATTCGTGATAGTATAATACTTTGAGATCGCTCATCTCATTGCTCAATTCGTCATTTTATAAATAATGTCACTTTACAAAATTAAGCGTCGAGTGGGCCTGCTGTAAAGCTCGATAAATTTTGTACAAACTTGACGAGGGTTTATCAACAGATGATCGTTATTATTTTCATCGATTTTAATCGAACGTTTCACTTTCCGACCGAATAAATTATCCAATCTGCAAAAAAAAATATTCATTCGAGCTCCGGTAAAATATGAGCGTACGAAAGTTTGAGAATTCATCGATTTTTTCGACAACAATAAAGTTGAAGCTTGACCTTAAGGCTATTTATTTCCCTGGCCGTTTATCAATCCTCTTCCAATAATCACATTAACATTGATGCAATTTGCAGCGTATACTTTATTTCGCTTTTCGAAAAATCACAAATGTGAAATGTGAAAAAAAAAGTTGTTCGAAGCCGAAAAAAAGTTTTATCTCCGAGGCATTTTCAGCGAGGAGAGCAGAAATATTATTCTTGTGAAGATATTGCGTCACGATTCGAAACGAAACCTTCGCAAAAAAAAAACGTCAGCGAAGCTACCGCGGTGTCGCAATTTTAATTCAAAAAAACATTTTTTTCTTTTTAAAATTGAGAAGAAAAAGAGTTGAAAAAATAAGTGTGCGTTGCGTGAACGTTACGCTTTGGTATTTATCGCGTTCCAAGCACCTTTGCTCCTCCGCATTGCATTGGATGCAATTGCAACGAAACAATGCACGTCCGGCGTGAAATACCGAAAGTAAAACATCGTATGGGGAATTCAACGTCAAAGCAACCAAATTCCTGTTTTTCGGAAATCATCGAACACATTTTCCGCCTAAAACTATATTAATCTCCATCGTGAAATGAAATCGAGCAAACGATAATCACAACCATTTTTGTACAAAGAATTTTTATTCGAAAATAATAATAATTATTTTTCTATGTTATTACGAACAAAATTAACAAAATATGAAACATTTCCCGCTTTTTATAGCGCATACATTTTTTCCCGACTAGTTTTAACATTTTGCAGAATTTAATTTTTGAACAAATACCCAAAGGATGGAAAAAAATACGGTGATGGTTATAAAAAAAAAGCGTATTCACCGCGAAAACCTGAGCGGAGATGTTTTCTGCGTTAAATATTTAATCTGGGATTTATTTTCATGAGAAAGAGACTTGTTTCTCTTCTGTCATTCCCGTATCGACTGTGATTATTTCGTACAATTTTGAGCGCAATACAAATTAAATGAATCGCAGATAAAGTCTGAAAGTCTCTCGCATTATATGGTCGCACGACTCGTACGCGTGTGATAAATGTTTTCATTATCTATGCGTTTACGATGGACAAACGGGACGATCCGTTAAATCCAGCGTAAATAAAATAGCGCAAGATAAAAATTTGACGCGCATTATAGTCGAACAATGATCGTTCTCGAGAGCGCGTGAGGATCTTTCGCGCTCGTTTGAGCGAAAAAAAAGAGACCTTCTCGCGTGAGATCTGAGGCCATGGATCTCTCTTCTATCGAGAAACTCCCGATCCAGACTCCCCCGCTCGACGATAAACAAGCAAAAGAGCAAAACCGCGAGAGACTCGTTATCTCGTGGCCTTACCAAAGGTGAACAAAACTCAGCGTTTAATCGTCGGAAATCAAATATTCGCATCCGCGTTCACACGCAATTATACCCTTTTTTCTCCCACCACGAAACGAACAAAAAATCTTCAACCACGAATCATTTCCTTCGCGATAATAAAAATTCGCTCTTAAATTCGAATTTGATATCAGCGATTATATTAAATCCCATTGTGAGTATAAGAGGATAATTTTTATTAAAAAATTCTTCGAACCTATTTTCCCTCGTTGGTTTAATTAATTTTTCACGCGCCTTCGTGTTTTTTTTCGATGTTTATTGAAAACACTGATTGCGCTCAAGTTCGTCGATAATTTGAGTAAAAGTAGCGGCGATAATTTTGAACGGAGGAGATTAATAAAAAGGGCCTACGCGATGCAGTTTGTCGGAATGACGAAATGAATTTGACGCAGGATGAATTGGAAGTCGCGGTACGTCCGACGAGAATGTACTCGCGATGTTAAAATCTCGTACTTGCGATGACTCACGAGTGTGATTCGTCATCTTGCGCTACCGAGAGACCTTGATCCTCATGATTTTCGTAAATGATACGACGGTTCTCTTTCTCGGCGTACGATAAACCGTAGAATTTAACTAAAACGACACGAGACTCGCTCATCCATTTTTTATCTGTAATTCCATCTCTTTTTTTTCGTTTATTTATTTTTCACCAGGTCCCAGCACGTGGGTGGAAAGATTCCCAATGGCGGCGGGCTCCCGTCAGAGTCCGGTGAATATCGAGACCGATCGCGCGGAATCCGATCACGAGGCACTGAGCAGCAAACCCCTTCGTTGGAAATATCCGGCTTCGGCGTCGCGGAAGCTCGTTAATCCGGGATATTGCTGGCGGGTCGATTGCGACGGTGATGGAACGCGTATGTATTCACTTTTTTCTTACATGAAAATTATTTCTCGTTCAATTTGAGACGCGAAATTTTTAAGTTGGAGAAATGAAGGATTTACTCAAAAAAAAAACGATGCCTAAAATGAAATTATTATCGATTACCGATTTTTTGAAAATTATTTATCACCGCGATTATAAATTTACAAACAACCTCGATTTTTTTATTTATATATTGGTTCATTAATCTTGGTAAGTATCGCGGTAATCAGAGGGTTCACGCTCGCGCGTGATGCTTCAAGGGCAAATAAAAGGCTTACGAAAAAGACCGCGGGAAGGGAGGTCAATTATTAAGGTCCTTGTAATAAAAAGTTGATGAGGTCCGGAAGTTGATCCTTAATCGGAAAAATATCGCGCGTTTGTCGTCGTTTTATTCGCCCCCTGATTGGTCGATGAAAAGCCGAAAGTTCAAAAGGCCATAACTTTCGTCTAAATTGACCTACACTTGAGATACACGATATTTCCATCAGTTACGAATTGCTATATCGATCATATATACATTTGTCAAACATAACACTTCCGGTTGTAATAATATTCCATTTTCTCGAAATAGTTCAATGTCATTTTTCCTGACGATAAAACTTCCGAATTCGGGAGCACGTGGCATCACATTAAATTTAATTGTACGCTCTTATTCGCTTACCGAACTGCGCTGTACAACCCAAACACATTATTTCTCCGTCCTGCTCGTCCAAGTTAGCGCGTGGTTTTTAATTAACAGTAAGGTGACCGACGATATACGTATAAATATGGTCATGTGCGTGTGTGTGCCAAGAGTTGGGGTCTCCCTGCTCACAAAGAGTAAAAAAGTCGGAGCCAAGTGTCATGTGCGACCAACGAAATAATAGTTAATCGAGCGTATCCTGTAACAGACAGTAATATCGTCTGGAAATTTTTTAATTTCGTCAAACAACCGCGCTGTCACTTTGAAGAAAAGAGAAGAAATATCATTTTCCAATTTTACAAAACGATTCTGCATTTTTCATTCCACAATTATTTATTTCTTAATCAATTTTTTTCATACGCACGTATGTGCACTCGTTTAGTTTCATAATTATTCTTCGTCGTATCCAAGGAGAGTCATTCCACGTTTTCTGTCGAAGAAGTAATTTTCGTATTGATCGTTAATGTTAGTGTTATTATTATTACCATCATTGTTATTATGAATAATAATAATCGTGAATGAAAAGAACATTTGATAAATGGATAACGAATGAAACACTTTTGGTCATTTTGAAATTCAATTTTCATCGAAAAAATTGAAGCGACTCGCGAAATTGTAAGAAAAGTTGAGAGAAAAGTCTATGAGATATGACATCGTTTTTCAGATGAATTGTGTTATTTATGTTGAAAGTGTTGAGCGGTGGACCATTGATGGACGACATCTACAAACTCGAGCAGTATCATTGCCATTGGGGATGCAGCGATTCGCGAGGTTCGGAGCACACCGTAGATGGACAGGCTTTTGCAGGCGAGGTGCGTGTTACGATCTCTATTGCGCGTTATTCTACTATTATGATTATGGCGATGAAAAAATTGTGAGTTTGGACAAAAATCATGGTAAAACGATAATTAAAAAAACGAAATCACAAGGAACCACGTAATTATTATCGATTTGTTTCTTTGACAATTCTCTTGAGATAAATCGATGAAGATTTATTTCGAATCTTGCCTTTTTCGTACGAAAATTTCATCAGAATCTGTCTCGAGTGAGATCAATTATCTACAGGTGTGTCGTCGATAAGAATCAGAAACTCTGTCGATTGTCAGCCTCAAGTTGCAATTTGGAGTAGAATTGGACGTTTTATCTGCGCAGAATGGACAGCTGCTGTGAATTCTTTCTTATTCCGTCTCTGTTTCTCTCTGTTTCTCCTGTTTTCTCTCTCTCTCTCTCTCTCTCTCTCTCTGTCTCTCTCTCTCTTTCTTGCTATTGACGCGAAATAAAAGTAAAACGCACATTGTTCGTTCGATGGCACACGCGAGTCGTGGGACTCTTTTTCTCGACTCTCTGGTCCAGCTGAGCGCCACTCTTCTTTCGACTGGAAACTTTTCGTCTTTGAGTCGGACGATTAGCTTTCGAAATAAATGTTCTCATGCGTCTTAAGGTGGTTGACGCGCAATTCATCACTCGATAAAACGACTGAATTTCTTGCTCTTTTGATCTTTGATCGTAAAACACAAACGAGATGAAATTTATCGAAGAAATAATTCGTCAGTTCGACCCAGGTTTCGTCCGAGATCACTATACGTGTTTTATTCACCGAGTCACGTTTTCTCTCGCCTCTGCCTCGTCGTCGTTTTCTTCCTTTTCGTTTAAACGTCTGCTGTCACTGTTGCCATAAACGATTGTGCTCCATGGGCTCTTTGGATTGCAGGAAGATCAGCATCACGATTTATCCTCATTATTATCATTACATTTGATAAACTTGTTCGGGAGAAAATAAATTCGATAAGAGAAATACTGAAAAAATAATGGAGATTACCAAGACGATGATGAAAAATTCATCGAAATTTCGATACTTTTGAGATTTTATTTTGAAAATTGTATCGATGAGCAGAGACGACGTGTATGTTTCGTTGATATTCTTGATTCTAACAAACGTACGAAATATCGACAAATTTGGTGTTTGGTAAGGAATTTTTCTCACCACGATATTCTCTGGAATATTAAAATCATTTTTGAAAAACTGGCGAATATACGATCATCGATTGTACGTGAAGCAGCCTGTACACAAATGAGTATCTTACATACACGTCTGTTTTCACGAATATCCATGCACACCGCGTTCTCACTTTCGTATTATTATTTAGATTCGTTATTCGCGTAACCACTGGAAGAAATAATAAACGCGTCGCCACAGAGCCACGTGTGCCAAATGCAGTCGCATGAATTTAAGCACGCCCAACCGATCCAATCGAGTAAAAAATACCACGAAGGAAACTATAACGACGAATTTTCGAGGATAAATTCAAGAAATATGCTAAATTTAATTTACAATAAAAAAAAATTGACGGTAAAAAAAAAGAATGATAATTCTTCGTTCTCAAACTTGCAAAAAAACGTTTCTTCAATTTCAATTTCTCGATTATTTCCGAATTTTGCGAGAGAGATACGGGGAATCGATCGTGATCTTTACATAAACACTTTGAAAAAAGTAATATTTATTCGAATAAGATTTCTTACGAATTATTCAAAATAAACTAATCGCAAGATGAGCGAAAAATTATTCCCAATTGTGATTATTTTCTCGCTTAATATATGCATGCTATTTTTCATCTACATCGCCATTATTGCTGGCAAAAACGAAAACCTTGCGAGTAATCATCGAACGATCGTTACAAAATTCATTCGACCGAGCTGCTGAACGCTTCCGCGTGTGTGAAAAAAAGGATTACGTTTTTTTTCCTCCATTTTTGTTGCAGTTACACCTTGTGCACTGGAACACAACCAAGTACAGAACCTTCGCCGAGGCGGCCAAAGCGCCGGACGGTTTAGCCGTTCTCGGAGTTTTTCTCAAGGTTAGTTTCATCCGATTTAGAAGCTCATATCCGTCCGCTTGGAAAATTGTTTTATCAGCGAATGACGAGAACGCAGCGATGCAGTTAAATTTGTTCACTATCGAATATAGCGTATATACACATATATATATTTTTTCAAACAAGTCGCAACGATATTCCACGTTCAATTGATTCGTTTCTCAATTTGGAGGCGGATGAAAAAAAAAACAATTATTCTCGTATTCTTGCAACGTTGAATTCGTTTATTTTATTTTTCCAAGCAACGACGAAGGTCGTACGAATAATAATTCTTCTTATTTTGATAATAATAATAATTTCCTATTATCGCAATTTAAAAAAAACACAAATCATCCCCTTTTACGTGAAACCCTATGAATTATACAAAATAAAATAATGCATCGAATATTCCGTGAGTATTACAGTAATAACGACTGTGATATAAATATAAATGGTAAATTTCATAGTGCAAGACTCGAAGACGATTTTTTTTATCGATTCAGCGTTTGAATACAAGGATGGATTTTTTCGAGCGATCAAAATATTTCGCTCGAGGTTTTTGCAGTTCATTTTCTACGTCGTTACAATGCCGCAAATTGGATTCGTGGCTTTTGCGTTATAAATATCGTGTATGAGAAGGAAGCCCCGAATGTACAGATAATTATTTATAGAATCGTGTCACGATACACCCTACCGATACCGCAAGTATCAGCACCCTTTTCTCGACGTTTCGACCTTACATATTCATTGAAAATGCTTCTTGTACGGCTGCACGAAGCAATCGCACGTCACACGACAATCTGCTCGAAGCTTTTACGTAAGTCATAAGCTTCAAACAGAATCCGAAGCCGCAGCGACGTGAAACACATACACGTACGATCCAAGAGTGGTTAATATTGTTGCGAAAACAAATGAGAATATACTCTCACGCTGACGAATTATTTCAAGGAGTTTAACGCGACTAACGTCATTTAAACGTATCGTCGAAGTTTAAAGGCCAAACCGCACTCTCATACGTGTAATTTAAAACGCGCATCGTCGTTCGAAATTCAAATCAATTCACTCGAAAGATAATTCTGGTTTCCTCGCGATAATTCATCTTATTCGTTTTACGCTGAAAATTGGCAACTTTGGCGAGGTTTTTTCTGATGATCAATGGACCATAATATTCAGCTGCTTTATTGAGTCGTAAATGACGCTTGTGTCTGCGCGAGAAAAGTGAGATTTTCGACTGAAAAACCTGCCGATTTTGATGGTCATTTCGAACTTTCGGGACGCAACGAAGGGGGTACAAAGTTCGAAAGAAAAATAACGAAAAAACCAACGGGACAAACATCGTATTCGTGATTTCTCCGTCGACGATTTGCACGACCTTCGACAGGAGAATCGCAAAATAATCAATTATTTATAAACGATTCGTCTGCGATCGGGAAAAAAAACAATGAAGCATCGCCTCGAATTGTGGATGGAAGGCAAACGTTCTTTTGTTCCAGACATTGCTCGTTTTTCAATATTTCATGAGACTCTCTCTCTCTCTCTCTCCGTTTGTGGATGATAAACGAAGGAATAATAACAATGAAAGAAAGCACGAGGATGATAAAAGAATAACGATAGGGCACGTTTTGCGAGCCAACAAATGAGTCGTGCGACGAAATTCCTTTGGCAAATATCATCGCAACATAGACGAGACAGAACAAATAGATCGAGCGAGCGAGAAGAGCGCAGAGCCGATTAAGGAAACTTTCCGTATTTTTTCTACAATTTCTCGTATTGTTTATCCCACCAGGTGGGAAAGACGCACGAGGAAATGGATAAAATAGCTCGTATGTTGCCATACGTGTCGCACAAGGACGACATTGTCGAGGTCATGGAACCCATCGACCCCAGCAAATTACTCCCTGGTAAGTTCCACGACTTTCGGTACCATTAGTTTCTCTCGTCAGATTCCAACTAACGCAAATCATGGGTCAAGGCACTTCTCTCGCAAGACCACAAGATTTTATAAACGTTTTCAATGCCAGCGAATCGGATAATTAGAATAAATATCAAAAAATATCGGACGACTTTACGAGAATCGTGTACGAAACAACGAATAATAACGTTACTGTTTCATTTTCTTTGGCGTTTGCTCAGGATTACCTTGATTGATGCCAGTGTCTTTCTATTTTTCTTTTTTTTTTATTAAAAAGTGTAGAGATGTTGGAAAAATAATTGCTAACGGTTAATTGTTGCCTTTTCTAATCCTGCTTGTAGCAGCATCGGTTGATTATAAATAATCGTGAAATTTTAACATTCTCGTAAGAGCTTGTATTAATGAAGCTTCGTCGCATTTCTTTTCTTTTTTTTTTCTCGTTTTCTCTTTTGCCATTTGATATTTACCGTACGAAAATCTGCTGTGGGTATGTAGTACGAGGTGGACGTGTAGGGACGCAAAAATGCAATAATCCGTGCATGCGTTGGGCGGACCGAATCATACGACAAGAAAACAAGTGTGGTTTCCAAGGTTCGTCATTCTAACGAGACTACTAGTCGATGTTTGCTTTTTAATTCCAAGCCCGCATGAAGGATTTTCCGGCTCTACGAACGAGTGTCGAAAGTTCGAACGAGCATGAGAACTTTAATCAGGGGCATTGCTTTTGAGTAATAACAACATCGAAAAAAATGATCGACAAATTGTTGAAAAAAAAACGAAGGAATCGTGCGACAAATATTTGGACAACCTGAAATCTCCTGATTCATTTTTTTCGATAAAAAAAACATTTTTCACTTTTTTTCCCATAATATTTGGTTCTCAAGATTTGATTGCAATTTTTCGATATTGCTTTTGCTCAATATTGACGTTGCTGATTGCTTACATTTGATAGTTTTTTTTTAATCGCCAACTGCTTGTACTCGTGATACTCGCTTTTATTTTTTCTACGATTGAAACTGTCCTTGATGATCTTTGCATTCCCACAGCCAAGCCCAACGCAAATACGTATGAATTTTCGTAATTGTGAATGGTACAGATGCATGCGATGGAAATATTTCACGTTTCATTCGCAAATGAGTGTATTAGGAAGGATGTGGATATAACCTTTGCTCGTTCAATTATTCTCAGAACTCAAAAAGCTTCGATCATCGTCCCTTATAAATGGGGAAAGTGTACACATTTGCGAGTACACAAGTTCACGATTATTGCTTATTAATGTTACTTGGGCGTGTTTCGACCGCATGAAATAATGAATTCAGGGAGGGAATTCATCAAATGTCATTCCAAGCTGACACGAATTTTGATATTTTCGAGTTTTTTTTTTCATACACCATGATTACCAATCAACCCTTATACCGAGCACGATATGAGTTTATTCACGTACGAAAGTAAGCAATTCTATATCCACCTGCAATTTTTTGTATTATCACAATTGTAGAGACATTTTTTGTTTCTTCTCTTTCGAAAATTCTCTGCACGTGTTGGAATTTCCGTCTTGCGTAGCACGTTCTATTCTTAAAGAGAACATTGCTTCACAATTTGCGTTTTTTTTCATAAATCCGTCATTCGTACTGTGGTATAAAATAACAAGAGGAAAATACTCTTTCAACGTGCTCGTTCCAAAATTCCGCAATACATCGAAGAATAATGACTGCGAAAAAAAATATACACATATACAGCGAATATTCAGTGGCGATCGTTTGAGGTATTTTGAGCGCTCACTCCGAAAGTTTATTTATATCTAATATTTTTAAACGTTCATTAATTTACTCGTTATTGACTCGAAGCTTCTTCTCTTTTATGTAGAATCATTTATTATTATTATCGCGAGCATCGACACGACTTTCATCCCGCATGGAAATCACACAAAAAAAATGATCGAACGGCAAATTGGTACCTTCGATCGCGTCTCCTGTTTCCTTTTTTTCGACATTTCTCTGCACAATGTTGACTGAAAAATGAAAAAAAAATAAAAAATTCTCCAGACGACAATGGCTACTGGACCTATCTTGGCTCGCTGACAACTCCGCCGTGCAACGAGAGCGTAACTTGGGTTCTGTTCAAAAAGTACATCGAAGTGTCGCATCATCAGCTCAACATATTCCGTAACCTGAGAAAGTTTCCGCGTGGCGACGAGTGTCCGTGCCATGATAATCACGGAGCGGTGAGTTTCCTTTTTTTTATCTCAACTTTCACGATCCAATTAACTAAGCTCGAACGAACAATTGATAACAACGCATAACTCTGTAAATTTTTTCGAATTCGCGATCTTTTCGTACGTCGAATTTGAGGTTTTCTCCATTTTCTTCTTTTAATCAGTCTCTCTTTTTCCTCAATTAGTTTTAATCAAGTGGAATAAATTAACCGAATGCAAGCACTCGCGATGTAGATTGTGCGAAAAAAAGAAAATAAATATTCTAGCTACCTGTTTCTCGACGTTTTTAAAGGTAATTAACAATTTCCGTCCACCATTGCCATTGGGAAATCGCGTTCTCCGCGAGTACGGAAGCCTCTGAGAGGCCTGTTCGCCACCAGCTCGCAATCCGACCATCGCGATGGAACGCGAAAAATCAACGCTTCTTCTGCAAATCGTACGCCCACAACGTTCTTAACATAACGGCTATTTCGGGGGTTTTTTCTTCAAACCGAGGGAAAAAAGGAGGGATGGACAAAGGAGAGACAAAAATGAGAAATATTGAAAAAATAGTCGATTTCCGAAAAAAACTAGTATCAGAATCTCGACACTTCCTGTTTTTTTTTAGATGATTCACAAATTGCGCGATTTTCCCCACATGATCGATATTTATTCAGTCGAAATGTCCACGTCTTATCTCGAGACGGGGATGAAATTTTTTTTCATCATCACGTGACATATTTATCAAATTGTTCCAGAAATATGATATTTATATATACTATATTATACATACATATACAAATTTTATCGTAAACTAGCGCGTTTTGTAGATTTCAATGTTCGCAAGCTGTAGTTTGCAGAATGCGATATTCAGGATACAACATTTTTTCGACAAATACACTAACGTTTTGCCTTGAAACTGTGCCTAATGTGCTTTGCATAAAAATTGACGGTTACTAAAGTGAAAAGAAAAATTGTCAAAATATTTACAAACTAACGCGAGGAAATTATTTTTCAAAAAAATCCGCATGCCTAGAGAAAACGGCAAACGCTGCGAGTCGATGTCGTGAATGATAGTTCACGACATCAAAAAAGGGCAAAGAGAAACCAAACGAGCCTTATCCGAATCACAGGATTTTATAAAATTTTCGAAATAAAAAAAAACTGAATACGAGTCCGTTGTGTCGATTTTCAAAAAAATCCTCACATTCGTCAAATCAACATTTTTGAAAACAAAAGTATATTCGTATAAAACAAAAGTATATAATATAATATATATATAAAAATGTGAAAATTACCCGCCTATTTGTGATGAATATACATATATATTTTATTTTATCTTCGCACGTGTCGCGACAGTGCTGAAGCCTTGACTATATATACATATATATATATATATATATATATATCCATGATTACGATTAACACGATCCAGCATTATTTTGTTTAAATAGTATAATTATCGTTATTATTATTGTTCATATAAGAATAATCATGCACGTCCAAAAAAAAAAACGATCTATTTAAAACATAACTCATCATTAACGTGTAACATGAAGAAAAAAAGAATATTTTTCGTTCATCGAAAACATATTCCTTCGCGGTGTTCTACAACTATATGACATAAGTTTTTTCTCCCAAACACCTGGCACCGAGAACGAGGATAGAGATACATGTACAGGATGTCCCAAAACCGGATGCTGATACTCAAATGTCACATTCGCGATAAAATTTCAAATCGAAAAGTCCTTAACCCTTTTCCGATCCGACCAATCCTCGTGGAGTTATTAATTGATATAGTTGGACCAATAGGACGCACGCGCTCGCGCAACGCCCGCTGGGAGACGAGAGACTGCGCGTCCGATTGGCTTGTACTTTGACAATTAATAACTCGTTAGCTTTTGGTCGCACGAAAAAATACTAAAAGACATTTCGACTGGGAACTTTAGCCTCCATCTGACTTTAAATGATTAACACCGAGTTTTGAGACACCCTGTACAGAAAACATTCATAATTACAGTTAGACGAACGAAAAAAACTCACCTCTGCTAAAATTCTCCGACATGTAAACATATATACATATATATATACCTTTTATTTATATACATGTGGTACATATACATGTACGTAGTTATGTACACGCAGAGAAACATATTATATACTATAAATCCATATACACATGGAGACGAATAATCGTTCGTTGATGTTAAAATCGTATGAACAAATCGTCATTTCGAATATGTATATTTTCGGTCTACACAGTTGATGGACCGAAAAATTTCCGTTTCAAACCGTTTGTATAAGATAAGTGAATTTTATGTACCGTTGTTTGAACAGCAAAAAAAAATGGGAAGAAACTCACGAAACAGATAAAAATTGTAATTCGTAGCTGCCTGTTTGTGTAGAAGATTGTGAATCAAACCTTTTCGAAATATATATACTCACCGTAATTGTGAAGAATAAAAAGAAGAACGTTTGAAACGACAAACACGAGCGATATCACTTTTTTCCTTCCCAACAAATGTTCCTATACCTTTTTCTCTCGTGGAAATTCTCGATTGCGAGAAAAAAAAGATGTCACTTTTTCCTGACGCTTTTTTGAATCGCCGCTGACGCGACTCCAGCCTCAATACTACATATTCCACGATTCTACAAAGTCTCGTCGACTATAATAATAACCTTCATGGTCGACATACCCACGATAATAGCGACTAATTAAAAAAAAAACATGTGCACACGGTGCCAAAATCGTCTCGTTTATTTTTTCAGTCGAGTGATATTCTGTTTTCCTTATAAATTATCTTTAGCGCCTGCAACGTCTTGATTTATACTTGGACATTAAAAAAAATATATATACATGTACACCGTGAGTCAAAAAAGTTTCCCCACGGAACGATTTCTAAACTTTATGATTTTGAAACGTGGGTCAGCGAATGAACCGTAAAGGCAGAGTTGGCAGCAATAAAAATATAGAATATCTCAATTTCAAATGAAAAATAACTTTCAATTATCGAATCCATGGTCATTTTATTTGTAATAAAACGATTAATGAAAGAAACAATTCATAATTGCTTTTATATCGCGTTATCTGATAATATTTTGAAAAAAAAAACAAAATATGTAATACGGCAATTGTCGTTCAGCCTCGGTAATATTTCTCTGGATATTTTTGGATAGAATTTGCAATAAAATGCAACAAAGTCATCGATCATTATTTTCGTACGCAGCGCCAATTTATCATATTATTTTCGTTAAAAATAAAAATCTTGCGTCCCCTCGATGATGTTTAGCTGTGGATATTTTCAATTTCGTATGGTATTGATTTTGAAACTTTTACATTTTCCAATCCGCACTGTGCGGGCAAATACTATTTTCCCATCGATTAAAAAATGTCGTCAAGATTTACAACAAAGATCCATTTTCGTCGGACTTTCACCAGGTTGTCCAGCGGTATTGGCTTGCATGATCGCACGTCTGGTCAAGGACACTAAATTTGAGACGAAAATAAGGACATGAGATACCGAGGACGAGAGAGGGAAAAAAAACCTCGATAAAACCGTTCCATTCGAGGTGCAAGTAAATTTTTGTGTTCTGCGAACTCAGGAAAAAAAACCTACCCGAATCGCGCGTGGCAATTTTTCGCTACGGTTCAAAATCGTTCCAAAAATGCTCGCGTATCGATGAATCGACGAAATTTCACGCTTTGCACCTCGTACTCTTATTTTTTTGCATTTTTTTTTAAGGGGTCCGTCTTGCCCCACTCTCCCCTGTGTATGTATGTATAACGCGCGCGTAATATGCATGAGACGATGAGCTCGCCTCTTCCACTTTATTCAGAAACCGGTTGGCATGCTGCGAGGCATTGTAGTTATTTTTCAACCGAGGTTAGTACACTCCCGACAAGTGTGCGCGTTTCGAAACCTTTCACCCAAAGCTGCGTTCACACCAAACGACGTCAAGCTCGACTAAGGCCTTGCACACGCTTGACGCGGTCAAAATTCGAGAAAAAAATCAACGCTCCGTAAACACAATCAATAATTTAAAAAATTACCTCCCCTGCTAGGTCAAAATTGAAAAAAAATAGTTTCGAAAAGACGCAGGATGCAAAAATTCCTCCACCGGACGAAGTTTATCGTTCGTCGTATCAACGCGGTTGAACTTTCCCGCGACGTTCGATAGCGTTCGGAGCAGCGTTACGAAAACGCTTTACTGCTGCGTTAAAAGATTTTTGGTTTCCTATTTTTTTTATTTTTTTTAGAATAAATACGCGCGAATACGAGTATACTTTATGCTCGTTGATTACAAGACCGCTGAGCTGATAAAAAATCAAGGACCGTTGTGGGAAATTAGAGTATATTATTGTTCAAATAAGAGGGCAACATTTTACTGCTGATATGTTTGGAGCGTATCGGCATGTACGATTCACCCTTACGCGACGTTCATACGCTGTATAATAATTCGCAGGCTTGTTACGATCGAATGTCACAATTGACATTCATTATCAGCGATGATCGGACGCAGTTGTGGCTGACCGTTCGTGGACTCGATTAACCGATTGCGATCATTGCGAACGACTCTGCGGGCTGTGTCATTAGAACTTGGTTGAATAGATTTTTTTTGAAATTTTTCCAACGATTTGAAGAATTTTTGTTATTCTACCTCGATATTATAAATCACACATCGTCTCGAATTGATATCTAAAAATGATTGTATCGCTTCTGCCCTACATTCGTCGCTATTAAAAATGAACGACGATGTCTTTGGAAATTGCTGCGCAGAAAGAATAATGGAAAAATTGCATACGCTTGATGAGACATCCCAGGCTCCAATTAAAATGCCAATGACCGAGATTATCGTCAAATAAGCGCAGTCACGCAAGATCGAGACATCTGGCGGTATTATTGTCGAGGAAAAAAAATTAACAAGTTTCTATTTTATCGACATACGTGTCGACAAGATCCGCCTTCGTTTTATCGTCTGCGAATTCTTTATACCGACTGTAAATAATTTCCAAACATCACGAGAGAGACTGCATTTTGTATTGTTACTTTCTGCGGTAAAAAAAAAATCTCGCTTGAAAAAAAATGTTTTCCTCGTACCTCTTCGAGTCATTTTCTGATAAGAAAAAACGAAAATTCATTTCCTGTATAAATCGCAAAAGTTCGTGCATTGTACCGTTGATTTATTTCATTGTTATTGATTGTTATCTTTCGTGCTTCAAACGGAACCAAAATCGTTGGTGATTTTTAAAAATTGTTCGATTTTTTCGGTACATTGGAGAAAAAAAAATTAAGGAAAAAAGCCGCTGTGGGAAAATGAGATTTAAGGTCTAAAACATTCGTTATTGTGGAGGAAGAGTATAAAGGTCTTGGACGTGTGTCAGAGCGATTCGTGGATGAGATACTAAAATCGCCCACGGTTGATAAATGATTCACACGAATCAGTATTAGTTATTACGATCTTCTTAATCATTGAGCAAGGTCTCAGTGGGTTGTGGAAAATGAAAATGCTTGCATATATATGCTTGATTAAAATTTATCGTTAAAAAATAATAATCTGACGTATAAAAAAAGGACGAATAACGATGATGTCATAATGATGGCATTTTCATGTGATGCACGATATGCCACCCGTTGTTTTTATCCGGGTCAACGTGTATGTATTGCAGTTGCTCTTAATCTTTCGCAATTAATACAATCGTTTAAATTGAATAACAATATGATGAGTCATAATTTAAAAAAACGTACGCAGCATTCTAAACCACTCCATGGACTAAAAATAAAAATAATTTTAATCGAAACTGAAATAAAAAATTGTATAAATGGATTTTCATAAAAATTAATAATACTTTTAGAGAGGAAATGAAGAACCCTTTTTTTTTTATAACACCCATTGCAATTTTTTGATATAGGTGTTGTTACTTTTTTTTCATTCCTCGTAAAATTCTTTTTTTCAAATTCCTCTCGTATAGCCTTTCCGAATGTTTACGTTTTCCTCTCCTTTTTCCTTATTTCTTTATTGCATTTGTCCTTAATTTAATTTGACTTTTCACGAAACCAAATCGTGATCATTTCGATCCTTTTAATCTCGATATTCAAATTTGTCCTCGTAAAAACTGTCGTTGAAACGTCATTTTCGATCGAAACATGGAAACGCAAATTTGTTTCTCGACCTAGTTTTTTAATACAAAAATCATTGGATTGAATTCAGTTTTCGATGATAATTGTTCGATTCAGAGGAAGAAAATTTTGTCATCTTCTAGAGGTTTTCTTTTTAATTATCATAATTGAGAAAAATCAGCGATAGTCTGCGAAAAAAATTGCAGCTGCTGTCTTTTCGTTCGTGCTTGAGCGCATTTAGTCATCGATTATCGCGACGTTTGAAAAATCTCGCGTTTCTCGTGTCCGATGTTCGTACATCGGGTACATGTACTTTTACCCGAGTTTTTAAGAAATATACATAAAAATCATACGACATGTGAGAATGCATTTCATGACTCATGTTCTGTTGGTAATTACTATTTGCAAATTGTTCTCAGGTTGTTGTATATGCAAAATAGCGCGTCGAGTGCGGCGCATGCGCGCTCTCGCGGCGAACGAGAGGAACTTATGCGCGTGAGAAACCCGTAGAAGCGCAGTTCACGTTCGACCTTCGTAACGTCAACATTTATCGCATCATTTGTGAGGATATTTAATTCTTCGTTCGTCACTTCAACATGGCTATTTGTGAGTAAAAAATCACTCTTTTAAACCCTTACCAGCCTCAAATAATCCACAATTATATCCGTTAAATATACATATTCTTCAATTAAAATTCCAAGCTGGTAAGAAACATCGAAGATGGTAAAAAGGCGGACGAACCCTCCGCGATCGTGGATCGTTACGTATTTATTCAAAAAGTATAGAAGCACGAAAAAAAAACTGACAGACCCCGAAAATGAGGAATTAAGCTCCGAAAATGTGAAAAATGTTTTTTTTTAACGTCACTTTCGCGTAATTCTTCCTTTTTCCTTAGACTTTTGTCTAAGGATTCAATTAATTTTGTAAGGACGATTAGATCGACACATATGTAAAAATGAAATAACGTGAAAAACGAAAGAGAAAGAGGCGTGTAATAAATTGGACTCTCCGGTCGAACAAACGTGTGTGGAGATGAAGAAGAAGAAGATGGACGAGTGTTGCGTCTAAATATAGTCAGGGCGAGGTTTCGCTGGTGGTTTGACAAGCCGACCGGCATGTTTCACAATCATCCCGTAAGCGAATACTCGCAGATCGATCGACGAAACGATTCGCTCGAAAAACAACTTTTGCACTTTTTTTGCAATGACCCAACATCGAAAATACGAGCTGCCCCCAAATTTCGATAAATAAATGTGCATCTTGCAGCAAAATCTATCTATAACCGATCAAAGATCGATAATGCATAGATCATTTACATCATTTACATTTCCCGATGACTTCATCCGCTGACCGCACAGAAACATTTTTTTTCTTATCGGCAAAAGGACTCGGGACAAAAACAAACCGGTTTCTCCACGATGAATCAAAAGATCGTTATGGAACTTGAGTCGATTTTGCGTCAATCCTGAAATGCCAGAAGAATGAATGGTGTTTCAATGCTGTTCAGGGTCTTTTGCGAGTTTCGAGCCAGCCGGCTTTATGCGCACTCGCTCGCTACTGTAGGTATCTATTCTAGGATCTCCCATTAATCCTTCAGCGTTATATTCTTGTGTCTGTGTGTTTGGGTGTTTGTGGGCCACGGTGGAATCGATATATGTACGGATTCGCGCCAAAGACGATTTCCAGATTGCAATTCGCGACTCGAGGTCGAGCGACGGAGGCATCCGAAGAATTTAAATTCTTTTATTTAAATTCCGATGTTACACGGTACATGCATATGTATATGGCATATACAGGGTGTCCCAAGGCTGGATGCTGATGTAATTTAACGCTAACTGGGGATAACATTCCAAGTCGAAAAGTCCTCAAGCACTTTTCGATCGGAGGAATGCCCATTGAGCTGTTAATTCATACAGTTTGGACCAACAGGGCGCGAGCGCTCCAGCTGAGGAGGGGGGAGCGCGAGTCCGATTGGCTCAAACTTTGACGATTAATTGCTCGGTAGGTTTTCGTCGTATGAGAAAACACCAAAGGACATTTCGACTCGGAATTTCATCCTGAATGTAGCTTTAAATTATTAACCTCGAGTTTTGCGACATCCTGTATGTATATATAGCAGAAAATCCGTAAAGACGAAACCGAGGTTGGACAAACGACCTTCTCGTTCGAAATTGCGCGTGAAAATATACAGTGCGTATTGAATAAAAGAGACATTATTTTTGCCATTTCTTCGAAGGACGAGAATTTTACGTTTATCGGACAGAGTCGTGTTCGAAAGTACGATCGTGACTTTGATCGGTCTCACGTCACTGCGGTAGAGTAATCGAGGAGCATCCAAGTGCAGGATGAATTTGAAAAAAACGACGTCTCCGCTTGTACCTCTGTGCTGATTTTTCGCACGTAGTTGATAATTATCGTAAATTTCTTAAGCAATTTTTTCTCACGTCGCGATGTAATACACTACCGGACAAAAGTGTAAAAACTTTCCGTCAATTGCGGTACAATTAAAATTCCTGTTGTCGCGAAAGGGCAACATTTGCGTCGTTTTTTATGCAACAAAAATACGTTTTGTCTTGACTTCCTCGACGAGTTCCCAAAAGCACTTTTCGAAATCAAACGAAAACAGGAACAATTGCAGTTACCCGAATTTCCGCGAAAAAAAAAAATATTGCGAGTATTTATTATTGATTTTTTATTTTTAATCTTCTTCCGTAACGAAGCTTCGATTCCTGCACCTCGCGATTCTTCCTCTTTGGCAGACTCGCTGTATTGCTGTCACGCCTTCGTGACTCTCGGCTAATTTGAACCCAACAAGCGCGGTAGTAGGGGACTTCCGGATTGTTTTTTTTTTATTTATTACTCCGCTCGGAAACACTCGGAACAATATGGCTCGAGCAGCGTTCGCTAGGGGGCGCGACGTCTGCAATGTCCTCCAATCGAACGCTGTCTTTTCTAATACATCGTACGTATATATATATATATATCTCGACTGATCCATGTGCCGTACTTAGATCTCGCGAATGTAGAAGCGAGCGTCACTATGCGAGGTCAATGACAGCGGCAAGTCACTGCAGTAGGTTAAAAAAAAAGAGAGAAAGAAGCCATGGTGAATAGCGGACGACCATTGCATTCGGAAGATACACGGGTCTCGCTCGCTCGACGAGTTGTTGCCAAGTAAAAGCGGAAGACACGCTAACGATCCGAGAAATTAACGGTTAAATAATCTTTTTTCCAAAATTAATTAATATAATTACTATTTCGCTTATTATTATTATGAATTCGATCATACCGGAAGTAGAAGATGTTTCTCTGGGGAGCAAGAACAAATTGGTCGGATTTTTAGTATCCAGGCTTCTTTTTTTATTGCGTAATAACGGATATGGTATAGTCACCGGCGTTAATAACCACGTCGATTCGCGCGAGGAGATTTGCAACGTTCAAGATGAAACTCTCGTTATTTCACGGGATCGCAGAGAGTGAATCGAAAATTGAGATTCGCGTACGACCCGAGAAATTAACGGTTAAATAGTCTTGTTGCCAAAACGAATTAATGTAATTATTATTTCACTTATTATTATTAATTCGATCATACCGGAAGTGGATGAGGTTTCTGTGGGGAGAAAGAACAAATTGGTCGAATTTTTGGTATCCAGGCTTCTTTTTTTATTGCGTAATAACGGATATGGTGTAGTCACCGGCGTTAATAACCACGTCGATTCGCGCGAGGAGATTTGCAACGTTCAAGATGAAACTCTCGTTATTTCACGGGATCGCAGAGAGTGGATCGAGAATTGAGATTCGCGTACGAAAAAATTCGCGTACGATCCGAGAAATTAACGGTTAAATAGTCTTTTTGCCAAAACGAATTAATGTAAATATTCTTTCGCTTATTATTATGAATCCGATCATACCGGAAGTAGATGATGTTTCTGTGGGGAGAAAGAACAAACTGGTCGGATTTTTGGTATCCAGGCTTCATTTTTTATTGCGTAATAACGGATATGGTATAGTCACCGGCGTTAATAACCACGTCGATTCGCGCGAGAAGATTTGCAACGTTCAAGATGGAACCCTCGTTATTTTACGGAATCACAGAGAGTGAATCGAAAATTGAGATTCGCGTACGACCCGAGAAATTAACGGTTAAATAGTCTTTTTTCCAAAATGAATTAATATAATTACTATTTCGCTTATTATTAATGAATTCGATTATACCGGAAGTGGATGAGGTTTCTGTGGGGAGAAAGAACAAACTGGTCGGATTTTTGGTATCCAGGCTTCATTTTTTATTGCGTAATAACGGATATGGTGTAGTCACCGGCGTTAATAACCACGTCGATTCGCGCGAGGAGATTTGCAACGTTCAAGATGAAACTCTCGTTATTTCACGGGATCACAGAGAGTGAATCGAAAATTGAGATTCGCGTACGAGAATCGCCGCGTATGTAGTTTACATTTGTAGGCGTACGTGTGTGGTTGCGCAATCCCGGATTGACTCGATTACTCTAATTCTCGCATTGTTATGTTAATTGCAAAAATTCGCTGCACGATCCGGATCATCGCGGTCATCGTCATTGATTCGCGCGACAAATTCGGGTCAATTTCGCAATCCACGTCCATTTTATCGCGTGCTCGAGTTTTTTCAATCATTTCCGCTCCATTTTTGACTCCCGACAATTTTTTCGAAAATGTTTCCATTCCCTTTTGCCTCTCGATTCGTCAGCTTTTATTTTCCACTCGCGATGAAAAAAAAAATTGTCGAACACGCGATTTTCGACGAATTCTCAGATCGCCAGCGTGCCCTCCTTCCTCTTCGACTCTCCCGCGACTCCCTTTTTGACAGCGCGATTTATCACCCCGCGGTGGGGGGCGGTGAAAAAAAAGGAAAAGTCAGCCGATGACGTGTTTCGTAGCAATAATACAACCGTTATACTAAAATAATTCTGACATCACGCGAATGCCGCGTGGAACGCCGCGAGAGGTTAACGCCGAACGTGACCCACGCGCGCCACTTTTTCGCGCTGATATCTCGTCCTTCGCGCGGCAAATTAAGCAACGAAATCGATTTTTCGAAATCCTCGCGCCGTTATCTACATTGGCGAAAAAGAAATCTGCCGACTGACCGTGACATTTGCGCTCGTCGTGTAATCGCCGGAATTTCTGGGCGAAATCTTGCGGGAAAGATTGAAGAGGAAACACGCGAAACCTCGTTCGCTATCGATTTTGCAAAAATTACGCTCCTCAGCTGCCTCGAAGAGCCACCGGCTGGAGGGTTGCTGAAAAAATCGTGAATAATCATCAGTGGAAAAAAACTTGAGGGTAGCATTCTTTTTTTGCACATTTATGTTCTTATTATGTTTTTTGATGATCGATATTCTACGAGGATCGAAAAAAAAATGACGCCAAAAGTTTAAACAAAATGAATAAAGGCGAACATCTCGCGTAGAAATTTTGTTTGACGAAAGAGTCTTGGCTCAAGTTTTTGCCGATTATGAGACGGGAAGTCTTTCGTTACGGTTACATGCGTATGTTCATATGAGTATATACATGTATGTATATGTGTATATATACAGAATTAACAATAATATTATGATGTCAGCGATAGATCGGTTGCCTTACGCATGTCCTCACAAATACATCCTCGAGGCCTAAGCCGACTATTTATAAAACTTGAATTTCGTTTATTCCGCTGCTCGTACACATTTCTCGTGGCACAATACGATACTCGTCAGTCGAAATGTGTACACCGCGTCACCTGCCGCAAAACTGCCAAGCGGCGAAAAGTTCGCTCAAAAATTGACGAACGACGAGAAAAAGAAAAAAATTGTATCGCGAGATTGAAAAGTTTTTCGTAAGGCAAAGTGGAAAAAGAGAGCATACGTTTTAAAGGCCATTTTGCGAGAGAATATTTATAGATATGATGGATCAAGACGGAGTGATCCGATCGTAAAATGAATTCGCACTTGAGATCCGCGGTTAACGGGGCTCGCGAGGAATTCCTCGCCAATTTGACGTTTCGCGAGCGCACGCTGCCGAAACATTTTTTCTCCAAGCTCGTCGTTTTTTTCATGATATTCACTTTTACCGGATTTCGATATCAAGTGAAGGAAATTAATCGTCGTTTCGGTGAGTCTGCGTCAACGAGCGGAATTATCGCGGAGGGTCGTAATCGTACGAGGAGAAAAGGAGGGCAGGGTGTCGAAGAATTTAACGGAATTGGTCCAGGCGAGATGCAACGTTTTATCGCCAACATCTTTCCATTCGATTTTCGGTCCAAGTATTGCGAGAAGATTTTTTTTTTCCGGAACTCTGAACGAATGTTTCCGAATCAAAGATTCACAATAAAAACGAACGAGATTACGCGCGGAATGTCATGACTTTTTTTCCCGTTTTATCCGTACGGAGTTACGTCACCGAGGGAGAAATTACAAGTTTCGGTCATGCGACAGAAGCTTTTGTTTATCGCGACGCCGGTTGATGTTTTTTCGTCTTATTCGTATATTCAAGGCGGCACGCATAAAACGTTTTTAATGTTCACGTGTGCTCTCCACCGACGAGACGACTGCGATCGTCTTTCTGACGCAACTTGACGAATGTTTATTGAAAATAAAAAAAAAAAAAGCTCCGTCCCACGATGAACAAACGGGAGATGTGCAAATGGAGTATTTACAGTTTGCTCGTAAAAAAGAAAAATGGAATTTCTCGCGCAAAATACTCGGCTGGAATTTGCCGTTGACGATCTTTGATCAATTTGTCTCTGACGCAAACAGCATCCATTTTCTTCGTCCTCGAATCGTAAAACGCTCGTGTGTGCATGTACACCCATATGATCGTCTTATTTTTCTATCGATCTTTTCGCTATCCTGGGCAAAGTTCTGCAGTGTCCTAGTTTCGCGGGTTTACCCGTTGGTGCACACGCGGACGAATCCACGAGCGCTCTGAGATCGATCTGGAGACGTCGGGACATTCCGACGCCTCTGATCGGCGGTTACGTCAGCAGGACTGTGTTTTTGTACAATTTAAATTGCACATATCTTCTTCATTATACATGAATTTTCGTTTATTTATTCAATATACGAGGTGAACTCTATTTTCACGAATGGAGAACGTAAATTCTTATTGTTGATGGGATAAATTGTCTTTATTTTTGATAGCTTCTGGCACATTTTGCCGTGTTAATCTGTCGTCTTGCTTTATCGTTCATTTTTTTCGCAGCACTTTCCACCGAGGACAAGTTGGAGTACCAGTTCTACCCTTGCGCCCTTGGGCAGATTCAATTCCGCATTAAAGCAGCGAACGATGCCCATATCGCGCTCACCACCGGTCCCCATGAGGGAGAACCCATGTACGAGGTAAGATCACGCGGGACCAGTTTTTTCTCCCTCGTAATCTCCGCTCCATTTTTGTCTCCTCCGTCTCGTAATAACGCCAAGGTCATTGACGTTGTCTCGTGAAAAGTATCTCCTCAAGAATCTCGTGGGAAATTCGGAGGGAGGTTCAGGACCGTCTTCTTCACTGGCAAAATTATAATCTTAAAAATTTAAATTGAATAATATTTATCATCATCAAATTTTGCTCTTCTCGAAATTTGCTCACAAATAAAGGCGTATATAGCCGAGTTTTTGGCAAAATCTCTGTAATATTTACCATCCAATTTCGGGAATGAAAATGAAATGAAATTTCGAGATTCATTTATTCGCCTCGAAAGATTTTTCTCGTCGTGTTCGAGATTCAGGAATATTTTCAAAAAAAAGCTCGCATGGTAACGTCGGCCGACCGATTCTCAGGTTTTCCTCGGTGGATGGGGCAACGCCAAGTCGGTGATTCGCAAAAACAGAACCAAGCCGGATGTCGCGGAGATCGAAACTCCGGGAATTTTGACCGCCGATGATTTCCGGGGTTTCTGGATAAGATGGCAGGATGGTCACATCGTCGTCGGCAAGGAAGGAGAATCCACTCCTTTCCTGTCTTATCAAGACACCGAACCGTTCGGAATCGGTTATTTCGGCGTTTGCACCGGCTGGGGAGCTCACGGCGAGTGGGTCATCGAAGGTAAGAAAAAAGCAAAGATCGATCTCCGACTCGAAGTATTTTTTCACCGCGACCTCACGCAACAAGTAGTTTTTCAATAAATAATTGGATTATCGCTTGGGTTTACTCTTGAAAACCGCACAGTCGATGAAATCCTGACGGAATTTGTCGAACCGTAGATGCAATTCGTAAAAACGTAACGCGGGAAATTCTCGTGTTTCTTTGAATTTTTATTACTGACGCTGTTGATTTCTTTCCTGGACCATACTCTGTGACGGATCCTTGTGCATTGTGTCTCGCACAGCCAGGTGTATCGGAGGTTCCGACGGTCGTACGTAATATGTAAAAATTATACACCGACATACACCCGTAACGATTGACCCCCGAAAACATTTTTCAAAAACTCCGTTTCCTCATTGTTTTTAAATACGAATGGCTTTCATCGCAATTTTTCCCGAGAATGCAACAAGCAGCAAAATCGTATGAAACACAAATATCCAGCACGAGTATGTTTTCACGCAAAATTTGCCATCGTGAGGACGAGAAAAAGCTTCTTCGAGATCGCGCGCGATCGTCCTCGCGAGTCGCAACTTTGAACGAAAAAAAAAACGAGATACCGAGAGAAATAAATGGTAATATTGATATCCGATGATTGCGGGGTGCACGAAAACGAAAAAAAAGGTCGGAAAAACCTGAAAACACCGGACGACCTGAAGTATCAGTTTCACGCGGTGCGCGGCGCGGCTTTGATCCTCGAGGTGAAAGCATCGAGCAATGCTCATGTCGCTTTGAGCAAGACCAAGGGCGAATCGAGTCCGATGTACGAAATAATGCTCGGTGGTTGGGAAAACACCGCGTCTGTCATCAGATACGATCGCAAACAGCCCGACAAGGTTCGCCACGCCAATTTCGTTGATTCCAAAAATTGACTCAAAAATTCACGGGGTGATAACATTTTTTATGAATAAAACAAAAGAAAAAAACGTAGCAACCGGAAGCGTCTTGCGATTTTTAGTCGTTTCGATTCGATAACCGATTTTTTTTTTATAAATAACCATCGGAGAACTTTGGTGATGCAAAATTCAACGTACGATGAGAAGGAGAGAGAAAAATCGCGTCTCAATTGGGTCTCAGGTGCGGGTAAATACGGCTAATCTTCTAAACGCGAACGAGCACAAAAAGTTCTCGATATGCTGGCTCGATGGTCATATCGTTGTGAAATCGGATGATCAACGTGGTCCGGTATTGTTGGAATGGAAGGATCCGAATCCTATCGGTGTTAGTCACATTGGCGTGCGTACCGGTTGGGGCGCGACCGGAAATTGGAAACTGCGTTTCGAGCATCATCAAGCTCTCTCGTCGTCGCACGCTTCCAGCACCAAGATTGCCTCCAAACCCATGTCCAAACGTAATTTTACCACAAATTGACGTGCGCACGTGCGTTTTTATTCTGTTTTAACTTTATCTTCGAAAAACAATAACATTCGCATATACAGGGGGTGCAAAAATCCAAAAATCGTATGCCGATAATTTATACGATGGTGGAGGCTGAAATTACAAGTCGAAAAGCCTGTAGGCACTTTTTGATCCGACGAATCCCCGCCGAGTTCGCGATTGACGTAATTACAACTTTGAAAATTCGTAACTCGTCGAGATCTCGTCGTATCAAAAAATGATAACGAACGTTTCGTCGGGGAATTTCGTCGCGAATGTGACTCTAAATTGTCGACATCGAATTCTGGGACATCCTGTGTGTATAAGCGCAGCTCGAGGATTCGAGACATCGAAAAAATTCGACGATAAATCACACGGATGAAATTGCACACGAGATCCTTTTCGCGGCAAAAATGTAACAAAACACGCAAATTCCATCGAGTTTCAAAGATAAATGACTCGATCCTGATGGAAAGTGGCGAAAAAATCAATCATACGTTTACGAATATCAAAAATTTCGTTCGTTCCCTCTCGATGGTGTTCCATCTGTGCAAATACGTCGCGATTTTATTTAAACAATTTTTCGATGAAACAATTCGTTCAATCGAGCCACCTCGATCCATAAAATAATAATAAAATGTGGGCTATAAAATTCCTCAAGTGCAGCAAGGATGTAATTCTTGTGACTCGGGAGCTTGGGTGGCGATACCTACTGTCAAAAAAATGCTGCTTGCGATCGCATCTTTGCACACTCCGATAATAAATTGAACACTTTCTCAACAATTAATTTAAACTGAATTAATATTTATCTTATAACAGTACAGAAATAATAATAATAAATAATAACCGTTCCATCGTGTACTCGCTGCATTTATTCGCAGTGAAAACGTTTGATATTTTCCCAGCCAATTTTTTTTCACAACACTCCAACACTGGCTGCTGTCGTATAAAATGGCGTGGAATAGAAATGCACGGATGCGCACACACGCTGGTACCTTGCACGTCGCACGAATTGCTTCCGTCTCGATTTCTGTGTAGCATCGATTTCAGTGTTTGCACGCGAGTGACACGAGCTTTATCGAGATATTACGATGTTACATAATTATCTATGCACGATAATTTCAGTATTGACAGCATTTGTAAATAAAAATCATTCTACATAAAAAATTCGATGGAAACTCGAAAATGACGAATCCTTCTCTGTAAAGCCCTGTTTTCATCGGTAATATTCCAAAAGAATCTTTTTTGAGTAATCGCTAAAACACCGGAGGCGTATTTGATACGAAAATTATTATGGCAATTTTTTATTCTCTCAGTTCGTTGAAGGAAAAAGTAAAAATTCCATTTTCGAGTTCCAACGTGACGATCGTTCGTTCCATGATATTCCTCTTTTCGCCGATGAATTGAACCGAGTTTTTTTTTTTTTTTTTTATAAATTCAATGCAAAATCATGTTCCATCCGGTTGAACAGATCCAGGTACGACCAGTCCGTCCGCTCCGGCGGAAGTGTCAACCGGTAGCGTTTGCTGGTGCGACGCGACCGGCGGCATGTTGCCTCCTGGAGCTGTCGAGGGTGGCCGAGACGACGAACCTCTCTACGTAGGACGCGCCCATCACGAAGGTGCTCTGATTCCCGGCAAGGTCAAACCGAGCCACGCCGTCTGTTACGTGGCGTGGGGCGGTGAGGAGCACGGAAAGAGCGAGTACCAGGTAACGATTGAAAATCGCCAGGACGGCAATTTTCCAACCCCCTTAAGCAGGCAAAACTAGCATTTAACCACTAAAAATGACGATACGATAAAAAACAAAACCGTTTCCGTCGCCTGACGGAGAATTCCGCATTTTCAGCATAAATCGGCATGACAAAATTTCAAAATCGTACAATTTATTCTCGTGATTCGAGAATCAAACGTTAAAAAAAAATGGCGCGGTGAGGATGGCATTTGTGGGCATATTTTTTTAATTCTTCGACGCGTTTTCCGCCGCAGGTTCTTTGCGGCTGCAATCCAAGATGGGTGCCAACCAGCGGCGGAAACGTGCCGCCGAACGCGGTTCCCGGAGGCGAGACCGAAGACGGCGAGCCTCTCTTCGTCGGGCGCGTGAATCACGAGGGTACCGTGACCATCGGGAAGGTTCAGCAGTCCCACAGCGTGCTTTACATACCGTACGGCGGTACCGAGGTCGCATTTCCGGATTACGAGATTCTCGTCAGCGAATAATCAGCCCTCGCGAGCAGCAATCTACCCAAGAGAAATCAAAAGAAACATCCGCGATCGGCTTCCGGAATACGCTTCGCGAATTTCCAGCTGCGTTCGTGTACGTCACGCGAAACATTAATTGCTTAACGAAATAACAAAAAGTTGACGGTTGACTTTTGCTTCCATCGAATTCCATGACAAAATTTGAGGATGGGCGAAAGCCGGGGTGAACATTTTATTTCCATACCGATTTTATCGGCCAATTTATCGCGTTGCATCGCCGGATGTGCAAGCCCGAGAGTCTGCAGCTTATCGCGCGTTGAAGCAGCGTAGAATAAAAAATGAAACAGCGAAGCCTGACAGCAACCGGAAACGCGCTCGGTTATTAAACAATAACGTATTATTTATATTCACACGATCGACACAGCGACGTGTAAAATTATGTACAAGTATATATATATTTTTCAGCGTAATTGCGTATAGTTTTTTAATGCACAAAACGTATTGCTTTTTCGGCGGAAAAGAAGAAAGAAATTCAACGAAAGAGAATTAAATAAGATATTGTCCGTTTGAACGTTGCGCAGCTGCACGAATAAAGGCATTATGAAAAAAGAGCGAACGAGTGTCGTTGATCTTTGCATGCATTCCCCCTTAAAAATGTCCTTCTCCGTAAGTTTCCTCGGGCACGATCAATTTTCACAACCCCCGGACTCGAGGGTGTCGATTTGAAGTTGAACTTACGAGCAATGGTTTTTATACGAGAGATTCACGACCATCGATCGATGAGGATGTGAATCGGAGAGAGGTACGAGAATAATGTGAAATAGAATAAATTCAAGGAGAGCTTTTGTACGCTTTGTCGAAAAAAATCGGTTGATTATTTTCTCGTGACAATGACGATCTCGTTCCGAATGGAAGGTCCAGCAGCTTCAGTGGGGACCACGCGAGACATTGATTTTGCATGATTTTTTGAAAACGCAAAGGTCGACTCGATGACGATATTTCAGGAAAGACAAAAAATGATTCCGCACAGAAAAAATGCATCAATTTGATTATAGGTGGAAGAAAGGAAAAGTATATTTATTACGCTTAAAATTATTACAAAACCTCATATTGCTCGAATTTTTCCGATTTTAAAATTGCGTACGCAATTAGACACGATCGTCATCGATTATCGACCGTCAAAAGCTCGAAAACATTTGAGCCGAAAATAAGACATTATTAATAACGTAGGCGAAAACACATTTCATATACGAGATAAGGAAATGAATAATAAAATTCATGGACGAACTTTGACGCACACGGCTGATAAATTGTAGAGGTGAGAATAAAAATGGCGTCTGCGTCGGTGTATTGTTATACCTGCTGATTACAAAATTAGACGTCTGCCGTCGCCACAGCGAGTACACGATAATATATTCGCGTTTTTCTTGTGGGAAATTCAGACTACGTCGTAATACGTTATTATTCGTGTGTACTCGCGTTTTTTTTATCATCGAATAATACCGCGCGTGTGCACCACGCAAAGCATCGGATTGCCCCATACATGGGCGAACATTCGACATATTATCCCAATGTGATCCTCGAAATGTCTAATCAGGAATGAAATTATTCGAGCCCGATGTCCGATGAAGCCCTTTTCGTCATTTTTCTTCCATTTCGATCGTCAACGATTATTCAACGATCGTTCAACAAAATGAGTAAACAATTACTTTGTTCAACGGAAAATATCGGATGGCTCTCGAGGTCTCCCTCAGACAGACTCAACATCAATGCAACGAGAAACATCTTTAGAAAGAAGTCAAAATCACAATTTTACAAATGTTTTTTTTTCGCAAACAAATTTTGGAAAACCAATTTCATTGATTTTATCGTCAAATTTAATGTGAGTTCCTTCACACGCCTGAAAGATAACGCTCATCGGTGAAGTTTTTTAATGTCGACAAAACGAGCTTGCCTCCGCGCGATATTAATTAATATTATCGAATTTCACGTACTTTAATCCGACGATTTTATCGTGGCTACCCTTGTTCAGGGATTATCGTGATGACTAACGTATACATCGATCCAGTTGGAAATGTTGTCGATCGATGGGCTGGTCATCATTTCTTTGGGAATAAAAATTTCCCCTGATTGCTTCGATCCAGGGGTTCAATGAATAAAATCCATTGGAAAGATAATAACAGTACGTAAAATTGATGTAATTTCTTCAATGTTTCCGATCGATCGATTGAGACATTATTTTTTTTCCTCGTTTTATTTTTATTTTTAAATATTTAAATGGTATTAAGCAGCATTAGGCATATTCTGTTCAACACGATTTAAGCATTTGTTTAATATTATTATATACACTGCGGAATATCTTCAATGTATAGGAAACATGTTGAAATCTCATCACAGCCTCGACTTTGTCATTTATGAAACAATTTGCGAGGAAAATAAAAAAGTATTACTCCACGAACGTGGGGCGTGAAAATTTCTGTACCTTATGTGTATTATCCTAATCTCTGCTATCAGAGATGTATAAGAGATGTATAAGCTTCTACGTAAAAAGTAAAAAAATGAAAAGTAAAAGTTTGAAAATTATTTAAAATTATTTGGATGCTCCCAGAGGGGGATAATGGAGACTCTTCGATTTATTTCGTAATGTGCGTTGTACAGAAAAAAAAATTCTGGTTTGCAACCAGAAATCGCTAAAAGATTTGGAAAACTTTTCCGCTCCTTAAAATTTTTGAGCGAGCGTTTTGAAAAAATAAATTGCGCAAACATTCGTACTCGGTGATGCCCTACTTTCCAGTGCTGCAAGTGCGCACCAATTTGTCTAATGCTTGCGTAAGCACGTGAACATTTATCGAAAATATATTTTCGACCGGTAATAAGATGTCGAATATATTCCAATCGCCGGGAAGATAAGAAAGTCAATAAAGTATCAAGAAAAAGTTGTGTGACGTGAGACAAATGAATCGATCAAGCTTAAGGAGCTCATATGATCGATAAATTATGAGAGACGAAAGATCAATAGAACGTAGAAGAATAAGAACGAGGTCTGTACGTCAATGTATTTTTTCCTGCAGCTATTTTCGTGTGCAAATTTGCCGCTACCTGCCACGAGTTTTGCCATGGCACATTAAAATGTAAGCATTCGCATGATCGGGCAAATTAAATATTTTCGGCAGCCTCTTCTGCGTAATACGATATAATCGACACGTGTACTCTCATTTCTTATCATATACGTGCGTACATATATCACGTAGGCCGTTTTGACTCGTTTGCCTCGCATTCGCAAACATCAGAAATGGAAATGATGGATTAGGGATGAAATCATCTCACTTCGATCTCCGAAAAACTCCCCTTTTTCGTGCAACAATGAACAACTATTTTGTTTAGTGGCATATCCGGTGTGGCTTGCCGGGCACCTGGACAATAACGCGGCTCTGTCTCAGGAACTCGAGACTTGCAATTCCGGTCCGAAAAAGAGGGACTTTGCCACTGTTGAATTTGGCTCCTCGAGCAACCCTTCGGCATCGAGTCACAGAGAAAATCATTGGTACGACTACCGCGTTCGTGTTCATATACGCGCATTCAATTAAATTTTTATTATCGATTAGAAGAAAGAGTACTGCGTCGTTTTTTGGAGATAATTCGAAACGAAGAGAAGTTTTTAATGTTTATTTATTTTCAATACGGAGGAAACCAAGTGTCTGGAAGATTAATATCGTGATGGATTCGATTGAAAATAAAAAGAAACTCTATCTGTAGCGATTGTGATAAAAAAAATGGCGAAAATTCCACTTTCTCGTTAAACTAATTCTCATTGATTTTTGAAAGGGTTGAAATCCATTCGAACGGTAAAAATAAAGATAAAAAGTATAGAAATAAAAATACATGAATTTGTTGAAATTCGTAGTACGTAGTACGTAGTACGTAGACTGATAACACGTTTCAAACACATGTTATCCAGCAGGGAACATTAATATATTCAGCTACTATTGATTGTGCTAAAAATGAGTTATCAACCAAAATTACAATAAGAAACGAATAAAATGATTCGACAATGCCTTGTGCGCAATAATCTAGTGAATAAATTTCCTGGCATCGAAAAAAAAAATTCACATAGTAACTCTTTATTTTTACATTGAGATCGAGGCTTTGTGCACTGAAAAAAATAGGTGGGAGGAATCGGTATATAAAAACGAAATTTTCGTACTCTTGTCACATTCAAATTTCATCGCAGTAACCGTCGACGTACCGTGAGTTCCCGAAAAATCGTCAACAAGTCTGCTCAGATTGCTGCCCCCTGACTGTTTTCGCACACGCCAAGATGCGTTTATGTGAGTAAAAAGACGATTTTTAAAAAACTTTCTTGCATCATTTTTATTACAAAGCCTGAACTAATACACTGTGCAACAATATTTTTACCCTCAAAATTATTTCGCCGAATGAAACTGTGGCGAAATTGTCGGCAATACATAATGAATAATTTATTTGCCAAAAATGTATGAAATCGATGATTCACTTGAAAATTAATATATTTTTGCATATTTTCACTGTATAATTTTTTCTTCATTCGCCATAGGTTGTTGTCGTGTGAAATTCATTGAATTTCAATAACGTCCGATAAAAATAATCGATTTTTCTTGCTTTTTTGGTAATCATTTCATTTTTGCAATTTTTCTTCGTCCAGTCCTTTCGGTCGTAATCGTCGCGTTCTGCGCGATGATTGAAGCGAATGCAGCGCCAAGTCCACCAGTGTCTAATCAGCCACTGTCTGATGCAGAAATGCAACGGAGTCAACTTATTGGCCTTTCCTACGCGGAAGGTGATCTTGAAATGGTACAACAGTGTCTACAAGGATGCTCGATTCAATCAGATGTAAGTTATTCGATAAGGAATTTATGAAAAAAAAAGTATAGAATCGTCCGGCTATGATGAACGGAGAGAATAGAGATTACATACGTGCTGCTTAAATTTACTGCCGCATCAGGCGACGGACGAGCCGCCGAAAAGTCACGAAACACCGAGACCACTTATCGGCTTCGAGGCTCTTGCACCCTCAACCTATCGTGGCAAGTTTTTTCATCTCTCGTTGTTTCTCTTTACCCTCGTATGCAGGGTTAAATTCCAACAGGCTAATTGTCAATTCGTCGGGTCAAAAAATGTTTGAACATTTTTCGACTCTGAATTACATGTTTTTTTATTTCACAGATATTGTAACCGAGGACAAGTTGGAGTACCAGTTCCTCCCTGCTACCTCTAATCAGATTCAATTTCGCATCAAAGCGCCAAACGATGCTCATATCGCGCTCACCACCGGCCCTGAAGAGAGCAATCCCATGTACGAGGTAAGATCCCGAGCGGCCGGCTTTTCTCAGCCTCGTAATGCCTGCTTTATTTTTACCGTTGAGTCTTCTAATAACACTAATAAGCGACGGTTAATGAACCGGATCTCCAACCGAAAATGAAAAAATACTGTCAAATGTGAAAATAAACATCGTCGCAGATTTTTTTCTGAAAGATTCCTTCGGAATATTCAAAATCCAAAATCATCGAAGGAAAAGCCCGTCGGGGTTACATTGGCGGAATATTTTTCAGATTTTCATAGGTGGATGGTCCAACAGGAAATCGGTTATTCGCAAAAACAGAACCAAACCGGATGTGCTCGAGGCTGAGACTCCGGGAATTTTGTCAGGGGACGAGTTTCGTGGTTTCTGGATAAGATGGAATGGCGGTCGCATCACCGTCGGCAGGGAATATGAATCGAATCCTTTCCTGGAGTATCAAGATACCGAACACGTTGAAATCGGCCATTTCGGCATCTCCACCGGTTGGGGCGCTTCCGGAAATTGGCAAATCTTGGGTAAGCAAATGGAAAAAAAGGCAAAAGCAACTGCCGGAGCTCAAAGTATATCCCAATGTCCACATGTTGACAGAACGACAGACGATTCAATTGATGAATCGCGTATTTTTTTTATCGCGAAACTTCAGTAAAAGGGACCGTAAAGTGTCGATTTTCGCGATTCAACGTGTTTCGTTGATTCAAGGCAAAAAAAACATTTCAACCGATTTTTCAGAACAGGAGATTTCTCGTGAGAAGCTTTGTTGGCGGAATGCAACCGGTGGTATCGTACCTATTGGAGCAGTCGCGGGTGGTAATGACGGTGAAACCCTGTACATCGGACGTGCTTGGCATGAATCTGCTTTGACTCCCGGCAAAGTTCATCCGTCTCACGGAGTATGTTACCTGCCATGGGGAGGCAAGGAGCACGCGAAGGACGAGTATCAGGTAATAATTGAGAATCACGAGGACACTATGCTCGTTCGATATTTGGATGTGTTCCAAAGTTACATTTGTCGCTAAAAAGTAATCAATCTTTAGGAAAAATGATGCTCATCTAATCGGCCGATTGCGAAATTCCGGGATCGAGGACTCGACTGTACGTTAATTTTATCATAACGTTTTGCAGGTACTTTGCGAGTGTAATCCAAAGTGGGTACCATCGAGCGGTGGCGAGGTACCTCCGAATGCGGTGGTCGGAGGCAAGTCCCAAGACGATGAACTTCTTTACATTGGACGCGTTAACCACGAGGGTGCCCTGACCGTCGGAAAGGTTCACCCACATTAT
Source organism: Heteropelma amictum (assembly GCA_959613375.1). NCBI lineage: Eukaryota > Metazoa > Arthropoda > Insecta > Hymenoptera > Ichneumonidae > Heteropelma > Heteropelma amictum. Next base: position 3,667,628 of record OY390720.1, on the reverse strand, counting down.
GGCGCACTTTTCATATCCTACGGTGGTAATGAGATCCCTTACTACAAGGATTACGAGGTTCTCGTCCGAGAATAAAAGCGTGTCGCGATAAAAATTCGAAGATGAGGAATTGAAGAAAATACCATCCACGATTCCTCCTTCTGATAGTGAGTCACTTCCGGAATGTTTCATGAATTCTCGAGAACGTTGGGATATGTCAATAAACTAATACGCGCGTATATAAAATGTGAAAAACAAAACTTTGTTCTACAGAACGAATTTCATAGAAATACATTTGAAGATAGGAAAGATGCGGAGAAATTTTTTTTATCCGAATGTACTCGGAGAATTCATGGCATCAACGTATATATGGAGGTGCGGGTCCTCGGCTTGTCCATTGAAATGATGAAAAAATAAATAAAAGTAAATAGGAACTTAAGATTAACAGATACTGCTCATGTTGCTTGATTATTCAACGATAATATATTGTGTAATTTGTCGGTATAATTGTTCACCGATAAATTTCAGTGTAATAAACGCATTAAAAATGGCAATGAGTTTTGTCAATCGTTGCATGCATGCTTCTCATACCCGTTCAATATTTATCATGCTGGAAAAATTTCCTTCGAATTATACAGGGTGATTCATAGCAACACTGACAGCCAGTAACTACACATTCTCGACGATATACTGAGTATATCTACTTGGCCGTTTTTCAATTTTCAAAATAGTTTTTAAACGGGAAGCAATAGAATCTGGAAGTTTTAAGCCAATCACAGTCGTTTCTTTATACGCGTTCGAAGACGCATCAGTGCCGGATCAGCAAGGCTCCGATTCTAGGCATACGAAGAACTGGCAGAGTTCAGGCAGAAAAGCATTTCGCGAGTGCGAAGGTCTTTTGTTTCAATTGAAAATAGCCGTTCTTTTCGATTAAATGGCGTATCGGCAGCTTAGATCGGTGTTTGTTACACGATGATGATACGATAAATGATACGATGTCCGCATCATTTATTCGAATAAAATCATCGTATCATCATCGTGTAACAAACGCCGATCCAAGCTACCGATACAGTATCATTTAATCGAAAAGAACGGCTATTTTCAATTGAAACAAAAGACCTTCGCGCTCGCGAAATGCTTTTCCGCCTGAACTCTGCCAGTTTTTCATATGTCTGGAATCGGAGCCTTGCTGATCCGGCACTGAGGCGTCTTCGAACGCGTATAAAACAGCGACTGTGATTGGCTTAAAACTTCCAAATTCTATTGCTCCCCGTTTAAAAACTATTTTGAAAATTGAAACACGTTTATGTAGATATGCTCAGTATATCGTCGAGAATGTGTAGTTACTGGCTGTCAGTGTTGCTATGAATCACCCTGTATATTTATATGTAATATATATCCCGTCGAATCGAAACAAGCGGATGCACTGGAGGATGCCGAGCAGGTACGATAACCTCAGAATATTTTACATCGAGACTTCCAATATATATACTTACAATTACTTATAGCACTTACAATTATTACAAAACGTTCGTACTTGTTAGTGGCCTCATATTGCTCGAATTTTTCCGATTTTAAAATTGCGTAAGCAATTAGACACGATCGTCATCCATTATCGACGGTCAAAAGCTCAAAAACATTTGAGCCGAAAATAAGACAAGGACATTATTAATAACGTGGGCGAAAACACATTTCATATACGAGATAAGGGAATTAATAATAAAATTCATGGACGAACTTTGACGCACACGGCTGATAAATTGTAGAGGTGAGAATAAAAATGGCGTCTGCGTCGATGTATTGTTGTACCTGCTGATTACAAAATGAGACGTCTGCCGTCACCACAGCGAGTACACGATAATATATTCACGTTTTTGTTGTGTGAAAATTCAGACTACGTCGTAATACGTTATTTGTCGTGTGTACTCGCGTTTTTTTTTATCATCGAATAATACCGCGCGTATGTACCACGCAAAGCATCGGATTGCCCCATACATGGGCAAACATCCGATGTATTATTCGGAAATGGAAATGCTGGATCAGGGATGAAATCATCTCACTTCGATCTCCGAAAAACTCGCCTTTTTCGTGCAACAATGAACAACTATTTTGTTTAGTGGCATATCCGGTGCAGCTTGCCGGGCACCTGGACAGTAACGCGGCTCTGTCTCAGGAACTCGAGACTTGCAATTCCGGTCCGAAAAAGAGGGACTTCGCGACCGTTTAATTCGGCTCCTCGAGCAACCCTTCGGCATCGAGTCACAGAGAAAATCATTGGTACGACTACCGCGTTCGTGTTCATATACGCGCATTCAATTGAATTTTTATTATCGATTAGAAGAAAGAGTACTGCGTCGTTTTTTAGAGATTATTCAAAACGAAGAGAAGTTTTTAATGTTTATTCATTTTCAATACGGAGGAAACCGAGTGTCTGGAAGATTAATATCGTGATGGATTCGGTTGAAAATAAAAAGAAACTCTATCTGTAGGGATTTTGATAAAAAAAAATGGCGAAAATTCGACTTTCTCGTTAAAATAATTCTCAGCGATTCTTGAAAAGGTTGGAATCCATCAAAATGATAAAAATAAAGATAAAAAGTATAGAAATAAAAGTACATGAATTTGTTACAAGGTTGTTTCTCTTTCCGACTTGTCGAAGAAAAACACTAATTTTCCTTACGTACGTAGACTGATAACACGTTCCAAACACATGTTATCCAGCAGGGAACATTAATATGTTCAGCTACGATTGATTGTGATAAAAAAAAATGATGAAACAAAATTACAATGAGAAACGAAAAAAATGGTTCGACAATGCCTAATGCGCGACAATCTTTTGAATAAATTTCCTGGCATCGAAAACAAAAATTCAGATAGTAACGCTTTATTTTTACATTGAGATCGAGGCTTTGTGCACTGAAAAAAATAGGTGGGAGGAATCGGTATATAAAACCGAAATTTTCGTACTCTTGTCACATTCAAATTTCATCGCAGTAACCGTCGACGTATCGTGAGTTCCCGAAAAATCGTCAACAAGTCTGCTCAGCCTGCTGCCCCCTGACTGTTTTCGCACACGCCAAGATGCGTTTATGTGAGTAAAAAAACGATTTAAAAAAAACTTTCTTACCTCATTTTTATTACAAAGCCTGAACTAATACCTGTGCAACAATATTTTTACCCTCAAAATTATTTCGCCGAATGAAACTGTGGCGAAATTGTCGGCGATATATGATGGATAATTTATTTGCCAAAAATGTATGAAATCGATGATTCACTTGAAAATGAATATATTTTAGCATATTTTCACTGTATAATTTTTTCCTCATTCGTGATAGGTTGTTGTCGTGCGAAATTCATCGAATTTCAATAACGTCCGATAACAATAATCGATGTCTCTTGCTTTTTTGGTAATCATTTCATTTTTGTAATTTTTCTTCGTCCAGTCCTTTCGGTCGCAATTGTCGCGGTCTGCGTGATGATTGAAGCGAATGAGGCGACGGAAAGTTGCCAAACACCGAGAGCACTTGGCTTCGCGGCTCTCCCATGCGTAACCCCTTATGGCAAGTTTTTTCATCTCTCGTTGTTTCTCTTTTCCCTCGTATGCAGCGTTAAACTCCAGCAAGCTAATTGCTAATTCAACATCAGAATGAGATTGAAATTTCGAAAATTCAACTATTTATCGATCGATAATTCAACGGGTTGGATCAAAAAATGTTTGAAAATTTTTCGACTTTTAATTACATCCCCGATATTTTTTATATCACAGATGTTTTCACCGAGGACAAGCTGGAGTACCAGTTCGCCCCTGCTAAGCTTAATGGGATTGAATTTGGTATTAAAGCGTCAAACGATGCTCATATCGCACTCACCACCGGCTCTGAAGAGAGCGATCCCATGTACGAGGTAAGATCACGGGAGCCCAGTTTTCCTCAGCCTTGTAATGCCTGCTTCATTTTTTACCGTTGAGTCTTCTAATAACACTAATAAGCAGCGTTTAATGAACCGGATGTCCAATCGATCGAGGGTTTTTCGCGCGATCGCGCGCTCGTGCGAAAGTCGAACGCGTTAAAAATTTCGCGAAATCATCCGACTTTTCAACACTGCGATCTTACCAGCACGCGTCAAATCGAATTTCATCCTCAATTCGTGAGGAAAAGTCGATGCGTCAAAGAAACATGGAAAAATACTGTCGAATGCGAAAATAAACATCGTCGCAGATTTTTTTCTGAAAGATTCCTTCGGAATATTCAAAATCCAAAATCATCGAAGGAAAAGCCCGTCGCGGTTACATTGGCGGAATATTTTTCAGATTTTCATAGGTGGATGGTCCAACACGAAATCGGTTATTCGCAAAAACAGAACCAAACCGGATGTGGTCGAGGCTGAGACTCCGGGAATTTTGTCAGGGGACGAGTTTCGTGGTTTCTGGATAAGATGGAACGGCAGTCGCATCACCGTCGGCAGGGAATATGAATCGAATCCTTTCCTGGAGTATCAAGATACCGAACACGTTAAAATCGGCTATTTCGGCATCTCCACCGGTTGGGGCGCTTCCGGACATTGGCAAATCTTGGGTAAGCAAATGGGAAAAAAGGCAAAAGCAACTGACGGAGCTCAAAGTATATCCCAATGTCCACATGTTGATAGAACGACAGTCCATTTAATTGAGGAATCGCATATGTTTTTTATCGCGAAACTTCAGTAAAAGGGACCGTAAAGAGTCGATTTTCGCGATCCAACGTGTTTCGTTGATTCAAGGCAAAACAATATTTTAACCGATTTCTCAGCTCGTGAGAAGCTTTGTTGGGGGAATGCAACCGGTGGTGCTATATCTGATGGAGCAGTCGCGGGTGGTTATGACGGTGAAACCCTGTACATCGGACATGCTTGGCATGAAAATGCTTTGACTCCCGGCAAAGTTCAGCCGTCTCACGGAGTATGTTACCTGCCATGGAGAGGCAAGGAGTACGCGAAGTCCGAGTATCAGGTAATAATTGAGAATCTCGAGGACACTATGTTCGTTCGATATTTGGATGTGTTCCAAAGTTACATTCGTCGCTAAAAAGTAATCAACCTTTCGGAAAAATGATGCTCATCTAATCGGCCGATTGCGAAATTTCGGGATCGAGGACTCGACTGTACGTTAATTTTATCATTACGTTTCGCAGGTACTTTACGCCTCTGATGTAAAATGGGTACCATCGAGCGGTGGCGAGGTACCTCCGAAAGCGGTGGTCGGAGGCAAGTCCCAAGACGATGAAATTCTTTACATTGGACGCGTTAAACACGAGGGTGCTCTGACCGTTGGAAAGGTTCAGCCATCTTATGGCGTACTTTACATATCCTACAATGGTATTGAGATCCCTTATGACAAGGGTTACGAGATTCTCGTCGAAGAATAAAAGCGTGTCGCGATAAAAATTCGAAGATGAGGAATTGAAGAAAATACCATTCGCGATTCCTCCTTCTGATAGTGAGTCACTTCCGGAATGTTTCATGCATTCTCGAGAACGTTGGGATATGTCAATAAACTGATACGCGCGTATATAAAACGTGAAAAGCCAAACTTTGTTCTACAGAACGAAAAATCTGTTTCGGAAAACTTTTGATTCCATTGAATTTCATGTAGAAATATATTTAAAGATAGAAAAGATGCGGAGAAGTTATCTTCATCCGAATGTACTCGAAGAATTCATGGAATCAACGTATATATGGAAGTGCGGCTTTTCGGCTTGTCCATTAAAATGACAAAAAAATAAATAAAAGTAAATAGGAACTTAAGATTAACAGATACTGCTCATGTTGCTTGCTATATTGTGTAATTTATCGCTATAATTGTTCACCGATAAATGTCAGTGTAATAAACGCATTAAAAACGTCAATGATTTTTGTTAATTGTTGCATGCATCCTTCTCGTACCCGTTTAATATTTATCATGCTGGAAAAATTTCCTTCGAATTACATATTTATACGTAATATATATGTAGTTCTCGTTGAGCCATATTGCGATGTAACAGTGCGATAAACAATAGTCTGCTTTAAAAACATTCGAAACTTGCCTCGCGGGTTTATTATCCAATAATAACAGATGCGCGTGAGCGTCGACTGTCGCGCTTGACCACAGCGCCACCTCGGGAGAAAAACCGTCCATCCGACATCCAACGCGCGTTAGTTATGGCGGCCGCCGAGCTGTCATGGAGAACGTTTGCGTGTAAAGATCGTACCGATTGTACGTAAAGTGATAAAAAAACAAAGGTCCCTCCACGTATGTGATATTGTCCGAAAGGGAATAAAAATAAAGAGCGAAAACGAGAGAGCGCCATGGCTTCGAACGATCCGGTAGTTATCGCTGATGAGGGGATCGTCGAGCCGGGTATCGAACCCGGCGCATCCACCGAGACAATGCTCGTTACGACTGACAGTTTCGAGGAGTACGAGCAAGAAATGAGCAGCAGCATAGACGATAGACAAATGAAAGAAAGTACAGCCAGCACGATATCGGAGATACAGGAGGATGCTCCGCAAACGCCGACGAGTCCCGTCGAATCGAAACAAGCGGACGCGCTGGAGGATCCCGATCAGGTACGATAACCTCAAAATATTTTACATCGAGACTTCCAATCGTCGATTAAAAGTCGGAAACGAAAATGGATTTCGACAAATTCCGAGGGTAAAAATCTTGTAAAAAAATACTCAAAAACTGGAATTCTTTTTTTTTATGGTCGCACAAATTGTCAGGACGACGTCGCGCATCAGCTGGCTCTCAATAGCCTGGATATAGATCCGTTGCGCTGCAAAATATGGTTGGCGCAGAAAAAGCACATATTCGTACTGTCGCAGGCCGGCAAACCCGTCTATTCCAGGCACAGTCCGGAAGACAAACTCGTTACAGTGATGGGCGTCATGCAGGCGCTCGTGTCTTTCGTTCAAGCCGGAAACGACATGATAAGATCGGTGCACGCGGGCGATACCAATTTCGTTTTTGTCCTGAAAGGCCCGCTGATTTTAGTCGCCGTATCGAAAACATTGGAGAGCGTTCCGCAGCTCGTGCTGCAATTGACGTACGTTGATTACCGTCAGTAACATTCTTACATTCGCCGACGACGATCGTCGATCAGTTTCTTTCATACTCATTTTCTCTTTTCCATCAGTTATGTATACAATCAAGTGCTGTTCGTATTAACGCAATCGCAATTGACGCGAGTTTACGAGCAGAGGCGAAATTTCGATCTCAGACGACTGCTGAGCGGCAGCGAACGTCTCATCGATCATTTGTTGAATTTCATGGACAGAGAGCCAGCTTTCTTCCTAGGTGCTGTTAAATGTTTACCTCTGGTGCCCTCTATGAGAGACTCGATCACGCAAACGATCGTTCAAACCTGCGGGAAAATTAAGGTGAAGCAACTTGATCGTTTATTCCCTCCCCACAACCGCAAACTGTCTTTTTCATCCATCCACCTCGTATGATTTTCATGACTGATCTCTAATTAAAAACAAAAAACACTTTTGGTTTTTACAGAATTTAGTTTTTGCGATACTATTAGCTAATAATCAATTGGTCACGCTAGTGAGAATGAAAAAGTTTTTCATACATCCCGCTGACTTGCATCTCATACAAAATTTGGTGGACAGCTCGGAATCTTTCAAAGCCGCCGAAGGCTGGACTCCCATTTGTCTGCCAAAATTCGATGCCAATGGCTTTATGCACGCCCACGTTTCCTACTTGGCTGAAGACTGTCAAGCTTGTTTATTGTTACTCACAGTCGACAGGGATGTATTCTCGACGCTGTCGGAAGCCAAACAAGTAAGACGGAATTTCGTTGAAAATATTATTCGATTGAGAAAATTGAGAAAAAAATCGTAGTTTTATCTCGTACACAAATTAAATTATTTCTTTCTCTTCATCTCCATTGAGGATATCACCGACTGAAGCAATTTCCGCAAACTGAGAAAAAAATTCAACGTTTCGCTGTTTTCGAGTTTTTACGTGCAAATTTATTTCCGTAAAATTGTTCGATTCGCGAAATTTCGGATCGTTTTGTCGCTTTGATCAATCCGAATGTTTTTTTTTTCACACGTTTCCCTTTGACAGAAAATCGTGGAGAAATTGCGTCGCACTAATTGTCTCGAAGCCATAAACGAATCGATGAACAAAGCATCGATTACGACAGCGGAAATAGGCCTTCCGCAAATGCGGCACGTATTGTACAAGTGTCGCAGTACAGCGCAATTCTGGAGTCCGGGATTTCAAGCGCCTTACACAAAGGACAAGGAAATCGAGCGGTAATGAAAAATATGAATTTTCCCGAAGAAACTATCGACTTTCTCGACGTACAACCTTCGTGTTCGAAGGATCTGAGCTGTTTTTTTCGTTGCTTCTAGATTGCTCGGACTGTATCAGTGTCTGCATCACAGATTACACGCACCAAGTCGACCGTTAAAACTGATATTTCAACAATTAGATAGGGAGACAATGCTGGCATGGGTGATTTTCTTTTTTCGCCTAAAATATCGCAAAATCGTCATATCCCGAAATCCTCGATATCCTTTTCTCTCCTCAGGTAACTTCGGGATTCGAGTTGTACGTAACTTTCGAGCCTCTCGTGACGAAACCAGCCGCCATCGACGCGGTTGGTATATTATTGAAGTGGATTAAAAAAGAAGAGGACAGACTTTTTATTCTTAATTCGCCGACGTTCTAACGATCTTGAAAAAAAAAGAAAAAAAAAGGAAAACACCAACAAAATGCAGCAAAGAAAAAACAAAACGATCCGAGAATACGAACGATAGAACCTTTGGATTTCAAGTTGATGCGCAGGTAAGAAAAAGTAAATTGCGATCGTCCGAGAACAAACCTCCGCGAAATTCGAGGGACTTTGGAGACTTGTTCGCTCGAAAGGAAGAAAAATCAAAATCGCCAAGGCTAAACTGCACGGGAGTTTATTCTCGAAGCAAGGAAATTACGCTATACCTCCGAGTGCGAAAAAGAAAAAGGAGTTTAAAAATCTGGCGGCAAAAATATCGTTTGTTCACGTCACTTGGTTGAAAAAAAAAAGATAGTCGATCGTCGAGATTGTCCCCTCTGCCGGAAAAGTGCTCTTTGCTCGTTATTCCTCAATGCTTAATCGAATTCAGTCCAACAGCGAATTTTTTCGCGATTATTGTGTATATATGGAAATCAATGATATATATATATATATATATATAGTAAAAAAAAGACGGAGAAAAGTAAAGATAACTTGTAAAAATCGCGAATTGCCGAAACTGACGATTTTTATTGTTGCAAGAGATACTCGGGAGTATCGTGCCTCCGAAGTGCAAAGTTACGATTCTTCATTGTATATAAAAAAAATACGTTTATTGGCGAGAAGAATTGTTTATTCGCAAGAAAAAATGCGGAAAACCCTCTCGTAACACCAGAGCGAATTGTCGGTTCGTTACGAGCTGAATTATTTATGAATAAACGAGAGACACGAAAAAGCGTTGAATCGTTCGAAAGGAGGATGAATATCGCGTGTCAATGCCTCGCACGATCGCGATCTCTTCTCCGGTCCCGATCGCGTTCTCTCTCGCGCTCGCGATCTCTCTCGCGATCACGATCGTCTCGTCTGTGACGTTCCTTCTCTCTGTCTTTGTCCTTGTGTGAGGACGAGGAGTGTCCCTTGGGCGATTTGCTACGTTTTCTATCCCTACGATCGCGTTCTCTGCTGCGCGAGCGCGGTTTGTCCCTCTCGGACTTTTTCTCCGAACGCGAGTGTCTTTTGTCACGATCCCTGTGACGTTCTCGCTCTCTGTCGTAATCGTCGAGTCTCTTTCGAGTTTCCTCTTTGACGATCGGCAAATCTTCCTCCTCGGAGCTCTCCATTCCCTCGTCCATGTCGTCCTCCAACGCCGATACTTTACCCTCTGTAATTTTAGGGGTTTTCATATTTTCATCTTTGCTTTCTTTTCAGTTTTTATTGTTTTTTGAATGATTACTTTTTATTATTCTTGGATGACTATTTTTGGTGACAAAGAAAGGGAAGAAGTGAAATTCGTGAGGAAAATTGTGCGGGGAAAGTCGGGAGGAACGGGTGGTAACGGGAAGAGAGGAAACATACCCAGTTCGTTATTTTCTTCGAGAACGTGTCTCTTCTGGATTCTGGGCAAGATGACGTCGCAGCATCTCTCTTCTCTCAGCAGATTGTCGATAAATTCATCCATGTGGATGAGCTCGTACTGTCCTTGTTTATTCTGATGACGCAGTTTTCTATTGTCGTTGAACAACGGCTCGAGATATTTGTAACAGTCCAGGGACGTGCCCGTAAGACGCATGTAGAGCGCGCCGAGCGCCCTCACGTATTTGAATTCTTCGTTCTTTATGAATTCGACGATGATATCTTTCTCGGGTTGAATTTGCAGCATTTTCAATATTAGACAGAGAAACGGCGTGGGTTTCACGTTCCCACCGAAAACACCGCCGATAAACCTGTTTTCGAGTGTTTTTTTGTGAAATTTTTTCAACGACCAAATACGGAACTTTGGCGCGTTTGAAAGATAGTCGTGATTTTTGCCTCTTTTTGAGGTTATGTGAGCTTGAAACACTTTACTTACCTAAGTTCCATCGCTTTGTCGACTAGTAATTCCGCCGTTAACGCAAAACACTCTTCCTTCCAGTATTTCGAGTCGTAAATACGAGATCTTATGATTTTTTCCACGAGATATTGCGGATTTGTTCCGCGAATTGATTTGGCATCTTTAACGGTTCGATTCGCCATCGTTTAACTTTTGAATCTATTCCGAGCGCCACGTTTGGCTCAACGATCGATCTGCTTTGATTTTACTTCCCCACGCGCGCTCGATAGAACTGATTGTTTGTTTATTTACTCATTCTTCATTATTGTTACACACTGTGTCACTTTTGAGGTTATGGCTCTTTCTAGCTCGCTGATTTCAAGTACATATCCCGTTTTTACGCACCGTTTATAATGTATAATTGTTTTTAAACAAAACCACTAGAACGATAAATAAATCACAAGTGTTATTCACAAAATTGTTACAGCAATGTTATGAGTACATCTCGTGGCATTTTTACTGAATTGGGAACGCTTTCCCTCTCTTCTTTCTGCTGCTCTCAATGTTTTTTTCCATCTGCGCAGACTAGTGGCGCACTGTGCGGTGGCGGGAGGATGCGTGTGTTTTTAAAAATCGATACAAAGAACCGAAGAACGAACTAGAAAAATAAATGCAGTAGCGTCGTTAGATAAAACATGGATAACAATAAAAATGTAATAATTCATAAGAATACATGTGAACCTTCAAAAGTACAAAGTAAATCAACGATTTACGATTAACGAAAAATGAATGCAAATCGTGTGATTTTCAGTGGTACGAAAAATCGTATGCATATAAGGACATTCGTGTTACACATTTTTCGTAAAAAAAAGTTGAATCTCTGAGCGCGCTTATCGCGCATGGAGAGATTATAAATCAAAGCGGTTCTTGACAATTATTCTGACGCCTGATCTTTTATATTACGCTCCCTCGAATAAAACGAATCTCGGACAGTTTCGGAAAACGAAATATTTTGACAATCGCAGACACGAAGCGACGTAAAAATATTTAATTAATTACAAAAGGAGAAGCAACGCACGAGAAAAATACGGTAAACTCGGAATATCCCTACTCTTTTTCTCTTTATTTTTTTTTCTTTACAAAGTCTCCTTTCTCTCCGCAAAATGCAGGTGGCGGGAGAGCTCGGAGGGACCGTAGGCCCACATTCAGTGGATATCTCCGGTTGTCTCCGTTCTCTCTCTCTCTCCTGGCAATTCGGACTTATACCCGATGCCTGAGCAGCCATCTTGATACACGTCTTCGGAGAGTACGAGATTCTCTTTCGGAGGAAACATATTTTTTTCAACTCGCTGTAATCGAGAGAAATGAATTTTTCATACCGATGAAAATTTTTCAACATTAAATCCAAACATTCCGAGTGAAGAATTGCGCCTCAGACGGAGTGACTTTTGAAAAATAAAAAGCGTGGGTTTAACATTCTCCGTGTCTTTGTGCTCGTTTTGAAAATAAATGAAAAGTTTATCGCATATTGTGCCGAGATACGCGCAATAAATTGGAACAGCTCTCTTCTTTTCGTTGTCGGAGTGAAAATTCTTCATTTCTTCTTTAAACACTTTTGTCGGTGTTTCCATCGTGTGTTGACTGACGAGTGAATAAAAATTATCAGTGAGGGGTGCTTCGCGCTCAAAAAATAGTGCAGTCGTAGAAATTGTAAATCACAAAACAGGCATGGGGAAATCCCATGGCGTAATCGCCAATGATTGACACGCGAATCAACATCCTTTTGCGTCGTAACTGAATAAACACAATCGATTTATACATTCTTGAATATTAATCATCGAAGTGATAAAAAAAAATCATAAAATATTTGGAAATGGAGATTAATCGGGACGGATAAAAAAAACGGTGAAAATTCAATGTAAGTATCCTCGTAATTTACTCTTGCATTATCGAGTGTCGAAAGGGAATTAACGAATTTTTTCTCCGATCGATGCGTTCCCGAAATCATTTAATTGACTGACTGATATCGCGCACTGACGAGAAGAGCGCGGATGACAGAAATTTTGCGATTGTTTGAACAAAGTTACGATAACAACAATACGGCGATACATTTTGTGTTACCACGGATTATTTTCTTTGCGAGTTATTCGAAAATAATGTCGAAAAGTTTTGAGGTTAAATACGATCTTTCGATTCATGAATCGTTGCGAAACGAACGTTTGTTTATAAAACTTGTTCTCGCAAGAACCTTTGTCCCTGAAAAATGTTCAATGTCCGTTGAGCACCACTGGCGATTCCTACTTTTTAATTGATCGCAGTTCGTCAATCGCCTGCGGCAAAACGATTTCGCGCAAGTCCATTAATTGCATCTTCTGCTCTGTCGCTCTTTTCGTCTCCGATGGCTCCGAATAATGCAACAATTTTTCTTTTATTCCCCCCCTTCTGCACACCGTCCCGTTCCTACAGATAAAAGGATCCGAAAGGATAAATAATTTTTTCGAAAAATATGGGTTCAAAAATCGAGTATGTCGAGTCGGCGCACATGTACGCCACGAATTACATCAGAAATTCAAAGGCGATTGGAGTCTTATGGGGTATATTCACCATTTGTTACGCAATTATCAGCGTCGTTGCTTTCGTAACACCCGAATGGCTCGGATACGCCGACAGTCCCAATCCCGGAAAGTTCGGCCTCTGGTCCAGATGCAATTGGGAACGCCATGGCAAGTATTTGAACGGAGACATTTCCTGCATCGAAAAATCTGCCGTATGAAAAAACGTTCTTTTGGAATGTTCGGAAAAAGCCGAGAAAGTCGATCGTAACGTCCTTGTAACAATTTTCAATGATTTTGGGTAATCAAAATGCTTCATTCAAAAATGAAACGGCAATATCTTTGATATTACTCAATTTGTTTGATACGAAATAATTAACGCTGATGTTCCTTCGCCCGTTCGACATTGCTTTCGATCATTTTTCGTGGCAAAAAAAAGGTAGCAGGTATTTCCCTCTGGAATTGTTCGACGATAAATTTTGATGAAAATAATTTTCAGGTGACATGACGGAGGTGTGCATCGGAAGGCTCGATGATCTTTCGACGATAGCGAGTGTTCCCTTTAGAGTCAGCGCTATACTCGTCGGGATCGCTGTGATAATAGCGCTTTTGTCGATATGCTCCATGTTGCTGTTCTTCTTTTGTCAAAGTACGACTGTTTTCTATCTCTGCGGCTGGATGCAAGTTGTATCAGGTGAGAAGCACAATGAAAAAAACTCTATGACAAATTACGCATCGACGTAAGAAATTCTTTTGCGCGAATTATTTTTTCATTCAATCATGCAACCGATATTTTGTCTCTAATTTTTAAAAATAACGTGAATTATTGAATTCCATCCTCCATATTTTTTCGGACAAATTTCACAAGGTTTTTTTCAATTACCGTTGTAGTTAAATTCACTTTAAATTTCCATCGAGGGCGTTCAACCGACTGCCGTTAATTGGTAATCAAAATCGACTTTCGATTCTAGTCGTGATTGGCTTTTTATATCGATTGAAAAATACGCTCATCAGAGAATCCCTCGAATGCTAACGTAAAATTAAAAAAAACTTATTGCTCGAAGGAGCGATCTCGTTTCGAATATTTGTTCGAAAATAGGAAACCTTACAGTACAAGTGTTTATGAACAATAAAACGATGCTCGCGTGTGGAAAAATGGTTTTTCCAGTCGTTTGAACTTTCGGCAAGGATTTAGAAAGTTTCTTCTTCGTTTGTTCGCGTCACAGAGGGGGGAGGGGCATTAGCGGCAATTTGCAATGGCAGTTGCATTGCGACGATGGTTAAAGGTGAAAGGAGGGGAAAAAAAAACTTTATCATCAGCGAACATGGAATTGCAAATTGCAGGTATTAAGGCAAGAGGCTATTTGCCGTCGAGGAAGTGACGCAATCTTTTCGCTCAACGCCTCCTTTCCTCTCTTTCTCTCTCTCATTTGTTTTTACATAAAAATCCCGTACTATTCCCTCCTCTCCGCGCCGCTTTTACACTTTTCAACGTTGCGTTCAACGCGTTCGTCGTCGCGAAGTGAAAAAAACATAAAAAATCGCGCGAACCACCTTCCGAAATGAGTCAATTTTCTCCTACGAAATGTATCCAAGCTGAGGGCGCAAAAAAATTCAGCCAGGAAATTTTCGATTCGTCCATAATTTCGATATTTTTTTAAAATCGAGGTTGAAAAAGCATAAAAATGACGAGAAATTCGCTGAGCGAAAAAAAAACTGCTGAATCGATCGCTCCACTTGACGATATGTTCGTACTCGATTTTTTCAGACCCCATGGTTTTTATTCGAGAGGGAATACACTGGAACAGAGATATTCTTGTAATATACGCGTGAAAATAAAATTTCACGTTCACGTTGAATTTTCCGAGGGAATTTTCTCAAGAGATCCCTTAGATATATCACGTTTCGTTAAAAAAGTTGTTTCTTCAATTCGTACAATTTTTCCATCATTTTGTCGTTGGGAATTAAATGATTCAAAGCAAAAGTCCTTTATTCACGTTGAAGATATATTTACGTAAGCTTTGATAGGAAACTAGCGAATGCTGCAACATTTAAAGTCGCGTTGCATGCAAGATCGCATGATTATCGCGGATCTCCGGTGGGTCAAATGCTCGTCGTGTATATCAATTCCGCAAATGCACGGTGAAAGTCCGATACCCGTCTCGAGAGCGTCAGAAACTCGAAGCATATTGAATGATTGATTTTGCAAAAAGTTTCGCGCATTTTCGAGTCCGAGAGAAAAACAAACGTATCGAGGGAATTTTTTTCTTTTACCGAAAATTTCGATAATTTCTTTGTAGCTGAAATTTGCTGAAAATCATTTTCTTTTCTCGCGAGCGTGCGTGATGTTGAAGAAAAAAATACGAGAACAAATATCACGTCGGAATATTGGAAAAAAAACGTCTTATGAATTTCCGTCTTTTTAAAGAATTGAAAAAATTTTTGAAAAATGTGAAAAACACGTCCGATTTTCCTGGGGCCTGTCGCCTGTAACCACGCTTCGACCGGTTCGACCAGCTGTAACCACCTGCGAGTTAACAAGCCCCGCAGAACGGAGAGAGACAAAACAGTTAGAAAAGTAACGTTTTGCCCAGCGAGAGAAATACGAGTGTCGTTTCCTTTCACCGTCGGCCTCGCCTAGACTCCTCCGTTCGTTCGTATCCATCTCAGTGTGCGTGTACTTTGAACGTCAGCATGAATATCTCCACGTTCACCGAAAATGTTAACGGCATTGACGAAAACAAAAAAAAACACATAAAAATCCGAATTTTGTACGAAACACAGCGTAAAATTTGGGAAAATGGAGAAAATCGATAATTAAACGTATGTGCTTTTCGAGATTTTGCAAATTCTCGAGAAATATGGGGCAATCGGAATAACATTATGGAAAAAAATAACGAATAACGAAGAGACCCCAAGGGACGATTGATGAATTTGTAAAAATTACGGAAACGAGAGTAAAAGTATTCTCATGATTTTGCGACGATCGATCGATCGAAAATTCAAAGTGGAGAAACGAGATGGAGCGATAATTTTTTTGTTACGCGAATGTAATTTCGTTACAGCAATTTGTATGGCCGTGGGAGTAGGCGTTTATCCCCTTGGCTGGGATGCCCACGCGGTTCGTTCAGTTTGCAGTGCTGGCGCGTCGAGATATGATCCCGCCGGATGCAGCATCAGATGGGCCATGCCGCTCGCTGGAATCGCTGCACTGGATGCAATCACTCTCGCTGCTCTGGCATTTATACTCGCGTCGAGACACGTCAGACTGCAGCCTGAGCCGTTTAATAATGGATCATTGTACAAAGGTTCGAGCCACCATTAATTTTCGATATCAAAAATATCTATACTAAAATGCAAAGACACAAAAAATTGTCCTTCAAAATTGCGAGATACCGGAAGTTATCCGAGTAATCGCGACATGTACTAAAAAGTATCTAGATGCCTTCAACAAACTCGCTGAAATCGTCTCAGTCATTTTCAAAGACTTTGACAATATTTATTTATCTCAAAAGTTTATCTAAAAAACATTTAAATAATTTCTAAATTTCACGAAAAATTGTCCTTCAAAATTGCGAGATACCGGAAGTTATCCGAGTAATCGCGACATGTACTAAAAAGTATCTAGATGCCTTCAACAAACTCGCTGAAATCATCTCAGTCATTTTCGGAGACTTTGACAATATTTATTTATCTCAAAAGTTTATCTGAAAAACATCTGAATAATTTCTAAATTTCACGAAAAATTGTCCTTCAAAATTGCGAGATACCGGAAGTTATCCGAGTAATCGCGACATGTACTAAAAAGTATCTAGATGCCTTCAACAAACTCGCTGAAATCGTCTCAGTCATTTTCGAAGACTTTGACAATATTTATTTATCTCAAAAGTTTGTCTGAAAAACATCTGAATAATTTCTAAATTTCACGAAAAATTGTCCTTCAAAATTGCGAGATACCGGAAGTTATCCGAGTAATCGCGACATGTACTAAAAAGTATCTAGATGCCTTCAACAAACTCGCTGAAATCGTCTCAGTCATTTTCGAAGACTTTGACAATATTTATTTATCTCAAAAGTTTATCTGAAAAACATCTGAATAATTTCTAAATTTCACGAAAAATTGTCTTTCAAAATTGCGAGATACCGGAAGTTATCCGAGTAATCGCGACATGTACTAAAAAGTATCTAGATGCCTTCAACAAACTCGCTGAAATCGTCTCAGTCATTTTCGGAGACTTTAACAATATTTATTTATCTCAAAAGTTTATCTGAATAATTTCTAGCATTTTCAGAGCACCGACATGAAAAAAAAACAATATCCAAAGCATTCAGAGTAGTTTAGACGGATCGCTTATAATCCCTTCGTTAAATTTCGAAATTAATGACACTTCAAGGTGAGGTAAATCCTGGTTACGTGAACGAAGCTCAGAGCGTCGCTGGCTCCCGGAAGTCGCTGTCCCTGAGACCGGTATTGCTCGTTGCACCGCCGGAGCAGGATCGTTACAGCGAACTCTCCAGAGCAAAGTCGCACTCTCATCACAGTCTGTACTCGCCGGTTCCCTCGCATCCGGTTCACTCATTGTCGACCAATACTCTCAATCATTCCCAGCGTAATTTTCAACTTTAAACGAATCAAGGAGAACGACTGAAGCAAAAAGACACGCACAAAAAAAAGAAAAAACGAAATTATACACCGGAAGTTGAGCGATCTTCGATAATTTCGTCAATTCGCCATACGTCGGGATCAACCACGCTTCAACGCGACTAATCACCTTTTATACCTACCAGCGTAAGATTCTCTCTATTCTTCGTTGATTTTTCAGAGCATTTTTTCGCTTTTTGCATTTTTACGCAAAATCTCGGAGGAGATTTGAAAAAAACAAGGGCAAATAATGCCCGCGATTGCCGCGTATGTTTTGGGGGAGAAGCATACAAATTTCGTTAAATTCATCGTCAATTAATGGGATGGGAATTGCGATTCGGCGTTGAGATTTCACAACAAGTCGAATCGAACGTTTTATCGAATCGTAAAATCGATATTCACTAACACGTAAAAGTTACCTCGAGCGTGAGAGAAAACGAACAAGGATGAAGTGACTTTTTTCATTTCATTCTCTCGGAGTGTGACGACTTTTATATACATATATATATATATATATATAATATTTTTTATTACAGCAGTTTACTATATTGAAGTATTTTAAGAATGTTTAAAACAATTGTTTGTTTTACGGCGATGGCATGTGTTTCCTACTGAATTCTCAATTTTTGCAGGATCATCTCGTCGATATACATTACCAATATCTGTACAATTATTCATAAAATTGAAATAAATTGTTAAACGATTTTACAAATCTTTCATCAAAGGAATATTTCTCGTTTCTTTCGCCATTACTTTTATTCAATTTGAAAGCGATACGTGAAAAAAGCTTGTACGAAAAAGACTGGATAAGCAAGTCGGAATTAATTCGTAAATAATTGCACGGTTATTACATTAATGAAAATGGTTTTTCCTGTCGCTTGGATTTTATACGAGGAATTTTTGATAAAATCATATTTAATGGATAATAATTGATCATTTTTGCAGGATCATCTCGTCGATATACATTACCAATATCTGTACAATTATTCATAAAATTGAAATAAATTGTTAAACGATTTTACAAATCTTTAATCAAAGGAATATTTCTCGTTTCTTTCGCCATTGCTTTTATTCAATTTGAAAGCGATACGTGAAAAAAGCTTGGACGAAAAAGACTGGATAAGCAAGTCGGAATTAATTCGTAAATAATTGCACGGTTGTTACATTAGTGAAAATGGTTTTTCCCGTCGCTTGGATTTTATACGAGGAATTTTTGATAAAATCATATTTAATGGATAATAATTCATAATTCTTGCAGGATCATCTCGTCAATATATACATTACCAATATCTGTACAATTATTCGTAAAATTGAAATAAATTGTTAAACGATTTTACAAATCTTTAATCAAAGGAATATTTCTCGTTTCTTTCGCCATCGCTTTTATTCAATTTGAAAGCGATACGTGAAAAAAGCTTGGACGAAAAAGACTGGATAAACAAGTCGGAAGTAATTCGTAAATAATTGCACGGTTGTTACATTAGTGAAAATGGTTTTTCCTGTCGCTTGAATTTTATACGAGGAATTTTTGATAAAATCATATTTAATAGATAATAATTCATAATTTTTGCAGGATCATCTCGTCAATATATACATTACCAATATCTGTACAATTATTCGTAAAATTGAAATAAATCGTTAAACGATTTTACAAATCTTTAATCAATGGAATATTTCTCGTTTCTTTCGCCATTGCTTTTATTCAATTTGAAAGCGATACGTGAAAAAAGCTTGTACGAAAAAGACTGGATAAGCAAGTCGGAATTAATTCGTAAATAATTGCACGGTTGTTACATTAGTGAAAATGGTTTTTCCTGTCGCTTGAATTTTATACGAAGAATTTTTGATAACGATTTTATTAAAAATTCCTATGTCCTATTCCAAAATAAATATGATTTATTTAATGGATAATATTCTTTTATTAACCGTCCTGGCTGCCGCTGTTTAAGGTTTATTCGTAGATATTAAAAATTTGGTGATTCGTACTTATCGGGGGATGAATTTTAATCTTGATGAGATGAGAAGACAGAAAAAATAACAGAAGGAAAAGCAAAATTTTCCTCATCTTGACTAGTGTATTTAGATATATATATCATACAGGAAAAATGTCTCGTTACAATTATTTCGTACAATCGTGAGTCGGAACAGTCGACTCGGACATCAATACTTTTTTACGGTTAATTTTTTGTTTTTTTTTTTTGTAACAATTCGACGATTATTATTTCGCTTATCATACAAGGACTAATCATTATTAATTCCAAGTAATATTATTGTATTGTTTTTATTAATAACTTTAATATCCTAGAATAAATATTATCAAATGAACAAGTTATCATCTGAGAAACGATTTTCTTCGGAATTTCGGCTTTTTTGTTCATTCTATGACTCTTTAAGGATTTTGAAAAAAACGCTTTTTTTTCAAATCATCGCACGATTTCGTTTTTCAAATTATTCCGTTATAACTTTACTCATTCGTTTATCAAGCGACCGGTGAAATTTCTCTCTTCAACTCGTCACGAAAAGCCGCGATAATAACGCGAGATCGAGAAAAATATTCTCTTGGAATTTCTTTTTTTCAATTACCATCGGGGATGCACTTCGTTTTAACGCTTCATTAAAATTGAAAAATTCCACTCCGTTTTAATAAAAACGCCCATATGGGCTTTAATCGACCGAGAAGAGAGATATTTTTTTAATTACCGAGAGCCGAGGTGGGTCATTCTGAACCTGCACATTTTTTAAACGTTCACCAGTTGAAGTCGGGAGTGCCATCAATTCGAAAGAGACTCTCGGGTACTCTCGGAGCCCCGATAAATCAATTAACTTGGTTAAACATTTTTTTTTATTCTTCAACATTGCCGGCCAAAATTTACCGGTATAATCCTGAACAGAACGAATGTGTTGGAACTTGAGGCAAGGTTCAAATTGACCCTGTGTTCGCCGAAAAAGGAATTAATCGTTTTTGAATTATTGCTCAGATAAACGATTTGGATGTTGTGCGAAAAAGAATCAAAGACGCCTTTGCAACGCCGTAAAATTGCGCACGGTGAAATTCTCGCGGTGTCCGTCTCTTTGCTCGAGTGAGTTTTCGCGAAGGTAGTTTTTCACTTTTCGTTTTTTAATCCTCAATGTACAAGCTATCATAGAGTATGTACACATAAATATTTATCCTGCGAGCTTGGCTTCTCACGATAATGGTCCATCGTCTTTGACATTCAACACACACATATATGCATATAGTATATACAGGGTGTCCCAAAACTCGATGTTGACATGTGCAGTTGGACGGGGGTAGAAATTCAGAGTCGAAATGTATTTTGGTATTTTTTCGTACGACCAAAACTCGATGAGTTATCGATCGTCAAAGTTTTTGCCGATTGGACGCGCTCCCCTCTCCTCCGCCTGCGGGCACCGGGCAAGTGCGCGCGGCCTGTCGGTCCAACTGCATCACTTCATAACTCAACGGGGCTTCGTCGTATGAAAAAGTGCTCGAGGACTTTTCGACTTGGAATTTCACTCCCAATCTTGCATTAAATCACCAGCATCCATTTTTAAAACACCCTGTATCTATCCGTCGTAATACAAACACACACGCGCGTAGAAAACACTTTTATGGTCTAACGACTCGTGTCTCTCGAGCATTTTCTTCGACGCATCTTTTACAACCATTCGAGCAATTAGTCCTTTATTCCGAACGTTCGCATCGCCCGCGAGTACAATTATTAACGATGTCCATGCCGTACAGTCCCGATGAAACATTCATTTCGCTTCGGAAAAATAAGAAAAAAAACACAAGCAACTCGAAAGATTCGAGACGAACGATGAAACCGAGGTTATCCTTTGAAAATAATAATTGCCAAGCTCTATCGATTCAGAAACATTTTATATCGAAGAATTCATCATTTTTAAAATTCACTTTTCTTTCGGAATAAATTTTTCAATTTTTTCAACATTTTTATCAACATTGTCGATACGCTTTCGGAGGTTTCGAACAAAGGAATGGCTTTCGGAGGGAAAAAATTCATCGATTCGTCTTTCAGAATTTTTATCTTGACCCGAGAAATGCTCGGAATTTTTATCGAATCTTCATTTTTTGTTGGGAATGTACGTTCGATTAATCCGCAAAAGACCGTGAGAGCGAACATTATTGCTCGCTTATCGCGAGGTAAATACCCGTGTTCGCGTATTACCGCGCGGTCATTGAACGAAAAAAAGTCGAAACAGATTTAACGTCATTGCGTACAAGACGCGTTTGCGCTTGTGCCTTCACGGGAGACGTGTCTCGAGAGTAATTTCATTAAAAGTTCTCTCACAATCGTCCGTAATACTGCACCTTTCTTTACATCTTTACACATGGAAGTCCTGTACGTTCTCTCGCTAATTATAAATCCTTTAACAGTCTGTACGGAAACTTTCGTCCGCAGCTGTTTTTTTTGTCTTCGATCAACGAAAATATTGCGCCTCGCTGATTAAATCGACAATTCGTCAATTAATCGTGGCGCTCGATTCCTCCGATCGAAAAAATCCACTGGTAAAATCTTCCGAATCAACCGAGTAATTTCGTCAATAATAGCATTGAAATGAAAAAAAAAGCTATAGACAGTTTAATTTCGTACGAAATTAAAGTAGCGAATGAACAAATTCGTCGTTACCTTTTTTTTCGTTTGTGCTTAAGGAAAATGGCGCATCGATCATTTTTGACTCTATGCTGGATCGATTCCTCGGCGAATTAATCGACTTTTCGACAATCAACAACGTGCACCGCGCAAAATGCCCATCTTTTTCACTGACCATTGAAGAATTCAGCCGGTCGCAATCGCTCGCGATTTTAACTCGATTTTAACTTAAATAATGGCAATAATAATTTAACGACGATCCGATTTAACGTTACTTTTAATATCTACCCGTTAATATTTTTTTCGAAATTTACATCTCTGATCTAGACGAGAAATCGTTTGATTTTTCTCGTTCACCGGAGCATCCATCTTTTTATTCGTTATTTTTTTTTTATAACAATTCTTTTCCAACGACGATACCGCACGGTTGAACCACTCCGGTATTGAGGAGCCTCGGCCTTCTCGTCGTTGTTTTATTTTCGTCCTTCTTCAGTAATTCCTCGATGGAATAGGGATTTTTTTTTCTCTGCGGTTGCTGATGAACCTGCCGATTTTCCGTCGTTACTCCGTCGATAACGCTGCTCCGCTCTGTCGAATTTTCGGTGATCCTTCGATGATCGTTGGAATTCGAGTTTGCCGAGTCGTCGACGATCGTCGAGCTCGGACTCGCTCTCGTACTGTCAAATTGTCCGTTGTTGCCGGGTCTCCCGTGTCTCACGAAAGCGCTTCGATCGCTACCGATCTTTCGTCCACGCTCCAGTATCGTCGGCGAGGTCTGAAACGATTTGTAATTGTCCTGCGACTCGTTGTTCTCGTCCAGATCGCTCTTGTCCAACGAATCGTCGCTTCCGGCCATCGAGCTCGAACTCGATTTCAGCTCCACCTGACCTTGACCATTTTGCTGCTCGGATAAGCGTTCCTGGTCCAGAGAACTGTGTAAATCAAAAGAAAACAAAAAATGTCGTTTTGTAAACTTTTGAGAAGGATAGATTGGATTTTACGATTTTTCGCGAATTTTTGCAATTTTCCTTTTGCGAACTCGCATACTCGAGAGAATTTTCAAGATTTCGTTTTGTTCCTTCGGGCATGTTCACCAGGGGTAATTGAGCAGTATAAACCTCGAAGGATGGCAATTAACGCGCGGGGAATATGTCGGTACAAGCGAGGACACGTGAAACACCCCCTCGTAAAGTATGTTTATTGTACACTCACGTGAAAGCCTGCATTCCGTGATGCAAGTGTAAAGTTGTTGCTTGATAGAGGGAAGAGTAGAAGCCGCTTGGATTCCACGTTGTACCGCCAGAACCACCGGATCCGGTGGATATGTGAAGGGGGCCCAAAGTACCCGGATAAAACAGCTGATAATCCGTTCTCATCAGAGCTTCTGCGCGAGAAACAAGGAAGAAATGATTTAATCGTGTATTTCCATGCTTGTCGTCACAAAATCTATCGAGAAAATAAGATTTCATCTACAGAAATTTGTCACACACCCTAAGGTTTTGTTTTCCTTACATCGCGTGTGTATACATTTTTTTTCAAATTGTATACTCCTGTTTGACGTCTAGTTTTATTCTCACCCGAGTGGTTCGATAATACGATATTTATTTCTCGAAAAAAAAAAGAGTTATTGATTTATAAAAATGTAGAGAAAAAATGTAAATTAAAATTGTATTTCCGTGAGATCGAGACACTGTTAAAAGTAGAAATTGAGTATAAAATGGAAAGCCCTCTCTCTCGACCATTTTTCGCACGAATAATTTAATTCGCGAAAAGCCAAAAGCGTCCGTTCCGAATTGCGCTCGGGGGAAAAAGAGTGACGAGAAAAATGACCGATTTCGATAATATTGGGAGATCGAAGGGCGTTGCGTGTTTGATATCCGAGTAAACGGACGCTTCAATCTCGACCACGAGATTATACGCCCAATTTCCATATATCTGTGCACTCTCGCAGAAAAAAGTGCATGTATTATTTATACAGATATATACAGGGTGTCCCATAAGCCGATGCCGATGTTTTGCAGTCACATTCGTCACGAAATTCCGAGACGAAGTGTATTTTATTATTTTTTTCTTCGATGCATCCCTGACGAGCTATTAATTGTCAAAGCTTGAGCCAACGAGACGCGCGCCCTCCCCTCTCTAGCAGGAGCGCGCGCGCGTCCTATTGGTCCTACTATATCGATTAATAACTCAACAGGGATTCGTCGGATGGAAAAGTGCTCAAAGACTTTTCGGCTTGGAATTTCATCCCCTATTCTCCTCCTTCATCATTGACCTTCGACTCTGAGACACCCCGTATGTCGATGTAGCAAAGTGGATGACAAACAGAAGGGAGAAACTCCGATGTTTTTGATGAGCGAAGTAAAATGAGGTCCAGCCAATTTGTCGGTGTTCGATATGCACGTATGCACAGTGCGATAGCCCTCAAACATGAGGAAGGACGAACGGAGAGGAAGGAACAAACGGTCGCTTGGGTTGGAAGGATTTTGCACGAGGGACAGGTGTTTAGGGACTATTAGCGAGACCATATGCGGTTTCGTCGTTTTATCTCGACATCGGACTTGTCAAACACTTTTTTTCATTTTTTGGCCGCAAGGGCGTATATTATTTTTTCCCCCTCGAGCTTTCTTACCTCTGGATTCGGAATTCGTTGGTACGTGAGACTGATAAGGCGAACTGGTCGAACCTCCGTCCATCGACGGATGATCGGTGTGCAAGCCGTTGCCCCGGAGTATACGATTAACCGATGACACCGAGGGCAAACTTTGCGGATCGCAGGCACCCTGTCTGGCCAATTGTTCTCTTATTTCCCACGCAAACATCGTCGGTTGTTCCTGCTTCATGCGCAGAATTTTCTTCACCACCGTTGGCGTTGCTACTTGCTGCAATGGTGAAATTCTCTGTCAAGTAATAATACACAATCGTATGTATAATCAGTCACAAGAGTCACGATCGAATTCATTTCGAAATCGATTTTTGATCGCTCAAGATTGCACATCATAGCTCAAAAAAACAAAAAGTCGCGATTTATCGTTCTCGACGTATACGGTACCGCCCGAAATTTTTTTTCGTCGTGCTTTTATTTTCAAACTTTTCTCCATACGATGGATAAAACGCTGATGGATAAAACAGTCGTTTTTTTCACGCGAAAAAAAACCTTATTTATTCATACTTTATTTTATTCTACATGCTGTGAACGTGGGCATCAATGATACTAATGCAGGTCGTGTAAACAGTGGGGAGGGGCGGTTTTGCCGGCGATTCCGTCGAGCATATGATCGATATCGCGATCACGTTCGTTCATCGCTATAACGTGAACTCATCCTGGCTCATCCTGGCCCCCATGATCCTGCCCGGAGATTATTTCGGAAGGAGAAAAATACACCGATGTATATTACGCATAAATATATGTATAATAGGAATTGCAAAGTATACAATGCGCTGATAAAGGCTCTTTCGCAGCTCTGTAATAAGCTCCAAACACTTTGCGGTGTGGAGAGCTTCCTAATCTTCTTCGGAAATCGAAATATATATCCAAGAGAGGGAATCTCTTCTTTTTTCTCCTCGCGTTCATTTTTGCTTTCTTCCAAAGCCTCTCGCTGGCTGTACCGAGGGAGGATCGAACGTGGAATCTGCTAAAAGTTTTAATAGGTACGTTCTCGTTGTAACGCCGACCCACATTATCAGTGTATTAATATGGAATCGATAATTATCGTGTCGATTGGCAAAACACCCTGTTTTTTGATTTTTATTATACAACCGATCGGAATGTCCCATCGATCGGATTTTTAATTGATTTTTCCGCATTTATTGACGTGTATTTTTATTTACCCTTCGTTCTATGCTTTGTGTAATCAAGATATTGATTCCCCCAAAGTTTCTTCTTCGGGAAGTGAACGTTTTTTTTTTAATCGTTGAGAAAAGAGTGTACAGGATATGCACGTCCTAATTTCCTTCTTTTCCCCGTTCGGTTGTGCAACCAGGCGGAAGGAAGACCAGAGGCGATGTGCGGCATGAAATTCATGGTTGTATGTATGTATACATGTATACGTGAAATGTTTTTACATGGGATACGATGTCGATGGGACATGGACGACAAAATACACATGCTGTTCACAGGTGAAGCGATCCGGACAATCAGATAACGAGAGAACGAGCAAAAGGTACTTTGGGCGACAGTTAAGGGCGTGCACGCGCGAGCGCTCCCACACGTTAAAGCTCACGAAGCTTCGCGCGCGTTTCTCATCGTCGTGAGACCGCGAAGGGAGGTTTTCTCGCAGTCCGCGCGTCTCAGACCCCGTCATCTGCTCGAAAATAAGTCCTTCCGGTTTCTTTTTGCCCATACGCGTATTCGTATCTTCGGGTCGACATTTTTTTTTTTCAAATTTTCAATCTCTCAACCCAACTGACTTTTGCTAACACTGGGACAAACTGCTTATCAAAAAATCTGCTTATCGACAATTGAAAAAAGCAAATTGAGCCCCTTTGAGCTTTAATCACTGATATACGCATAGCAGCGATGAGGAACCAGGATTCCCGGGCCCATATGCTCAACGAAGGTTCTCAAATCACGGCTATACTCGAGGGTAATGAAAAAAAAAATTTGAATTGCTAATAAATGCTAATCGCGTATATGCGTTATGGTGGCACGCGGCCCGCGATGCGGAGGGATAATTTTATGGTAACGCGATGGAAATGTTATACGCACCGAAAGATTTTGAGATCGGTGATCTCCTTTGCTGGGTAATTTCGAGGATTTTGGATTTTTCGTTAGCATACGTATCACGCTCGAGATATACACACCGATAGCAGCGATTCGTGAATAAAAAAATAAAGGGCTCCAAAGTTACGTGACGTTTTGCAACAACGTTAACGTCAACGTTGCCGTCATTTTGTTTCTCCACCATCGTCATCCTCGTATACGAGCTTTGCAATAAATTTCATCCCTCGGCCATTATCAATCACCGCTCGGAGGAATTCGATTATCGCCGAAAGATTTTTCTCGTCAAACGGAACGAAATTTGCAAAGTAACCGTCAAACCCAACATTTTCCTTTCCATTCATTTAACCCTCCGAGAACACATCTATTTTTCGAATCATGGAGACCACCCTCTGTATCAATCTGAATGTGTTTGGCTTACGGAAATTGTCAGGTGACCTTGAAACCTTGACGAATCAATCGATATAATTAAAAAATGTCGGTGAATCTATTAACACGTTCAACGAAATTTCCGAACGAAAGACCAACTTGTGAAAGATGTCTTTTTGACGATTCCGACGAGAAATTTACGCTAATGTTCCTCGGAATGGAAATAATTCCGTTGAAAAAAGGAATAATGGCGATGGGGTGTGAGAAATGTTGATAAGCTCATCGATAGCAGGATGACAACGTCAATTACGCGTACGTCATCAGGCCTGGATGGGAATATTGGGAAAGAAAAAGGCGCACCAACGGTCGTTCCGTTGCTGTGTACACTTGTATTTCTTTTCACCCCCTGCGATGAGGCTCGCGAGACCACGCATCATCAATAATTTCGGTTATAGGTCGAATCCGAAATGAATATGTAAATACACACATAAATCGAGGGTTTAGGACAGAAGGACGTAAATTCAACGATTCGGCGTGATAAATCGTGTGAATTCCCGGCCTTTTGTACCTTGGAATCCGATTGTCCCGCGACCCACGGGCTTTTAACCCTTAACACACATGATGTTGAAAACAGAGGGGTTAAGAGATCGCGTGTTTTCAAGAGGGAGCATCTCAGATTATAATCTGACACTTCCGTCGTCGTCGTTGTCGTCATCGTGCCCCGTTGTGGTCGTCATCGGTGGCAATTGCTCCACACACCTCACTGACACGACATGTGCACGGCACGTATATTCGTGTGTCTTAATGTCGTTGATTGCAACCCTTGCTTGACTCGTACATGGTCCGCGTCCGTGTGTGTATGGTTTTGCAACAAACATGGGAATATGTGGATGGCAAACTGACCAGCATTGTTCAGTGCTCAGGGTTCATGTGGAAAAGGGGTCGTTGAGAGGGATGTAGAGCATGGGAATAGGAACGAGGGGTGTCTAATTCCGGAACGTGTGTGCGATGTGTAGTAAGTAAATTGGCCGGACGCAGGACGAAAGGACATCTGGCACACTAAACGTTAGATAACCCAAACCGTTTGGACAGGTTCACCAACTCGATAATTATCTTCCTAGACTGCAACCCCTCTACGTCTTCATGTCACTGTTAGCTCTCTCTCTCTCTCTCTCTCTCTCTCTCTTGGGTGGTTTTGCTAAAGGGTCCTTTATGTGGTCTCCATGATACGACTTTGTTGCACTTGTGTGCTTGGCTCATAGCGCCGTCTGGTAATCCTCGATAACGTCCAGGTCTCATCGCTTTTCTCGGGCATCAAACTCTCCATACGTGCTCGTTTCTCGAGCCATCTGTAAGCCGACCCTCTCTAGCCCCTCAAATATCTCTCGTACTTGTCTCGATCATTTTCTTCCTTTCACACTATCTCTCTCTCTCCGAATCTCCATCTTGATTGTATGGAAAATGAAATTTGACGAAATTAATCAGAGGGAAGATAACGCGCAACCCTTGAAATAAAAAGTAAGAAGAGGCGAAAAATTGATGCAAAATCGAGAGATATGGCACTCGATATTAATTTTTTTTAACGAAAATCATTGAAATTCGTCAATGGGATTCGCGGGCAATAAATTCGAGGGCAAATTAACCATCGTGTTGCTGCCTTTTTTCCCTTTTTTTTCTCCATCTGCGCGTGTTCTCGTTATTTGCTTTATCCACGCTAATATGTTTGCGTACAAAGCCTCGACTTTCACTCCCTTTTAGTTTTTCTTTGTTTTTTTTACTGAATCATGCATCGCGGAACACGACTAGCGATCTCTAGAGAGAGAGAGAGGCAGGGAGAAAAAAGAATAAAAGTGTATTTACTCGCAGATATTTTAACGGATGTCACACACGGGGCGTGGGTGCCAGCCTCGGAGCTCTCCCGTACATAGATCTTAATTACCAGATAACCGGAAGCTCCGTACACGTGTGTGACCGAACAGTTTGTCCTCAGTGATCGAGCAAACTTTCGTTGATGAAAATTGACCGCAACTGACCACGACGATTGATAGAGACGGCTAAGTGTCTCCAGTTCCCAAAAAGGCGTCACGCGAGCATCAAAATGCTTGACAACAAACAAACATTTTTCGGAACTCTTTGAAAAGCTGGCTAATCGCGAAATGAATAAATCGACGATACTAAATACATCGAAAGTTTGACCCAGCTGACATGAATTTTTTAACAAAGGATAGAGCTCGAGTTTATACAATTTTTCCCGTTAATCAATAACAAAAAAATGACTAATTGTCGAAAGAAACATGGAACGATCAAAAAAATCGATGAAGAAAATTGACCGCAATTGACCACGCCGATTGCTAGAGACGGCTGAGTGTCTTCAGTTCCCAAAAAGGCGTCACGCGAGCATCAAAATGCTTGACAACAAACAAACATTTTTCGGAACTATTTGAAAAGCTGGCTAATGGCAAAATGAATAAATCGACGATACTAAATACATCGAAAGTTTGACCCAGCTCACACGAATTTCTTAACAAGGGATGGAGCTCGAGTTTATACAATTTTTTCCGTTAATCAATAACAAAAAAAAATGACTAATTGTCGAAAGAAACATGGAACGATAAAAAAAATCGATCCACGTGATTGAACATTCAAATCGCTAGTTTTTGTTACACTTTGCCGGACATTTTTGTCGATCGATATACCGTTTAAACGTTGGTATACACTTGTGCGAAATAAAAAGAAAGCTCGCAAAGCAACGAAGCCTTTAGGCGCATACATGGTCACCGCGGTTTGTTTTTCGTTCCTACGTGAAAAAAAGAAAGAGCAAAGGAACAATGTTTATGAGAGACTCGTACTGCGAAACGTTACACTTTTATTACAGTTGTGTTCGAACGTTGCATTTTTCATGAGACAATTTTCTATGCCGTGCTGTCGACTCATTATTATATGTTCCTCGTGTACATTCGCGTCCTCGGGCTCGACACTGCCAACCCCCGAGTTCGCGTTGAATTCACGCACATGTGCACTACGTTTTATAGGTAATTTTGTTCTTTCTCATCCGCAATGAGCAAATAAGAAAGATGCATCTGCATGAAATTAATTCATAGAAACAAAAAAAAACAAAGCAGAAGAAATCGAAAAAAAAAGAACGAAAAAGTTCTCATTAGTTGTAAATTTTTGACAAACGATTTTCTTTCGTTCTCAATTCCATGCTGCAGTGTTTGGTCGAATCGTGTAGATGTACGTGGACGTGTGATGCTTTTTCTTTTTTATGATGACAGATAAAAAATCGTAGCGAGCTCACATTGGCGAATAAAAGGCAGAGTGAGCAAGAGAAAAAGGGAGAATCTCACGTGCATCGAGAGTGTTATCTATTTCTTATTTGAGTACACGTGTAGATTTACGATAATTCGACGATTAATGCTCGAATCAATTAACGAATTGCTGCAACCCACGGATGGAACTCGAAGAGTCTCATTGATATATACGCGAATATATATATGCAAAGTGAATGAAAAATCCACAAGTTGCATCACGTGATAAAAAGCTCTAAAACACGGACGTTAGCAGCTCCAAGCGTTGAAGGTTACATGCGCACCCGCAATAATTAAACGTAATTTTGTTAAGTGTTATCGTAAATTTTCCTCTTACGAGACTCTCTCGCTCCCTCCATCTTTTATTCCGTCGCTGTTTTACTCCATAAATTTGTGTCTCTGACGCACAGAACAAGCATAGGCTCGTTCGCCAGTTTGCGACCGCATGGACATCACACACGAGGCGCTCGAAAGTGCTCGAAACGAGTCGAAACGATCGGCGAATAACCGTCGTGTAACGACGCTTTTTAATTGAGCATTCCCATAGAACGATACACGTATGATTTCTCATATCGAACGACCTAAGCACATTTTCGTCCTACTTTGAGGGAAAAACATTTTTCAAAAATTCACGTGCGATTTTCCCAGACCAATTTCGAGATTTTTGATTTTTCGAAAAATCGAAGGCGAATCGAAAGGAAATTCGTTTTGAAAACTGAGGGCTTACTCTGGTATATTTATAAGAGTGCTTATCGCAAATTTTAGAAAAACAACGATCGCGATACTCCTTGACATCCAAAAGGGATTCAAAAATGGAAATATTTCGACACTCTGAATGTTTCAACGTTTTTCTTTGAAACATCGCAGAGAATGAGGTCAATGCACCGTTGACAGTCGTATTGGCCAGCAGATCGTTGAGATTGGGCCAAATTGATTGCGGAGCGAAGAAAAATGCAAAAACGTCACACACACACAGACGCGATACAAAACAGAGCGAAGAAAAACTTGGCAGGAAGAGTCTCATAATTATAATGTCATTAGCGTTGCAGAATTCATGATGCTCCACGCGTTTTGCGCATTCTGGTAAAAGTTTCAGCGCGATATGATAAAATTTACTCGAGTTGCAGGTCTTGGAGAGGCAACTGCAGCAGCAGCTTCGTGAGAAAACGAAAAATTCATTTCACCAATTGTTTCTAAGCTCCCTGCAAATTTTCAAAGAAAGAGAAAATCGGTTCTCATTGCAAAGAAAACGAGTTCTATACAATTTCGTTGCGATGAGCCCAAGGGGTGCAAAAAACCCCGGGAAAGCGAATTTTGGGTTTGAGGAAGAAAAAAAGAATCGATCCCGACACTTTTGGTGTGATAAACACCAAGCACGTCTCACCTTTCCTCCCTCCTCCCTTTCTGCGTTGATAATATAAATGCTACTATGTACTCAATCTCTGGTTTCGATATGTACGAAACGTCTGAGAAAATAAAACGACTGAAAGTCAAAAATTGCAGAGACCAGGGTTAAAGTACCGCAGTGAGAGGTGACTGGGCGAGAAGCAGAGGAGCTTGAGAGCCATGAAATTATGCAAATGCCTGGAGCAAGGTGTTTGGATAATTACGAGCACGGTCAACAAACGAGAGAGCCTTACTTAAAATCACATCAGGAATGCCTCAGGGCCGGGAGCTTTGAATCTGTCGCTCTTTTTTTTCTTTCTTCACGATTTTTTTTCATCAACCGACGAACGCGCGATGACGAGAGTAGGAGAACGAGGGCAATTGCCTCTGCCGTTTGCCAATTTTTGTTTTTTTCTACGAAGTTGCTGGACCAACCGAGAGCGAAACGATTTATCGATAAATCGCGATAGAACTTTTGCCTTTTGCAATGGCCCACGTTTTAACCTCCTCGCTCCGAATGTTTGACCGCGGAATTCCTCCACTACCGGGGGCAATCGGATAATGCTTTCGAAAAAAGATGAAAAAACTGATTTTTTTGCTCACAGTGACCTCTTTTCCAAAAACCTTTCGGAGAAAACGAAAATACAATTGACGAGTACCCGCTTCTCGTTTGAGCAAATTCACGTTCGATACCTGGGGCGAATGCAACAGGCAGTTATACAGGGTGTTCCAAAACTGGACGCTGATAATTGCATGCTACTTTGGGGATGAAGTTCGAGGTCGAAAAGTTTCTGGGCACTTTTTCATCCGACGAAACCCCGTTGAGTTATTCATTGATTAATACAGTCGAACCTATATACGAGACGCTGATTGGCTGGAACTTTGACGATTGATAACTCGTCAGGTTTTGGTCGTACCAAAAAATGCTAAAATACTTTCCAAATCCAGTTTTACATCATTAAAATCGTATTCCGGGATACCCTGAATGTGTTGATCCAACGAGGCAAAACGTGAACCGTGTATGCTTCTTTGCGTTTTTCATTAATTGTCCGAGAACGTTATTGATAAATACGTCGCGATAATTTCGTCGCGAATTTTGGAAATTCGAGTTTTTCGTTCGGAAAATCTCAGCAGTTGCCTAATAATACTAGTTGCCTATTAATACTAATAATAACGAGTTTAAAATTACCTTGGTTTTGCTGCCACCGATACTGCCGGGTCTGATGCTGCCGGTCTCGTAGAATCTCGTGAGGATTTTCGAAACGCAACCATGCGATACGAGCAATTGCCGCGAAATGTCGCAGGGCCTTACGCCGACGAGGGCGAGTTGAACGATCCTCTGACGTACGCAATCGGGCAAAGGTCTACCGTTCACGAAAACGCCACCCAATTGATTGACACCGGCTTGACCTGGGGGAAAAAGGAGGAAAAAAAAATCCGTTATTCCGCCTGTAAGTCAAAGGGACCTTAGGACGATAAGGAGAAAGCAATTTTTTTGTTCAAATCCGGGATTGCTCCGATGGATCCCTGCGTCCTTCCGAGAAGCGCCGAAGGGAGATCGAGTGACAGGAAGGCCACGCAAGAACGATGGACCAAAAAGTGCTTCGGCGGAATGTCGAAGCTTCTATATACATATACCGATACTTTAAGGGGTTGGGCAGGTGTTTTCACGCGGCAAATTCTCTAATGACATCAGTTTCGGTCGCCCTAAGCTTTCCCTGTCTATTATGTTTATATGTATCTACATACATACATGTCGTTACGCGGGGAAAATGTGAGTAAGCTCGCGTGTCTTTCGAACCTGAAGATATGCAATTATATTTTCGAGCTGGAGCAAAAGAGAGGACCCACGTACATGCATGGGCGGATGTAGAGAGAGGGAGAAACGACGCTAACGAAACCCTAGACCAAAATTGCTTCCCGCGTGCCCGAAAGAGTCCTAAAGTCGCTGACATTCGATCTTTACGAGCTGAACTTTGAAGAAGCGCATACATGCAGAGTGCGCACACGAAAATCGAATAGTTCCAAACGTGCGAGAACGCCGGAGTGTCCGCAATCTTTCGCACCTCACCTGCTGCTCCGTTCAATACTTTCGTATACATTAGACGTCCCCTTAATTAGTCAAATACCTCGAAATTCAAAATAAACTTCGTACGCTAAAAACAAATATCATATTCCAATTAATCAGATTATTTTCGTCATTATCAGGGACGGTTTGCCATTTTGGAGCAAATTTTCAACCCCCTTACGATCGGTAGAGGGTAAAAGGCAACAAACTTTGGTCCAAACGATTGATCGCTTATGGACTGAAAGTGAAATGAAATTTTCAGGTTAAAACTGAAATTTAGAGTAGCACGTTTGAGCTTGCATTGATTGTAAAACTGGCCAGTAACAGAAGGATTGTCCCGGAATGTATATCCGGGGTGATTTCGCGACGTTCGCGTCGCGTTTCGCTGAGAGAAAAAGGATGAAGAAACGAGGAGGAGGGAAACGAGAGATTCGATGTATATGAGGTATATTCAGCAGCCAATTTATGGTAATCGTGGTATCTAAATGCATCGTAAAACTCAAAGGTGTCGACTACTGCTGCGCGGCCAGCCTCGATTTGTTTCTTTCTCCTTTTTTTTTTGTTTTCAGCAACCCTTTTCGTAATAAAATAATAATACCATACGTGAGAGCGTGGAATATCCGTGACGCCGCGATTCTACTATTTAGGTAGCCCCGACATAAAATCTATCCCATGTAGTATACAAATACGTATATACTTGTGTATACATGTACAGTAAAAATTCGTGAATCCGGTATTTTTTTTACGATCTATGGTTGACGACACGTCCACGAAGATAATTCGTTAATTTATCGACATTCTGTAACAGCAAAAGCTCTTCGGGAACGTACGTTTTAATCCGGTTTTCTTCGGACATATGACGGTAAAATAATATTAAACGAGGGGAGGGAAGAAAAAGTGAGATGAAACTCGATCGTTGTGTTTTTACGATTTTATCCTTTCAAGATCGAATATCATAATTTCGCTCGTACGTTTAAATCCTGATCATGTAATTCCCCCGTTAATTATGATAACGATTTCTCTCGCCCTGCCTCGTTGATTCGAAAAAACGAAACATTTTTTTCCCGTAAATTTACACGAAGATTCCTCGACGGAATAAGCAGCGAAGCTCGAGGGGAAATAGTGTTTGATCGGCAGTAGCGAAACGTTTTGTTAATTGCATAATAATCTTAGACGATTTACCAGCGGTAATACCGAAATTTTCGGCTTTGATTACCATCCAGGAATTATTCCCGCGCTGTACGATCCGAGCGATTATCTTGAAACTTTCACCGCACGCGCTTGTTCCCAGCTTTTCCTCGCGGGATTACTTCATCCGTACACAGGGTGTCTCAAAATTTGAAGTTCATAATTTAGAGCCGGATTTGGGATAAAATTCCAAGTCAAATTGCATTTTGGTATTTTTTAATACGACTAAAACTCGATGAATCATTAACCGACAAAGTTTGAGCCAGTAGGACGCGCGCTCTCCCTTCTCCAGCGGGCGGCGCGCGGACGCCTATTGGTCCAGCTACGTCGAGCGGTAACTCAACGGGGATTCGTCGGATCCAAAAGTGCTTGAGGACTATTCGGCTTGAAATGTTATCCCCAACGGTCCAGTTTCGAAACGCCCTGTATATACGATGATTTTCAATCAATAAAAACGTGTTTCAAAATTGCTCGACATTTCATTCCGCGTTCTCGTGTCCACCGTAAAACTCGTTGTAAAATGTTGTTTCCGACAATTTATCGGCGATTCGCGTCGCAAAGACGATTATCAACCGCGGATGTGTTTACTTCAGTCGAATTGTGAATCTTTTTTCGATTTCGCGTCTCTCTCAGCCGCCCGTAAAGGTTGGAGAAACGAGGCCGAATTTTTTTCTTCGTTGGATAAAACAAACTGTCGCAGATCGTGAGAGTCGTACGGGCAGGTAAAAATCAGGCGCGATTAAACAGCCTCCGCGAGGACACGATAAATGTTGCCGCGAAACGAGAGCGCGCCGCGCAATCACAGACGTCTTTCCTCTCTCTCTCTCTCTCTCTCTCTCTCTCTCTCTCTCTGTACCAGCATCTCTGGCAAAGGGACGAGTTACGGATTGAGAAGGAAAAAGAGAGAGAGACTGAGAGTCAAAGATTCGTTTTGTAAAGACACATCGCGCAGTAGGAGAAAAGATGCAACGATGAAATGCGAACGGGAGCCACACGGCTCAATCCGTCGAATCGCGCGCGGTTGTTACTTGGGCAATGCAGCCGCGAGAGAAAAGAGAGGACGGAGACAACACGGGTGAAAAACAAAACATAAAATTGACGGCGGCTCCTATAAATCGAGAGCCACGCGCCTTCACGTTCGTGAAAAAAAAGCCAGAGAGAGACGATGAGACGGAGAGAGCAAGATGAGGCCCCGAGACACAGAGGGACGATTGAAAACGACGATGCGAAAAGTATAAAGAGAACGGATGGGATTGAGAAAGATGGAGAAGTGCAAGAAAAACGTGCGTACCTTCCGTACGTGTGTGTAATTTTGTGTATACATGTACATCGCTAATTACCGCGGTACACCGGCTAATCATCCGCGTAATTAATTCAATTATTCGGCCTGCCAATCTAATGATTGAATCTCTCCGACGAAAATATGGTAAACCGATGGAAAAGAGAAGGAAAAAATGTTTTTCGTCGATTCAATTCGTTCTTATCCTCGTACATCAACGTAAAATTCATTTTCAACCGGAATTCGATTCGAATGCACGAAAGCATTCGTTTTCATCTCGGAGCAGGGGCTGGGGTTCCAATCTCGACGCAGCCGACGCGTCATGCTTTCATTCGACCCGGACTTTCTCGCTCTCTTCGTTCTTAATCACTTTTTATTCGCGTTGTGAAAAAAAAAGAGTGAAAATGCCATTTTTTCGCCCCTCTCTTTCGCTCTGCTGCCTAACATATTTCACGTTTGCTTTGAAAAACAATATCTTGCCCGTCGTCGTCGTCGTCGTAATTTCACTCCCAAAATTCGTACGGTTATGTGTGTGTTATTTTATGTGTATGTGTGTGTGTGTGTTTGTGTGTGAGCGACCCTCGTCAACCTTCTTCCTTCATCCCTTTTTGGTCGTCTTCTCGTCGTCATCGTCGTCATTTTCTTCAACGCCCCTGGGGAATACGGCTGTGCGAAATTACGCACCTATCTGCGAAAACGGCATCCTTGTAAACTCGACCGTGTATTCTAAATTAGCAATATACGTATCTGCATCAATCGACATATGGGCTTTTTCGCACAAAAGTTCGAAAATTTGTCATCTCGAGTCATTTTCACGAGCACGCGTCAATGTAAAGTACAACGGATGCGAAATGACAACGTTGATTGATTTTTCAAAATTAATTTCGACTCAATTTTAAACTCGAATCGATTGCGAAAATTTTCGATAAAAGTTGGACGTATTTTCTCGCTGTTTTTATTTTCATACGTGCATTGTAACGAATTTGATTGAATTCCTTTTTTTTTTATGTCGGAATCTCAAATACTTTGAGAAAAAAAAGGAATAACGAAAGAAAAATTGAGGAGCAGCAGACGACGAGAATTTTAATTCGCATGAGATAGCCCATGCATCAAATTTGCCGAAATGTAAAACTGGAATAACTCATGCGCGCCTGGCTAAATTATTATTACAGCAAAAACGGAAGCAGGTAGAAGGTACTTGGGCCCTTTGCCTTTAAATCACTAGGGCCACGTACACACATACACGTTTGCTTTCGATAAAAATCTGCCCTGCGTCGGATCAAGCAGAGATAATGGGATTTTCGGTCAGATCGGAGAAGAGAGAATGGCGAAAAGTGTAATTCGCGAATTGCTCTTTTCGCCATTCCGAATTCTTTTTCTCGCTTGCGCAAAAAAAAAACGAGCGCATGTAACGTTCATCCGCGTGGCTCGTACCTTCATTCGCGGGTAACAACAATAATAATAACGCTGTCAAGACGTGTGACTCCGCGACATCATCAGCGCGACAAAAAGGGGGAGAAAAAGTTCACAAAACACGAACGCGTATGCATTTTCGGTTCTTCCGGGTTCATCTTAATGCCATCTTGATGTTCTCCCGGATGTACACGGTACAACAGGTGAATAATTTGTCTTATATTTTTTTATCCAAACGCGCACACGTGCCACAGGATTAGCGTAAATGTGCAGACCACCATTTGTGAAATTATAGTTGCGAAGAGAACTCCATTTTCACCGAAAAATTTCCGACGATTAGTTGCCATTCGTAGAGCGATCGTTACTCGTTAATGGAATTTTCACAATTTATTTGTTCACTCGACCAACGGTCGATCTAATTCTGACTTCTTTTTATTTTTTGACAATTAATTTTGTCGAAAAATTATCGATGTGATACCAAAAATGTTGGCAGGTCCGTGAAAGACGTCAATTTGAAAATAAGGATCACGTAATTCTGTGTTTAGGTTTAAAATCATAGGGAAAGTTTCGATACTCGTCCTCGGAATAGGTACATCATTTTGTGCCGAGATTGCAATCATACGTACACAATTTAAGACGAGAAAGAGAGAGAGAGACGAAGAGAGGGATTAAAATGTACCGGATGTGTTCACCACTCCCCACCTGTCCGATCCTAAGAAACGCCCCTGGCCGCGAGATTAGAATTTATTTTTTCTTCCCTCAGTTTCTTCATTACCCTTTTTTTTACCTCTTTTCTCGTATCACGTTCCGTTCCTCTCGTCAATCCAAACCGTGTGGCTCGTTTGTATTTCATAATTATTTTTCTCCACCAATTTTCGCCGAGTTTCGGTATCTCGTTTGCCGAAAAATAGAGGCTGATCGGTAGTCGTAAGAAAATGAAATAACACGTGATCATCGCGAGTAGAATTATCACCGAGAATCGCAGAGAGATCGAAAGAAGAAGGACGTCAAGGGTTGGAATTTAAATTATTCATAATTATCGATGGGAAAAAGCACATCGGTAAATTTGTCGCCCGATTGAAAAACGTAAGATTCTTCTCTACACTAATTTTCATTTTCACGAATCCTGAAATCAATTCTGTATGTTTAGTAAACGCAAGATTCATCGAAAAATCTGGCGCCATTGTCCTCAAATTTTTTTTATATTCAAAAGTACCCTGTTTTTATTACAAAGGAAAGGAAACCGCCGGATCGTCGCAGTTTCAAAAAACAAAGTGTACTTTCGTACTCGAGACTCACCTGTGTGTGGCATCTTAAGGGTGTCACCGAGATCCCGCGAGTCGCTGCAAAAAAAAAAACAATTCCCGTCAAGTGTGCATTAAGTAATCGATGTTAATATAAAAATAATGAAGTACATTGATTAATTACGCATCAGGCAATTTTTCTCTTCCACACTAGATGTGAACCATCCTGTATCTTCTCTATCTATCGTATTACGTCTCGTCAGCATTGAAAAAAAGAGACGTAAAAAAATAGAGGGAGTATCGTAGCGTATATTTACGGTACCAGTCGAAGCAGCGTGTATGTACCCTGAGAACTTCTCGTATAATGAATTTAAATGTATTCAAAGGGCGAGCTTGACGCTTGACATGGCAACCCTTAAATATGCAACCGAAGCGATAAGCGCGAAAGCGCGGCGGTGAACTCGAGTGTTACGACACGCGGACACTCGCGACGGCAAAAGCTCCGGAGAGAGAAAAAAAGCGACCGTGACTCTCATTCCCGGCCATACACAGTGAGAGGGTGTACCAAAGCTTGCTCGAGACGATCGTAAAAAAATCTCAAACGCCTGTTTGTTTTATCGCATTACCAGAGAGCTGCTGCGTGTGCGTAAAAAAGAATGAGATTTTTCCGTCGCGGAAAAACGATGTTCGCTTCGGTTTTTTCCGTTTAGGGGGAAGTGCTTGAATTTCGTTCCTCCAAAAATTTCGCTACGACGAACCGATTTTTTTGAGGAACTTTTGTTTTTACTCAAATTCGGAAAAATGATTCCACGTTTGTTAAAACGATCGAGATTAGACCCTGGTGCCGACATTTTGCAGGGCATTTTGTGGAAAAAGCGTTTGGAGCAAAGGCATGCTCTAATGAGGCGTAATCATTTAACTCTCACGAGCGTATCCAGGTTTTAACGTGGCTTATTTTATCGACCCACATCAGGAAAAGTTCTTGCCTATTATGAAAATCAGCTGGAAATATATACGAGAGTCGCGTGCGAGTCGCGCAACTATGACCGAAATTGCCTTTGTGGCGTTCTCGTCACGTCCAATAATTTATATTCATATATAAATATTTATTTAATATATATGGATGTGACAGTTTTTTTTTATTTCTCAACATTTAATATTCAGAAACAGCCCGGTGAAAAAAAATTGGCTCCTCACTTCCGCGTTGTTTGATTTACAGGAGAATATTCCGCGTGCAATCTAATCGACGATCAGAGCGGGCGATTGAGTTGAAAATC
Organism: Heteropelma amictum; assembly: GCA_959613375.1. Taxonomy (NCBI): domain Eukaryota; kingdom Metazoa; phylum Arthropoda; class Insecta; order Hymenoptera; family Ichneumonidae; genus Heteropelma; species Heteropelma amictum. The sequence continues at coordinate 3,627,033 of OY390720.1, read as the reverse complement.
TGAAAAAGATTTTGCGTCGATCGCTCGACGTCGAGACCCGGCGATATAAAGAATAACAAATTTTTTTTAATATTTTTTTTTCTCAACGGGATAAAAGTACCGGATAAAAACTTTAAATATCGGTCAATTCTGAAGCTTTTTTGACGAGCTATGATTTTCCGCGCCGTTCATCGTGGATCGAGTTGCGCCGCTGAATCGGCGATGGAAAAAGGAGAAAGGTCACGTTGGCGGTTTTGGCTGCTGGTTCGCGGGTGGTATGTACAAAATATGTGTATAAATGTATATGGATATATATATATATATATGTATAAAGAGGAATACGGAAGCAGGAGGTCGAGTGGCGGAAAACTACGCGGAATGCGTGCACGCGCGCCTCCAAGACCGCGACCACGGGGCCAAAACGTGTGGCGTGTACTTTGCGATGCAAATTAATGCACGATTACCACGGGAGAGCCACGAAGCAACCCTCTACCGGGCACGAGTGCACCCTCCCGGTATTCGTTTGGCGTCGATTTCTCTCTCTGTCTCTCTCTCTCTCTTCCACATCTTTTCTCCTCTCCTTTCTCCTCATATTTTAGTCGGCCGTGACCAACTCGATCGTTTCTCCATACAAACTCAAAGTACATGAATAACCGACAAGAACAAGGGCTTGAGCAGCTTTGAGCGAAATCCGTCATGCGACGAGTGTTACGTCCCTTTCGATTTTTTTACACGAAACATCCGCCCTCTCGTTACTGTCTAGCATAGAGTCTCAAGTCGCCGACATTTCTGCGGCTAAAAGCGCGTGATAAACGCCCGCAGTAGTGAAAAATGTACGCCCTTTTACGGTTTGAATCGACGAGAAAGCGACTCCTTAAGGTTTCTGCTTTTTTCTTCTCTCTCTTGCTCTTTTTTGCTCTATTCCGCTTCGTTCTTTCTCGTTCATCCTTAATTCTCAACCCTCTCGATCGTGCTCGCACACGGTCGCACCTCCCGAGCTTTTCGATCTGATTTAATTATTACACGTTACGCGATCTATACGCCCTCTTCTCCTCTCCGTCCCCTTAAACCGCGAATTATTATTCACCGCGCGCGGTATTTATGTGTACCTACGCTGCCTCTCTCGTCGCTTCTACACGCTTTCCGAGCAATTTCTCATTCGGTCACTCTGCTCGCGAAATAATATATGCATATGTATATACGTATATATCGATGATGGGTGTAAGAACGCTGCTCGAACCAAGGGTAGCTATCATGGCTACTTGTTACGTCATTGGTGTGCACTTTATTTGGCATTCGTCGCAGAACCTGAAGAAATATCGAGATATTATATATCACGAAACCTGCATACGCAGTGACATTTTTTTCTTGCATTTTAATCGATATAATTGTCGATTCTCAGTGGGGTAGATCAATCGGCAATTATCGAATGAAATTGCCAAGGATTATCGATTTTTTTCACAACGATTTTTCTCGTCAATCGAGAGAGACAGTTTCAGAGAGGAAAAATGGTAAATAGTTGCCTCGACTAGCCATCAATTTTCCCAACTAATCTTCATCTCGAGAAGGACAAAATTATCGATCAGATTTATTACTGCAAAGAAACAAAAATCAATTCTGCAATCAATAACCGATGCGAGCTCTTCCGCACTATATATATAATCCTGTACACATTCTTCATCTTCCCTCGCTGATCTTTGTCCGTACACGGTTGCATCGATCTCACGCGAAATCTTGGATACACCTTGCGTGACTCGGAAATATTTCTTGGTCCGACCGAGGTGTCAGCGGAGGATCCCGTGCAACTGCAGCGGCACACGGAGGAGAGAATCTCTCGTTAAAACGACTCGGCGGATGCTGCGCTAAATGGGACAAGGAAAGACCATCAGGAACACGGGAAAACTGTACGCCACTCCTACATGTATGTATCCAAGACACTTGGTGCAGAGATTGTTTTTGATCGTTCGCACAATGTGTCGACGATGGATTTTTGCTTGCTCCAACTCCACACTGTATATCGTTTGTTCCATACGGCATTTCGATGTTGTTACACGTGTGCGTTTTTTCCGAGTGAAAAGACGACAGCGCAGGACATTCTGAAACGGTTCGCGTTTGCTGCACATGTACAGATGGTATATATGTATATGTGCATGTACATAAACATTATATATATACAAACACATACATATATACACATATATATGTATCGAGAGTCGTCCGTCGTCGCTCTCGTGGCGGCTCACAATGAAATATCCCGGTAATGAGGATTGAGCGATTATTATAAATCAAACGGGGCGGCCGTGGCGAGACAGAAAGAGAAAGAGAGGAAAGCATCCGCGACAGGGCATTTCTCGCGTTCCACGTGTTTTGCCGATGTTACTCTCGCGAACACGTGTCCTCTCTCGTGTTCCACAACCTGGCGAATTACACACCCGTCCCCTCGCGGTACCCTCGAGCTTTCAACCTGTGCAACGCGATTCAGCCTTTTTCGCGACCGAACGAATTGACAAAAAGGCGTAAAGGACGTATTTCTCGGCTCGTTAATGCGCGTTTATTGCGCCCTATCGTTGCACCACGCTCGATGTGCGGACATGTACGGAATTGAGAAGCGCGGAACCTCGTCGTGGAATACACGACGAGGTCCAGACCGCAGCTTCTTTCCCATACTCTATCGCTCACGCGATAATTAAATTGTGATTGCAAGTGCCGGCTGCAACGGATCTCGTGTGTCAAAAGGCGATATTCGAGGATTTCTTTTCTTCCCTTTGGAACGTTTCGAGCGTTATCGAACGAAACAAACGCTGGGATCCCTCGGAGAAATGAAAAGACGCGCGAGATGCGAATCTGGAGACTTCGATGCTCGAAGAGCGAGATCATCCGTGATATACTCCGAAAAACCCTACTGGCACACCCGAAGATCCGATATTTTCAAAATCGGGGTCGATCGAATGCTTTTTTCCTCCAGATTAATCGAGATCGCCACTGCGTTCGATTCGCGTGCGGCGAAAGAATTTTTTTCTCGACCGTTTCTCCGCTATCGCGATTTATTCTCACTTTTTCATTTTTAATCTGAATATTCGCGGGTAAGAAAATTTGCGCGGTTTGTTCGATCGGCATTTATGATCTTTTCCTCTCACGAACGTTATTCTCGTTGTGTTTTGCGTGTACTGTGTTTTTTTTTTGCTTTTGCTTGTAAAATTCGAGGCGAAAAAGAAGGGTTGGATACAGCGAAGGGGGAGGGCTTGAGAACCACGGTGATAAATCGGCGTTAAGGTCACGCTTTTACGTGTGCAAGCCCGGAGCAAAATCTAGTTTTTGTTTATTCATTAACCACGGAGGGAAATTGAGCGTAAGACGGCGAGAGACGAAGGGAGAGCGAGAGGGGCGTTTTTTAAGTGGTACGTTAAGACCACAGCAAGCTCACGCATGTACACGGCGTGGTGTATGTATATACAGCAGCGCTAAAGGGGGTGGCCGTATCTCCGATACGCCACCAGCCATAAAAATCTGAATATATTAAGCCTACGCTTGCACGACATCTCGCGCGGATCGCGAACACATTACGCCGATAATCTGACGGAGTGAGGTTCCCGGTTTTCTTATTCTATTTCTTTCTTACGCTTTTGCAAGATGCGTGCCGAACCTTTATACGTTTCCCTCTGTCTCCCTTACACGTTTTTCTCATTAAGAAATATAAATATATAGAAAAGATCGTCCATAAAAATGATCATTCCCTCGAGCGCGATAAAAACTTTTGAGCGATCTTATTATTCGCGCTTCTCTTTTATCGCACTCCGAAAAACACCAAAGTCTCGCCGAAATCGTATTCGGCAACGATCTTACGCTCTCCGCCTTTACCCTCGAAAACCGTTTGGTGAATGCGAACCGCAGTTGTCGTCAATTAAATTTTGATGAAAATACGAACTTCCCCCACCGCTTTATCGACTCCCGTGCACTTGGTCACTTCTGATGCGTAGGTGCGATACATATATTACGTTATATATTATGCAAAACGGAGGAATTCCGTGTCCGACAAATTCGTCACGACAGAAACCAAGTGCTGGCCACGCTCCGTTCGCGAACCAATGCAATCTTTATGTACACACAGCACATACGCGAGTTTCTGTCTACCTTTCGTTACCGATTCCACGGGGATACAAACATAGTTTTCTTGAGCTACTTGAGCTTTTTGTTTCGCTGTCGAACGAGACGGTTAAGCATTTCAGGTGGGGTAATTAGAATAATTCGGGCTGGTCTTACGTTCGACGGTCTTTGGCGTTTTGACGCCGCCACTACGACCGTCGTTGCGGTACTCCACCGCGGCAGCACACACCATCTCACCACCTACCGTGAGCTCAACCACCGCGAGCATTTGCATTTTAAATGAAGCGATGGCGTGCCGGACTCCTCGCGCGTGGAACTTTGTGTTTTGTAAGAACTTTGATATTTATTTTATATTTCATATACATGTGTATATAAATATACACACGATCAAATGCAACTTGAGTGCATGTGTATCGCAAGCTGATGCGTACCGCTACCATCGCGTTATCTTCGTGAGAGTTCTGCGACGATTTTCTCCGTCTGCCTATTTTTTAAAAAAATTCTTGTCCAATTCAAAGCGATTCGAAAAAATGTTCTTCGTCCGTATGGTCCGCACCATGGCGATCATAAACGGGTAATTAATCTCACCGGTATAATTATTCCGTCAAACCATACATGGCGGAACACCGGCTGTACTCTCGCGACGACGACGCCATCGGGCTTTGCAAGAGAGAGGAATCATTGAAAAGACGCGCATCCTCTTGCACGAAAGGGATGTCGTATCTTACAGCGGTGGATCGATTAGCTCGCAAATTACTCGATTTCTGCTTCTTCCTTTTCTCATACAACAAGAATGATCGTGAAACGCGAGCAGTCCTTGACGCGATGCAATTCCGCTACAACGGTGTCGATAAATCGCGAAAGTCAAACTCTTTATCTACCTGGGCATCCAGTTTGAAGATTCCATGGAATTCATGGGAATTTATGAGGGTTAAATTTAACTCGATTAATCTCGATTATGAAACGGATTGGAACCTTGTCAACGCGGACTAGAGTTGCCCCCAAAGTCGTATTCGTTTGACCATCGGATAAACTTGTTCAAACGTACCTGTTGATTACGTTTTATGCGCTCGTTGTTCGGTTCGCGCGGTATCTCGAAGCCTGCAACTCCCGCTCGTTTACTCGGCCACCACCACTCGTGAATTACAACGAAAAATCGTTTTTCTATGTCAATTTTCAAAATTCCGGAATAATCAACGAGGAATCACCAGCGGGATGTACTTCTCGGATTCGCGCACTGAGGTGAGTTATCGTCGCTTTCCGTCAGCCCCCGCATGTAAACGCCGGACGTTCTTGAATGATTTCACATTGGCCACTTTGCGAAATTTGATTTTCCAATCGCAGAGAGAATCACACTCGAAAAACCGAATGACATAATCCTTTTGCTCGGGCTGCCATTAAATTCATCGGTAATTGTTCTTCGGCACTTGTCACTTCGCGATACGGCAGGCAAATGCTCGAATGGATCGTAAGAATATCAACCCTTGTAGTGCAAAACGGGTACCAGAGAGAAACTTCGCAAAAAGCCAAACTAAACAATTGAACTTTGTTCTTCTTCCGACGATCCTTCGTGGGTGTGTCTTTTTGATGAATGTCAAACCGTTGAAAGTGTAACAGAGGACGGACAGGGTACACTGTAACCCGGCGAACGTTGAAGAGCGAATCCAGCGTGGAACCAAAGTGTGCTTGGTCTCCCGCGTGAGTGGAGAGGCCAAGAGAGACCACGAGGCCTTACTGGAGCTCGGAGTCGTGGATCGGGTGTGGATGGCGCGTAGCCCGGCAGTCCAGGTAGCGAAGAAACACACGAGAACACGATGAGTCGAGTTCGTGTACGTTCGCGTCCGTGTATGCAGGCAGGACGAGTGAACGTGATGAAGTGGGAAGAAAGGACGGGATTCTCGCGTGTCCAACTGGAAAAGGGAGCTGGCGATTTAGCAGCGGAGAAAGAGAGAAAAAGCGAGGAGGAGGAGTAGATTTGAGGAAGGGAGAAATGGGTAGAGCAAGGAAGATGAATAATCGCTTTCGTGGGGGTTGAAAAGACGATGGACCAACGACGAACGGATGCTGGCGACAGGACCAAGTCAAAAACACATGCACGGTATCGGACGAATCGTTCTATATCTAGGAATTTGAGAGTAGCAATTTTCAACTTTTGTTTTTACTGGCAATGTACCCGTAAGTTCCCACTGGTCCAATTCCTTCCTCGATGATATCCGCAAGGTCACCGGAGGTATCACCGATTTCCGGATCCCACGAGGAGGGTATGATCCTGGTTGTGGTACGTGGATAACGTGGAAAGAATGTTATGTTCCGTGCTTAAGGTTTTCTAGCCTGTCTTGGTATTGCACAATGCGCGTGTGTCCTGCTTATGCTCGGAGCGAGCTTGGCGTGTCGCGTCGCGTGTCCCGAAAACGCTTCCCGTGGGCCCTTGAGCTCGCCCACCCGTGCACAGCTCGTTCTGCAGAGCAGGGTGCAACAGAATTTAACCCACGCACGTTCTCTCACTTTCTGCCTGTGGCTTCCCGTTTCCACTCTCGAGCGGTCGAGTACCAGGGCGAGTCATTTCGGTGCTCGTTCTCCACTACCAGAACGTGGGGACACGGGTGGGGAGATTCGATGCTACGCCGGGAAAAGCAGGGGTGGCCCGCCTCCCTCGTACATTGCACGCCTACCCTTCGGCGCCCGCCACACAGCTATAGCTCCCCATGGCTTCAAGACGAGTAGCGGTAGCGAAATTTAAACAGCACCTTTTCCTTACGAACTTTATACGTTCGAGAGTTTAGCTGGGTGCTCTTGTTTCAAGAGCCTTGTAATCTAGAAATTGCAGAATTATCTTTTTGGAACATTTTTCAAGTTGGCCATGTAGGTCTTATCGCTGAAGCAACTCGAGAGAAATTCCACCCCTCCCGAGCAATGTTGAAAATTCCGATACCTTGCAGACGAGTGTGATCACCTTGTTTCGGGAAAAAACTAAAATAAGATAAGACATGTTAGAACGAGGGTTAGGCATGGACATTTCGAGCGTTCCTAAGCGCGGCGAATCAGGCACAGCGATGGTCGCGGTTGATGTCTTTGTCAACCGACGAACAGTGTCCTCTTCGTGTTCGCCGCAACGCCAGGTCGAAGGCGGTAGTTAAGGATATCGACGGGGTTGATCGGGGGCGGTTTCTTGGGTGTCCGGTCCATTGGGTATTCAGTGCGACGTGGTCACGCGGCTACCGGCGCTCATTCCTAATATCTTTTTCTCGCTTGTCTTCTGCAATCCTTCGGCATGGTCGCTGAGCACAAACGCATACACGTGTATCGTAAATGCAGTAAGATGCGGCATTCCAGATGCCTCAGAGAAACGATTTAGTGTCTCGCGGGCGCGTGGTACCTCCGGCGAGATTACATCGCTCAGGCCCCAGCCGAACAGCATCGCGATAACGACTTTTCTATACTAAACCGTACCTGTGTATTATATTACGTGGAGGCACGGGTCCTGGGCGGTTAGCCCTAATACCGGCTCGCTTCTTTTTCATCCTCCTCTTCTCCCTATTTCTTTTCTCTCTCTCGTTGGGTCGCGAAGCGTGCCGCCTCTCTCATCCCTTCGATACAAGCCAAAGGACCTTGGGTATTACGACTGTCGAACTTGTGTAATAACACGGATCCACCTGCGGAATATACTGGTAGCTTGAGTCTCCAATGATATCGGGCTCTAAGCACGAGCTAACACGCGACATCGATTATTTATTTCTTGGATGGACAAAAAGGAAGAAATGAAGAGAACAAGAAGTGACATTCGATGAAATACCAGTGAAAATATATTGCTCCATTGTTTAGCCTGAAAAAAAAATCCTATACGCGTGGTGACATTCCGTCTCTCATCCGCAATTTTGGTGGCTAATTAATGAATGATCGTCGTACTCGCGTTGCTGCTTGGGAGTCTTGTATTGAGACAAATGAAGATTATTCTGCTCGGAATTGATGAGAGAAACAGCCGTGTTGAGATTGCGTTGATATTTCATGGGGTTGTCAAGTTTGCCAGGTCCCTCCGCGTCCCAAAACGATCTCTTTCCCATGTGGAGCTTCCCCTACGCCGATCTCTCACATACATGCTCTGGCGCCTTTTAATGAATTGGCTATCCGATGACAAATAAACACACGGTGAGGGTTACTTCTCTGCTCTCGTATTTTTCGGATCTGGCCGACGGAACACGGCATGTCCCTAACGACCCCCTGTGGAGTAATTGTGCGGTAACGAGACTACCCAACTCCCGCCAGAATGAGAGTCAACGCTCATGAATAGATCGAGAGACGCAGGTTGCATCGGTTCATGGTTCATCGACTGCTCCACCACCGAAACACTACCGTGGATATCCAAGACGACTGTGCCTTTTGCGGTCTGTCAAAAAAGCTGTCAAGTCCGTTGCTTACACGCGTAAATCTAGACCTCGACCAGTTGCGCCCCTTACAGTTACTACCGTGATCATAAAAAATATTCCAGAGGATGTTTTCACCTGTCCCACGTCTAGGACATTCCAAACGATGATAAAAGCAGTTTTGACATAACGCTTCTAAACGTAAAGTATATTTTTTTGGAATTTTGCAACAACTTGAACAAAATGGTCGACTCCCCCGTTACGATAAGACGTTATGATAACGATTCTAAGATATTATGTTCAAAAGCTATTTCTAGATATATCATAGCGCGAACAGCCTTTTCAATTGGGTTGTAAGACTTGTAAAGCTTGGTTGATCAAGGAAAATACCTCAAAAACCGCTAGTGCATGACTAGTACACGGCTAATTTGCTTTTCCACAATCGAACGAGTTGTCGTGATGGCAAGGAGGACGACACTGGTAGAGCCATCGTGGCGCAAAAGGCCAGCGGTACTGCTTTTCGTTATCAAGATCACGAAGAGCATAGACAGTTGGTTCGGTCGTCGGGGTAATAAGGTGGTGGTTACAACCCTTAACGAGAAAAGGGAGCGCGGACCCTCAGGATAGCGAGTGTTTAACGTATACTGGCTGGTTGGATTAATTTATGGTCTTTCAGCGACGGTAGATACACGAAAGGACTCGACAAGATCCTGGTAAAACGAATTTGGACACACTTTTCGACCGAGTGGTTCATCGTCCGACCGCGATGTTCCGTAGGTTCGTGTCCGACACGACAGAAATGACGACAGGTGAAAGCTTCGGCGAAGCCCGACGATTGTGCTCGCGACGTTGTCGCGCGGTAGAGCCCAAAGCCCGTCATCTTGCCGTGATGTTATAAACCGCTTCTGCTTCAGATTTCTATCCCATGGATGCCCTTAAGCCCCTCTACATCTGTTCTGTAGGCAAGAATGAATAACAAGTCGGTAGGCAGGTATTTCGACAAAGCAAGGGTTGACGGGGATAAATCTTATCAAGGTATCGACGCGAATTGACTTTAATGAAAAAAATTATAAAAGCTCGATTGTTCGATGCTCTGAAAACCATTATTTTATTCGGAACTGAATAAAACGGACGTTTATTTGCCATTTAAAAAGATCCGACGTCATGTGTCAGCTTCTCCGTTCAACCGTATCTTAATCTCCATAGAATCAGGTGAGATTAAAGCATTCCCCATCGGTAGCCTCTGCAAACATTGCGTTGGCCGAACACAAGGGTGTGTAGCTTCTGGATCCATTAAATCGCTTCTGTATTATATAAATTGTTCCTGAAGCGTCCCGACTACGTTGTTTTTTTTTCGAGCGACTAAAATGCGTGTCGAACTCGAGGCATTCTAAATCAAGGGAAGGAAAGGAGCGTTGAAGCTTCAACGATCAATAATTAATCCTCGCAGCTTGCAGTGGAAATTGTCGCGGAATTCTTCGACCGCTTACATATACGCGAGCATCGAAATTGCGAAAAAAAAGAAAGGCTTTCTCACGAGAACGAACCGCGCGTAATTTTATCGGGACAGCAATTTCGCCTAAACGTCTTAGCAGCTGTCTCGTGTTGCTCGCGTTCCCTATCTATACGCCGAGATGATATTATAAAATTTCTTCTGTACCTTTTTTGCCGACATGTACACGGCACACCGTGTATAAGTATTTCGAGGTCGCAGAATTTTTTTTAACCGAAGAAATCTCCTGTCCGATGGAAACCCCGTGGGTCCTCGAAATTTGGTTGATTGTCTCGCACACATCGTTTTTGTATCGAGCAAGCGACACAATATTGAAGCTTTGACAGTCACGCTGGGAGGACCAAAAATACTCATTTTGTCCTTTTCCAGCTCTCAGGATACTTTTTCGTGAAAAAGGCCGATCGTGGTATTTGCTGAAATATTTTGAATTTGCGTAAATGCGAAAAGTATTCTCCTTTCGAATTATTGTAAAGCTCGAAATCATCGTCAATGACCGAATGGGCGATAGTTTTGTGCGGAATTCTTAACACCCGAATCAATTCCCTGAGAGACAGAGTGGCGGTGGTGAAGGATGGACGTTCCTCAGACCCTAAAATCCCGCAAGAATAGCGAGGATCGATGACCACCGCTCACTCGCGCGCATAACACCCCCCTGCTGATGATAACATCGTCTGTTCACGAGTGGCCCGATGACATCCTCGCGGATAGATTGTTAAATTGTCATTGGAGGATAGAGTAGTGGATGATACCGGTAGGGCGATGCTCATTGGTCGCCCTAACGAAACCCGCCCAGGAAGGATGCGCGCAGCTGTTAGGACATGCGTAATCCCTCTCGGTCGTTAATAGCTCGAGGGGCTTTCGTTCTTCGAGAGGGTGTACGTTGGTGGATCCTCGACCTGGTTTTTCGCAACCCTTCGCGACCTTAGCCTATGCCCCCTTTCCATGCTCGGCGATACGCCATCGCCATCTCTGTCGCTCGATATGGTTCCACATCCACAGGCATAGCGGATCAAAGCTCGACCATTTTCGGAAATAAACCAAGTGCTTTGCAAACAAAGGGGTGTAAGTAAGTTTGTGCCACGTGTTAATTCGTACAAACCGCGCCTTTACGGTCGTCGTCGGAACTTGACCTTTGTAGAAAAATGAGGTATACAACCGAGGTGAAAATGAGGGCATTTGCGATTGCAAGACGATACCGCCAAGAGCCAACGGGAGAAAAAACGAATAAACGGTTAATTTGTCTATAAATTCATTTTTTGCGGTATCATTTGGTCCTTGGCTCGAGGTTTCTCGTCCAAGGATGAAAAGCGAAAGAACGGGCCACTTTGTGGCAACTTTGAGACCCTGAAATTCGTTGTTTTCTCCTGTTAGAGCGTCAGGAAGAAAGATTTGTTGAAAAAAATGCATAGCATAAAAAGCATAGCGTCGATCAACTTTATTCCAAAAGCTGTTCAGCTAAAAATGGTCTCTCTGTTGACTCGTGGTCTAATCCTACCGAGTTTAGCGGAGGATTTTACAGTAATATCCAATCGTTTCTCTCGCATCCGCAGTTTGCTCCCTCTTCCCTTTTTCATCTACTTTCCTCTGCAGCATCGACTGTAGCTCCGAAGTATCGGCTGCCATTTACGAAACGATAAAACCTTCTGAATTCCTATAAAAGGAAGACCGCCGAAGACCCTCTTCCGCGGCGAAACTTTACGGATTTCTCAGCAGAAAAGTGTGTAAGAGGGCAAAACTCTTCACACTATTTTCGGTGCAATTATATTCCCTCCTCGAGTATTTCTATAATTGCAAAATTGCTTTATTATTGCAGCAGGTGGCGCGGTTTTGTATAATGGAAGACCAGAGAGACGCAAACACCCCTGCTGCCTCCTCCTCCCTCCTGTTCTCTTTTTGGCGGTTTAGCGATTCCGGGACCGTGCATTAAATGGGCAGGCACGAAAAATATTTAGGCTCGCAACTTCCTCCGGCGAGTTTATTTCGTTATACAAATATTTGAACTCGCGCTCGTGAAGATCCCTCGGTGCGTGCCTTCTTCACACCGCGCTTACTGCTGCGTTCTTCGAGTAAATCATTGACACTCGCGAGATATTCCCTAAGAATTCCCAGCCCATATCTCGATGGACTTTTTGTTACGGTTAAGAAGAAGAATCGTAAAAATTCGTCCCTCTCTCTCTCTCTCTCTCCTTCTCTCTCTGGAGCACGAGCAATTTTCGTGTACATCGCGTTTCGGTCAAGGGTAGGGAAAGAAAAAATAAGACGAAAGGTGAATCGGCAACGGTCGCAAATACGCGAATTTCCGTTGCACCGCAATAAGCCGGAGGAGACGGGGCTCTTTCCTCGCTCTTTGCTTTTGCGAAATTTTTACAGCGGGAGAATGAATTACCCGCGAACTCGGTGAAGCTCGCGAGAGAGCCATTTATCGCGCGAACTTTTTCCCCTGTGCAACGAATTTTATCAACGGGGTGTGAAAATTGCTCATTGCATTCGCGAGCCGCCGGCACGAGCTGGGCGGATAAAAGTACCCCTTTCGGTAGCACGATTATCGCACCTTCGACAATTTTGATACAAATGCTCTTTAACGAGCGAACGGTCGGTAAGAGCTTGCGATTAAATCCACGCAACTGCGGGACCCGAATTTTCGGAAATAAGATGGATCAGGTATCATGAAAAAAAAAAACGTAGACAGATCGTAACTTTAGATACATCGAAGGTTTCGATCTTTTTCGCTGCTCCATTCACGAAAATTCATCATCGACGCTCATATTTGCACTAATGACGGTTTTACTTTCGATTATTATACACCTTGATTCAACTACACACCGCGAGCGCTGTAATTACGCCCGAGTGTCAGTTGTCGAGCGGAAGCGGCTCTTTCGTACCTGCCAGCGATAAGTGATCATTCCTCCCTCCCTTTCTTGTCAAAAAAAAAAAAAAAAAATCCGCAACGATTTCTTTCACTCTGAACCCATGTGTTTTCGGCTAGTGACATCGCGAGAAGGATAAACTGCAAGGATTCAATTGCACGGAATAGAAAAAAATATATCATCAATATCAATAAATAATATAAAAAAAAAAAAGATCCACAACGATTATTTCTTTCACTCTGAACCCAGGTGTTTTTGGCTAGTGACATCGCGAGAAGGATAAACTCCGACATCCTCCATTTTGACAGATATTTTGACAACCGTGATTTCCAAACGCTTCTTTGCATAAAGTTGCCCACCGCGAACGGAGCTGCAACGAAATTCTCATATCCGCGTAACCGGAGAGGCCTTTACTCGCGGCTATCTTCAATCGCACGAAATATATCTCATTATGTTTTTTTCTCCGCAAAAGATGGAAAATGGGAGGCTAGAAGTTGGACTCGGTGGCAAAATAACCGTGGGTGACGAGAGAAAAGGAGAGAAATAGTCGAGAGTACAGAGCGCACAGAGAACCCGTCAGCTTTCCGTAATGGCCACTCGATTTACACTCCGGACTTGGTTACAGTTGGCAGCCAATCGAGGCATGCCCTCTCCCCTCTCTCTCTCTCTCTCTCTTTCTCTCTCTTTCTCATTCGCTCTTTTCTTTTTTCCTCGTCTGTATAAACGCATATATTTATATATACAAGTTGCATCCAGCAGCTCGGTAATTACCTCGACTCGAGTTTGGTTTTATAGTCGAGTGAAGCGACGAACGGGCCATCGGAGACGCGAGAAACCGAGACGAGACGGCTCACTCACGCCTCGAAGAGACTCGAAGCTGTCCGGCAACCCACGCGCTTGGTTTTTTTTTTATTATTTTCACACTCTCTCTCTCTCTTTCCTTCATTCATCCTGACTTTGCCGGTCGCACTTACCGCACTTCGATTATTGCATTACTGATGCATAGGCCGGCGGGTCGCGCAACCCTACCCTCGGACACCTCTCGAAGCGAGAAAACGCCGAGAGACCCGCACAGCACGTGCTTCGTGCCACGCTCGATACGTTTGATTTTGCTGCTTTATCTCGCACGGTACACTGCTGCTTTTTTTCCTCCTTAATAGGCTTATGCCGTTGTGTCGCCTCGCAATGTCCTTTTTATCTTTTCCGTCTCGCTCGTCAACTTTCTTCATCACTTCCGTAATCCCGCGATCGAGAACGCATGGCTTTGCAATTTCGTACTTTTCCTCTCACGAATCGACGAGTTTTTAAGGACGTTCCAGAGGTACAATCGTGAAAAAAAAAACAATCCTGATGGAATGCCAATTTCGAGTACTCGGCGATGGTTCAAAGATCAATCTTACGGAAGGTACCGAGTGATGAATCGGATGATAAACAGGGCGAAAAAGAGATCGGCGGAAACGTTTACAGAGCTCATTATCTTTTCGCGTCGGAAATATTTCAACGAATCTCCTTTTGCGAATGTCAAAATGAGATTTATATCAGTTATCGCAAAGGGAATTGAAAGAATTCAAAGATTCCCTCGAATTCGCGTTAAAAAATCGTACTTTAAGGGGCGAAGAAACGTATAGGTTTAGAGACCGTAAGAGCGGGTGATTTAACGTCGCGACGCGTTATTGCCGTTCTCTCGACTCATTTACTTTTTACCCCGACAGCATCATTCTTCCGACGGTACTGTCTTTGTGGGTAGTGAAAGAGAACAAAAAAAAAAGAGTGAAGAAAACGTACGTGATTCTATATAACATGTGTACAAAGGCATACAAATACGCGGAGAAAGATGAGCACACAGGAAGAGAGGGAAAGAAATGCGCGGGGCAAATGTCTTAAGGCTCTAACTTCATGCTGCACGTGTGATGTATATCATAATATACATACATCCATTCTTTGAACCGTGCTTTTTGCCTTTTCGCCGGTAGTACGTCGTTATGTGGGTTGCCAGGAATGGAATCCCTTCCGCATGAGTTATGCTAATTGAAAGTATCATAACCGGTGTCTTTAATTGGAATATAATCATGGTGTGAACGAAAAACCAAGGAGAAAAACGAATTTGACTTGAATAAATTTCATCGGAGTTGAATGTAATTATTCCGCCGATCGGACATTCGCTCGAACGTCAAACGGTCCGCCGGACGATCAATTGTGCAATTTAAAGTTTCCTTCGAAACATAAACAGTCCTTGCATCATCGGCAAACGGCACCATTAAAAATCTTCATCCGAGGTTCTTCAGCCAGGATTTCATTTTCTTTTTTTTTTTGGTATTTTAATTGATCTTTATCGTAATTACATCATTACAACAGCATTATTCGTTGAAAATAAGTTTACCATTCTTTCGAAGTATCGAGCGCAGCCTGAAGATATGTGAAACCCCGCGTCTCGGCAATGCGACGAAAGAACTCGCAGGTGCACCCGCCTCGCGCAAATCCCGAAGATTTTGTCAGCGCCACGGCCGCGAGGTCTCGATCGTTTCACCGGTGTCGAAAAACCGCTTTATTCCTTCTCCGTCCGACGTTCGGAGTCTTCGCATTTCCCCTAATAAAGAACTTACTTAATTGCCGGTAATTGCATTTTTAGCCACTCGAAAACACTGGCCAAATGACTCTTTTAAGGCTGGACGTTCAGCAATCTCGACGGGTTGGAATTACGTTGGGTGACACAAAGGTTCCTTTTTGTTCTCGTCGCACACGGCTGTTCAAAAGCTCGTGGACTACCGGGAAAGATTTTTGACCAATGTCCGAGATATTTTTGTCTCCAAACTGCAAAAAATGGACGATCAATTTTAAGATGAAAGAAGCAGGATTTATTGAGACTTGTTTTTCATGGTGTCATAAAATTAACAGCCCTTCGAGGGATGTTAATGTTTTCCCTCCCAATTCGCGATGATGCTGTATCGTTATTCGATGGTGAAATATTGCAACAGAGTCGGTGTTCATGAATGAACAGATTTTAGGGCTGCAGGCTGTATTACCGCGCGAGCAGATGCGCCAATGTCACACTCGAAGAATCAAGGTAAGCCCTGCTGTGCCCTCGCCGCGGGGGTTCCTCCATGGAAATCGACGCCGCTTCTCCCCGCTCTCGTTCTCATCTCGTCTATCAAAAACGCAGTCCGAACTTTCGCTGATCTCGTTTTTTAACGTCCTTTTCATTTTTTCTTGCCTCATTTCCCGAAAAGAAAAAAAAACTTGAGCAACGAAGAATGGATGGTTTTCTGATCCATCGACGATCGATTTTTTATTCGCGTCACATCGATCACACGATTTTTTTCACGAATCTTACCGACAAGCTCGAAAAAAAGACACAACGGAGTTGACGATATCGTCAATCAAGCTTTTTTTATCCGCATTTATGCATATTTCTCAAATTCAACGTTGAAATACCTTGATTACCGATTGTTTTCTTTTTTTCGGCGAATCTTTGTGTAGTTTTCTTCTTTCGTACTCACCCATATATGTAACGAAAATAAGTGAAAATACCGAAACGATATGGACGGAACGAGCATCCGTTTTCTCCGGAAATCAACCTCTCGGATGTGTTTGCGAGAGAATTGGCACGTTTCGGCCCTCGACGATCGTTCAGGGGAATCTTGAGGACGATTCGGCGGAGATCCCGGAGATCCCGGAGACGAGAGGATCGAAACGATACCGTGGGTTACGCGTTTTTCTCAAGACTAATAACCGAGAGCGATCTCCGGGCGTTTCATAAGAATTCGTACGTTTCTCGTGTTCGAATTCGCGAACGACTGTGTGGTTTTGCGCCGAAAACCACAGCTCTGCATGTGTCGCGAATAGAAAATACATCGTACGTGTATAAATACCGGTACATGCATCGATAGGTCCAGCGATGTAAGACAGTTCCTCGGCGAGCTCTCGGCGGGAATGAAAAGAGAGTGATGAGCGAAAGAGGAGATGATATTGTATATATATGTACAGGCGGGTGGCACAATGGCCTCGGGGTCCTGAAAATATGTCGGGCCAATTTGCCGGTGTCTGATGCCCTCTGGGCGAACGGCGAGTGTGAGAGAGATTGTGGAACCGCGAGGAGATCGCCGGATGCTGCATCTCTCGCAGCATCCACAGAAGCCGAGAAATTCGAACGTGCGTGGAGCAAAGCTCGAGAGATCGGCTCGTCATGTGCTCCTCATTCTCGTTAGTCCTCCCAATCGCGTCGTGCTCCGAAAAGTCATGAGATCAAAAGAGCGAGACACCGGAATGAGAGCACGAGAGAGCACGGTCCAGACTTTTCATCTCCGCGGGTCTCTCCACCGAGAGATCCAGAGAATCGGCCATTCTTTCCACTACAATCGCGCGTGTCCCTTCAACGTTTCGTCTCCTCCAAGCTGCTGTACATCGAGATCGAAGATGGATCGGTGAAGAAGAAAAAAAGAACGTTTCGTGAAAATCCCTGCGAAAGAGTCGCCTGCCGAAATTACAACACCGAATGGAAAAAAGAGGAGAGAGAACGGAGAGTCGTGACAAGGAAAAATCATACGACGGATCGTTCGCAAGAGCAGAACGGAGATCGGTAGGAAAAAAAAGCGTTTTATTTCCTCATTAAAATAACGAGTGACGCACTGGATACGCGTCCCGGGATACTCTCGAGGATTAGGGAATTATTTGCCTATATTTATTTTTTTTCTGATCATGAATTTATGCCTTTCGCAAAGACGTTTCGTATCCCGATTCGTATATACAAGATCGAAAAGTGACTCGGAGCCGAGCATTCGTGAGGAATTCACAACGATTTGCTCTCGCGTGTCGCGAGAGAGACGCGGGAAGCCCATCTCGTACGATATCGCCTCGACCCTCTCCTCGCATCCGCCGTTTGCTCGGTTAACAGTCGAGAAGAGCCGCAGCATCCGACGAGAGAAGAGCGAGAAGAGAAGCGCGAGAGAGGGTGGCTCGTACGAGCTATCGCGTGATAGACGCCCTTACGTGACGGGTATGCCGATGGACAGTCACGTCGAGGTGAATAAGAATCGCGTATATGCCACACTGTCGTACATTGCGGTATTTACATATACATGGACCGCTTACGGAGATAAGGAACCGAGATCGCATCAATTTACCCGCTGAATCGCGCCGTTTGAGGCTTTTTGCTTCCAAGCGCTCGACCAGCCTTCCAACGCGGTAGATTCATTTCGACAGGTGGATTAAAATAAACGCCAATCGATGGCTTATAGCCGAGACTACACAAGCGAGGAGGAGAGCGACGCGAATGGACCAACCGGCGTATGAGAGCGAGAGCGTCACTCCCTCGGATGAATTTCCGAGTTTGGCGCACGCCGAATAATCAAGAGTATACGAGAGAGAAGGGAGAAAGAAAGGTGAATCGAATTCTCTCCCGCGGCCTTTCGATCTCGTAAATTCAGGGCGACTCTGACAGAGAGCTCCGCCATAAAGCTCTTAAGTCCAATTGCGAATTTCACTGACGGAGCTAAAAAGATGGACAACGATACGGGAATATCTCTCCCTCCTCGCGAAATCGTCCTCCCTTCGAATCGATTCTTCCACCGCGATCGATTTCTCCGACTTCTCCCCGTCGCCCCTCTTTCACTTTGCTCTTTTTTTTTTATCTCCTCTCTCTACTTCCTTCTTTTATTCCTGCCTGCTCCGATATATTTTCTCCTACCAGCGCGGTATCCACACGCTAACTTCATAAATCTTGAGAGCATGATCGAAATTTATTACGGATTAAAAATCCCCGGGACGGCAATATCAATTAAGTACGTTTGCTCGGACTTTTCGGCTGAACGCGTTTCTGTATGTACCCTTGTGTGCGCTGGGAAGCGATAGAGCGAGAGAATCGGAGGGATATATATTCTCCGCGGATGCGCATCTCAACGATCCGACAAAAACTTACCCACTTGTCAAAGAGCGACTGGCAAGAAAAGTTTCGGACATTCGGCCAAGATTCTAAATGTCATTTCTCTCCTCCTATCCTTCGCGGGTCCGCGATCATCAGGCGGTACAGAGGAACTGTACGGCAACGATAAATCCTCGTGTAAATAATGATGAATGGCACTTTGAGAGGGGAAAAAAAGCAACCAACAAACACGCTCCGTTTTACTATTCCGGATGGAAAAAAATCGCAGTCAAATGACGATCGACTTTGTGTTTTTGCTTTTGGTGACGATACAGTGTTTTCTTCGACGTTTTCCATTTTTTTTCGGACAAATATGCCATTTTTAGTGCCACTTTTACATCGTTCCTTTGACGTTACGGATTTATCTATATAATCTATATTATAATAACGGATTTAGTTATTATATATGAGGAAATATTGAAATTGCGATGATTTGTCCTAAAATGGAAAAAGCTATGTGAAATTAGTCGCTGCCCTACGAGATTGGTCCATTGGAAATGCCCATCTCTCTTCCTCTCGCGAGATGTCATTTTTGTCATGCGATCGAGGTCGCATTTCTTAGATTCTGTATCGGTCCTCCTTCTTACAGATACATCGAAATATATACACACGCTCTTTGTCCATAAACGTGGTCCTCTTCGTTGCGTCTTCAATCATCTCCGAGCAATTATTCGGCAGAAGCCAGTTTTGCCCAATTATTTGCGACGGATGAAACGCGATCCGTAAAAGGCTTATGAAGGAAGCACAGAAAGGAAAGCAAAGCGAGGATCGTACGATTGAGGAATTAAAATCGTTTAAACATTGTTCCTGACATTCTAAGACGAGCACGATTAAGGAAAAAAATAGAAATTAACGTTACTAGGAAAAACCGTATTTTCAACGAGTGAGATCTCAAAAATATTCGAATAGAATATATAGAGATATTAATAAGAAATTTTGAGAAGCACGTATGGTCGATAAATTATTGATGTCGAGGAAAGATCAATACTACGCGTGTACGAGACAAAAAACGAGATATCGAAATCGATGTATTTTTTCCTGCTGATTAAAAATTTTATCATCTATACGAAAATGATGACAATTTGAATAATGGTTTGAGACTGTTTATTCTACGTCAGTGTGCACGTGTACGCGTATTTTTATCATCGAATAAGTGCGTAGGTATGTTGCGCAAGCTACCCGTTTGCCCCATATGCGCAAACATCAGATACGGTATTGTAATAATTATCGTAATAAATGTACAATTTGAACGTTTATTATCTATTAGAATAAAATTATATACCACGATAGTACACTGGTGCTGCTCACAATGAGGCGTGTCGTAATAAAAATACGTTTTTTGTGCTAATATATTTATAATACAAAAAAAATAGACGCGAGACGATTGTTCTTCCAAACCGCTCGATTAATAATAAAAAGAAAAACTCCATCGGCAGCAGTATTAATTTAAAAGTATAGGGAAAATTCAATTTTCTCCGAAAAAATATATTAACGAATAAACCAGAATGAAAAAACATTCTTTTTTTCGTAGTTTTTATTATCCTCGTAACCGATATAAGGCTCCAAGAGCGTTTCGAAACACACGTTACGAACGAGCGAACATTTATTCAGCAAATATTGATTCCGAAAACGATAATTCGTCAAACGAAATAAAGAGGAGGGGAAAAATGCCTTATTTCTCTTCTAATGCGCAGTATATTATTATGAATAATTTGCCTGAAATAGAACGTACTTTTATGCCGAAATTCCTTATTATTATATCGATGACGCAGCCTCGATGTACTAGAAAAAAAGTGGAGGGAATGGCATTATATGAGGCCCGAATATTTCGTGCTCTCGTCAAATCCGAATAAGTGTTTCCTCCTGTAACAGACTCTGAGCGAGCCAAAATGCGTTTCCGTGAGTAGAAAATCAAAATTTGTCCTTTTTATTTATATATCATCACAATACCGGAAAAATGTCATGCCAACATACAATTTCATCGCCTTCGTTCTCTTTGACAGTTCTTTCAGTTGCAATTGTCACTTTCTGCGTGGCAATAAGATCAAACTCAGCCCTGTCTTTCGAGCCTGGTAAGTTTTTCTCCCTCTCTACCACTTCTCTCCTTCTCGGATTATATCATAAGTCATGTCAATAAAAATCTTACGTGTTTTAAAATTTGCCATTTTTTGACAATTGCTGCCAAGTTCAAGCACGAAAATCACGGAAAAATTATCGTTCTAAACTTTTTTCCAGTCTATATATTAACCGATCCGGATTTTGGTACGATCGAAGAAGTCCCGTCGGACTTGTCAGCCCTCAGCCCGCGTTGGCGACGGTCGTCCAATGGTGACCTTGCTTTTCGAGCACTTGAGGGTGCTGGTAACCATGCCGGAGTACCACTTTTCGTAGGACGTGCCTTATTCGGAAAAAAATTGATTCCCGGGAAGATTGACACGCGGCGTCGGTTATGCTACGTGGCAGACGGCGGTGATGAGCGCGAGCAGAGCAAGTACGAGGTATAACAATAAAGATTAATAAACTGTAATTACCTGATCCACTGATTGACAATTTATAAATCCAAAGTATACAGGGTGATTCGGTATAGGTAGTGCATCCGACACCTACGTATTCCAGGCTATATTCTGAACAAAATGACTTAGGCGTTTTAAAAAATACTAAATAGCTTTTAAATAGGAAGCAATAGAATTCTAGAATTCTCGACCAATCAGAGTTGCTGTTTCATTCATGATCGGAGACGCCTCAGGACCGGGTAATCAAGGCTCCGATTCGAAAAATTCGAAAGAGCGACAGAGTTCAGGCAGAATTTCGTTTCGCGAGCCCGGAAGTCTTTTGTTCCAACCGAAGTTTGCTGTCCCTCTCGATCGAATCATGTATCATACGACCGGTCGGCATTTGTCATTTATTCAATGAATTGTGCTGCGAAGTCCATTTATTTAATGTCGAAAACATTTTTCTTATGCAAGCATAGATCATTGATGATTCGTGCGTCTAATGCTTCGCCTCTTTCTCACGAGTAATTGTATTTATACTGGAAGTCTACAGTACTCTGCAAAAAATGTTTGATAATTGTAAATGATTTAAGAATCGAAGGTAACGACGCTCGATTCTCATGTGGCACAGCTTTCACGAAAAAAACTATTTCGCGTGTCTCATGCATCCGGCTTCATCCCACATGCTTTTTTGTGTGTACTGAGGCTCTGCAGTACTCGGTAAGAAACGATAGACAACCGTGGACGATTAAAGGAAGAGAGTCAACAATGCTTGATTCTGATGTGTCACAGCGTGCACAAAAAGAATTATTTTGTGCGTCCAAAGCTTCAGGCTCTTTCTCACGAGTTATTTTATTTATGCTGGAACTTTGCAGTACTCTGAAAAAAATGCTGGACAATCGTAATCGATAAAAGGATCATAGGTAACAATGCTCGATTTTCATGTGTCATAGCTTCAACGAAGATAATGTTTCCACATGTCTGAAGCTTCCGGCTACTTCTCACACGTATTTTCATATACACTAGAACTCTCTGGTACTTGGAAAAAAATAATAGACAACCATAGCTGCTCGACAGATCGGAACTAACGATCCTCGATTCTTATCTGACGCAGCTTCCAGGGATTAAACTATTTCGCGAGTATCATGCTTCCGGCTCCTTCCCACATGTATTTTCGTGTGATCTGAGACGCTACAGTCCTCGGAAAAAACGTGAGATATCCGTGGACAATTAGAGGAAAAGAATCAACAATGCTCGATTCTCATGTGGCATATCTTTCACGAAAAAAACTATTTCGCAAGTCTCATGCTTCCTGCTTCTTTCCACATGCATTTTTGTGTGTACTGAGGCTCTGCAGTACTCGGTAAGAAACGATAGACAACCGTGGTCGATTAAAGGAAGAGAGTCAACAATGCTAGATTCTGATGTGTCACAGCGTGCACAAAAAGAATTATTTCGTGTGTCCAAAGCTTCAGGCTCTTTCTCACGAGTTATTTTATTTATGCTGGAACTTTGCAGTACTCTAAAAAAAATGCTGGACAATCGTAATCGATAAAAGGATCATAGGTAACGATGCTCGATTTTCTTGTGTCATAGCTTCAACGTAGATAATGTTTCCACATGTCTGAAGCTTCCGGCTACTTCTCACACGTATTTTCATATACACTAGAACTCTCTGGTACTTGGAAAAAAATAATAGACAACCATAGCTGCTCGACAGATCGGAACTAACGATCCTCGATTCTTATCTGACGCAGCTTCCAGGGATTAAACTATTTCGCGAGTATCATGCTTCCGGCTCCTTCCCACATGTATTTTCGTGTGATCTGAGACGCTACAGTCCTCGGAAAAAACGTGAGATATCCGTGGACAATTAGAGGAAAAGAATCAACAATGCTCGATTCTCATGTGGCATAGCTTTCACGAAAAAAACTATTTCGCAAGTCTCATGCTTCCTGCTTCTTTCCACATGCATTTTTGTGTGTACTGAGGCTCTGCAGTACTCGGTAAGAAACGATAGACAACCGTGGACGATCAAAGGAAGAGAGTCAACAATGCTTGATTCTGATGTGTCACAGCGTGCACAAAAAGAATTATTTCGTGCGTCCAAAGCTTCAGGCTCTTTCTCACGAGTTATTTTATTTATGCTGGAACTTTGCAGTACTCTGAAAAAAATGCTGGACAATCGTAATCGATAAAAGGATCATAGGTAACGATGCTCGATTTTCATGTGTCATAGCTTCAACGAAGATAATGTTTCCACATGTCTGAAGCTTCCGGCTACTTCTCACACGTATTTTCATATACACTAGAACTCTCTGGTACTTGGAAAAAAATAATAGACAACCATAGCTGCTCGACAGATCGGAACTAACGATCCTCGATTCTTATCTGACGCAGCTTCCAGGGATTAAACTATTTCGCGAGTATCATGCTTCCGGCTCCTTCCCACATGTATTTCCGTGTGATCTGAGACGCTACAGTGCTCGTAAAAAACGTGAGATATCCGTGGACAATTAGAGGAAAAGAATCAACAATGCTCGATTCTCATGTGGCATATTTTTCACGAAAAAAACTATTTCGCAAGTCTCATGCTTCCTGCTTCTTTCCACATGCATTTTTGTGTGTACTGAGGCTCTGCAGTACTCGGTAAGAAACGATAGACAACCGTGGACGATCAAAGGAAGAGAGTCAACAATGCTTGATTCTGATGTGTCACAGCGTGCACAAAAAGAATTATTTCGTGCGTCCAAAACTTCAGTCCACGGTTGTCTATCGTTTCTTACCGAGTACTGCAGAGCCTCAGTACACACAAAAATGCATGTGGAAAGAAGCAGGAAGCATGAGACTTGCGAAATAGTTTTTTTCGTGAAAGCTATGCCACATGAGAATCGAGCATTGTTGATTCTTTTCCTCTAATTGTCCACGGATATCTCACGTTTTTTCCGAGGACTGTAGCGTCTCAGATCACACGAAAATACATGTGGGAAGGAGCCGGAAGCATGATACTCGCGAAATAGTTTAATCCCTGGAAGCTGCGTCAGATAAGAATCGAGCATCGTTAGTTCCGATCTGTCGAGCAGCTATGGTTGTCTATTATTTTTTTCCAAGTACCAGAGAGTTCTAGTGTATATGAAAATACGTGTGAGAAGTAGCCGGAAGCTTCAGACATGTGGAAACATTATCTTCGTTGAAGCTATGACACATGAAAATCGAGCATCGTTACCTATGATCCTTTTATCGATTACGATTGTCCAGCATTTTTTTTAGAGTACTGCAAAGTTCCAGCATAAATAAAATAACTCGTGAGAAAGAGCCTGAAGCTTTGGACACACGAAATAATTCTTTTTGTGCACGCTGTGACACATCAGAATCTAGCATTGTTGACTCTCTTCCTTTAATCGTCCACGGTTGTCTATCGTTTCTTACCGAGTACTGCAGAGCCTCAGTACACACAAAAAAGCATGTGGGATGAAGCACGAAGCATGAGACTTGCGAAATAGTTTTTTTCGTGAAAGCTATGCCACATGAGAATCGAGCATTGTTGATTCTTTTCCTCTAATTGTCCACGGATATCTCACGTTTTTTCCGAGGACTGTAGCGTCTCAGATCACACGAAAATACATGTGGGAAGGAGCCGGAAGCATGATACTCGCGAAATAGTTTAATCCCTGGAAGCTGCGTCAGATAAGAATCGAGCATCGTTAGTTCCGATCTGTCGAGCAGCTATGGTTGTCTATTATTTTTTTCCAAGTACCAGAGAGTTCTAGTGTATATGAAAATACGTGTGAGAAGTAGCCGGAAGCTTCAGACATGTGGAAACATTATCTACGTTGAAGCTATGACACATGAAAATCGAGCATCGTTACCTATGATCCTTTTATCGATTACGATTGTCCAGCATTTTTTTTAGAGGACTGCAAAGTTCCAGCATAAATAAAATAACTCGTGAGAAAGAGCCTGAAGCTTTGGACGCACGAAATAATTCTTTTTGTGCACGCTGTGACACATCAGAATCTAGCATTGTTGACTCTCTTCCTTCAATCGTCCACGGTTGTCTATCGTTTCTTACCGAGTACTGCAGAGCCTCAGTACACACAAAAATGCATGTGGAAAGAAGCAGGAAGCATGAGACTTGCGAAATAGTTTTTTTCGTGAAAGATATGCCACATGAGAATCGAGCATTGTTGATTCTTTTCCTCTAATTGTCCACGGATATCTCACGTTTTTTACGAGCACTGTAGCGTCTCAGATCACACGGAAATACATGTGGGAAGGAGCCGGAAGCATGATACTCGCGAAATAGTTTAATCCCTGGAAGCTGCGTCAGATAAGAATCGAGGATCGTTAGTTCCGATCTGTCGAGCAGCTATGGTTGTCTATTATTTTTTTCCAAGTACCAGAGAGTTCTAGTGTATATGAAAATACGTGTGAGAAGTAGCCGGAAGCTTCAGACATGTGGAAACATTATCTTCGTTGAAGCTATGACACATGAAAATCGAGCATTGTTACCTATGATCCTTTTATTGATTACGATTGTCCAGCATTTTTTTCAGAGTACTGCAAAGTTCCAGCATAAATAAAATAACTCGTGAGAAAGAGCCTGAAGCTTTGGACGCACGAAATAATTCTTTTTGTGCACGCTGTGACACATCAGAATCAAGCATTGTTGACTCTCTTCCTTTGATCGTCCACGGTTGTCTATCGTTTCTTACCGAGTACTGCAGAGCCTCAGTACACACAAAAATGCATGTGGAAAGAAGCAGGAAGCATGAGACTTGCGAAATAGTTTTTTTCGTGAAAGCTATGCCACATGAGAATCGAGCATTGTTGATTCTTTTCCTCTAATTGTCCACGGATATCTCACGTTTTTTCCGAGGACTTTAGCGTCTCAGATCACACGAAAATACATGTGGGAAGGAGCCGGAAGCATGATACTCGCGAAATAGTTTAATCCCTGGAAGCTGCGTCAGATAAGAATCGAGGATCGTTAGTTCCGATCTGTCGAGCAGCTATGGTTGTCTATTATTTTTTTCCAAGTACCAGAGAGTTCTAGTGTATATGAAAATACGTGTGAGAAGTAGCCGGAAGCTTCAGACATGTGGAAACATTATCTTCGTTGAAGCTATGACACATGAAAATCGAGCATCGTTACCTATGATCCTTTTATCGATTACGATTGTCCAGCATTTTTTTCAGAGTACTGCAAAGTTCCAGCATAAATAAAATAACTCGTGAGAAAGAGCCTGAAGCTTTGGACGCACGAAATAATTCTTTTTGTGCACGCTGTGACATATCAGAATCAAGCATTGTTGACTCTCTTCCTTTGATCGTCCACGGTTGTCTATCGTTTCTTACCGAGTACTGCAGAGCCTCAGTACACACAAAAATGCATGTGGAAAGAAGCAGGAAGCATGAGACTTGCGAAATAGTTTTTTTCGTGAAAGCTATCCCACATGAGAATCCAGCATTGTTGATTCTTTTCCTCTAATTGTCCACGGATATCTCACGTTTTTTCCGAGGACTGTAGCGTCTCAGATCACACGAAAATACATGTGGGAAGGAGCCGGAAGCATGATACTCGCGAAATAGTTTAATCCCTGGAAGCTGCGTCAGATAAGAATCGAGGATCGTTAGTTCCGATCTGTCGAGCAGCTATGGTTGTCTATTATTTTTTCCAAGTACCAGAGAGTTCTAGTGTATATGAAAATACGTGTGAGAAGTAGCCGGAAGCTTCAGACATGTGGAAACATTATCTTCGTTGAAGCTGACACATGAAAATCGAGCATCGTTACCTATGATCCTTTTATCGATTACGATTGTCCAGCGTTTTTTTCAGAGTACTACAAAGTTCCAGCATAAATAAAATAACTCGTGAGAAAGAGCCTGAAGCTTTGGACGCACGACATAATTCTTTTTGTGCACGCTGTGACACATCAGAATCAAGCATTGTTGACTCTCTTCCTTTAATCGTCCACGGTTGTCTATCGTTTCTTACCGAGTACTGCAGAGCCTCAGTACACACAAAAAAGCATGTGGGATGAAGCCGGATGCATGAGACACGCGAAATAGTTTTTTTCGTGAAAGCTGTGCCACATGAGAATCGAGCGTCGTTACCTTCGATTCTTAAATCATTTACAATTATCAAACATTTTTTGCAGAGTACTGTAGACTTCCAGTATAAATACAATTACTCGTGAGAAAGAGGCGAAGCATTAGACGCACGAATCATCAATGATCTATGCTTGCATAAGAAAAATGTTTTCGACATTAAATAAATGGACTTCGCAGCACAATTCATTGAATAAATGACAAATGCCGACCGGTCGTATGATACATGATTCGATCGAGAGGGACAGCAAACTTCGGTTGGAACAAAAGACTTCCGGGCTCGCGAAACGAAATTCTGCCTGAACTCTGTCGCTCTTTCGAATTTTTCGAATCGGAGCCTTGATTACCCGGTCCTGAGGCGTCTCCGATCATGAATGAAACAGCAACTCTGATTGGTCGAGAATTCTAGAATTCTATTGCTTCCTATTTAAAAGCTATTTAGTATTTTTTAAAACGCCTAAGTCATTTTGTTCAGAATATAGCCTGGAATACGTAGGTGTCGGATGCACTACCTATACCGAATCACCCTGTATAAAGTAGCAAAAATTTGTCAACATTTCTTTCGACATATGACGTATGGCTCGTTTTCACAGTCTGAGAATTACATATTGATGTTTCAAACAAACAGCACAATATGATAAGCTTGAAAAATTATTTTCATAAATCGGGTGATTCTATTTGTTTAATGGATTTCCGTTGAATCGTAAAAATAAACTCATAAATTAGCCTCACACAAATTTCTGCATTTCCGAAATGTCATTGACGAAGTTTCGTATTTATGAGAGGATCGTGAGAACTTTATTTCACTTCTAAACGTCACGGTTTCGCAGGTACTTTGCGGATGCAATGCGGTATGGCTAAAAACCAGCGGTCGAGAGATACCGCGAGGCGCAATCGTCGGAGGCAACACCGAAAACGGTGAAACCCTTTTTATTGGACGTGCACATGTCAATAAGAATGCCCTGATTATCGGAAAGGTTCAGCCATCTCGCGAAGCTCTTCTGATATCGTACGATGATCGCGAAATCGCTTATTCCGAATACGAGATTCTCGTATTTGCGGAAGCATACGAGTACTAAACAAAATTCTCGAATTCTCGGGAACCATCCGATTATATCATCATTGCGCTCCATCTTTTTGTGGATAACTGTATTAAATAAATAAGAGAGCTGTCATACACCTCGTCGAAATAATCCCATTATTTTTCCTCCATCGCGATCGTCATCTCATCCTCGATCAATAATCATCTTGGTCCAGAGCCTACTGAATAAATGGGCTTTTTGCCTGGACATTTCTGATGGCTTTCAAAAAACGCAAAAATCACCGTGACGACCGTACTTACGCAAGACAATTCGGAGTAACTCCATTATTGAAAATCAGACAACGAATAAGATCCGAAAGTTTCTTCAGGTTGAATAACGAATCTCAATGATGTTCGTACGGATTTCATCTCACGCGTAACGATTCGCTGTCCATTTTGGTACCAATGTTTACGTTCAAGAAAAGCAAATTTCGCGTAGCTCACACGATCCTATCGAACGAAACGTTCTTTTTCCTTGCAGCCCGATACGAAAGTCATTCCCCATGAAAATCATGAAATTGCAGCGAGGGCGATTCCCCGTGCAGGTCGAGGTTATCTGAAATCTTCCGATCGCGTCGAGCGCTCTGGGGCTTATTCAATTATTCGCGGTGTTTGGTCGTGTGCTCCGAATCGGCCTGGTCAGAGAGAGGCCTGGGCTGAACGTTCGCCATACTGATGATTGTAGGTGTTGATGCTTCCTTCTACCCTCAAAGGGGTGTGAACGAAAGGAGGGGATGTATATTCGACGACTTACACATACACGTACATGTACACATCGGGGCGTTATCTGTTTGCACCAGAGTGGGCCAATCCTTCTGGTAATCCTCCGCAAAGCGAGGATCACTTGCCACGTGACATACGATACACCCAAGGATTAAAGTCGACACACCTAAACGAAGTGTCCTAACACGACAGCCATACCCTTAAACTCTCGGTACACGTACTTAGCGTAATATCACACGCGTAGTCCGCTTTTGAGCAAAAGGTCGTACGACTCCTCACTTTTGGCCTGTCATTCGAGAGTTCCTTGGAGGTCCTTTGTTTCTAAACGCGAAACAATGCGATTATACGCTAGGGGATGAATCGAACCATTCACCGGAAGCTGATGGACCCTTTGAACGAAGCTCGAGCATGAAAAAACACTGTGGGAATGTTCACAATTTTTGTGGTGCGTTTAAAGACGACGAATTCGTAGGTCGAATAATCCTGTAGATTTTAAACGGACTAGAGCTCTAATATTATCAGCAGAAAATGCGGAGTCTTGCCCCTGATGCTTTTTGTCTCAGCTGTGAATTTTGCCAAACACCGGTAGTTCTGATCCGGCTCCGAAAGGAGACGACAATTTCGGTGGAGAGGCGAATCTGCGTTTGCGGTGCCTTTCGGCTTTCACGACTCTTCACGAAGACTTTTTTCCATTCTCACTTCCGGGGGAAAGGGTCCTCAAGGCTGGTATTTCAGTTCCTGTTTTAAAACGAGTACAATCGTCGGAAAGGAACGTTTCTTGCCAATTGCTTCTCTCGAAGAAGGAGTGCTTTTTAATACGGATGTAATAGTCGTTGAATAATGGTCCGATGAACAAATGGATAAACATTGACTTTTAATTAGTGATCTTGCACATACATACGTGAAATCGAGAATGGAAAGTGCATTATCGCGAAGTAAGAATCGTGGAAACGTGAGATGAGCGAATTCGATAAAGCGTCACACACGTTCCATGTCAGCGTGTCGATTATTGATGCAATAGATGACTCCCGGTGCGGTGGCAGAACAATAAATGAGTCCGAGTGTGTGCGACACCCTCCGCAATGATCCTTGGGGGATACAGCAGTATTCGCACTCAAAAATACACATGTATACATAAATACGCACGGCGCGTGTCCTGCGTGTACAACCGATGGGGGAAAAACATCGCCACTTCGAACCCCCTTCATAAATCAGGATGAAAGTAACGCTCGAGCATTTGAATGTGTTTTTAACTACATATGTCAAAAGTAACATACCGTTTACTCGTTATGCAGCGAATAACCAATAGACGAACGCCGATTCACCGACGATAAAAATTGCCAGGAGTAAATAAAAGTCCCTAGAATTATTTTCACATTTTCAGAATTAGAATGTTGTATTGCTGTATTTATTTGAATAAAAAATGATTATTAAAATAAATGTGCAGGATATTCATTTCGGGTGACAAGGTTTTTAATGTACTTGTACACTAATTGCGTGTATTCGATTAACGATGCATTTGCATGAAAGGCCTGTAATTTTCACAGGTGGAGCTTTTGGCGGCAGGGCAGCTCGCGCCTGGCCCTCCAATCCCTCCCCGCTAGCTCAGTCTTTTCTTTTTCTCTCCCTCGATCGATCGAAGACCCCTCGTTGGAAAATCGACAGAAAAAAACCTTGAAAGTAATCGAGATGTTAATTGCGTCACCGTTTTTTTGCGATTGTTATTTTTCGTTTGTGTCATTTTTTAAACTTTCGTCACCTCAAAAGTCCCAATATCAGGGAAGATTTTGTTCGACGGATCCAGCGGTTATATAATTATTTTGTATATTTTTGATTTTCCACCATTTTTTTCCTTTCAACCATTGCGAATTTATCGTCGAATTCTTCTTCAGGGCGCGCACCTTTAGGGAATATTAAAAGAAATATACAAAAGTGAAGGAAAAGAGAAAAGGACGAACGGCATAATTGCCTAAAACGCGCGGCGTGTGTGGTTTCGAAAATATCGAGGATGAGGATGATGTGAATAATGTGTGTATATTATATGCAGCTCGCTTCGAGTTTTTGCTCTCGCGGACACGGCTTTGCGGTTACTTCACGCGATTCCATGCTTAATAATTCACCGCAATGTTAACACCCTTTGTATGCGTAAATGTATGATGTATGTATATGTATTGTACCATGCATATGAATTTTTTTTTCGTATATCCAAGTATTCTCAGCAAGAAAACCGTTTCTGCAAACCGAAATTATAGAAAAGCTGAAATACGAGACTCTCGAGAGATTATACGTTCCCGAACGTGCCGCTTCACCGACGTTGCATAGAGCGAGAAAAAAAAACCGAACAAGTGTTTTACCAGCAATGTAAAACACGTTTTCGCACCCTTCCGGTGATTTTTTTCATCTTTTTTTCATTTTAATTCTTTTTTCTCGTTCACTTTAGCCCCAAGCTCGAGGAGTCTCGATAGAGTCATTTTCGGCTAACGCGGGACCGAAATATTAACGGCAAGGGCTCTTCTCCTCTATAAATACAATATATCCATATATGCATTGCACTCCGGGCCATGTATGCGGCGTCTGTATACATTTATACATTTTATGTTGCACATTTATATACAGGGTGTCCCAAAACTCGATGCTGATAATTCACGGCTGGATTCGGGATGAAATTCCAAGCCGAAATGTGTCGTGGTACTTTTTCGTACGATGAAAACCTGATGAGTTATCGAGCGTCAAAGTTTCAGCCAATCGCACGCGTTCCGTTGCGTCAACTGTATTAATTGATATCTCAACGCGGGTTCGTCGTACAAAAAAGTGCTTGGAGACTTTTCGACGTGAAATTTCATCCCCGATCTAGCGTTAAATTATCAGCATCAAGTTTTGCGACACCCGGTATATCAAACTGCTAGTAAATTCAAGAAATGCGGTAGGCGTCGTTTGCGCTCAAAGTCGTTAATCGAAAAGTGATGAGCTCTTTCTTGTCCCATAAGGCTTCGTGTTGTTTTTTTTCCCGTTTTTTTTTTTTGGTATTTTGTTTTCAAAGCGCAACGGTTTGGGGAAAAAATGATGCACCTTTATTGCACAGGTGCATCGACAACGCCGCTCGTATACTCTTCTTCATCGTCTATAGATATACGTCCCTTTTCCGTCGCCCTCTTCTATGGACAAATTTGCACATTCACGTTTTTATTGGCCAGCAAAAATTTCGGAACGAATGATCCCCTCTGGGATTATTGTTGACTTTCTTATCTCAAAATTTTTTCAAAGTTTCACAGCGGGAAGAGCGGCCTGCTGAAATCGTTTCGAGCTGTTTTTTTCTTCCACCGCTGTTGGCAGATAACTTTTATCTAGATTTTTCGCGATCAAGTTGGAAAAATTCGTCGACTTTTTCAAAGTTTTTTTCGCGAAACATATGCCAGACGTTGTTCGTCAATTTTCAATAGACACAGCAACAAAAAGTCACCAACAAATTGTTGAGTTATTTCAATTATTTCTAATTTTTTTGAAGACGTACGTTTGAATTTAAAAAAAATCTTTTCCCTGTAAAAATGATCTGTTTTAATGGGTATTATGATAATGTAATTGGAGTCCTATTTTAATTCCAAAAAATGAAGAAAAAAATGGATGAACGAGAGACTTTTCGCACACCAAAGTGAACAGAAGATGTCAAAGTAAATTACTTCCTATTAAGCGATATCAACTCAATCTTTAATTGGTTCGTGGCATACAGCTCTTAAAAGCCTCGCTTTATCTACGCCGAATCGTCCGAAAAAGGGGGTATCGTGAGCTCATTTGGGGCTCGTTGACAAAAAGCAATGAAATACCGATACCCGTCCTCGTATCATTTTTCACACTCCGGAAAGGCAGAAAATTGAGAAATGAACGAAAAAAATGACATGCAGGAGTAAAAAGCGGCTGATTTTTTTTTTCGTACCGTACTTAAGCTCCGGCGACAGAGTTCTCGAAAATTGTGCAAGAATTTCGAATGGGCACAATCAAAATGACCAAGACTGGTCACTCGAACGAAAACCGCAAATTCACTTGTGCTGTATATATGTATGTACGGCTATCATTATCCGACACGATTCTCGTCACTTTTTTTCCTACCGTTATTGGTTTTTATAGCTAAGAGTTACGCCGAAAGGGAGAAACTGGGAGAGAGACGGGACAGCAAAAACATTTCGAAAATTTCACTTCGTGCTCGAAACATTTAAGGGCAACGTTATTTCGAGCCCTGCGGAGATGTACGTTTGTCCCGATGGGGAACCAAGAAATTCGCTTTTTTTTTCTAGGACGCGCGTGCTTATACAAACGCTCAGGTAAATGACATCATGAGAATGGGATAGGGAGAGAGAGAGAGAGGGAGAGAATGAAAAAAAAGAGCTGAAACATTGGACAACGTAAAATTACACGCTCTCCCCCGCCAAATCGTTTGACTTCCTCATTCCGAAATCTCATCTCCGTTCGAAGATGACCAGCTATTGGCCTGCTTGGAAATTCTTCGAGATCGTATTTGTTTTTTTTTTTCTCAAAAATAATCCAACGATTTTCGAAACATTCGTAGATTCCCAATTGATTTTTGACAAATTCAATGACGAATTGTCACCAATAACAGGCGAATCGAGTGCAAGACTGTTTTTCGATATATTTAATAAAAAAACGCATACGAGGATCGGAAAATCTGGAAAAAAATCGTTGCAAAAATAACGATGAATCGAGAAGAATCGACGACATTTTTTTCAATTTTGTATCCCGGTATTTTCGCGGACATTGAGTTGTAAAACGGAGAGATTTTTCTCCGCAGGTTGACGGTGCCTCTGTGGTCAATGGCTGAACCGGCGTTTCGATTTCCTCGTAGCGATTATACGTCGTTCTGTGTTCTTGCCGATTCTCACCCATAAATTATTATTCGTCAGTCTCTCCCCCGCAATCGCAGAATGAATTTCAAACGATCTCGTTCTCTCGCACATCCTTTCTCTCTCGCTCTCGTGTACCTCGATTTTCCCAGCAGCATCCTACGCGATTATAAAAATTCTCGCAGAGCGTTTTCAGTAAAGCAACTCGCGTGCTCCTCGTGCTGACCGAGAGTTCCCCTGGCCGAGCAATCAAATAAAATACGAGACCAAAGTTTTTTGGCTCGTGACCATACATTCGACTTTCTCTCTCTCTCTCTCCCTCTGATACATACACCCGGTGATTCGGCGATCCTAGAATTCGTGTGTTGTCTATAGGAACGTATTTTTCAAAGTCTAGGATTTATCCCAATGAGCACCGTTCGACGCCGGCTCAGCAATTACAAATAATAAGTGTGCGTGGGCTGAAAGCGTGCGGATGATTTTTGAAAACGGAAAAAAAGAACGTTCCAAATTTATGAAGAAAAAATGCAGAGAGCAACTGCGACAATTAAGCTACGTAATTGCCGCTACAGCTTCCAAACGACGTTGGCTGAGAACGAAAAGGACGCACGGAGCGCGAGATGAACAGCGATGACGAAACTTTCTCGAGATAAGCTGCTGGAGCATGTTCTTTTCGTGGGCGTGCGTCACGGGCTGTAATTTCTTCTTCTTCCTCTTTTTGCTTCTTTTTTTCTTTCATGGCAAATTCTCCAGAGAGTACGATTTTGTTTCTATTCCCCAATTGAGATTTGGCACGAGTTCAAAAGTATCCTCGCGAGAGATATATATTTATATCGGGGGTGGTAAGGATTCGGGACTCACGAACGTTAATTACGGAAAATTTATCCGCGCGCACGTACCAAACACGCGTCTAGCCCGCGATCAATTATGGACAAAGTATTTCTTTCGAAATATCGCTTGATTTTCGAAGGATTTTTTTTTTTACGTTGGGTGCTGCGCAGAAATCTTCGGGACATACCGGAACTGATCGTGACTCTGTTGGTTGCCAACATCATTCCTCGAGACACTATTAAATGTGGTATATACACGGAAAGAGAAAGACGAGGATAAATCTGAGTCTGTAGGACCTTGTAACATTTGGCACGAAACTGTGTGTCTCAAGGATTTTCGAAATGTGGAACGATAAATAGAGGGTCTTTACGGATTGGCGGCCGACTGTGTCAAAATCGATTTGCAAAATTTCGCGTTTCGGGGAAGTATGAAAATTGGAATGGGACATTCGAGCCCACGCGAATAACGCTAGAAAAAACGTACTGCGAATCGGAACGATCTTCAACGTCGAATTTGAAACTGTCTCTTGAACCAAGCGATGGGACATCGATTAAACAAAAATTCCACGGTCTGTGAAAGGATAAATGTGAAAATAGAAAATTAACCCAGTAGAGATCAGACTTTCTTTCACATTCTCATAAATAATTTTCCGAAAATCACGATTTTTTTTCTGTTTTCCCTACGTAACGTATCGTCCCTCGAAAATCCAGGATTTTGGGAAATCCAGCATCGACATTGCAAAAATCACCAGTCATATCCTCTGGTAAATGTTTTTAGTGCAAATCCTCGAGACGATTGGTATTTTTACTACCCCTTGCGGGATTTTGAGCATCAAGTGAGAAAAAAGTTTGACTTCCGAGCGGCGGTTCCAGACCTATTTATGGATATTCGTTTGGCAAGAAGATGCTGCGATTTTGTGAATAAATTGGACCATTTTTCGTACGACGCGAGGCTCCTCAGCCGTTGGTTTTTAAAAGGCATCACGCTCGCGACATGGACCAGTCTCCGAATCGCATCCCTACTGTGTATGTGTAATAATATCCCTCTCGTTATACGCGCTATAAATCACTTGCTCAGACATCAATGTACATGCGTATGCGATGTATCATTAGAAAAACAAAGAGAGGAACGAGAGAGTCCAAGCTGATTAAATTCTCAAGATATTGGTACACGGAGAGGAGCATTTTTCAAAATGGATATGGAAAGAAAAGGGAGACGGTCGAGATGCATATTATGGATGCGGCGCGTGTGCATCATCCGAGGTATCTTTCTCGCGACGAGAAGATGCACCGGAAAGAGGGCTAGAGGGCTCGATCTTTCTCGCTCTTTTCCTCTTGCGCATAACAATGTTAATGGGCATTCGTGATTTCGCGTGCTTAGATTCTCAAGGGCAGGTGAAATTCACGTCGTCCCGCGTGCCCCAACTGTCCCCTCGGAGGCAAAAATTCTAATTTTCGTTCTTTCTCTTTATCTCTCTTTGAGGGAGATGGAAAAAAACGAGTGACGAGATGCACAGGAGAAAGAGTTGGCAGAGCACGTTTTCTTCGCATCTCGAATATGAGATGCTGATGCATGCAACTTACATGCAGATATGAGGCGTTTAACGCAGAAAGAAATTTACAAAGCGGCGCTCCGAAATATCTCATTGATGTTCGACGCGCGTGAGCGTTCCGCGGATGGACACCCAATGGCGTACGATTTATCATAAATTTGCCTCTCGGGCATTCAATTTTTCGTTCTTTTTTTATCCAAATCCGTCATTGGCGAAAAAAATCTTTACAGGGATGATTAAATAATCAGGGAACTCGGAGATTCACTGTTTGATTCAATTAAAAGTATAACGAAGACACTGCCGTTAGGTATGTATAAAAAAAGTAGAAAGTTCGATGACATTTATCCATTTTGCCAATCGATAATGAACGTCATATTCGTAAGTGGCTCGAAATTACGATCTCGCTTCAAATTAGCAACGACTCCGTCACTTTCGACATGAATTCCATGTCATTTTCGTGTACGCCGCATCGAGACTGGAGAATTTATCTTCCTGGGCCCCACGGCGGAAGATCATACGCAGGGGCTCGTGCCATTTAGGCAGATGCTGCGGCTCAAAAAAGAATAAAAGTCCTTCTCCCGCCGAGGACGTCAACGAGACCGAGCTTCGAGTCTTCGACATTATCGAAATAATCAGTTTTACACGCGTCGCTAAATTAGCGACGCAACCCCGCACGCGACATGCTCTCTGCTCTCATTGACCGCACACGTGCGCACTGCTCGCGCGTACGTGCATTTTTTTCTTCCCTTTGCGCCCATCTCCTCGGACCATTTGGCTTTCGGTTAAATTATATTGAGCGATTTTCGATTACAAGGCGCCGCACCGCGATGCTTCATACACGAGAGAACGCGCCAACCAAAAATCACTGTGCCTCGAAGGGTTTTATTTTCTTCCAGACGGTAATTCATGACACTAAATGTCACGCCTTATTTTTCGCCTCCGATTCTCTCGGCTCGCGACTAAAATATGTTTTATTTTGCTGTCGACGTTAAACATTTTTCATCTCAAACGCTTACGTATTCTCGCTTATACAGCTCGTGCAAAAATGATTATGAAATTATGATATTCTCGAATTACTCGAAAAAACAATTTCACGAAGACACCGAAGGGTTCTCCGTGCGTTTTTTCGTACTTCCCGACACGTAATCGAGTCGAAAACGAGCGTATTATTTGCGATATCGTGCGACGCGTTGCGTCATGATCACGAGTGTTTTTATACTTGATGTTGCTATTATTATTATTTTATTATAGTTAAAAGAGCCTTCCTTTTATTGTAGGAAGAAAAGAAGCGGATGATTAATGTACCATGCTCGAATCAGCGAGTGCAACGCACTCCTCGGAGTTGTGTACGGTCTTCCACGTGTGTGTACAATAAAAAAGCACGGAATGTGTATTGTGCACTCATACAGTTTATACAAGTAAAATTAATACGAGAATATTCACGAGCGTGTTACGGTAAATACCACGCAACGATCGAGAGACTTTCCAGAGTCGGCTATAAGCGCTGCTCCTCGCGATACTTTCTTTACCAGCGTACAATCTCACCAGAGAAAACGTCGTGAATCGTCAAAAGGAAAAAAAGTACATCAAATTCCTTGAGCCTCTCGATGACTCAAAATGACGATCATCACGATTCTCGTGCCTCAGATCGGAAGCTGTAAACTCGCGCACGAGATCGAGGAAATTCCAAAGAATCCCACGTTCAATTATTTTCTTCAACGTTTTTCGATGTGGAATTTATTGTTTTTTTTTTTTACGAAAGAAAAAGTCCACTCGAATTTGTAATTCTTATCGAAGAAAATCGATCGTCGCTCGAATCGTATCTCTCGCATATTTTAGATGACTTTTGGACAATCGAGGATGAGAGAAGTGTACTCGACAGTTCGAGCTTCGCGATAAAGATTTTTACGATGGCGTTAGACGCATCTGCGCCGCTTGTTTTTTTGTTTTTCTAGTTTCCTGCATGAATTTCTCGACGGACAGTTTGCGTCTCGTGAAATTTAATTTTCGTCCATCAAAAGCGGTATTAAAATCGGGCGAGCCGATTTTAATTACCGTCGGTTAATTACCGTTCTCGTCGTAACTGTCCCGTCGAGCTTTCTGCAGTCTCTTACAAGCTTCCAGCTAGAATTTAGCACGTGGCATAAAAGTTCAAAAGAAAAAACGAGCGTAATGAGCGTGAAAGAGAGAAGAAATACACACAGAAGCTTATTTCGATTTCACCAACATTTTCAGTGTCACTCGTGTCCAATTCAGCCATTTCTCTGCTCTGCTGTTTTCAGGACTTTATTGGGGAAAACTGTGTCAGGACTTTATTGCGGAAAATCATACTTTTTTTTACCATCGACGGGATCTTTTTCCAAAATATTTACTATAAAACTAGAAAAAAAAAGATATGCAGCTCATCGAGATTTCAAACAGTTGGAGATAAAACGCTGAAAGATCGGTATCGTAGCAGCGTTTGCGAGATCGGAAGGAAAAAAAAGTTGAATGGGCATTCTTCCCTCTGAGTGCGTCGAAAAATCACTTTGAGCCCGAGTTTTTTTTTTCTTCAATATTCGTCAAATTTTATGCGAGCGATCGGTTGATATTATTAAATCGATAATTATGGACTAGAGAGTATAATGCACCAGTGCTGTATATTGCAGTTGTTATAACACACACACAAACACACACACACACACACATATACAGATGGAAATACCGAAAGTGAAGAGCATTCTCGAACGAGTTATGGGCGATCTTCGATCGGTATCTCGTAATGCCAGCAGTGTGTGCGTACTCGTCTGTTCGTTCATCTCTATCCGTTGTCCAGTGTTCTCTCGAATAAATCGCGTGCTTTCGAAAAAGCTATTATTAATTTTTTAAACTTAACACACCGGGCATCATAATAGTAACTCGCCATACACGCACGTACACAAAGTCGTTGTCGACGATGATAATTCGAAAGAGAAAAAAAAAGCGATGCACACGCGCGATCTTCTCTATAGAATAGAAGATCAGCAGGGTGGTCCAGAATTCGGTGATATAAAAAAAAAGATAAACCACCCGAAAATTGCAGAAATAATCGCATCGCGAAATCCTGGGAATCGGAAACTTGCATTTCGTTCATTAACTATATCCCGACTCGTATTAACAATGTCGTTTTTTTTTCAGGCCCTTGAGAATGTGTATACCGTAAACGTTGTTTTCCCGTTGGGGCTCGTTTGACGTCGCTGTTGAAAAATTGCAACGCTGTGACATTTTTGAATGTCGACGTTGAATTCGTCGCAATTCAACGAAAAAAATGAAACTTTTCGTTTCATTTCGAAACTTTATTTGTGGTATTACCCTGCGAGTACGTGCTTCGATCATGAATCGCAGTAGGATGAGAATATTAGGTAATAGATGTCTTGTAGCACGAGGCGTTTGTCAGCGTTTGTGTCGTATATGGAGGATACCGACAAGCCGGACGTCGTGTATTCGGTAATTGGCTATCGGATCTCGGATGGTCGATCTTTATACGAGCATTCAGCTTCGCCCGGTTCAACATAATCGCGACACGTTGTACTACCCGCGTGTGTGCTTTTGCTCATGGCCTACACGGCTCCTGACGTATAAAGTGTAATACTCGCGCTTCTCACCGATTACATGAGTAAGCCAACTCGATAATTATTATCTTTAACAAGAGCAAGTTTCACAAATGTGAAACCTGGCTCCATAGGAACGTACGGAGGCTCACGGCAAATCTCGATGGTACAGCAGAATGAAGCTGCGGCCTCTCTCGACTAGGATTCAATGTCGATCTTCAAGAGGAACATTCGGTGATTAATTGTTCTAGCAACAATTCTAATTATCATGGAATTTCGACACTTTGTCCACGAAAAACTTGTTTAATTTGTTCAAAAATCCTGAAATCACGGTGCATTTTCGGAAAAGGGGGGGTCTAATTTCGTCTCGCTTTAATTACCGCCTGCTGATGTTAAAACGAATGCCAGCTTCGCGCGACAAGCGTTTTTTTTTTGAGTACGCAAAAAGAGAAGGCAAAAAAAATATGGAACCAGGAGAGGATGGAGAAAAGACAGAAGAGGGAAGAAGGAAAAAAGAGTCCTTGCGTTTGAGGTCGGTGCTTAGACGAAAGATTTGAAATTCCGATTAGCTTCGAAATTCAGGACGTAATTGAAGTGAAGAGAAGAGAAGATCGAGGAGAGACGATCGGGCTCGCGTTTCGGCAGCACGAAGGCGCGTGCCCCGGAGCCTTCTTTCGGCGGAGGGACAATCGAGCCCGACGCATCCGTCGGCGTGGTCCTTGTTCCGTGGTGTTGGTCCCAAACGTCTTTTTCACTCTCTCTCTCTCTCTCTCTCTCTTTTTTCCTTTTCGTTTTGTATCTGATGCTTATAATCCCCACTCCGCCTAAATTCTCCCTAATAATTCCGTGGAAGGACGACAGAGCGTAACTATTCGCGATTATTCCTCGCTGATGCACTCTCTTGCAGGTGCATACGTGAAAAAGGGAGATACTCGGCTCGGGTGAAACAAAAGATGTATTCATCCACGAGAGCATTCATCGACCGGAACAATTGCTTTCCGAGGTCATTCGCAGGTGTGTGCCGAAATTTTCCTCTCGTGTCATTGCGCGTACGTCGCACGGGGGAAGAAGGAAGGTAAGGCGTGGAACTCGGGGAAAAAAGAGGCGGGAAAATCGATATTTCTGCGGGCGAGACGACGAAACGCAAAGGGACAATTTTCACTGCAGGTATAACTAGCCGGATAATCTTGCGAGAAATTATCGTCTCTCGTTATAATCATAGTACTCCTCGGCTGGGCTCT
Organism: Heteropelma amictum; assembly: GCA_959613375.1. NCBI lineage: Eukaryota > Metazoa > Arthropoda > Insecta > Hymenoptera > Ichneumonidae > Heteropelma > Heteropelma amictum. The sequence continues at coordinate 3,585,839 of OY390720.1, read as the reverse complement.
GTCATTAAAAAATATACGAAAAGACAGGTGATCTCTTATTTTTCGGGAGCACGAAAGAAACTCGCATGTTTCAACTCGAAAACGCGTGGGGACTTTCGAAATTGCCGCCTGAAAGATTTCCCCCGAAGAAAGTTCTATTCGATACGGCAAAACGAGTGTGTCATTATTTTTTCATTGTGCATTGTTTATTTCGAACGATTCCTCGCTGTACGACGACGGCAGACGCAGCGGAAAATTATGGTCCACGAAATGACTCGTCCGAAACGACAATCGTTCCATTTTGCGCGAACGTCGTTGTTTTATCAGTGAATTCGACGCGAATTTTGCAAAATTTCTCATCAGCGTGGTACTTTTTCGGACCACTTTTCGCGATCATTTATCAATTCCTCGCGAGATGACGTTGTAATTCGGTACATGTACAAGGAGCATGTCACGGCCGTGTCTATTACAAGAAAACATCTCAATTATCACCCCTTTTGCGGTACGTGAGAAAAAAGGGGTTAAATACATGGTTACGCGTGATTCGCACTGCCAAATTGCTCCCAAATTCACAAAGTTCGTGACGGTGGAGCATTAATGCTGGATGAGCGGAGAGTGTGCTCGTCGTAACGAGCACTCTTTGAATCTCACGAGAGCGAGACACACCTTGATGTATCCTTGTACTCATTTTTTGAATAAATATATTGTAATTTTTTCATTACACATTATACAACATCGAAGAAGAGTCTCTCTGTATTTACTCATTTATACATAGTTTTGTAGAACACCTGGTAATCTTCAAAGCATTTCAGTTTCTCTTTCATTTTAACATTGTATTTTATGCATATTCCGCTAATTTTTTTAAACATCATTTCGAAGCTGCCTCGATGCTGCTTCCCACTTAATTACGCTAATTAAACGCGAATCAATTAAATCTTTTGTCTCCTTCGCGTCGGGGGAATAACCATCAATTTCATCGTGTACTCGCGTTACTTTCGGGGAAAGTAAAGGCTATTAACTAACGCACACACACCCTTCACTTTTATCCGAAAAAAAGGAGCAAGTATAATCATCGAATAACATCGTTCGCAAGACATATCTCGACGGCGCCGTAAAACGCCTTTGAGGAAACACACTTTCACGCGCACACTTGTAAACGCGTTCGTACCATCAAAATCGTTTCCGCCATCGTTTTTTTCTTTCCCTTTCATATCGCGTCGCGATTCTCTTATTTTCTCATAAAATCTCGGTAACACTAGTGTGTCGCCGTGCCGCATTTCGACCGGGGCATTTTTCATTACCGCAAAATACACCATTAAATAACGATGAGGATTAAGCACGATAAACTCGTGATTTTCATATTTCGTCAAGTCAAACCGTCACGATGACTGAAGCGTAACGTACGAGAGCTTGTATCGGTCCAACCGGTATCTTATCTCCCGCGCCGTAAACCTCGCCTGTTTGAAAATGACGCATCGTTATATTTTCGTTTAAAATGTTTTTTTTGCATTTTTCAATACATTGTATCTGAGGAAATTGAAGAAAAAAGAAAGACATTGTAGAAAATCCTCTTTCGGATTCACGGTTGGGTAATTCGGCGCCGAACGCACACTTGGTTCGCGGGAGTTTGCGATGCACGCAATGTAAAAGTTTCCAATTACCACTGCGCGATATGCGGCAAAGTCGCAGCGTAGCTCATGTCGGGATGTGCGAGCGCACGATCGTCGCACACAGACCTGCAGTACGCCGCTCTCGCATTCACTCGCGTTCTCTGCTTAATTCCTTCGTTTTCAATTAAGGACCACGAAAGTTTAGTGTGTACAGCCCGAGGCGTCTCGAGCCTGCGGTTAAATGTGTAAAATGTATGTACAGCGATACACGCGCTTGTACGAATGTGCGCGTGTAGTACGATACGGATAGGGGCATGTATGGCGGTAAGGGAATGAGACGAGCCGAGGGAACGCGTTTTGCCCGAGTTGCAACATCCCCGAGAGTGATAGCTTCCCTCGCGACATGCATATACGTTAGGGTGTTTCATTCTTCGGCAAAATTCGTTCCCCCTTCGGTCAGACTTGAAAAACTGACGATACATGCTGCGAGACACGTTTTCACGTTGGCGAAAAAATTCTAGCTCGATTATCGACCGCCTGCTCGTTCGGAAACATTCTATTTCCTTTTTTAATAACGCGTGGGAGCAACCATTTTGTCGTATTTGACATCGTTTTTCTCCGACGTCCTCGAGGTTCTATTCTCGTGAAAAATGTCCCTTGTAACGTAAGGCGGAGTCTGAAATTCTTTACAAAAAGTTGTAGATACGAGCAATAATGAATTTCGAAAAACGCGCGAAAAATTGAACAAATTTGAGAAGATTAAGAGCGAGTTGCGTACATGAATCATTTCTACCCCCAATTTATGACTATGATGCGCTATTGTATACGAAATGTTGAATATAAATCCATAAAAAATGTTGCGCAGCCGAGCACTCGAGGGAATCACGCGTTTGAGGCAATTAACAATGCAAATTGTACTATGGAGGATAATTCAAAGACGCGTTGCATGATTTTTCTCGAAGCTCCGGAGAACCGACGTATTCCAGCAATGGTTGCGAAAGAAATCGATCCGACGAATGATCGCTTTATATTTTCTAATAAAAAGTTTATGGGGTCCTGAAGTTGATCCTCAAAAAGTCGAAATTTCGAAGGCTCGTAACTATATACCTTTTGCTTTCTGATGCGCGCGTATGTTTTGTTTAAATTGTTAAATGCGTATGATAAAATTACGTAAAAAATCAGGGCGCTGCAGCGCAATCGCGCGAGTGAGTGCGGGCACCCTCCCTAGTATTAAAAAAAAACGTAACGACAGTAACAACAGTCGCAATAAAATCCAAACTTAATTAATCCCTTTCACTCATTCGTCAAGTTTTTATGAAAAAAAACATCTCTCGATCCCCCCTATGTATCAGCGTCTCGTCGCAATCGAATACGAGAAACGAAGCATATTTTCACGCCATCGAGGTTTGAGAACAATCCTTCTTTTTCTCACAGATTCGATAAAAATCCGATACGATCGATCTCTGTCTGATTTTGCACTCGAGATCCTTTCGGTGTACGACAAATTTTGACCCGTCGCCTGTACACTCGTCGCCTCGATGTGTACACGACGTGACTTCCGGTTTTTACCCGTTTAGTGCATCACGTGGGACGTCCGTGAAGACACGGCGGGATGAACTCGACGTGTATGTAGCAAGCGGGGTTGGTGAGCGATTAATCACTCAAAATCATGCCAGTGCTTTTATCGCGCGAGATTGAGTTGGTAAAATGGTGATCGTACATGCAACGGTATCATAATCACGCGGCATTAGATGTTTCGCTCGTGACTACGAATACACAGCCTTGTCTGATTGACACACAGGCAAACACAATCATAAATACGTGTGCATATACGCTAATACACATTTGCATTAATAAATGGTCTATGAGTGCTTGAATTTCTGTTTTCCTTGGCAATTATCGTGCGTACACTCGCCTCCGTATAATCGCAGACTCGTGGGAGCCGGTAATAACAGTAAAATGCACGAGCTCGGAGAGCCCTCGCCCGTAATATACTTAATTCCCGACGAGACGAAATCTCATGTAAAATTGCAGAAATATACGAAGTGTCGATAATCAAACATTTCACGTTCCAGACTTTATAACCGAGAACGATTATTCCGAAATTGAGCAACGACGCGAGATACTGTAAATCGAGTGCGAAAGGTCACAGATTTTAGTTTCCTCAAATGATTATCAGAGTGTGTTTGATATCAAATTTGCAAACCGAACGGCGGTCTTCATCACCGATGAAAAGCTCTGTCGATTAAAATTCATAACGCACGGGAAGATGCGTATTTTGAAAAATGTTTTTGCAAAAAAAAACGTTAAAACAACGCGTCTCTGCTCGAGGAATTTTGGAAATTTTTTTTAATGCGATGATCCTTGTCCGATTTAGCGTTTCGACCGTCAGCGTGCCAACCGCGAACGTTGAGCATAACCGTGCAAGCATTGATGAATTTGGAAGTCGATTAGTCGACGTCCGGATGATCATGACAGCAGTTAATTTCCGCAAAGTTTGCAGTTGCAAAATTGAATAAAAAAAAATTTAATTAAGCGATAACGATTGAACCGTTTCGGTTTAAACTCTTTTTCCGAGGCTTTTGCGGTACCCTCGTGTATTATCCCGAGCGTCCGAGTGCTCTCCAAACGATCGCAACTTACACCGCTAATAAAATCCCAAGTATATTATCTGTTGTTACCTTTCTCTCTCTCCCCCTCTCATTTAGTGTTTTCCAGCATCACTTATCGTTTTCCTCCCCTCTCGACATCCGTCTTTCTCGTGTCACGTAAGATTATCGAATCGCAAACTGGTTTTTGTCTCGTCCGGCAAAGGTTCAGCCCACTACTTTTTTGTCTCCCGAGTGCGTCCTTTACTTTCGCCGTCGGAAATGCCAATTACGAGAGGAACAGTCTCCGGTCGTTGAAACGAATGTTCGGATATTCCCGTTCATCTCGTTGTCTCGTTTCCCCCTTAAAATATGTAACACATATCCCGCGATATCGAAACGACGAACGTGTGCGTTTTATTTATGTTTTTTTGCCTCTCTCCTCTCGCTCTTTTTGCGATTATCCGGGAGGATACGAGAGGCATCGTATAAATCGCAACGGAGACGTTTCGCGTGAGATTTCGACCGGGGAATATAATCTCTCTATCCCAATTCTGCACCCTGATTTATCCGTTGGTCCGTGTTCTTTCGATCGATGGAGGAAAAAGAAGAAAAACCTTTGTTCATTTTTCAAGCACAGACCTCGTGTGTCCCGTACGTTACATCACGATGCTCGTATTAACAGCAAGAAAAAAAGAAAAATATTGGAAAGTAGCTATTCTTTTACATCATCTCTCGGGCGTTTTACTCACGAATGTATTATTCCCCTACCTTGTCCCATCGTGCCCATCGGTGACACGGACACTCCAGTTTCGTATCCTGCTTGTACATACGGAGTATGTACAGCGATTTAATTACCCGAGGCTGCAGACGCGCGCTATATTTATATAAACATTGTGTACATAAATGTATATATGTACAACGATGCTACATGGCTAAAACGATTGAAATGCAACAACTAGGACGGATTCTTCGTCAAGGTATGTCGTTTTCTCACACACCTTATATATTTTGTTATTTTTCTATGTACACATGTATATATATTCATACATGTGTACATATGAGTGCGATTCCTACTCACGCCCTCTTCCACCCAACGAGGCAAACTTCTCGCACGGTTTTTGCAAATATATCCATCGAAACCGCGTATAATATGAGTCGATGCGATGCAGGGAAAGTGCCGAGCTATTATGCCGACAAGTATATAAGCGTGCTCGTAGAAAACGAAGTGGTTCAGTCAGTGGTTTGAGCACCACGCTAAAACACACTCAAGTCGCAGGATGAAAGCGAAGGTAAGCCTTCTCTCGCGATTGATTCGCCAGTTGAGGATATTGCGAATTGAAACGAAAGGGGGGGGAAATTGGAAAAAGCGTAGCGCGAGGGAAATTTTCAAAAATTCGTCGGTAATTTCCGTAACGAAGGAAGAAAACGCGTGACGGTTCTTTCGACCCAGTGTAGTTTTGAAATTAAAGAGATCAACGAAACGACCGGAAGTAGAAAGTGCAATTAAAACGTTGCACCGACTTCGATTTCACTCGAGTACGACAATAATTATCTTCTCGCGATCGCGTTTTGCCAGCGAAATCCGATATTGCGTATCCGCTCGTATCTCCAAGTACCTTGCGAACAAAATTGTTTTTATGAAAAACTCGATAATTCGACCAAAACGACCGTCGTCGTGGTAAAGTGTTTTTTTTCTCATCTTTCATAACCGCGTTTTGTACTTTAAAGTTGATACTGGCGCGAACGAAACGCAAAATGTCAAAGTTGAAATACGACCCGATGCAAAAAAATTTTTGGAAAATAGAGTAAAAAGTCCGCGACAGTGACGGACCACCATGTGTCGAGCTCTTGTCACGAAAAGAGTCAATAAATTTCTCGAAAAAACGCGACGACTGATCCAAAAAGCCTGATGATGAAAAGAAAATAAAAAACACCGTATCGATACGATTTCAGATACACATAGCCCTCGTGGCGCTGTTGGCGCTGTCACAGTGCGTTCGGGCCACCGCGAAAGAGTCAGCGGATGCCGAGAAGAGCATCGATGGCGACAATGCCGCTGAGGCTCCGGAGAAGAAAACGGAGAAACGGGGTCTTCATCACAGTTACGGTGATTTCGGGGGTGGCGGGGGCGGAGGATCGTCGTACGGTCACGAGGAGCACGTTAAAACGATAACGGTTGAGAAAAAAGTGCCGGTACCGTACGAGGTTACGAAACACGTGCCTTATCTAGTTGAGAAACACGTACCGTACGAGGTCAAGGTCGGCGTACCGCAGCCTTACACCGTGGAGAAGCACGTACCTTATCCCGTCAAGGTTTTCGTTAAGGTACCGGTTCACGTGCCGCAACCGTATACCGTCGAGAAGAAAGTACCTTACGAGGTCAAGGTACCGGTCGACAAGCCGTACGAGGTCAAAGTTTACGTGCCACAGCCGTACACCGTTGAAAAACATGTGCCAGTACCGGTGAAGGTGCACGTGCCCCAACCTTATACCGTCGAGAAGCACGTGCCCTATCCCGTCAAGGTCAAAGTACCGGTGCCGCAACCTTATCCCGTTGAGAAGCCCGTGCCGTACGAGGTCAAAGTACCGGTCGATCGACCTTACCCCGTACACGTGCCGAAGCCTTATCCCGTTACCGTCGAAAAGCCTTATCCCGTGCCCGTCGACAAGCCCGTACCTTACGAGGTCAAAGTACCGGTCGACAAGCCTTATCCCGTTCACGTTGAAAAACCATACCCCGTTCCCGTTAAAGTGCCCGTACCAGCTCCCTATCACGTTCACAAACACGTCCCTGTGCCCGTTGAAAAACCATATCCCGTGCCCGTTAAGGTACACGTGGACAAGCCCTACATCGTCGAGAAGGAAGTGCCCTATCCGGTCGAGAAGGAAGTACCCTATCCGGTCAAGGTTCCCGTGCCCGTTCCCGTGCATCACGAGGAGCACCACGGTGATTACGGTGGCGGTGGTTACGGCGGTAGTTACGGCGGTAGTTACGGCGGTAGCGGTTACGGTGGCAGCAGTTACGGCGGCGAATCAGGCGGTTTCGAGCCCTCCTACGGTCACGGGGGCGAAGGCGGCACCTCGGAATATCATCACGGCTGATTTTCCTCGTGCAGCCTTGTTCGAATTTACCCGCGACACAAACTCGTCTTTTTTTCTTCGTTTTTCCACGTATCTCGATTGACCAAAAAAGCGCTAATATTTTTCTCATTCGCTTATCGGGCTCGCGCGATACCAGTTTCCTTTTTTTTTCGTTGAAGTCCCTTTGGGCTCTGTTTTTTTTCCATCTCCCTATGTTTATCAAGAGACGCGGCAGCATCTCGACGCCAGGTAATTCAAAAGGAAAATTGTTTGAATTTTGAATCGGCCGCGGATATATATATATATATGTACTCTGGACTCTGGCACGTAATTGGTTTCCGTTTCGTCTCTTCGTTGCGGAACTTTGAGACGGAACGCGATGGATCCCTCTGCCGGTTGCAAATAGCTATACAAATGTATGTAAAAATGCTCGTGTATATTTTTACGTATGTATATATGTAAATCATCGTCTATTTCCGGCTGAAAGAATATTGCCAAAAGAAAAGTACCGCTCTGTTATGTACTGCTGTAAAATGTCAAATAAATGTACCTTTTTCTTCGCGTCGTTAGAACGAAACCGTTGAATCCTCGACTTTCGCGTTTGCATACAAATTCGATCGTTATATTATACATAAATCCTTTCATACACGCTCCTGTATTCGCATGTGCGGTATACTCGACGTTCTGCATTTTTGTATAAAGGTACTGCGGCGAGCAAAAACGCTCGAAAATAAACGATTTGACGAACCAATGAAATTTGTCTCTTTCAATTAACGAGATAAACATAACGATTATCGCTCGGTGTTCGTCGTTTTGAGACTTGAAACACCGTTCACCGATCACCCGTGTCGTTCAAAGAGAAACTCTTGGGGTGTATTTTCGGCGGGGAAAAAAATGTACTTCCGTATTCGCTCTCGATTTGTCTCTAATCGTTTTTACTCACTCACTTTTCGACATTATAATTAACGAACATCGTGCGCACGGAGATTCGTGCACGTTTTTTACGTCTCGCCGGTTTACGTCGCTAATATTTCATCCGTTATATATAAAAGACCGTATAGTAATTGCCGTATAATACGTAAGTACATGCACCGCACCGAGAGAATCCGCGAGAGTAATTTCGCTTTCACCCAAGTTTCTATAGACTCGCAGTGATCGCGTTTGCCGCACGTTAGTTTTTCCTATCCAACAGGCACATGCCGCCGCGCATGATCTCCGTGTGTGGCGATTCGATAGCGATCATCTTTTTCATCGATAAATTAACACGCATTTACCGTAATGAGATAATACTAATGTATCCACCCGTTGAATTTTTACATCCACGAGCAAGCGCTCGCACTAACGCGCGGTTAATGCGGCTCGTTATCTCGAATCATCATTATTATTTTTAATCGCGGATTTTTTATGGCGCTGCAAAAATCTTTTTGCTAAAACAAGGATGATTTGCGATAAACAAAAATCCGCCAAAAATAAAAAGCGTATTTTTCAAAAATTTCGTTTTCTCATTCGTTAAATTTCGTCATTTCCGTGTCCCACACTTCCGCGTGTTTGGCATTTTTTGCATTTTTTTTATACTCATCGTTTTATATCGAAGTATACGAATATCGTCGTTATTATTATCGTAACGATGTTTGAGATTTTGTTGCCCTGTGTCGAATCGCCTGGATAATTGTAAATTGCATCTGCGATGCGAAGATCGCTTGCGGATCAAACGCGTATGCGAGGAGAATAAAACCGCGCGCGAAAAAGAGCGTCGGGAGTAAGTGAAAGGGATCTTGCGGAGTAATTTTATAACTGTATATGCGTGTACGAACGTACGTCGAAATCTTGGTCAAAGGGGCCTGATGACGCTCTCGTCGATACGATTTCACGATATGCGTTTTTAATAAATATAAAAATAAAAAAAAGTTTATGCAAATGTGAAAATTTACGTGTAATTCGATTGGGTGGGGGCGAGTGTTTTTTAATCTGAGATTTCGAAATATCGTAACACACGCTTTTAAACGAAATTAAAAACGTTTTTACATTCCAATAAAGCGAACACTTTGCCTTTTAATTGCGGCTGTATAAAATATCAGCTTTATTCGATCCAGTTTTATCGCAATTATTTTTTCAAGCGGCGGCGATATTTTCTTTTTATTCGCAAAACACGCTCCGACTTTTTCCAACGGGATCTGGAAGCATGCCGCGGCTCGTTTGTTTCTCTTTTTTCCTTTACCGTTAAATAAATATACGAGCGAAATTGTTGTTTCGATAATTAGAACGTTTTTTACAATCTTCGAATAGTTGACATTTATTTTGTGAATGCTTCGTTTGCGACTTTTGATTTTTCGAATTCTGCGACGATTACGTCAACTTCGTTTTTGGTTTCAGTATTTGCGACCAAGACCTTTGCTAAAAAGATGTAGATGGGATGTCCCAATCGGTGGGAATTATTCAAAGCGGGATTCAGCACGAAATTTCGAGTCGAAAAGTACTTTAGTATTTTTTTGTGCGACCAAAATCTGACGCGTCAGAAGCTGTCAAAGTCTGAGAAAGTGCGCGCGTTCATTGGTTCGACGATATTAATTAACAACTCAACGGGAAATGGCCGGATCAAAAAGTGCCTAGAGACTTTTCGACTTGGAACTTTGTCCCCGATGTAGCATTAAATTATCAGCATCCTTGTTTGCGATACCTTGTATATATGTATATGCGAATTATCAGTGCTCCACTTTTCCCATTCGAATTACTATAATATTACACCGCGTGGTGCATTATTACGATGACTTTGATCGTCATTTATTCGAGAGACGAGTGAAAATCTTGACCACGATATTATGTTTCCATTCTGCACAGCTTGACGGTATACGTTTTAATAAAAAATGAAAAAAACGTCGTCCAACATGTGTCATAGATAATTAGGGAAACTTTTAGCTCACTCACGGTGGGACTTTCAATCTCTTCAAAGTCACAACACGTGACTTTCTTTCATGTGCGAACGGCACAGGTGGTTTCCTCGCTACAAGGACAAAGACGTGAGTACCAACGTACGTAATTAATTACTGACCGCAAATAAACCTCATGTGCAACTGGGAACGTATTTTTTCACACAAAGGATGAAGTTTGAAAGGAAAACAATTCTCGCGAACGCGTCGTGTTTGCGAACGCGATTCGTCATTTTCCAAATTCAAGTGTGAGACGATAGATTTTTTTTCTAATTTGAAAAAAAAATTGCAGCGGAATGTAACTTGGCTGAAGAGTAAAAACTCGTTGAAATTGCATTTTAATAAATTTTCGGTAAACACGTGTACGCGTAAGAACGTTGAAACTTTGAGAGCGCTTTTGTGAAAGTGAAGGAAGACAAGCGAACAAAATGAGGAAAGAGAAATAAGAAAAAATGACGACGATCCCGCCATGCGTGAATCGAAGAGCCGACACTCGCTGTGCCAGAGAGTACCAACGTCTTTTCCTGTGTACGCGTGCATGTAACCGTTCGGCGTTACATTGTAAACTTCCGGTTTTCTAACGTCAGACACCCGTTGCCGCGTATCTCGCACAAGCGACGGAATAACCCTCTAATAACTAGGAAGTGAACGTCCGAATCCGAGGCTTTTTGCTCGTTTTGTTCCTCCTTCGCTTCGATAAATATTCCTTCGTGTCTCAAAGCCTGCATCGCGAGAGTATTACGATCTTATCGAATTATTGTTTTTTCTCATAATTTCATGATTCTTCGTGCGATTCCGTTAAAAATCCTTTCAAACGTCAATGGATAAAACGCATTATCATGATGTTAAATCGCGATACTTTGTGGTTTTCAAACGACGAATTGAAAAATCATTACGACGACGATCAGAATGAATCCGTCATTATTTTCATTGAGATAAATATACCACTTCCGTTTTAAAGTAACTAGGACGACTGTCGACTTTGTCGAAATTCGCGTGACGCTTTCGTCCAGCCCTGAAAATCTTTTCTCGCTCTCGTATTATGTACTGTATTACATACAGATCGATGCGCGACTGTGAAGCTCCAAGGCAATTATCGTAGCGAAACTTGAACGTTTGCCGCGGTATATACATTCGCTTGGAATGAGTGTCGGCGTCTGATACGAGCGAGACTCGGATCCCTTGGGAATTCTCAGGGGCTCAAAGAGCCCGTTTGCTATATCCAACGAGTTCCTTCTCTCTCCTCTCTCTCTTCCTCGTTTCCGCATCTCTGTTAATTACAGAGTCCTCTTCTTCACTATTCTGTTCTCTAATCTTGTTGGTCTCTGATATATATATGCGCGTGCGTATATATTTATGTATATGTATATATTAGGGTGGGTAAAAAATAAAAGATTGTGTTCTTCTTCACGATGTAAAGTGAAAAACGCGAGCTGTCTCGGCAATTTTGAACGGAAGCGTCTCGAGGAAACTGCATCTCCTCCGAGAGTCACTCAGTATTCCCGCAAACTCGTGAGCACAAATACGCCTGTCGATGAATTTACGAGATAAAGATGGTCTAGCCTCACTTTTGAAATATCGTTAGTGATAGCATGTTATTTCTTCTTTCATTCGGTTGATAAATACAGAGTGACATGTTAATGGTAGCCACCCCCTTTTATTTTGCGACCCGTGAAGATAATCGGACGGGTCGCCGTTGATTTTTGAAGGAAATTTTCTGAACTTTTCGATAAAAAATACAGCGTTCATCGAGAAATGATAGGTTTTGCAGCACAAAAGCGGCTCTCTGTGTGTGTGTGTGTGTGTGTGTTTGTGTGCAGATAAGTATATTAAACGTCTCTGACAATCAGGGAGTGTCAGGGTGAATCCTCGGGGAATCCCCGGGGTTAGCGAATCGTACCGGGATTGAACGCTTGGAAATGGAATAATATCCAATAATCTGGCAGTGTTGAGAGGCAAAAGAGGAGCAGGGGGAATGGATGGATGGTTGAGGTACGCGGGATAAAAAGGGACGCGTTATCGGGACATCGCAGCGACCGTCGCCATTTCTGACTCGCTTTCAACGTCGACGTTAACGCCTCTCTCTCTTTCTCTCTCGTTTCTCGTTCGTTTTAACCCTCTCTCGCCGTCAACGAAATTAATTATTGATTTCGGATACGGGCATTGAAAAGCTCACGCCGGTAATCGAAAGCGAACCGGGCTCTCGTCACTTCCATCCACGTTTTTTTTTCTTTCTTTTTTTTCATACCCGAGCAAAGCTCTTCTCACTCGTTGGCGTATTTCCACGTTCAATTTTCTTGTTTTTTTAGTTTTTTTTTGTCGCTTCGTTATTCATTGGTGTCTTTCTCGTTTTTTCGACGAGGGACTGTTCGAAAATGCGATTGCACCATGTCCATGCTCGTCGACGGCGGGGGCTTCTTTGTTCGGGATTTTTCACAGACGGACTGTGCTTTGTTTTGCTTTTTTTTTTGTTATTCGTGGAAATGAAAAATGTTCGGACTCGCATGACGGATCGATCGAAAAGTTCCCATTCGACCGATTGATCTTTAATCGAAATTCACGAGCCTTTGTTTACTTCGTTTATGCTTTTTTTTTTGCAGCGAGGGACGTTATTTTTTCCTCTTTTTCGCGGAATTTGTTCGCTTTGTGTTGGAGACAAAAATTGACAAGAGTATGATGAAATATCGTTGTTTTCGGTAGAACGAATGTCAGGCTTTTCTATTTATATGGAATATGTGAAATTTATGATGTAATTGAAAAACGATGGCCTTACATGAACTCTCATGGGTCTTGAAAAAGGTGTAGGAATTATTGAAGATTTCCTTAAGCACTTTCCACGGAAGTCGAAGCTTTCGGTGTCGTCGCTGCGACGATTTTCGAACTCTGACGCGAACTCTCTTCTCTCCCCGCTGGAAATTCTTCTACAAGCTGTATCAGCATCGTGTTTTTTTTTTTTAGGACAAAATAAAACAATATACGTTAAGGAGGAACACAGAGGATACGTGAAACTAACTACGGTGGAATCCGCGAGGATTCGATGTGTTTGACAAAATTATCTCGTCAATGGCAGAGAGTGGAAGGATCATCAGAGGCAAAGAGGAAGACTAAAATTGCTAAACTTGTTCGGGGAGAATGTATGAGAAGACGGGAATGACAAATGAATCCTCAAAAATTCCACGAATCCACGAGGATCTTATAAATCTGAAAATGCAGAATTTCTCCCTGCCGGAAGAGGCACGAAAAGTTCGATGAAGGAACTGGACGGGATTGGCATTCGTTCGTTGATGAATCGAAGGTGAAAAAACGAAAATAATAAAGAAATTATCGTAAAGTGAAAAAATTTCTAAATATCTTGCCGGCTCGTACATTTAACATGATAATCCAGTAATTTCATCAAGCACTTTTCTCCTTTACCGGCAGATTTATTCGTAATAATAAGTTTTCTCTCGTAAATCGATAATTCAATCGAATTATCAAGATTATTCTGGTTTTTTTCTTTTTAAGCAATGTCTTTAATCACCTCCTGCAGTTCTTCCTTTGTGAACATGTGGAACAAAGCACCAGGCGTCATCGTCATCACTTCGATGTTCGTTTCGTTCAATTTTTCTTCCATTACTTGCTTCAGTATGGTGAGAGCGGCCTTTGTCGCCTCTTTCAGCGTCATCAACTGAAAAAATGTATTTTAATTAAAATTAGCAATTTTCATCATGAACAATTCATCGACATTTATTATTTCGAAAGAGAAAACCAAGTGTTTTGTTCATAGATTGGGGAATAATTGTTGAATTTATAATTATTTCCAAATATCACTATTTCACCTTGTGATAAACTTCCTGCAACGATTGTTGAGCTCCTTCGCTGCCGGATCCGATGGCTTTGGCGTCATATTGTACGAACGTGCCGGACGGATCCATGTGAAACAATTGGGGCCCCTTCTCGTCGATGCCTGCGAATAAAATAGCCACGCCGAACGGTCTGGACATGGCGCTGCCGTCGTCGTCGCTGTCCCCGAACTGTATGGCTAAATTGGAGACAGCCTGCGTCGCCGATTCTACCGTCATCTTCTCATTGTAAATGAACCAGTGATTTTGACATTCGGTTCTTGCCCTGTCCACCATGGTCCTGGAGTCCGCCATCAAACCCGACGAGGCGCATCCGATGTGCTTGTCGACCTCGAAAATCTTCTCCACCGTTGTCGGCTCCATCAGGGTAGACGTTATTCTCTTTTCGGACGCTAATAACACACCCTCGGGCGTTGAGATTCCGATGACGGTTGAACCGAGCTTAATCGCCTCGATGGCATATTCCACCTGAAAGAGACGTCCCTCCGGCGAAAAGGTGTTGACGCCTCTGTCGTACTCGGAACGTGTGAGAAACATCTGGAATTTATGAGAAAAAAGTCAGTTACGAATAATCGGTTTGACCGGCCGTGAAAAAGTTACGAGATTGCCACGAAGAGAGCAACTTTATTGAATTTTTTACATCAAATCAATTTCACTCTAAACAACGATTTTGAGGTTAAGATCGACGCCGTGGACTTTTCGAACACGATACTCCATCTCCGTGCGCCGACAGAAATATTGATGATATTTAACGTCAGATGTTGGAATATTTCAAGAAAATAACGATATCAAACATTTTATTTGACAATTAAGTGATCTTTAGTTTGCAGTTCAGACATAACCAAGAATGACAATGCAAAACATCAAATGTATAATTTAAAGAAAACGTACGATGTATATTTGTCATCGTTGTAGATATCAAAGTTACTCAAGATTTTGTAATCTGAGACATGCTTACCTTGGAGGATTATTTCTTTTTGAAATAGTTTTTCGCGTTTATAAAACGAATAAAACGAAGCCGACTTGTCACAATCGCCAGTCACGTCTGAAAATTGTGAAGTGAGCACGAACGTACTATGGAAAAACGGCTCTTCGAACGCGTACTCGTATCTTTCCTTTCGATCCGAAATCCGCGATTCTCATTGGTCTTCCGGAACTCTGTGAACTTGTCCGCATCGGATGTTGACTTTTTCGATATTTTTCCTTACCACACATTGGATTGAAATTTGCGATCGAAAAGAGGCGAAAGTTACAAAATTCTCATCACTCAGCGGGCCGATGATAAATACAAATAAAAAGGAGCATAAACTGACAATCTTCAAATGTTTAATGTCATATTTTCAGTCATCGAAACATTTTCATTCGAAAATAAAGCCACCATCGGTATAGCATAACAAAATTACCGGGAAAAACGGTATGCTTGAACATACTTAGTGCCTGCATTTGCACTTGCAGACAAAATTAGTTTTTTGTTTAATCAAGTTTCATGAATACCCGATGTTTATCCATTCCAAAGTTATTTATTCAACGAGTCGTTAATAAAAACGTGATTTTATGAAATTTCATTCGAAATTACAACAAAAAAATTAATCTATCGAGACACACGTGTCAGTACGTCACTGACAATTCCATCTTTCACCTCTCATTTGTGCGAAACATGGTTTCGTACGAGAGGTTATGCATCGCATTAGAGGAAAACAATTGGACCGAATTTACGGATATATTGAGACCAAAGTATTTCCCACGCGATGAAAAAGGGTTAGTTCACTTTTCCACGATTATTCATGAACTTACAAGTGTCCTTCGACGTTCCTACGAAAAGTCGTTTTTCCCAGAAACTTGCCGGACCGAAAATTATTGGCCAAAATTGCCGAAACGCTGACAAATCCGCAAAAAAGTATTCCCGACGATGCCAGAGTAGTCCTTCTCAAATGTTTAGTAAATTCCTGTGTCGATGGTTACACGCACGAAGAGCATGCCAAAGACGATGTCGCTCTCTCGCAAGACTGCTGTTACAAATTGTACAAATCATTGAGTCACGCGGAATGTCGCAAAAGTGGCAAAGAGAGCTTTCCGTTTGACGGAGCAATCGAATGGACGGCAAATTATATTTCTAAAAATCCTGAGGATTCCAAAATTTCCGAAAACCATGTTGAAATCTTACGATTAAGCTTACAGTTTTTGTGCAACTTATCAACGTTTGCTTTGAGGAACAAAATTTTACCTCGTCCGCTGACCTGCGACGATTTCAAATCTGCGATAATGTGAGTATAAACTCGTGCGAATCGAAATTTGAGCACTAATACACGAAACCTCGCGCGATCGAGAAACTTTCGAACGAAGAACATTTATCAAAAATTTTCTAGAAACCTGGCTGGATCCGAAAATAAGCCTCTGAGCGGAGCTGCCTGCGCTTACATACACAATATTTTGCACAGTTTTCCGGAAAGCCATTACGACGAAACGCTGATGAAAAAAGTAGTTCGAGCGCTGGTAGAGCCGGATAAGAGAGGAATTTCAGCGGCGGGAGAGACTCTGATTCTTTTATCGAAAAGACCAAATTGGCTGCGGACGATTTATCGAGATTTGGACACCGAATCGAAACTCCATTTGTTGGGAGTTATAAATCGGGATTTGCACGAAACGGTGTATGGCGAGTTTGATACGGAAAGAAGTACAAATTTTCCCATTGACGTTGTAGAATTTTTGTCCGACGGATTCAAAAAGCGAAGCGACTTGATATTGAAAACCGTAGACTCGTACATGGGCGATATGGAACCTATGGAGGTGACGTCGCTGCTCGATTCCATATGCCTGATTACCTCCAAAGATTCGAGCGAGTGTCGTGTTCTAAAAAATGACAAAAGTCTCGCGATTAATTGCATCTGTGAGTATTCTGCGATAGAGGAAAAATGCAAATATCGACAAAAAATGTTTGCCGAAAGAAAAGTCATTCCGCTGTGTTTATACTCTACGCTCGCCGTGTTTTTCAGTCTTGCTGAAATCCTTGCACATGGTTGGTAGAGCATCGAGCAACAATTTTACACCCGTACAAAAACTGAGCCAGATTGCGCCGCACAATCAGGACGATCAGGAATCTCCCGAGGGAGGACACATACAGGATCATCCCGCTTTCGGCTTCAAAGCTTCTCTGATAAGAGCCATCGGCAATCTGTCGCACAAACACAAGGAGAATCAAAAATTGGTGAGTGATACACCGGATTTCATCTAATTCTGAACTTTGTCGACTTTTCAGTGAAAAATCGTTGGAGCTCTATACATTTTCCAATGTAATTTTACTCTAAATCCTTTTTTTTCTAATATCCATCATAGCGATTTACTATTTTTGAAAAATATCAACATTCCTGTGTTTCCATCATAACATGAAACATTTCTACACGAAATTTGCTTGAAAAATTGCTTTCGTACGTTTATTTCATATTGTTTGTAAATAAAACGAGTATAAAGTCAAATTCTGCCTGACCGACCGTGATACACGCGCGGGGTTTGTTCGCTGGCGACACTACCGGATCTTTTGGGAACTATCTCGCCAGCTTCGACAATTCTTCTTTACCGA
Source organism: Heteropelma amictum (assembly GCA_959613375.1). NCBI lineage: Eukaryota > Metazoa > Arthropoda > Insecta > Hymenoptera > Ichneumonidae > Heteropelma > Heteropelma amictum. The sequence continues at coordinate 3,568,232 of OY390720.1, read as the reverse complement.
AGCTTGTCTCGTTTCATTTCCGCGCCCACGCCAATATATACACTAGACTGATTCAAAAAAAAACTTTTTTTTTTTTTCCTTCGGGATTCTTGTGCTACTGTTGGGCAGTAATAAAAGAAAATTTTCCGTAAAAGATGGGCGTTGTCACTCAATTTTTAGAGGTGGCTATCTCGACTTTTTTGTTTTGAATTTTTTTTAATGAACGTATTGCAGTTAACCATAGTTATGGCTGCGGATTACGGATAAAAATCAGATCCAGCACCGTAACTATTCTATTTCGTAACCAAAAGAAACTCTTACAATTCGAAAAGATTGCAATATTCACAATTCTAATCCAGGTAGCTCAATAATGGCATCTATACTACTCTCGTTATTCATATAGATTTATTTATACGCATTAACATTTCGTGCTCTGTACGAAAAATTAAATTATAAGCTTTCCTTCATAAATCATGTATTTACATTTTTAAAATGCTACACTTACATTATCTTCAAACTCATTCATATTTCTTCCCAGCTACTGTGCATAACATCGCACATCCCACTGCGCAGTAAAAATGCACGAAAAATAGTGCAAAATTTAAAAGTAATTAACTATATCGCTGAAAGGGCGTACCTCTTGTCGAAAATTTCAATAATAGCTTGACAAAAAAAAAGATGAAAAGCAGTACTTGCTGTAAGTGATCCAGCTACATCGACAACGCTTTCCAAAGTGCAATAAAAAACAATCGATTCAAAATTCGGTTCAATAATGAATAGGAAGCGTAAAAGCCTTACCGTTACGTTATGGTTACGTTAATATGATTTTTATTATTTAGTTCATTATTATTATCCATTTTTGTTGAATTATCGATGATAAAATAAGTCGTCATAATAATAAGTTATTATGTTTAATTAAACAGCGTTTGAAATATTGTTTGGGCTAAATTTATTTACCGGTAATATTTTCGATTTTGGTTTTTAGGGATTCAATGTGTGTGCGATATACTTTTCTTTGTCGCAAAACAGCTGTGAAATTTCCTTCATTTATTCTATTTCCGGTGTAATCTATACTGTGATCATATTTAATAAATAAAATCATGAAAAAATCACAAAAAGTCGAGATAGCCACCTCTAAAAATTGAGTGACCGCGCCCATCTTTTTGGAGAAATTTTCTTTTATTAGTGCCCAACAGTAGCACAAGAATCCCGAAGGAAAAAAAAAAAGTTTTTTTTTGAATCAGTCTAATATACACGTATATCACGCATCGTACTTGAGCGGGGATTGAAAAATCTGCAGCGATCCTATCGTTATGAATAAAAAGCACCGTCGAGTGTCTCCGAGCGTGGATATCGCATGCATGGGCCAAACAAATGGCAGAAATTCGATATCGTAAAATCGAGATATCGTCTGTAAAACGAGAACCTCGATGTTGCGCAATTTTTCAGGTACGCGAAACCGATGCTATTCCTCTTCTCTTGGATTGCTGCAACATAGACGCGAGAAATCCACGTATCCTTTTTTAAATCGCCTTCAAAGTACGAGACATTCGATGCAAAATTGTTTTCACTCCGCAAATCGCAAAAACCTCGAAATTCTCCATAAATCATAGCCACATTCGGCAAATCATCGCTGATCTCATCTCGCCAAAAAACGCCCGACACCGCGGTGATTCGCGATGTTCCGATTTTTGAATATTCCCACAATCACTCAAAATTTTACATCTTAAAGATATACAAACAATTTTCCACGATAAAAAGCCTTAATGAGTTTCAAACGCAGTAATTATGCAATGGACGATTTTCGCGTTGAGAAACTTGTGCGACGACAGTCCGGAGAATCAAGAAATAATCCGCAACTGCAACAGAGTTGGTACGGTCGACGATAAGACGATAGAAGAAATGGGAATAATATTGAACAGAGACAAGGACGACGGAAGAGCCATCGGCATTCTTCCTTTGCCTCGAAACGAGTAATGAACGGAGTGACGAAACGATAACATTAAGGTAGTTCTATCGTTTTATCGTTTTCTTAAGATTTTGTTGAAAATTTGAATACGTATTCTTTGATGTCATATATACGTGTGTAATAAATTTTTGAAGGTTTTACCACGTGGAAGTTGAGATATTTATTGGTAAAAATCACAATTTTCGGTAGTCTCTCTAGAAGAGCGCGTGTTAAAAGTTGCATTTTCATCAATGAATATCTTGGCTTCTACGTGGTGAAGCCTTCTAAAACTTTGCATACATTTTCATGCAACATCAAAGAAGATTTCTTGAGTTTTCCAAAAAAATCTTAAGAAATTTTTTTTCGCAATTTTTGTAATTATAGAGCAAGCACATATCACCTGGGATGACCGTGAATTTGGAGTATGCTGTTCTTTAGTCGATTTGCAACAACTTTTCTTATTTAACCGAAGCCCGCGAACCATTTTGTATGTGAGAAAAACTGCAAAACAATTTCTCGATTTGAATCTAACGATAGAACTACCTTAAGGTAGTTCTATCGTTTTATCGTTTTCTTAAGATTTTGTTGAAAATTTGAATACGTATTCTTTGATGTCATATATACGTGTGTAATAAATTTTGGAAGGTTTTACCACGTGGAAGTTGAGATATTTATTGGTAAAAATCACAATTTTCGGTAGTCTCTCGTAAAAGCGCGTGTTAAAAGTTGCATTTTCATCAATGAATATCTTGGCTTCTACGTGGTGAAGCCTTCTAAAACTTTGCATACATTTTCATGCAACATCAAAGAAGATTTCTTGAGTTTTCCAAAAAAATCTTAAGAAATTTTTTTTCGCAATTTTTGTACTTATAGAGCAAGCACATATCACCTGGGATGACCGTGAATTTGGAGTATGCTGTTCTTTAGTCGATTTGCAACAACTTTTCTTATTTAACCGAAGCCCGCGAACCATTTTGTATGTGAGAAAAACTGCAAAACAATTTCTCGATTTGAATCTAGCGATAGAACTACCTTAAAAAAAAAACGAAAAAACCTTCGCTAGCAACAAAGTACCAAAAAAAAACGACAATTCCGATCTCACGGGAAAAGTCGATTCTACCGACTTTTACATTTATCGATTATTCCGATCACCATGAAAATTGTCTACGAAATTGAACATTTATCGACGTAACGAGATAAATAGACTTTTTCGCATAAACGCGGCTCTGTACACGAGCCTGTGCGCGCCTGTGTGTTTTACGAAGTCTAATAACACGTTTTTCCACGCGTAACTCATATCGCTAATCGATCCCCGTCAATCAACCGTACATACAACCTGCTGTATAAAAACACGTAAATTCTTCCTGAACTCTGATAGCGTTGTGCGATAGCTCCTGCGAGAGATCGATGCTCGTTGAAGCGCGACGTGTCTTTGGGAATTAAATTTTACGACTATTTGAGAAACACACTCTCGTCACGCACGACGAGGAAACTCGTCGTACGATCAAATGTATATTTATTCTCGTTCGATTAAGTTGTATTATTCCAGACCTTTAATTTTTCGTTATGTAAAAGCAAAATAAATCAAAAACTTTTCCATCAAAAAATCTCACGATTCTCGGCGTACTTCGTTTCCTTTTTTTCCCTAAAATCCGTGCTTTTCGCTCGCTCAAAATCTTCGAAGCACGTCGACTGTACTTTGGAGCACTTTTTTTACGCTTAAAATTTTTACGCGTCGTCATAAATCACTTTCAAACTTTCCTCGTTTACGTTTCAATGTGTGCGTATGTATATTCCATACTGATATAGCGGCAGGAAGAATGAGCCTACACGTCGGTACCTAATAAGTCATTGCGAGCGATCCCTTTTAAACTTATACCGCATTTTCTGCACTCTATATCGTGCGCTCTTCAGACTCGAAACGCGTGCGCCTACGCTGCTTCTCTCATACTTTATATATACACATACATACACATATATACATATATACATGTATACATACATATATATACACATATACATACAACATATACATACATATATACAACATATACATATATACATGTATACATACATATACATACATATATACAACATATACATACATATATACAACATATACATACATATATACAAGTTATACATATATACATGTATACATACATATACATACATATGTACAACATATACATACATATATACAAGATATACATGCATATATACATACATACATCGATATGTAACAGACATACATAGTGTGTTTATGTATGCACACATATGTGTATAATGTACACTTTTATTCAACGATACCACATGCCTTGCACATCGAGCAATACTGGCAAACCGAAACGATCAAGATTCGTCCTCCGTTGTGGCTGATTCACACCAAAAACTCAAAATCGAAAAATGGATTTTCACGGTTCTTTTTCCAACGAAGATACAGTATCGATATACACATGTGCACTAGGATGAGCCATTTTCACCGGTTGTTGGAAGGGGAAATTTGAAAATTAGAAAAACATCGAACTTCGCCCATTTTCCGAATTATCAAACTTCTCGAGCGGGCCCCCTAGCAATTTTTCGTCCCTCAAATCCTCTCGGAGAGCGCGACGAATACAGAAAACTAACATTTTTGTACGAGTCTCGAAAAAAAAAAAAAAATCGTTCTAAATGGATCACCCTAATGTGCGCATTCGTACGAGTATAGATTTACTCGTCCGCGATACTCGCAGGAGTGAATGGAAAACATTTTAGTACCGCTACTTGCTATTATATATATATATATATATAATAGCCTGTATATATATGAATATATAATAGCCTGTATATATATATATATATATATATATATAATAGCCTGTGTATATATATATATATATATCGTCAGTGCCCCAGGACGATCTCGTCTCTCCTGATTTTCCATTTCTCTCCCCACGTGCTCTTTGCAGAGAGAGCAAGAGGCGCACGAATTCGCCCGAGAGCGCAGCACTCTTTGATTCTCCTCTCCTTCTCCCTGCGAGTGTGACAAGCGAGGCTCAATAAATAATTCTTCTTAATGGCTCGCTAATTACCGAGCAGTCGAGTTAATTACTTGATTTATCCGACATATCCCCTTTTTTCAGCGTCATATTTCTCATTCGTAAACGCAATGCTCATCCGCGTCGTGCAGCAAACGCGACGTCAGCCCGTCTATACGTCGATAATTCGATTATCAATCGATCGATTTCCGTTGACTCATTCTTCATCATTTTCGTCAATTCAATCGGGAAAAACAAAATTGAGGAGAAGAAAATTAAAATTTGAGAGAACGGAGCAAAATGTGCATTTTCTTCGATCGATTGATTTTCGCAATTTTTTTTTTTGCCACGTAATTGGAAAAAGTCGAAAAACTGACTAGGGCTTCCCCGCCTTATGAGATTGTCGGAAATGAAACTTTGATGAATTTCGTTTATCGATAACTGGACCATCAGCATCCTTCGATAATTCCGAGGGCGATCGTCTGACAATTTTTTCTACGACGGTGTCAAACTCCCAGTTTGAATTTTCGGTCGCCGTTAGTTCCGCGGGAATCTCCTTAAAAAAAAAGCACCTCAAAACGAGTGGACACTCAGTAAAATCGTGGGTGATTTAGATTCTCAGAGAGAGATATTAAATCGCGGGATGAGATCTTCCTTTAAAACGATATCCGGACTTTCTTCTCTCTCCCTCTCCCTCTCTCTCTGTTTCATTCCACGGGAGAAATATTCCGCGATGTTTGGCATTATCTTTACAACCTCTGAAAAACTCGAGAGCCGACGATTACAAACCGAGTGTAACACACGAGAGCGAATTATTTTCATCTCGCACACACTCTCGTCATCTTTTGTCGCAAACGCGCAAACGCGTCGTGGGAGATCTTACGCGCCTGCGCCTTCGTTAACTCCTCGCGCTCCTCGCCCATGTGACCGTATTCCCGCGTGAATCTTTGTACATGCGCGCAAAAAAAAGAAACAAAAAACGGAAAGAAACCGGAGGGAAACCTGTTATCACGAAAGACCGAGTGTACAGTGGCTCTTACCTGCACACCTCGATTATCATACACATATCGCGGCTGATCTCGATGTTTTTAGGTTTTAGTGCGCAAGGAAAGATTCATCCTCATGGTTGTGCCAAACTTGTTTGGCAAATTTTTATTATTTTTATTCGTTTCGATCGTTCGAAAATTCAACGATGAAACGGACTAATACAGTGAACATTTAAATGGTCGACTTTACGCTGACAAAAATTGACGAAAGTTCACGCTCGTGAGAATTTTTCGAAATACGTGATCGAAGAAAGTTTGAAAAATGTGAGAACCGTTCGTCCCAAAGACGATGACGGGCATTCGACGTCTTTTTTTCCGGTAAGTTTGATCGACCGAATATATCCGTTTGATTCCGTTTCTTTCGACGAAAAACGTGAATTTCGTTTCACGAAAAATTCTTACATGATTTTTTTCGTACATATTTGATGAATTTAAAAAAATGGGAAAAATCGTGATTGTCGCGTTCGATACCGATGATATAAATATAAATCGATAGAAAAACCATCGTCCTCTGAATTCTCGTTGAATCCTGCCGCTGCTCTCGTATGAATAATTTTTTGTTGTTCGTTTATTTATTTCCCCTCGTTTTATTCCGAAATATTTGTCAATTCATCATTCTTAGCGCACGGCAATGATTATTTCGAAATTATGTCGATCGCCCGTGTATAAATACCAATTTATACGTCGATCTTGCGCGCCAGGGGCTCCGAGAGAAACTTTTTTCTCTCTCCCTCTCTCTCTCTCTCTCTCCTTCGATCGTTTTGTTTTATTCCTTCTCTCTCAATTTTCGCTGACCCCTTGGACTAATCCTAATCAAAAAGATACGCCACGCCCACTTTATTCGTAAATTTATGCTCGGGTCAATTACGAGACTCCGCTATCCTGGGGCTCATTATAAAAAACCGGGACCACAGTGCGCGTTCGAGGTAACGTCCGCGCGTACGTATAATACGAGTCTCAGCCAGGTCATCTTCTTTTTATTCCATTTACGTTCTCGCTCACTCTATATATAGAAATACACACGCACGCGTTTGTGTTTCTCATTTTTTTTCGCTTATCATCATTATTATCAGCTTTTTTTTCTCGTTTTTTGATTTATGGAATACCCGTAGAGTGAAGATCTCTCGTTATAACGAGGGGCCCCTACGACGGCCCAGGGCGACTCGCGGAGCGAGACGGGAAAGGCCGAGGAAAAATAATTATCCTCGGCGACAACAGCTTCATTTCAGCACTCTATATCGTCGCGAATAATATTGAGAGAGCGCGCAGCATGACGAAAAAAAAAAACACCAACATTCGCAGAGTCCCGCGATTTCCGTCGGAGAATTTTCGTCGTATTTTCGAACAATCATTTTTATTCCCCTCTCGCGTTGTAAATCCACTCGAGGATTATTTTCGGGCTCCGATTCGAGCTTCGGTCCTTGAAAAAACGATCCTGCGCTCGAAAATCTTGCAAATACCGACGATTTTCGATTCAAATTTGGCAAATTCTTTTCCTTGCCCTTTTTCTGGGTCTAGCGTTAAATTGAGGATTTTTCGAGAAAGGATTATTATACAGTGGGCTAATGGGAGCATTTGGACCAACCGCGTGGTTGATGATTTCGTCTCAGGGTGGAGGCTTTTGAAAAAAAAAAGGAAAAACAGCATCACGCTCTCGCAGGATCGACAATGAGACGAGCTCGAGTGATTTCGAGCGAACGTTTTGTTTCTACCTTCGCCGTTCCATTTCACTTTTAACCGTTTGGGGAGCACAGAGTTCATCTCGTTTTTCTTCTTTCGTTCGGCTCTTTCCCACCCCGCAGCCTCTCTTTCGCTCTGACTCTTTCCCGGTGTCCATCTTTCTTTTTTCTTTCTTACCGGGTGTGCAACAATGGCCGCCCTCTAATTATCGAAAGACCGCAGCACTTTAAGACTTCCTTGAGCCCATCTTAGAAAGTCTCTCTTCTCTCTCTTTCTCTTCTTCTTTTTGGCCTCTCTCTCTCTCTCTCTCTCTGTTGAAGAAATGATCGTGCTGTGCAAGAGATTCACGCACAGATGCACCATGTATATATACATTATCCCAGTGGCATTCCAAGAGACCTGCAACAAAAACAAAATCGGTTTATAAACCTCTCGTGAAAATTAGTTTTGTGCCTAACCATGAAAGGTGAGCACCCAACACTTTACCCTTTCTCTCTCTCTGTAGATGGGATGTTTTCGATTCATCCGACGATGCTGCAGTACGAGAACTTCAATTTTCGTCAGACTCCATTTAATCCTGAACGAAATACGTTCGCCTGTCGATACTTTCCCATGCAATTACGTTCAATTCGGTATATTCAAGCTCGAATATATTTGATAATTATGAAAAATAATTTTCGTCGTAATCGTTATTGTGATGTATACTGATATTATGTACTGATAGTAGTAGTGATCTGCGCTGAAAAAAAAAACTGAATTATTCCGACGTTCTCGTGGAAAAGTCTGGGAAGTCTGAAGAAAAAAATCGTCGTCGCTCGATCTGTCGCTTTTTCTGTAATACAGTCATCGCGTATAAGTGGCATTGGTAAATAGATACACCTTTCTCGTATCTCGGTTTAACGGTAACGACGAGCGATCTCTCGGGCGCGTATGACGGGAAAAGAAAGAAAAAAGAAAACGAAAAAGAGAGATTCAACCGACACACACGGTTTATGGGTTTCCTACACGGAAACGCGAACCAAGACGTCGGCGCCTACATATCCTGTTTCCATTCCCCTGGACCCTTTCGTGCGATCATTATATACGTATTTAAATACGTGTATATATATATATTTGGGTGACCCATTTTGACGGACTATTTTTTTTTTCGACTCTCGTACGAAAATCTGTTAGTTTTTTTTTGTGTTTGACGAGCCAAGAAGGTTCGAGGGATAAAACAATATTTAGGGATCTCTCGAGAAATATGAAAATGCCAAAAATGGGCAAAATTCGAAATTTGACCATGTTTGGGATTTTCAAAATAGGTCACCCTTATATATTTTTTATATATCACGTGGAATATAAGGGTTGGATAGACATTTATTCTCCCTCCTTCGTCCTACCGTCGATTTTACTCCGCCATTCTTTTTTTTTCATCTCTTCTCGAATCTTTCGCTCCTGCACCTTCGTCGAGTCTTAAAAAGCGATACGCGAAAATGTCCCGCACGGGTCGTTTCTCCTCCATTTAATAAGACGCGTTTTTGCTCGACGGAGCATTTGCGAATCCGCGTGATGCCGCGGTAGAACCACGAAAGGGTCAACATGGTTTTTTCCGCCGGAGCTCCGTTCGCGATGTCATTTTTTATTTTATTTTGTTAATTTCCTTTTTTTTTTTACAATTTTTCCAAATCAAAGGTCAGAACTCGTGGTAAAAGTTTCAAAATCAATTTTTTTTTACATTCATCATATCGTATGAAAAACCTTGCTCTTAATTTACTTCAAAGTGAAGTAAAATGAAGAAATATCGAATCTTCAATTCGATAGAGTATTTAGAAACTTTTTGTACGAGTTTCAGCGTGTATAATTAAACGCCTCTAGGAAAAATACGCGGTTTGATGATTTCGCCATAAAAACGATTGGTAAAAAGGGAGGGTCGACGTCGAGGAAGGAAAGAAATCTCGCTCGAACAATTACAAGGGCTTTTTATCTCGATTTTTTCTTCGAATCTACTTGACCCACATACGAAATGACACGGTCATTAAAAATCTTCCTCAAATTTAACGTCCGAACGAAGAAACGACGTAAATCGAGGCAACCCGGAGCTGTGGCCGATACATATACCGGAAGAACGCGATGACCCCTACTCCGCTCGCGAGAAGAGATCTTTCTCCGTTTCTCCCGACTCGCCTTCGCGATCGTAAAGTATCGATTGCCAGGAGGGTCTTGGTGTGGTCCCCGAGGGAACGAGGCGGTGCGGGCCACGGTATCCGTTTTTTTTTAAATCGCGGGAAGCGCGTTACTTCACCAAGACACCTCGGCAGTGCGATAAACTCACCCTGGGCGAACTTTATTCGTTCGACAGGCGCAACGGTGCCTTCCTCGCGAGACTCTCGAAGAGCATCAACGCCCATTTTCGTCGTCTAAAACCACGAATTTAACATTGAAAAGTTACTCCAATTTTTGCCAATTGAATCTTTCATTTTTCACCGTAAAATTCGTCGGATGAATCGAAAAAACGATATTTTATTTTCGTCCTCGCCCTTCTTCGACGACAAATTGCATTTTGGTTAGAAAAAGATGTTTCTCCTATTGCGGAGACGCATTTTTTTATCGTTTGTGTGTATTTCGGCGATACGACGACGTGGCTCGAGGGTTATAAAATTTCGATTAATAATCGTGAAAGCAGAGGTAATTAAATTAACCACACACTCGCGCGTACCCCCGTCTCACTCCGCTCTCGTTTTAAGAGAGGAGAGAAGACAAAAATCCTCGAATCGTTTAACGAACGATAAAAAACGAGGGAGACTCTGAGATATCACGTGCGAGAGGTGGACTCGTGTGGATCAACCGGAAAAACAAATAATCCCGCTTCTCGAAATACACGTACACCTCCTCCGAGCTCATCTCACAGGTAGATACATAGATATATATATATATATAAATATATATTTGTACGCTCGAGATCTACCTGGAAATTTCGACGAGCTGCGAACTATACATAGCGCGCAATTAAAAGATTCTAGAACCCACAGAACGAGAAACCGGAAAAACATTAAAATAAAGGATCATCCTTTTATAACCGAAAAATATTAAAAATGAAATCATCCACGAAAACAAGACGATACATAAATCTTGAGCAAAAAACAAACCGATAAATACGATATACAGTTGTAAAATATCGCGTTACTTTCGCTCGGCATTAAAAGAACATCCATTTTGGTGAACGGGTAAACATAAATCATATACGACGAGAAAAAAACAAAAAAATTCGTGGGACCTCGTAGTGACGATATTTTTACAAAATGTCAATAAAAAACAAAACATTTCCCGTACGTAAAATTCGATAAATCTTCAGCATCGAGTTGAGCAAAAAATGTAAATAATTAAGAATTTTAATGAATCTTTCGTGTGCCATCGTTTTTTTTTTAATTTCTTCGACGAAATACGCCATTAACAAGATTGCATAGAAGCCGGTATGGACGACCCAATTTTTTTCATTCATCCTCGCGGTTTGTCGATTCTCCCACTCGAGCCACTTTCTTGCACTCGATGTTTTTATTAGCGGTTTGTATTACAAGCGCAGATGTTTGCATCCGACAATGGAGGGCGAAAAGGGAACCGAAAAAAAAGGAAATGACACGTAAAAAAAAAGTTCCGCTCATAAGTATTATTCCCTCGGCTCCTGATGCACACTTTGGTACATTATATATATTGTTGAAAGATCGCAGAGTGAGATATAAAAGATTGGAGCGGGGAGTCCCTCGCGCGTGCATTATGAAAGGCGTGCAACCACCGTGGAATCTAAAAGATCCCTTCGAGCTCTGTTGCACCCCCACAGTGGTACCGAGTTTCACGTGCAAAAAAAAAAGCCACGTTTTTAAAAAAATAAAAATTCAAATAAATAAATAACGAGGAGCTCCTTTGGGATGCTGCGCCAAGTTCTCCACATACATTTTCGTCTCGTTCGATGAAAAACCGGATATACCGTCAGCCGGGAAAATGCGGAGAAAGATCGAAATTCCAGCGCACGAAAGTTTCACGAATGCTCATAATTCGATCTTTCCGGAGGATATCTCTGAACCTGAATATTCGTCGTTTCTCAAAACACATTTTTCCATACGTGCGAGTGTCTTTTATAGGTGTACGTGCTATCTTTGTGTATTCGACGCGCGCATATACAGGTACGAGAGAGCCCGAGACATTATTATTACATCGAGCGAGCTCTCGCTCCCATTGCTCGGGTCCATAAAGCTCGGTAATTGGCCGGCGTATAAATAACGTAATCACAAAGCTAATAACGTCCCATTAAAGAGAGCGCAGTTTTTTCTCTCTCTCTCTCTCTCTCCCCCTCTCATTCTCTTTCTCACCTGGTCCGGAGCTTGCTCGGGTGTGTTCCAACCCCTCACAAAGCCCTCTCTCATTGCCCAATGAAAATTCGTCACGTGAATAAAACTTCCAATTTTCCATTTTTACCCACACCTGTTTTTTCGTTACACGAACGTACATATGATGGTATACAAATTGGTACACATCGGGGTGATTCGTTTTTAGGCAAGATTGTTTTTTTTTTTCAAAAAAATTGAAAAAGTGATAATACACATGGCAGGAGAGACATTTTCAGGTGTTTCGTTGCGGTCAAGAAATTTCACGATGCATCAACGACGTTCGAATGACATGTGGACTTTTCTGCATTGTTTCTTTTTTTTCACGTCCATTATTACGTAACTTCCGGTTTTCAGCGTTCCCTCGATACTCTGCGTTATTCATGACGATTTAATAACGCGCAGCAGGTATTATCGCCGTGACGATGCGGCGCACGAATTTTGAATAACAATAACGATAAACCTTTCTGACAAATTGATTTTCGGAAAACAGTTTTCCTTTCGTGCTGTTTTTTCTGCTACACCGGAGCTTTTCCAAACTTTTTTAGTAATTTGAGGCGTTACTCTTTCCAATTTTTCACGAGTACTCGATGAACCTTTGTACACGAGAAATGATGAGAAATCATCGATCTTTTGTACTCAAAAATAAAAATTCAACGCTCTAAAAAAATCGAATCTTGTAATCGATTTTTTTCCAGATTTTCATAGCATCGTCCAAGTTCGGGAAATTCTCATTCTGTTCCATTGTTATTCTTGAATAATCGCCCGTTGTACGGCCTGAAACTTGACGGAAACTTCCATTTGAAACCGTTCTCATGTACCGCCTCGTTATTTTGTTTTCGATCGTCGTAATCGTAATTATTCGAGCGGTACCTTCACGTAATTAGTTTCGAGAACGTCGTAATATTTCGAGTTTCGCTTCGTTCAGCATTTATAGACTATATTCGTACACATTGTCTCCCAATGAATGAGAGTCCGATGGAAATGAGGTGCATACGCTGCGGGGGACTTGCGCACTCAACCAGAAATCGCAATTCCTGTTTTTTGTTCTTCCACTCTAAAGTTGCATACACAGTACGCCAACGGGAACCCGCGACGGACGCATTACGTTTTTTCATGCCCATTTACGACCTAACGAACGGAATTTCGAAAACAGAGAAAAAAAAAGGAAAATGTTGCAAAAAATTCTTGAATTTTTCGTTTTTTTCCAGAGAACACTGTCCTTGGAACCGAAAAGCTCGAGCACATGTCCTTCCCTCTTCGATCATTTCCCTCGACGTGTATACTTTGTTTTTTGCTTCTCCACCCTCTCATCCTCGTTTTTCATTCCATTCTTCGCGATAATTCTATGTAATTTCGCTCAATCAAAAATGGAATACGGGCGTTTTTACCGTATACAACGCACATTGACTCAAGGCTCCCCCTGGGAGGAGTACGTCGTAGGATTACAGCGGGCGTTTGCACCCTCGAGACTCGATAGTCACGCTCTACGAGCTCACCCGGTCGGATTGTACTCTTATTCTCCCTCCACTCTCTCTCTCTTTCTCGGTATATCAAAATATAGCGACTCAACGAAATATTAATCTCGTGTTTCCTCGAAAAGAAAAAAAAAATCGTGAAAAAAGAACCTATGAAAATTGGGGTCTTTGCGAGTACATTTCTCGTTTGCGACTGAAGAAAAAAAAATCGTTAGCGACATACGTTTCTGTACGAGTTCTGACGTGCAAAAATGACATTAACCATTTTCGGAGTACAACAGACCGTGCGGAAACGTTTATCGGGAGAGCAGATCTCGCCGAACGGTCGAGAATCGTTAGGTGTCTCGACCGTCGATCCTGCTGTGCTTGATAATACATCAAAAGCTGATAAACATATCCCCAATTATAATATCGTCAGAGATGACTCGCCGTGTATGAATTGCGTCGCGATCTCTTCTGGTCCATGAACGCACCGAGAGACAGAGAGACGCGGAGCTTTGAGAGATCGGCGGTCGACCGGCTGTATACGCAGCGTGAAGAATAAAAGAGAAGATGAGAGAACGCGAGATCGAACTTATCGATAATCGTGTATCGGTATAATATCTCTCAAGCGGCGTTTCTCCAGCAGCCGAACGCGAGAGAAAAGAGATGCAGAGTGGAAGATTCGCGAGAGGCGATCGGTAAAGCGTGTTTATATAGTTTATCCCGTCCATTTCATTTTCCATCTGAGGAATGAATCAGAGACGCTCGAACAAGGCGGAGGGAGAAAGGGAAGATCGAGTCTCGGGTTCGATACGAATCGAATTCGCACGCGCGTATCAGTCATCGGTGAGCCTGCTCCATCGTTATGTATATATACGCTGCGCTGTGAGAGATCGAAGGAGATCTTCTCTCGACTGGCACATACAGCAGCCACCTTTTTCTCCAAGTTGGCTGCTTATTCTTTTCTGCCCTGCGATTCTCCTGCTCCTGCTCCGTCAATCTCCACAGCATCCCTCATGGCCGATCCTGCCCCCTGCGCGCCCTCTCGATCGCACAAATCTTACAAAAAACGCGCGAAATTCACCTCGCTATCCGCCTTTTCTCGCGATCCACGCACCCCCGTCTCACCGCCCCGTCCGATCGGTCGAAGCAACACCGAGAAAAGCGAAAGGAATTTTGCTCTCGTTTAATTCAGCGTCGATTCGATTTTCGAAAAATTCCTGCGACTATCGTTGCCACGAAATTTTTCCCTTCCGTCATGAAAAACCCGTTGGAAAACTTTGCTTGAAATTTTGAAGAAAAAAAAACAAAGTCGAAATATCAACTTTGATCGAGCCGTCAAATCTTCGAACTCTGTCGAAATATGGCTCTGATGAAATTGTATGGAAAATGCCAGTGATGTTTCGCGATATGTCATTATACCGCGAGGCGAGTGTTAAACGTTTTAAAAGGCCGGGACCGGGTAAATAACACCGATGAAGCGTATCGCCGAAAAATAATCTGAGAAACGGAAAGAGAGGCATTGAGCAGGATAGAGGTAGAAAAGTTCTGGTCTTTCGTAGTGCGAGCCGGTAACTATATAATATATACATGTATACACATATAGTATATATTGTATATACATATATATACATAAGAGTGAGGCTGCATGGTTGTGGGACCCGATCCCAAAGCAAGGTAGGAGCCGTTGCAGGTTCGGCGAGGCCAGTCCATCGCGGACCCTCCTCTCGTTCGTACACGCGCCTCTGTGGTGTGCTTATACATATAAAATATACACACACATAAAAAAAAATATATAAACATATATATACACATGATATATAACCTATATATCTCAAAACCTTTCTTACCGCTCGTTCAAATCCCCCATGTTTCGCGGCTTTGCTGCGAAGAGCCGCGTCGCTCGTTGAAATCTCCTCCGTCGTGGATCCCCGCAGTCATCTCACGTCAACGGGCCTGCTCCTCGTGATTATCGCAATTTTGTCATTTTGTTCTTTTTTTTGCACACTTCACCGATCTTTCTCCTCTCAAAGTCTCATTCGGTGTCAAAGTCTCAGACGGGTGAATCGATCGATAAATACCGATTGACGTTTAATCGCTGCGATCGTCGGTTCTCCAAAAGTATCGCGAAAGTCATGATTCCAACGTGTTTTTCCGACGCCAATGGGTATCTCGGCGAAAAAATACCGATTGAACACTGAAGAAAAACACGTTACGTCGCGGTGACGTTACTGTGGTGGTGAAGTGGTGGTGGTGGTGGTGGTGCGGTGGTTTTTCGCCGCAACTCTTCGTCGTGGTGGCGGCTGACGCGAAGCTACACTCAATTCGCGCAGTAAAAATCGAGGAGAGAACTCACTCACCTCGCCCAGTTTACCCTTCGCTCTGCTGATTACAGGCGGCCAATACCGACACGGTGAACCTCGGAATTTTCAATCGATAGATAGGCGCGAACAAAATTGTCGCAGGATTTCTTTTTTCGCCGAAAATTCGTCGTTCCTCGAGCAAATCGGAACGGATTTCGGTGTCAAAGTTCGCCAAAGATATCGACGGTACGAGACGAAAAAAAAAGTCTCTCCGATCGAGACGATCGCCTCATTTATACGCCGCGGTAGAGTCGTAAATCGTTACCGGTTTGACATCATCGAGAATCGACAACCGAATCGTTCGTCTCTTTTTCAAAATTCATCTTCGCTGCTCTCGGAGTCTCTCGTTGGTTTTTTCTCCTCGCGCCAACCGGAGGCGCTTTTTAAATTTATCATCCGGAAGTGTCGAGACAATGAGAGCGGATACGCGACGGACAATGGGATGACCGGAACGCACGTCGGGATAAAATATATGAATACGCGTTGTACATCTTTTCTTTTTTTTTTTTGCAATCGTGTTCCCCTCGCGTGTGCCTTGGTTCGTTTCTCGTCGCAGTTTCGTTCGACGAGCGTCATCAAGCGGACGATATTACGACCGTGACGATATGAAGAGTGTGTTTAATCAGTGCGCGTGAATGATTGATCGAAGCGGCTGCGGGAGGGATACCACCGAATCGGAATAATCGTGAATGAAGGACGAGTCGAATGGAAAAAAAGAGAAGAGCAGAGAAACGGAATCGTCGGATGAAATGAGAAGAATCTCACGGTAAAAAACGAAAGGAGGAAGAAATTAGGCAGGAAATCGGTCCAGAGAGATTCAAACGCTCTTGAGAAACAAAGTACCATATGTCTGTGTACCCAGCATCCGAGCATCCAATAACCCCTTAAGAGAGATCGATTTGAAGTGTGTACCCGTACGAGGTTTCGATAACCAGCCCGCAACATTATCTTTTCAATTAGCGTCTATTCGCTAATGACGCGTTCTCGAGTCTCGAGAAACGAGAGTCCGAGAGAGAAGCCAAGATCGCGTTTGAGCTCGGCCGGTTGGGGGCTGCGTTTTCGTGCTCTCGAATGAAAATTACCGACAATCTCGGTGTCGACGACGACGACGACGAAGCGAGAGGAGAGGCAGCTTCATTGGCATTTGGCCATTAGAGGATATAACCAATTCGTCGAACGGCCGCAGATAAACTCGTGTGTCTCCGATCGTTGTACAGATTGCCCAGCATCCAGCGATAAGTCGCGAGGAATTACAGTGTCCGTGCTCGCGATCTATGAAACTTTCCGCACGCGTAATTCGCACACCAACGTGTATGGACCCTGTGTGCGTTAATGCACCGCTGCAGCCACCTGTTTTCCTGTTATCCAAGTACGAGAACATCGTGACCCGTTGGCGGTCCGTTCGATTCCCGATGAGAGATCGATCGGCTCGACATCGTTCGAGAATCTTTGTCGACGCGCTCGAGATTCGAGGGAGGGTGGTTCTTTTTGTTTTTTCACGCGGAAAAACTCTCGAGGCTCTTTGATTTATTTGACATCTCTAAATATATGTGTATACATATATACGCGCGTTCTTTTTCATCCTGAAGAAGCCGCACGGTCAATAAGCGACGGCAAACAGAGTGTATCGTCGTGCCTCGTTTTGCCCCTGGCGCGAATGGTCGAACAAAAGTTTTCGAATATATATATATGTTTCTACAGGTATATAGTGCGTGTGTGTACAGCTCTGAAAATCGCAAACGTTTGTTCAGCGTTTAGTGCCAATTATACGTACGTATATAATAGATAAATTCTGCGTATTTGCGAGAGGGATGCTGATATTATCTTCCCATCCGACACGTGTGTTTTCCGGATCATTTTTTTTGCTGGTCGCGATATTTCTATTATTTTTTCACTTTTTTCGGCAGTGCGCGAGAATCAGAAGCGAATCGGTGAACTAAATTCGTCGGAGCTGTGATACAGCCTGTGTTTTCGATCTCGAGGAGGGTGAAAAACAGATGAATACTTGGAGATAGTCCGATACTGTTTTATGAAATTATTAATCAAGGTGATTGTGATGTAAGAGATGCGTCGTGGTGATATCGCGGTGATCGCGATAGCCCTTCTCGTTCTGGGGCACATCCAAGGCCCACGTCAATCCAGGTATGAGAAACAAGGAAAAAGAAAAAAAAACAATTTTGTACATTCCTCGAAAGTGATTATTCCAGAGTCAATTGATGACTCTGGAATAAGGGGGTGCATGCCTTAAATTTCTCCAAACTGAGAACACAAAGTGTCACAAACATCGCGAGCTAGTACGAATTAAGTACAAATTGCGTTCAGATCGATTTTTCCGTTTCAAAAAACGACCCTTTTCGAGAATTCTGATCCGAAGAGAATTTCGAGAATTATGATCTGAAATCGAACCGCCGGTGGCAAGGTTTTATCGTACGGCAACAATTATCCTCGCGGGTATAATTAACCGAAATTTCGATGATTATCCAGGCAACTTTTGCCACTTTGGATATACGTTTTTGATCGAAATAGTTCATTCTCAACGATTTTTCATTCGACAAACTCGTCATGTCCGGTGTGTTTCGTCTTTGTTGCCGACGCGCTCGAGACTCTCTCGAATCTCTTTGGAAAAAATATCGAAGGGAAAAAGAAAACGAGTATTTCTCGGTCCACTCGGACCGCGAGCACGGTTGACCAATGGAGAATCTCGGCCCACTCGCGAGAGCGATGTGCGACCAACGCCGAGTTCGCGACAGGTTCACGGAGAGGCTGCTCTTGCGCTCGCGACCGCTTTGCGCACTTAATACCGTTTGCACGTCATACTTCCCCCCGCATCTTCCCCTTATCTTCTCTTCTCGTACCGCCGGAAGGTGTATACGTATGTGCACCGCGGAGAGGGCGGTTATCCGCCATCTTCATCACGCTTTTACATAAGCTGCATCGATGATCAAGGCAAAAGGCTCCGAGTACCTTAAGGTTCGAGAGAACGACGGCAAATTTATGTC
This sequence comes from Heteropelma amictum, assembly GCA_959613375.1. Classification (NCBI taxonomy): domain Eukaryota; kingdom Metazoa; phylum Arthropoda; class Insecta; order Hymenoptera; family Ichneumonidae; genus Heteropelma; species Heteropelma amictum. The sequence continues at coordinate 3,549,379 of OY390720.1, read as the reverse complement.
ATACTTTTTCATCCGCTTAAACTTTTCGGTCGAATGAATTTTCCAACACGACGAAACTGACAGCGCGGCATTTAAAAACAGAACAAAAAAAATGGCACATGCAAGCTGTGGACCAAAGGCCAGCTTTCGTTGCTCATCAACGTTCCGGCGTTCGATGACATTTATTTCAATAAATTTTCAACACGTGCGCCTTCGCGATTGAAAATCATTTGGTCTCACGCGTTACACATTCACGAACGCCGAAGGCATTCGGCATCGTCGAGATTCGTAAAAAGTGTCCCTTTGCACGTAAAGTTTGTCGTATTTTTAAATACGCTCTTATCAAGAATCTTTAATTTCATGAAATATTTGCCTAGGAAAAAATGCTTTTCGTCAAATTTCACCAAGATTAGGAGGAACCTTTCTTTCATTTTGTACCTTCATCGTCCTGCACGTGGGGTTGTACACGGTGTGTGAAGAAAATAAAGACAGACGTATTTTCTTTGCCCTACAAAGCGCACAGTTTGCCCGAACATGCGCGAACATCTCGCGCTTAAATTTGCCGACTTGGCCTCTATCGGTTCCTTTTTTTTCGTCTTTTTTTTTTCTTGTTTCAACGGTGAATAGAGGGGATATACTCACAAAAGCTGTCCTTGGCGAACGCGAACACGCGAGAGCGAATTTTGCGTTCGCGGTTTCTCCCTTGCTCTACGCCATACGCAATATATATATATATATGTATTTATGTTCTCCCTTTTGCTGTTATATATTCTCTCTCCTCATCCCCAACGAGCGCACGAGTGAACGGTCCCCGTTGGGCCCGCAATTAGGGCCGTCCGCGAACGAGGACCCAACAGAGTCCCTCGCGGCCCGTCCGATCCTCGGACCACCTCGCTCGACATTTCTTGCGCATCTTTCTATCTCGTACGATACATATCTACATATACATGCTATGTACAGGACCATACATATATACCGTCGCTATATGATCGTACATGTAACCCTTTTTTTCACTGGTTTGAGGGAGAACGATGAGGAAAGAGAGAGGACGGACAGGCATCAGGTAGCCCGGATTCTTTTTCCTCGTTTTTTTTTTCATTCCGCTTGAGAACGGAGATCGATCTTGACGGTAGGGAAAAAAGAAACGGAGGATGCTCAATTTTTGTGTAATCTCTCTTTCTTCTCGGTCCTGTGGGAATCGAACAACTTTTAATTCACGATTAAAACATCGATGATGTATTATGCAAACGACCGGAGAAAACAAATCTACGCGGTTATCGTCGGGTTGAGGTGGTACCGCCGCTAACGGATTCGAGACGGAGATGAGTTCCATCATTTTGAGAAAATGTTATCCGCGATGTTCTGCTCACGCCGGCGAAAGAAAAAAAAAAAAAGCATCGACCATCCGCTGTCGGGATGTCGATGATTGAAATTGACGTTTTTAACACGTCTGGCACGGGCAAACCGCTGGATTCGCGTGTACGGGTATGAAAAAAAAAATGGCGAGACAGATATGAACTCAAAACTGTGGAAAGATAAATGAGGAATTTACAACGGTAGTTAAAAAATATTCATCGTAAACTTTCCGAGGACGCTGAGAGTTTGAAAATTATCGAAATGTTTTGCCGGTTATAATCATCGTGAGATGTTCGAGTTTTATCACACTTTTTTCTACTCTCAAGCTTGTCAAAGTCTGAAAATACCTGAAACTGACTTTTGAGTTTCAGGTAGGGATTGTAAATCAAAATTGATTGATTGATGCTAAAAAAAGACGAGACCGGATGACGAAGCGAGTTTTTACGACGATAATAACGTTTTTTGAAAGATTCTTCGTTTTTTTCTTTTTGAAAAAACAGAGACTCTTCCATCGGACGCGAAAAGATTCATTGTTCGTCGCGAATGGATTCCCAGCTCTGCCTGAACGTATCTGTACACGCAGGGGTGTAATATCATCGTGCTCGTAGCGCGTCACACCTTGTTACGCAAAATTGGCACTTTGGAGAATGAAAAGCTTCCGCCAATATCGATTTCCAAAAATTACGACCTCTGCTTTATTCTCGCAGGAAATTTCTCTTCGAAACTTCTGAATAACAAATTGAACGCCAGTGCGGGTTGTATTACTTTGTTTATTCACGCACATTGAAACGTGCGCGTTTTAAATCGACAAACCGTCGAGTGGATAAAAATGAATTTCGAACGGTAAAATGAATATTTTTATAAATTACATATAAACACACAATTATTTTTATATTATTTTCGAGATTTTGTAAAATACGTTTTCTATCGAATTGAAAAACTCGTGTTTGAAAAAACATCCAAAAAATCGAGATTCCAAAGAGATCGACCGTAAAATCGTACGAGGGTTCCTACTTCCGGTGAGATCTCATCTTATTTTATCGCTTTGGCTCAATAAACGTCAGAATTCGTAACGATATGATCGGATGAATCGGACACACGTCGTATAACGACATCGTTCGTTATACACACTCTTAAAGTGTTGGGAATTTTTATAATACGTTCGTCAATAACACATCGTCGGTTAATTAATTCATACGCGATCTGAAAGACATTGGGCCGTCGTTCGACGTCGTCCAACGGCCCAATGTACGTTCACCAAAAGTCAAGACCGAAGAAAAGTCATCCGTCCACGTCAACTTTTATCCAACAAAGAAGACTTTTCAATTCACATGGCATATCTTATAAACAAAGAGTGATGCGAGTTACGCCTCTTTAATCGCTTCAAGTCGTTGTATATCGTGTCCTGTGATCAATTACTTTTGTATATATATATATATATACACATATAAATGTGTGTATATATCGGTATATCGGTGGGAGGGAGAAGTAAATTTGATACGCCAATCAACCGCCGAGCTATATGTCTTTTACCTCGCAAAAGAGAATTCTCGTGACCACCTGCCTGTCTTTCTCGCTGAAAGATATCGTTCAGCGACAAGATACCATAACGACGTGTAAAATATACGATTATAGAAATACATGTACCACTTTTATTCGCGCAAACGGACCATTTCACTCGTTGTATTATCCGTACATGGATATATACATGTACATGAACATTCAAGTGGCGTTACATAAATCATAATCAAATCAAACGTCAGACGCGAAATTAGCATAATTCATCCGCCCGTTTCCACTCGTCTGAGAATATATATAACGTTTTTTCTTTTGATTTAATAAAACTCTGAAGATCTCGCCGCGAGATGGCGCGGGAAAAAACGAGGGTTGCGATTTCAGTCTTGCCTTTGATCGAGAGCTCCCTTCGAAGACTCCGCAAACGATCCATCGGACCACTCGCGTCGATCCCGAGCTGGATCTCTTTTTTTCCAGGAGGAAATTTTGACAAAAAGTCAATAATTCATTAGACAATTAGATTTTGGGAAGGACAGTAAAAATGGACTGAAAAATCGAATTGTTCGTTCGAGCGAGAAACTTTTTTTCCACAAGAGCGATCGTATCGTTCTCAAACGGTGAATTTCGAAAAAATTTCGCTTCGTTCAACCCCCGGTAGTCTGTAACACCGATGATTACGTGTACCACGATGAAGCCTTCGTGAACATCGAGAAAGGATGACGTTGAAAAAAAAAATGACTCAAAACAGCAGAAAATATAGACAGATAATTTAAAAAAAAACGGACGTGGACCATATTAGTCAGGGTACGATTTCGTGATGGAAAGCTATCGCAAAGACGGGGAGGGCACAAAAAATCGTGAGAACCACCGCAGTGTCTGTAAAAAAAAACATTTATACGAGGAAACGAACAATTTTCGTGAAAAAATCTATACTAATTTCATGCTCTCGAAGCGATCTAACGCTTGAGAAGAAATCGTCATCATCTCGCGCTATTTGTCCCTGTCCCGACACGATTCCCGCGCTTTTACCACGGGGTATGTATGGCTGCGCGTGACGACGTCCATTACAAAGGACGAGCGAGTTTCAAAGGAACTTGGCCATCTACCTTCCATGCCTCCATGGTGTGTGAGACGTTTTTCGGAGGGTGAAAAAAATGGGAGAAAAAAACAACGGGATCTCGTATACTCGAGTGACAGGTTTTTAGCCCATGTCCGAATAAGAATCTCGAACTATGTGCATGTATATATGTAGAGAACGTCCTCTCTCGTAAAAGGTACTTTGGATGATTTAGAGACTTCGTTCTTTCACACTGATGTCCTGTTACGTGCAGGAAGAAGAAGGCTGGTCCAGGCTGGTCCTCCGGAGCTCCAAAAAGCTCTCCTCTCTCTCTCTCTCTCTCGCTCTTTCTTTTTAGTTCTTTTGTATTGGCATACACAGCTCTATTACAAAACGAACTATACACCTCTTGACAATTGAATCGCTCCCCACACCACAAAACACCATCCTGAATATGAGAGGCATGCAGATCGAAAGTCTTATCGTGAAAAATATATACCCACTTATTTAACGCCGTTTCCATTGTGTTTCCTCACCAAAAGAACAGGATGTGGAACACATTCCAGTGTTCGAAAACAAATTTGAAGAGCGCACGTTTTGCCACTCAAAATCGAACGTAACCGCCTCGTTCAACGCCATTTTTCGATTCGAATCAAATTCATCCACGTAAATTGCGAATTTTCCACAATAATCCAATAACTAATGGGTTTTGGAAATAACGAAAAATAAGTATTGCACATATTGCACTTTTTCCATCTTTTTCATATTTATTTGCATTTATATATTTTTTGAAATAATGTATAATAACATTTGATGTAATATCGAAAAGAAATATATTGAATTTTATTCGCGATCGATTCGTGTTCCGTCTTTGGTTCACTGCTTTTGCACAAGGGTGTGCCATTTTCACACGAATCTGCAGGGACTACCGAAGAGAGAGAGAGAGAGGGGGAACCAGGTTGAATTAAGATCCCACAAAATGAAGCCAAGCTCATCTCTTGAGCGCATCGGGTGGCCTCCCGTGGTGCGAAGAAGTAACACCGCCGCTGCGGCAATCGTAGAGAGAATAAAAGAGAGAGATCCAAGAGCAAAGCACAAGGAGCTCGTGTTGTTCGTGTCTTCATCTCTTTAAGGTGGCGCGTTAGCATTTATTAGCGATCAGTTAAGAACGATGAAGAAACAGCGCGAGCCTCAAGCGCATGTAGAACGAGTGAGTCTGCTCCTCGTCTCTCGTACGAGAGAGAACGAGAGAGAGACATTTTTTCCCGAGCTTTCATCGAGCTTGGCACCCTCGGAGATGACCGCGAGGTGAAAAAGAGATTCTTTATGTACATCCGTCGTTCTTCCGGTGTAGCGGACATTTTTTTTTCTTTTTGACAAACTCGCAGCCTCTTTTACTCTCGAACGCGCAAAAAGGAGCTGGAATCTTGGTCCCCTCGTGTTCTTTCGCTGTCCAACGTTGCGCGAAGATCGAACGATGCAGAAAATCTTTTCCGACTCGGCGACGCGACGAGTGCAGGTTTTTTTTACCACAATAGCGACACGTGGGGTGTACTGCATGCGGCAAAAAGGATATTGTACGCGGATAAAAGGATATTGAAGCGAAATTGCCAAACCACAGGTTCCAATCCGAGCGAGCATGAACGTATTTTCCAGAGTGCGACAATAATCGCAGGGAATTTTTGAATAAAACGGAGAGAGAGTTCATTGCGAATGACGAATTTTCACGATTTTCATTTTCCCTTTTCGAAAAATCACCTAACCGATAATAAAATTCAACAGTATTCTTTCGAAAGAGAAAGACCAACCTGACAGCCGTGGTTTCGTCTCTTTTAGCCAACAGCCGATCGGTAATAAATCGATAACGATAAGTTATATCGAAATAAGTTCGATAATGCGCAAACACCGCCCTTTTGCGGAAGAAATCGGATAAACACGCGCGAGAAATTACAATGCTCCCGGAGAATGGTCCGCAATGGACCGTTTCGATATGCTTGGAATACGATTGAATTCCAAATACGTATGAAAAACGAAAGAATAAAAGAGAGGCAGAGAGGAAGATGGAGACAGAGAGAGAGAGAGATGAAGGCAAGAGCAAACGAGGTATTTCAAAGCAAACGTGTAGAAGTTGTCGAGAGGAAAGATGCTGCGGGAGAAACGTACCAGAAGCCACAGATATATGTACCAGAAGGGCAAAAAGCAATGGGCATATCTCGAGAACGAAGAGAAAACGACGAGAGCAAACGTTACAGGCAAATACATGCACATATCGATCGAGTTGGGATCACAAGGGCGTATCGTCTATCGGCGGGAACATCGAGCCGGAGCCTGCGACGGCGGAACCGGTAAATCTCAGGGTTGGTACGGAGGGTAGAGAAAAACCGCGCGCGGCTTCGACGAAAAAAGGGATTCGGCGAAGATCCAATTAAAATAACCAGTGGTCAGAGCGAAAGACGCGACTTAAAAGAAGAGCGGTATATAACGAGCCTGCGTGGCAATGTGGCTCGATAGATATAGTTAATACACACGCGGAACGTCGCGGAGAAATTGCGACTGCTGGTGGGATTGAAGAAACGAAAGGGAAAACAAAGGGTGAGAAAGGAGACGAGGATAGGGTAGGGATGCGTAATATGTGTGCGTTTAAATAAAAGAGCCCTTCTTTGGTTGTCCGGAGAGAAAAAACGCTGCGGAGGAGACACAAAGAGCGTAGTTAAAACCTTCAAGAGGCAGATCCCGCGTGTGGTACGCGGGGAAGACACTTCCGTTCGTTTCGTCTCCCTTCGCTGTTGCATCCACTCCGTTGATGGTCCATCGCGAGCCTCGTGAACCTGGCGAACGATCTCGATCTCTGTATGAATGGAAAAAAATGGTTCTGGACCACCGGATGCACGATTTATTCACACTTTGGTTATCGGAAGAACAAAAGTGTATTTTTCAGTTTAAAAAACAAGCTAAAAAGTTGGCTAAGCGTGTGTTTTACGATCATTTTCCTTCGCGACTGAAATAACGCCGCGCGACGTGAAAATCGTCATTCGTTATATTCACAATTTCGCAGGCGTCGTAATTCGCGTAATCCCGCAGCTTCGCTCTTCCACATAGCCACATGCCGTCCCGGTTCCTGATCCGACGTAAAAAATATGCGAGGAGATGGCACCCGAGCCGGTAACAAAAAAGATTTCATGAATTTTGCATAAATATCCTTGCGCAGCTTACGAGCGCAAATTCGATAATGATCGTCGCAATGTATTTACGTTGAATTAAAGTTAATTAGATTAAGAGCCTTTCTCACGGCGTAAACGGTCGGAGAATTTCTCGATAATGCTGACATGCGTGTGGGTAAAAATCGTCATCGAGATCTGAACGTAATTGGTTAATAATTATAATAAAAGGGGATGATTATAGTGATTATACATACGCGGATGGGGTGAGGAGCCACACTTTTATCAGCCTCTCATTTTGCCCTTTTTATCTTATTCTCCTGAACGTATAAAAGAGGCTTCCGCTGGTTGACTCTCTCACACACGCTCACACACCGTCATTCCATATAATTGTACGCCGGGGATGTTTCTCTCGAAGCTCGTGTACCACCGGTGCATCCTCCCTCTTCCTCATTCATCTCCCGAGCCGGAGCGTACTTTGAATACATTAAGCAGAACTTTTGTCAACCCGTGCGTACGAACGCCGAGGATATTTACCGTTCGGAGCAAATCCGTCCTACAGACACTACAGAGATGCTGCGTCGCTCGAGCCTGACGCGCTCATCTCCAACGAACGACGTGCGGACACCCGCTCCAGGTGCGAAAGAAAACTTTGTGCGTGCCTGGGATATGTTTTAGTTATTTTTTTTCTCCTCCACGTCGTAAATATCCATTCCAAATGACGCTCAATTATCCCGTAATACACGTATGGCGTATATGCTCTCTCGCAGAGGACCCGACAACGTTTTTCATCCCAACAAAGCGCATGTATGTTATTCCCTGATGCAAATCCCGCTCGGGAAGCGTTTTCTCCACGTTTGTCCGACAACTCGTCGACGAGAGTCGTGAAATTAATGGAATTGAGTTTATCGAGGGAAGTCGCGAGGCTTTACATATATATATTCATACATTCATACATATATATACATATTGTATGTATAGCACTGTACGTGGTACATAAATATCGGAATTTTTCATTTTAATCATCTTGTTCCTCGATGTATGGGTGCGCGAGAAGACGAGCGCCCACGGATGGTTACCGCGTCATGGACAGTTTGCCGAGCGATCAGTTATCATTATATTCGTCGAGCTCGCAACTTTTATTACATCGCGGGATGCTCTCGCAAAGAGACGACAGGAACGGTGCGCAATGTTCGTGTCCATCTTGCATAAAACCTTCGTCCCTCAAGGATATACGATAATGTACATACATCTCTTATTAAATTTGCGACCCGATCGTTCTTCTTTTTCCGCGCATGTATCGAATAATCGACGAAATTTCTTCGGACACGCATATACGCTCTCCGCGTGCATTCTCGTAAAATACATGTCCGTAATTATCCGATAAAATTTCCTCGATATTTTTCGCCAACATCGAGCGAGAGTAATACACATTTTACCGGTCTATATCGGATGTAATCGATTGAATCTTCGATTTTTAAGCTGGAAGCTTTTAAATCGTTATTGAATTCCCGCGTCTCCGCCGTTTTTTTTTCCCCCAAACGATAATTCGCAAAATGTACGACCGTAATTATCCGATAAAATTTCCTCGACGCGAATAATATATTTTTCCGTCTTTGATATATAATTTAATGAAATCCGCTGCATTGCCATTGTCGATGACTCACCGCGAGCAATTTCCGAGATTACATTTTTTTCATATTTTTTCTCTGATTTTTCTGGCTGTATGTGCGTGTGTGTATGAATATCGCATACATGTGTGTAATTGTCAGAAATTCTTATTCAACGAGCGTGAAGGAATACGCGCGTGTCGCGAGGCAGTTGAACACCGCTTCGGGCAAATAATATCATTGGATGTATACATATATGCGGTATAAGGTTCATCCTTTATGAAGCAGCCAACGCAGCATCCCGACTGTTCTCTTCGATCCGAGAGAGCCGAAGGCTCTCCCGCGCGCTGTTATTCCCGTTTAATAGAGACGTACATCACGCGTCCTCCGGCAATACGGCTGAATCAGCGTGAGTTCTCCTCGCTTTTCGCGGACCTTTCCTCCGTTAAGGCTTATAATATACGCAACTTAGGTAGCACTGATAATTTCCCAGATACAAGATCGTAAATCGAGTTTCGCTCGTATCGTCTAATTTAATGTCCTTTCTTGTATATTCAGTGCCGTGAAAGATTCGTCACGGTTCGACGACGTTATTGTGCTCGATCCACGGTGCAGAAACGTTTCGTACACGTGGAGGCTGATAAAGATATATCCGCAATTAAATTTGATAAATCCATACGTGATTTATAAACTTCGTTTTCACTGGGAAATAAAAGTTTGCCGAGATATACGAGGTAAAGACACTTTGCGACCGTTTGTTCGAGCCTCGTTCTGGTTCAGGAAGCCACAGCAGGTGAGATTCGCAAGAACGAGGTACGAGATGGGGGTGAATGAGGAGAGCTGCATCGGGGGGTTGAAATTTTGCCTCCACTCTCGGCGACAATATTGCACTTGGAAGCAATATCGAATTTTCGACCATGATTCAAGCTGATTTGGTCCAGAATCGGAGGTCGAAAGTCCGCTGGAATCAGCGAGGGTTCTTTTTGCTTTCCGGAACTTTGGTAGCGCCGATATGTATGTAAAGACACTTATTTGCGACCATTTGTTCGTGTCTCGTTTCGGTTCAAGAAGCTACTGCAGGTGAGGACAATATTGCACTTGGAAGAAATGTCGAATTTTCAACCACGAGTCAAGCTGATTTGGTCCAGAATCGGAGGTCGAAAGTCCGCTGGAATCAGCGAGGGTTCTTTTTGCTTTCCGGACCTTTGGAGGACCGGAACTTTGGTAGCGCCGATATTTATGTAAAGACACTTATTTGCGACCATTTGTTCGAGTCTCGTTTCGGTTCAAGAAGCTACAGCAGGTGAGATTCGCCAGAACGAGGTACGAGACGGGGGTGAATGAGGACAATATTGCACTTGGAAGCAATGTCGAATTTTCAACCACGAGTCAAGCTGATTTGGTCCAGAATCGGAGGTCGAAAGTCCGCTGGAATCAGCGAGGGTTCTTTTTGCTTTCCGGACCTTTGGAGGACCGGAACTTTGGTAGCGCCGATATTTATGTAAAGACACTTATTTGCCATCATTTGTTCGAGTCTCGTTTCCGTTCAAGAAGCTACTGCAGGTGAGATTCGCCAGAACGAGGTACGAGACGGGGGTGAATGAGGACAATATTGCACTTGGAAGCAATGTCGAATTTTCAACCACGAGTCAAGCTGATTTGGTCCAGAATCGGAGGTCGAAAGTCCGCTGGAATCAGCGAGGGTTCTTTTTCCTTTCCGGACCTTTGTCCGTCAACGTACGAGCAACTTTGGTAGCGCTGATAATTTTGCGGATACACGAGATCGTAAATCGATTATCGTTCATGTCGTGTGATTTAATGTCTCTGCTGGCATATTCGAAGCCGCGAAAGATTCGTCACGGTCCGACGACGTTATCGTGCGCAATTCGTGCTGCTCGACCGTTCCATACGTCGAGACGAATAAATTTGTCCGACAAGGATATATCCGCGATTGAATTTGACAAATCGATACGTGATCAATAACCCTCGTTTGTGTTGGAAAAAACATAAAATCACTCTGCTCTAATTTCGTTGATTTTGTTGGTTCTGGTTCGACAAGCCGAAAGGTGAGATGTTTAGAAGAACGAAGGAGAAAGGAAGAAAAAAAGGTGAACGAAGGGAGGCGCCGCGCCATATATCTTCAGGCGCCAGGAGGGTTGAAATTTTCGCCACCTCCTCGGATGCTGTGTCGGGCTCTTCTTTTCTCTCCCTCCGTTGTTTTTATATTACATACCGACGAAAAATATGTATGCATTCTGCGTCCTGACCAGTTCACTCTTCTTGGTCCATTCTTCTTTCTCTATGCCCGCTATGGGAGATCAGATCCCAAAGATATATATACACCGAAGGGTATATCCGAAGGTCGACAGGATTTATGTTACACATTTTTCGACTGCACGAGTCTCTCACCACCATCCCTCTCATCGTCGCGCTAAAAGCTTCCGCTTGTTAAAGACCAACTCGACCAAATCGTATAATTCACCGCAGCCGTCAGAGTTCCAATTCGATTCCCGGAAACGCGTTCGCGTGTCATGTTTTGTGTCGAAGGTCGGACCGAAGACACGGAAAATACATTTTACGTGCAAATCGATGAATTTCGGGGATGACCGATAACGAAAATTGTTAATTAATCAACGTTGCAGGAAGTTCAAATTCATTTTCCCTTTCGAACGATCGCCAAGTTACAAATCATGCGTGAGCCTTATTCGCGGACTCTGCACAATGACTCCGCGTGACTTTCCCATACTTGAACTTTTCCACATTCAATTTATCGAGGTATGCCGTACGCAGCCTCTCGGTTTTTCTGCAACCTTTCCCGGTGTTTATCTTGACACCGCGCTACGACGATCTTCACCCCGTTCGCCACGATTTAATGCCCCATGGATACGTGTGATAGAAAAGGCCATGTCCTCCTTGCTGCGAACGCTCTGGACCATTTGGACAAGAAAATATACGACATATTGAGCAATATATAATCCGCATACACGTACAAACATTGTAGCTGCGTCGCAAGGTCTTCGCGAGAGAGGAAAACGTCCATGTGAGAACGCTGAAGAGACTCTAGTGAAGATGAAGAGAATAAAAGGCCATGAAAATGTTGGGGATATTATGTAATGGCCGATATATTCTTCCACATATTGCATTTGCACTCACCTGTTGAATCATACTGCTGAGCGAGAGGAAAAGGGAGATGAATGGTTAGATTCCATCTTCCCCTTTTTTGTCAACCCTCTTCCTGTTTCCAGTTATTTCCATCGCCTTTATCTTCCTCAGCATCCTGCTCCTCCCGTCCCTCGCAGGCTGAGTGACTTTCGCGCAAAAAGCTCCGCTGTTCTTTTGCCATCGGCGTGTCTCCGCTGCAGATCCTACCCGAGACTCGATCCTAGGGGAAGTCACGTTTTCCTCCAGTCTCTCGTGAGTGAATGTGTCTCAGTCGCGAGCTGAGAGCTGATACTCGCCGGTTTTCTCCTTTTTTTCCGTTTCTTCTCCTTCTTCCCTCCTCAATGTTTCTCTTTCCCTCAGAATCCTTCATCTCTCCTTCAGAGGCAGCAGCTAAATTCTCGTATGGCTCCGAGTTTGCGGTTGCGCAAGTTTTGTCCTTCTCTTCGAGTCAAATGCGTTGCACGGACTTGCACTCTGGAGAATCTTTGACCGAGAAACAAAGGTATATAAAAGAGAGTAGAGGGAGAGAGGAGGAGAAAAAGGAAGAAATAGAAGAGGAGCCTGCAGGACCCACCTCGCGGTATCTTCCGATCACACGTCCGAAACGTCAGACCCGCGACCTCTCTCACTGTTTTATGCAAGGCTTTATCGCTTGAACCCCTTTTGCTCCTGCCCTCTCGCTTCTTCGCCCTTTTCCTCGTTCTCTCATCCTAACATTCTCGGTTTTTTCCTCCTTGTGGCTAGATCCGACTCTTCTTTGAGCCCTTTCTCGGACACTCGAGATTTTAGCTCCCACATCTTTCCAGCAAATCGAGAGAGAAAGAGAGAGAGAGAGAGAGGGGAGGACAGGATGTTCTTGTACAATTACCAAGCTCACCCAGACACGTTACAACTCGCTCTCAAGTATATTACATTTCAGTCTCTCTTTGTGGCGAATAAGAAGATGAAGAAGAAGACGAAGTAATCTCTCGCTGTATTTCTCTCGCAACAAGACTTTAACAAGCTGATCGCTATCACGCGGGCCCGGAAGATAGAGCGGACTTGCATGATGAGCAGGAGAGATTGCCAGTTGAAAAAAAAAAACAAAAAAAAATATGCACAAAATTTCGCCAAAGGTCCCTCATACGTTCACCCCGGTCATTTTACGGGGCCATTTGGAAAAATCGAAGGAGAAGACGAGTAACGGATTATTTATGGAAAAAATGAATGAATAGAGATCCGAACTGGATTTACGCGAAAGAAGTTTGGATTAAGATGCGTTTGACCGAAATGAAGATTTCGATCAAGCAAATCGAACGAGTTGGCGTTATCTCGAGAAGGGGAGACGTGGAAATTAACGAGAGTCATCGACGACCGTACCAGGGATGATCAATTCCCGTTCACCCTCGAGCCGGCTCCACGTCTCTCTCTCTCTCCTTCTCTCTCTCTCTTTCGATAATATAATTCTGATCGCGATATATATTCTCTTTCACGATGTACGCGAGCAAAACCTCGAGGAGAATCCCAACGATATGACTTACAAGCCTGTAATATCGATACGCTCTCTTCCTCCTCCCCCCATCCTTGTCGGAGCGTCGTAACGCACCCACTATGACACGATTTATGGAGAATATATTCGTATGTATTTACAGAGTCGTACGCGGGGTTATAGGCCTGGATGCGAGAGTAGAAAGCAGGCCGTGTTTCGGATTGGCGTTGTCGAGCGATTCACATATGCTCGATATACTCACGAGAAAAACTGCCGATCGATGCCGCGAGTTAAATTATACGTGTGCATATTGCACTTTTGTTCAGCATCGTGTGTAGACCCGTCGGCGAACGAAAATGCTCTTAACCAGCACGAGCTTTTTTTCTCCGTGAATTACGCCCTTAATACATAAACACGGTTTACAGATATTCCCATTATATACTATGTATATGTATATATACTATTACATGTATTCATATAATAAATACAAGCAACGCGAGATGCATTTTTATGCATCTAACATATCGATGCATCTCTCGTACGATGGACCACACCGCGGGCCAGCTCCATTCACGAATTTATACTCGAGCATGGCGCCCTGCGTCTCGTTGGATCGGTTATTCTTATAAATACGTACGGCTCGTATAAACAAATGATAACTATACCGGGTGTCTCGGAATTTAATGGGAGAGAGGGTGTCTTATTGGCTCAAACTTTGAGGATTCACGACTCGTCAGGATTTCGTTGTACGGAAGAATAACAAAATACTTTTCGTCTCGGAATTTCGTTAGGGATATGCAATCCTCTTTGGAGCACTTCCGGGAGTGACGTCCGGGACACCCTGTATGGACGAGGTTCCGATGTGTTTTCTTTTTTTTTTGCTCCTAAATGCATCAGGCAACTATGTATGGAGACTCGTGGCAAACGAACTGATCCACGTGCGCTCACATGTGTAACTCGTTTGATAGAACCAACACGAGGATCGGAGAATACGCTCTGCCATGTATAGAACATCGATAGGTCCAGTCTTGCCGGAGGATCGAGATCCGAGGATCGAATGAGAGCGTATATAGTATCCGATTCCTCTCTCGTTGCCGTTCGAACGTCCGGCTGCAAAATTTATCGTCGCCATTCTGCTCATGCCTTGTTGAATAAAGTCCATATAAGTTCGTATTGTATATTCGTATTATAGTGTATATAGATATATAGTTTTGTTTTGCGTGTATATCCATAACGACGGTATCGTTAAAAAAAGGGTCGAAAGAAATTTCGATAATGCGGAACTCGACTTTTTGAGGTTTTTGGAGAAGTGGCGAAAAATGGGTCGAGATTTTTTTTTCAAGTTCTCAATGTTTTCGGTGCTTGTTCGATGGGAAATTTCCTGCTGATTACGAAATTCGCCGGCTTTTTTCCGAAAACTCGATATTTTAATGAGAAAATAGTAATTAATCGATAGAATTCGTATTATTGCATTTTCGGACCGAAATATTGGGTTTTCGATGAAATACCGATGTGTTTCGTAATCAGCGGGCAAAAATACATCGATATGGACCCTTAACAATCTTTTTTGAAATACAAAATTTTTCGTCATTTTCTGCTGGATTGAGTTGGTTCACTAAAAGGTTTGCCATTTTTTTTTCGTTCGAGATGGCCATCCCGACTTCTGCTTATTCTCTTGGCAATTGATGAGGCTTCAAAATGCCGTTTGGTTTGTGCCGATATCTTGATTTTTCGATTTTTGGCAGATTTTTAAAGTAGGACCACCGATTTTCGCCAATTTTCCCATACATACCCCTTTGCGTTTTTTTCGCCGATTTTCAACATCGATTTTGAGGGTGAAGCAATCGAGCTATCGACATTTTACTTTCACCATTGTTTAAGTCTACTCGAGGGCTTTTCAAAACACCCCCAAAAAATCTATGTAGCTTCATTAGGAAGGAAGTTATGATCATTTGAAATATCGACTTTTCAGCGATTCTGGGAAAGTGGCGAAAAATGAGTCGAAATTTTTTTTTTTCGAATTTTCGATAGTTCAACATCCTGTTCCATCGCAAATTTTCCGCCGATCACAAAACTCATCGAGTTTTTCTCGAAAACTCGAAATATCAGTAAGAAAATGCAAAAAAACAGTAACACACGCGCATCAGAAAGCAAACGTAATTTTGCCACGAAATGCCACACCAGTAGAAATTCAAATTTTTCTGCTCTCGACAATGTACAGATCAATTTATCCGGTGGTAACAATAAAATGGAGGCTGCGAGTGCTCATCCCACGCTTTTCGTTTTTCTCCCACAATATTTCACTCATTTCTGTATATTATGCCAATATCGCGCGCTATCCGAGATGTCTCCGACGCGGAGCTATCAACGCCGTCGAAGATGCTTGTTTTCGCATCAGAAACCGTGCGAAAGATGAGAAACGGATAGAGGAACGGGTGGGACAATCATCTCGGCATTTAAGAGCTACTACGTATATACGCACTTTGTATAAACATTATATCCTTCTCTGTATACGTTCGCGTATAAAAGACGCGATCGTTCGGGGGTACTTCGAGGCAGATAATAAACGAGTCGCATTATCGTTAAATTCAAGGATGTATAAACACACTCGTGGGCAAAAACTTCGATAAAACGTATAAAATTATTCAGGGGAACATAAAATAGTGTCTTTCTGTCAAAATCAATCAATAATTCGAGTTGCTTATTCGTAAATCGACGATCATCGATGCTTCCTCGACGAAGAATATTCATCAAGCTCGAGAAATGGTGGAAACTATCGAAACCTCGTCATAAAGAATGCAGAAAATATTTTTCAGACTCTTCACTCTCGTACGTCCAGTGGATTCTTTAAGGTCTCGCGAATCGCGGGACGTTTCTTCCTATCTCTCCATCGCTCGTCGTCGCATATATTCTTCTGCATCATGTACATATGAATTCACGGATATTACAACGGTTGCTCTTCAAAGCAGGTCAAGCCGACGTGCACAACTCTCGCGTTATGCAAATACGAAATGAACGCCCGCACGCACGGTTTTATATACCATTTACCCACACGAAGTTACAACGCTCGTTCGTTGATTTTATAGTCGTTCGCGTTTATCCATCTTGACAAACGTCGGCAATTTATGTCCACGAATAAATATCGACGTAGACGTGTAAAATCGCGCATCTCGAGACTCGGTCCATTGCGTCTCGAACACGTTTCTCTCGCGGATCCCCAATTTGTTTTTGACTCAAAATTTGTTCACGAATCATCGAGATCAGTTTTTCGATCGATTTTTTCAACTTCCTCTGGTAAATGCGCAGGTGGTTTTTCGGTATGAAAAATTCGTCAGATTTTTCGTCACGAGTCTCTCGTAGATGGGAGAAGAGATCTTAGTCTCAGAGTCTGTTTGTGGGTGGTCGCGAGGGCCATTAAAGATGGCCTCTTGCATCGATCGCTCGTTGCTCGCGCTCCTGTTCGATTCGCAATCTCGTAACGCGAAATCCTCCATTACGCAGACGGTGTATATACGTTTACTCGGACAGAGAACAAGAGACAACCGACAAATGAAACAGACGTACACGATAATGGACTTTCTAGTCTCTTTTCTTGTTTCTCCTACTCCCGAGTGACTTGACGGACTGTTCAACGGATATACGTACACCTATATAGGTGTAGATAGATAGACGGGAGGTTTCTGCCTACATACGTGTAATTATCCTGTCAATGTTGAATCTCTCAACGAGAAACCCTCGTCGGAATAAACACAAGAGGCAAAATCGGTCGTGCGTTTCTCGTAAGATTTCGATACTTTTGAAAATCTTTCAGGTCGTTTCTGCCTGGAGAGCTCTCGATCTCGCGAGGATGATTGATCAATCGTACAAACACAAAGCTCTCGTCACTGTGCGGGGTCGAAAATAATTCGCAACGATGATATTATCGTCCGGGTATATAATTAAGCACAAATACGAAGGCGCAGTTTTTAGCTCGATTTTTTAATGCCTGAATTTCCTCAAAATTTCATAACATCGTTGAACGTTCTTACCTCGAATTTTTGCATTCCGAAAAGTATATCGTTTTCATGAAGGATTGAGAGGATCGATCGTTTATCGAGGGACGTGTAAAGGGTTGTAAAAAAAAGTGCAACTTGTCGACGTTGTATTGAAAATCGAAGGGCGACGGTGGAGAGATGGGGGATGGGTATGATAATTTTTCAAGACAAAGACGCATTGTCGAGACGTACAAATTGTAACCGATAATCCCATACTTTAATAGGCTTTTTTTTATTTATTTATTTATTTACATATATCCGTCTCGTGTTATGTTGCCAACAGCCTCTGTACATAGAGAGTTCCTCTGGCCCGAAACGCCCACCACTAAAATACGTACGTGCACAAAGTACCGATCTGCTCTCGATCTTGTTGCTCTTCTCCCTCGCTCTTCCTCATCTTAAACTCTCCAGGTGCACGCGTCCTTACATACTCTGTGAGCATGCGTCTCTCCCTCGAACAGGAGAGATCGGGGCAGGACGGCCCCCCACCAATCGTACAATCCCTTTTCGTTACTTCAAAAAAGTTTATTTTTCAAATTTACTCAAAAAAGAAGGATAGCTGAGCCTTCTGATAAATTGCTACAATCAAATTAGCAACAATTATTTTTGTTGGCTCAGCAACTGCGATGCTGGAATATTCGCTGTTTTGTTCATGAAAAAAAAAAAAACAGAATTGATTAAGTGGAAAAAAGTGCTACCAAAGCTTCCCAACGCGGAAAAGATGATTTTCCGTGTGTGGAAATTGTTTTTGTTTTTCTAGAAACTCAGAGGGGGCCATTCTGCCCCAGTCTCTCCCACGTTAATAGTATACGATGCTGGTGATCTTCGAGAATGGCGAACCGTTTTCAGCACCGTTTTAAAAGTCTCGTAATTTTATGTTATCGTTGGTGGACCAAGCTTGCTCATCTCATCTCATTGTTGTAGCCCCGGGACATGCTCTCTTCGAACTCTGGAGCGTTCAGTCTCGCTCCTTCCGCAAGAGCAAACTGGCGAGCACGCACTCGTCGTAACGATATACGTATATATATTTAAAGACCGTTAAATGGCGAAAGGTTGTGGCGGGGAAGGTTTTTGCATTCGGAGGATTATGTTAAACGAGTCTTTCTGACTTTGAGCAAAGGGTATGTGTATAAATTTTCGCACACCGATGGCTCCGATCGATTTACACGCAACCAGATTCCTCTCAATTGCTTCGTAGAAGCTCCTCTTGTCCCTCCCCCCCTCCCTCCTCTCTTGTTCCGCTCTGCCATTGATTTACCTGGCATTAGGTTTAATTTAATGATTGCTACGACGCGATCTTGGATAGACCAGCTAATTTCACACGGTATAGTTTAGCGGATGGGCGTAACCTGCGTCCGCTTCTCTGTCGATTCGTTCGTGAATCAGGCTTAAACCAATTGGCCGCGCGCTCTCCCTACTCCAGCGCCGCACCAGCGCACGCGCTCCACTTGTTTAGTGTTTTTAATAAATAACTCGACGGGGATTAGTCGGACCCAAAAGTGGTTGACGACTTTTCGACTTGGAATTTCATCCTCAATGTAGCATTAAATTACCAGCATCCAGTTTTGGGACACCCTGTATAAAGGACGCTAATACATCGATTTATTCCTCTTTTGGGATCCCACCAGAGGTTTTCTCTTCCAACAGGAGGGCAGAGACGAAATTCAAAACGATTTCTCTTGTACATTTTTGGGCTCGGAAGTAATTGAGGGTCAAAGGCTTCAAAAAATTCTTGCGAACGGATACATCGGCTCTCTAAATATGGGATCCCTCGTAGAAACCACCGTGAAGGTGATCTCGTTCTTCTTCGCCGAACTTTAACCCGTGAGAACGCGCTACCGTCGAATCTCGAGGGTCCTCCGCGCACAATGGACCCCAAGATGGTCTTTTTGTTGTATTCATCTTTATTTTCCATAAACTTTTCGAGTCAAAATTTATCAAGACGCGCCAAAGGTCGCTGCATGGCGTTGGCGCAAAATATATGTTATAATATTCATTTTCTGCGGGGTTATCTCTCCCTAATCCATAAAGCACGATGGATTAAATACATATTTTCACGATTTTTTTTTCCCCTTTTTTCGCGAATGTTGGTCGGAGGAAACGCGCGTCCCGACGATGCTGAAGAGCATCTCGTTTCTCGCTCCCTCGGAACTGGCGAAACTTGCTCGTATTTTTTGCGATTAGGCCGCTCGAGCGTCTCCGTTGATCCTAATTTATGGATTTCCGGAGGCGCTTTTTTCTCACTCGTATACAATACACGTATTTATATCGCCTCTTCGCTATTATCGTCGTCCGTCCAACTGGTTCGTCCGCGAGTTTAATTCAATTTCAACCTTTTAACCGGAATTTTTCGAGCCTTTCGCTATATTCGTATGTTACACAAATAGACATCAACATCAGACAATAATTTCAAACAACTCGGGAGCCATATTTTATGCTGAAATTATCGCAAGGATTTATCATCTGTTTCAATATTTTTGTGTGCCTCAAGACGATTGTCCTGCTCTACATAAACGTCAATATACCCTAGGAACTCTTTGTCCAACTGTCAAAAACAGAAATTCGATTATTTTCGGAGCAGTCTACTGTATAAAGACATAAATGTGCGTGTGTGCGTGTGTTTGGGAGGCGTGTCGATGATGTATCAGAGCGTAGGGGTAGCAACATAGTCGAGAACAACGAAAATGATGTCTTCAGACAAATTATGTGTAAAACGCATCATCAGCCGAACAGAGGATTGCCCAGGGCATAATAAAATTATACTTTCAAATATAAACGAGCGAGGTCCCCAAAGCGACGCCTCCAACATGACGGTGGAGCAACGTCACGTATGTGATGCATCCTTTGATACACCCTGAGAAAAAAAGATTCTCAAAAAAAGTGAATCAAAATGAAAAATGAAATTTTTATTTTCCGAACACTTTCTAATTAGTTCCAAAACTCCTTTTCCTCTTCGTCTCCGGTTTTCGAGTCTCGATTCTCTTTTTTTTTTACTCGAAATGTCAACCAACGTGTATTCCCAGCAGCGCGAGTGTGTGTCTCATCCGCCTAGGCGATAGACGGCCAAAGACACAAGGGATGGAAGGAAAGTGCGACGAGGAGCAAAAAGTGTCTCTTACCTATATTTATACACACGTACAAAGCCACACGCACACGTATTTGGATACATCCGATTATAGATGGAGAGACGAGCGAGACATTTCTCTTCTGGCGTCAATGGCGATCTTATCGCGTGTTGGGTTCTTCACGCGCTCTTTACAGCAGACCGAGCTCAGCCTCTCGCGAACCTCATCTCATTCTCTCATGGATCCTTTTAATTAGTCTCGGCTAAGTATAAACGCTGGTCACCGCCCATATCCTCTAGGATCAGTTAAACGGGCGTGAAGGTATGGAGTTTTCGTTGCATGCGACACTCCACGTCGAATAAAACGACGACGATCGAACATTTTTAAAAGCAACGTCGATTAATATTGTTGACGATTTTTTTGCAACGCCTGCTTGAGCATCATTCTATTTTTTTATGCACAAACTCAAATGCATAATCGGTTAAAAACAAGAGATCGATAAATGTTTATAATTATTGACAATCGTTCGAAACAGCACTTTATCTACTATTGCAAAGATTAATCGCGATTGCGTTCTTTGGGTCTCTTTTTACATCGAAACTCCAAATTACGAGGGATGCTTTCGTGTCGGTTTTTTTTGTTGATTTCACGCGGAATGGCCTCTATATAGACTACAACGAAGAGTACATGTAGAATATGGGTAAATGACTCTGTGGGCTTTGGGGTAAGTTATCTTTTATCTCTTCTCGTAATATAGTGACGATTTGTTAGTCTTCGGGCGTTAGTCTACGCGATGTGCTCAGGACCTTTTTTTCTGATTTTCCTTTTCGTTATGTTTTGAGAAAAAAAAAGAATCCAACACGAATTCTCACCGGTGGAAACACGAAAGATGGTCCGAGGAAACGTTTTTTTTTTTCAAATTAGACAAACTCGCTCGAATTCCCACATCCTTCCTGTCGAGATTTCATCTCAATGTCATCAGAGAAAAGGAAAGCCCTTCATACCCTTGTCTTTTTGTCCCACACGATTTTCCTTCAATTTTCAACCGATTCTCCGCCATCGCGTGACTCGAATTATCGAAAAAATCATCGAATTCCTCGTGTAATTACTCCTCGAATAATTTCTCGAAATACCATAGAATTATCGTGATTTCCGTTGAGCACGTGGATTCCCGTTTAATCACAGGCGTTCCCAGCGGAAATGGAAATGAACAAGTTTTTCAATGCAATCGCTCGTAAATAATAACGCCGTAGCGAGATGCTAATTCCAAAATGATTTCCATATTCTGAAATTCAATTATTTTCTCGAGTAGTTTTCAAAAGACGGCTGTTTGTTGTAATTTTTTTCAAAAATTGAAAAAGAAGCTTCAAAGCATCCAAGGTGTTTTGAGAAAGAACCGGAACTCTTTTAAAATTCACATTTTCTTCCATTGTTGCACGTTTTCTCGAATGAATAATTTGTAAAAACAATAATAAAGTTATACTCAAAATCTTTCACGATATAAAGTTTAGAAAGCCTTGAAATGCACTTTTATCGAAGCTCGAACGCACTCGACAATTCCATATTCGTCCGCTCCATTCGAGAAATCTACGGATATATAAAACGGATTATATATTTATGAGAATTAAAAAAAACACACAGTCCAACATAAATTAAGAATCCCGACAGGCCAAACGACCATTTCGAGACTCCGTGTATCTTTACAAAGTACCATTTGATGCACCACGATCGTGTTTATGTTTATAACGGAAATGCAATGGAGTAGTTGAATTAACGTTCGAATTATCATTGCCATATCGTATATTAAAGCGAAACCACGATACTCGCTTCGCAATAGAGTCGAAAGAGACTCGGAGATTCAATGGTAATGTAATCGGCGATAAACGTGTAAGGACGTAATCTGGTGGATGTTTAGCTCGTAAAGTAACGCGAGGTAAGCCCTTTTGTTTTCAAACGAAAGTTGTTCGGTGTGTATCGCGCGTATACATTTGTGCGCTTTGATAAAAACTTTTGCCGTCATACAGGAAATACGATACGCAATAAAAGTACCATAAATAGTGGAATCAAAAGGGTTATAATACCCGTCGTACCATCTGGGTGCACGTTGACGCACACGCAAAGCACAGCAGTGAAATTGAAGATTTAATAACCGAGAAACCAATGTCGAAGCATCGTATTATACAAATAAGATGAGCCTCCGATGCAAAATCACACATTGTTTATCGATATTCCGCTGAATAATCGCCGATTTACGAAAGAATCGTATTAAATGGAGCTTGAAATATGATCAACTCGAGGCATCGGCCACTAATCGATTAATAAGATTCGAGAGATTCTAGAGCCTGTCCTACCTCCAAAATCTGTCAAAGTGCGGTAACTTTAAAAGATTTTTTGAATTTATAAAGCTAGGGATGCTGGGAACCGTCGTCTTCTCAATTACAGGTCGAGGTACCCTTACGATTTTCTTTTTCGATCCAATTCCCAACTGCGCAGAATCGCGCGGATGACGACGCAGTTTGAATCCGAATGCGCATTATCGCGTGTGTAAAATTTGCATGGCGACGGGTACGAAAAGCTCTTTCTCCGGAATCAGCGTGGAAAAGTTGAGGCGTTGGTCAAAATCCGGGTGGTAATACGGGAAACATATATAATATCCAATAAAGGTACTGTAAATATGGGTATTAAACGAACGACGAAGCAACAGGGTGTGCAACAGGCTGGGAGAGAGTTCTCTCGAGAACTCGATTCGATCGGACGACACCTCTCGGGGGCTCTAGTTTTCTTCCCGTACTTGAAATCGGTTTCCTGCCATGGAATCAAGATTCGCACACACAGGAATGAGAAACGTTTCTTCGTGCTTAAAGGCCCGATCTTTGGGAGCTGGGAAGCTCACGGGCTTCAACCCACGTAAGGTTCGAACCACTTAGCCACTTCAGCGAAAAAGAGCTGAAGAGAGAGAGAGGCCTTCTTAATTCTTATCTACGCATATCGGTCGCATATATGCAATCGAAAGTTGGACGTTGGAGTTCAGGAATATTGCCAAAGTGAGATCATCAAAGAGGGGAACCTCTCAAACGTTCTCTCCCTTCTCTCTCATTTTTTCTCGATCTTCGCTTCGTTTCCTCTCCACTCGATCTGTTTATTTGTCATTTTATTTCTCTTGGACAATTTTTTTATTTATTTACCAGCTTTTTTTTGGCTCGTTTGCACACTTCGTCTTCGACTTATCGCGACATAATGCCGATACAGACCTCGCTCGAGAACACGAGATCTTCGTTCCTCCGACCTCTCTCCTATCGGTCCCATCCTCCGGACCAAAAGATGCTGCAGTATTTCCCACAGCGAGCGGATCATCCTCTCGTCTCGCTTCTCATCTCCCTCCCTGGACCGGATTCACCTCTCGTTTGTTTTACAGTCCAAAGATTCGATATTGCGCGAATGAGTTTATGTTCGGATACATATTATCATTTAGGCGTACGATATATGCATATGTAAAATACGCGGTGTAAGTGTATATGTATTTATCACGTTTATAGGTGGAGTTTATTGGTGGAGTCGTTGGAAGGCGATCTCGAAAGTACTTGTCAGCCAACTTTGTGTATACGCGCGATCTCTTTTCGACTTTTTCGTCCTACATCTTCTCATGTTGCATACAGATATTGCCCCAAAAGTCAGTGATTTGTCGTCCCAAGATACATTTAATGGTTCTCCATTGTCAACCTGACGAAAACAGATACCGGCGTGATGAAATATTATTGAAAATCTTCTCAAATTTGTCGTTGGTATTGACCGACGAAATTGCGAAATTTCACGTCAGATTGGACACTAATAATTTCACGCTAAATTGCAAACAAAACCCCAAGTCGAAGAGTCTTCCAACGTTCCTTGGTCCAACCGATCCTCGTTGAGTTATCAATTAATATACGCAGTTGGACGAAAAGGACTCGTGGACTTTGACGATAAAGTGTTGGTCGTATAAAAAAATTCTAAAATGGATTTCGACGTGGAATTTCATCCTCTATGCAACTTTAAGTCGTTAAAGTAAGACCGAGGATATTTTCGTAGAGAATCGTGTCGTGTGCGGGACACTTGTGCAAAAATGTCGCGACTTGGATGCTGCCGAGTGGTCGGACGATCAATCCCATTCGTGAAATCAATTTGATACGACGGTTATCGCGTTGGAAGTTCCTCGAAGGTGGAGGAGATGAATGTCCGCTGGGCACTGCAACGAAATCTTAATACAGATTTTCGAGAAGCGTGAAGATGAGAAATGACAGATTCCTCTTATTGTCTGGACCCGCGTGTCAAGCTATATGCATACATTTTTCTTGGCTAAGAGCGACTGTACCTTCGCAGTTTGGTCGTGGCTTTTTTTTGTGATTAGTCACGCCTCGAGGACCGTGTACCACATACATACGGATGAGTATACGCGGGTTAAACCGATTCGCCACACGCCGTCAAGAGTGATGCTGGTTTTCTCATCTCTCGGGGGTTTTCAAGACCTTTTCACCAAAAGATACGTCCGGTAGTTCTACGGTCACTCTCCAGCTTCTCGCCAATCACATCTAAACGAGACGAGACCGAGAAACAACATGGACGTGTCTATACAATTTACACATACACAATGGGATTTGGTCCAAAAGCCGAAAGAATGTTGGAAACTTTTTGTTCACGCACATCCGATATGCCCTTCACGATTCGAGCTATCGATACACCCAAAGGTAACGCAACAAAAAAAAAAAGGTGTCGGAAAAGATCCGACGTTTGATAAACCGTCACTCGAAGACCTCCCCTGAGTTTACGGTAAAAAAGGGTCGAGAAAAAGAGATCGATTCCACACGATTCGGTTCGAATTTGAAGGCAATTAATGAAAGCAGCCGCCGGCCGAAGGAAAGCGTTTTTTTTCTACATTTTTTCATTATTTCAAGAGAATCTGTCAATGACTCTTCGGTTTTATCTCATTGGCATTGGACTTCCGGATTAGCCTTGAATATCGAGTCGGGGTGCAATTGGAGATACTTTTTTCTTTTGACAAACGATACCGCAAACGCGAAGATCTTTTGTTTCGAAGGATTCTAAAGTTCTCGGGGGAAGAAGGCGAAAATAGCGCGTGAAATTTATTCGTCCATCTCCCTCGTGCAATTATCATTGGATTCATTGACCGACTCTCCTCTCGTTTCTTTGATCATTTTTTATTGCTTCTGCGCGTTTCGCACACGTCACGAGCTCGAGCTCTCGGCTGCCGTTGGTTTCCGTCTAAGAAGCTCTTCTTTGCGATATCGAGACGCGAGGATCGCTAGTCGTGCATCTCCTTGCTAGATAAGGGGATGATTCATGACTCTGGTGGCGGTTCGAACGGATCGTTTAGCGATGATGATGAAACTCCTCTCGCTTGGCGACGACGCGGATTCTTTCTTGCCCCCCTCGTTTCAGTTTCATTCCAGCTTGTTTTTCTCCTCATTTTTAATTCTCAGATTGGCCCCACTGACGACAAACGTGCAATTTACTTTCTCGCTTAAACCACTCTTCTCACTTTTGTATATCCACTTTATTAATCTCGATGTCTCGCAGGTATAAGCTACAGATGATTATTTTTACGGGCGATGAACATAACGTTCGCTTTATAACTCATTTGAAGATACGTCGGATGCTGTGGCCATTAATCGAAGCAACAAATTGCGAAAATAAAATATCCAGCGAGGATCTCGATGTTAACAACTTTTCTAGATATAACCCAAGGGAAATTCGTATCTACTAATTTTAATAGTAATGTTTTATGATCTCTGTCGTCCGCAACAAAATCGAACGTGTTTTCTCCAGCTTTTTCAAACTCTGTCTCATTTAATCGCCATTTCCTATGGTGGAAAAAAATCAAGGCTCTGAGACGTTCGTGTCTCTTCAAATTTGTTGAATATCAAAGGTTATTGGTGGCTTCATAAAGGTGTCTTCATTTTTCGGAGTTTAAAACTCTGCGTCACCCCACACCGCGCGAGAAGGAAGGCGACGCGAGAGATTTTACACGAGTGTAATCTCGTGAAAAAAAAACCCTACAATTGCTGGTTAATTAGAGATAAATCGACCTTTTTTTTTGCACGATCTTCATTATCGATATTTCTGGCCCACATTGTTGACACTCGATTCTGGGACACCTTGTATGCAGACGTTGGATTTTATCACACCGGTGCCAAAAGATATCATCGACGCGAGTCGCGAGACAGCAAAGCCCTGTTCAAAAGTCAAAGAATAAACCAGCAAGAGCCTCCGGAGCGTCATCTCTCGAACGTCTCGCGTGTAATCCGCGTGACACAGAGATGTCAGGATTATCCGAGGAGATTTGTGTCCTACACGGGTGTTACCGTGGAGAAAAAAAAATTGAAATAAACGGTATCATAAGGCGTTCGAAGGAGAGAAGCAAAAAGGAACCCTCCATCTTTCGATGACGCACAAAGTGTCCTTTGTCCATCTTCTTCATGCTTTTCGTCCTTTTTCGGCAAAAGGACAACCCGCGACAGGATCCGAAAATCAAAATGGCGACACACGAAATTGAAGATCGATAAAAATCGTCAATTATTCCTGGCACGAAGATAAAGATACAATTCTGCCGATTCGTTTCTCTCTCCCAAGGAATTCCTAGACTCTGCGTTCGATCGTCACATTTCAAAATGTCTCTTTGAAGATTATAAAAATTCCTGAAGCTTCCTGATCACGTGGGTACCTCGTATCCTCGAAATTCCTCGCACATTTTCCTCCAGAGGGCGCGGCAGCCTCGGAACGACGGATGAGAAAAAAAAAACGCGGAAATCGAGGGTCGTCGGGTAGCAGAGGGCAGCAATAAAGGTATAAACAGTCAATAATAATGGCGAATGTGTTATTTTTTATTGCTCAGCACCTTGATTCCGTGGTCAACCGCAGCCAGGGTTTTGCTACAATGGGCAGCAGTCTCTGACGACTTTGATAAATGGTTTTTACCGAGAAGCGTCTAGTTTACGTCTCTCGAATGGTCCGAAATGATCTTACGAAGGTTACCCACGGAAAATACAGTCACAGACGGATTCATGGGCTCGTCGAATCGTCGAATGACGAAACGTGCCTGATTTGTCGAAATTGCACGATGATTTGAAAAAAGTATCATAATACATCCTGCTGACTGCTGAGATGGCCCCATTTTCGTCATTTTTCAGACGATGAAGGGAAATAAGGATGTTGGAAAATAATCGAAGTATGTAAAGCAAGGGTAGGCATCAGGTAGCGAGGGATGCGATTAAGGCACAAAACGAATCACGAAGATGGGCGTCGACGAGTCTTGTGGCGCCCACAACGTGATGTTTCTCGTCTATTACATCTCTCTCTCTCTCTCTGTTTCTTTCTCTTTCTTTCTCTCGTTGAGGAAATAATACATGCCTAGGGAATGCATTAGGTGTACACCTTAAATGTGAAAGGTGAGAGGCGAGACAGCCTCGTGTCTGCCAACAGTAGCTTATCACGAAGGTATTATGTAAATCGACGTATCCAACGCACGTTGTAACATTCAAACCGATAATTTTCATAAATTTGCCAATTTTTCACGGGCAATCTCTCCTTCTCAGCCCAGACACACCGTTTGCCATGTATAGGGTCTCATTGCGTATCGGGTCTTTGTATTTTATGATCATAACTGTAATTCCCCCGTGAATATCAAGGCTGCTTCGTCCGGAGATTTACCGCAACGTTGTCTGCACTGCAAATTATTCTCGTAAAAAGTAACACACACGATTTCTTTTTTATACGCCTCGCGAAAAAAGCCATCGCGTCCCTGTAATTTAAAATTTGTGGGTCGAGCTCGATCATCGGATTTCGACTTTTACTTCAGTCCCTATACACGAAACGAGAGCGAAAAATGAATCGGATAATGACGAACATTCGGGATGAGTGTTGCAACTTTCTCCAATGTCATTTTCTGACATTGCAAAGTGCAAAATTATCGATTCGCAAGATTTCTTGAAAAAAAAACCGCGGAAAAAATGATAGCGCCAACGACTAATATTGAAATTCATCGGTTGATGAATAAAATGCTACTTTTTCAAAATTTCGACAAAAAAAAACACAAAAACTTTTACGAACATTACTCGTACGAGGAACCTCTCCGAACCTCGAGAAACCCTCCGGCCCACGCGCTTAATCGCAGCGATGAAGAGTGTCAAAGTTGCCAAATTTTTCAGCTGCGAATCTCTCGTTTTTTGGAAGTGAGGACGCTTTTTTTCCCAAGTCAATGCTTGCGCCGTAATGACAGTGGGTATAAATACGGTGCGGAGTGTACACGATGGCACAAGCTCGAAACTTCAGGGACCCTCTCGTGCGGTTGCAAATGACCCGTCCATTATGCGTTCCTTCGTACAATTTGTGTACGTGCGGATGCTGCGTAATGTTACACATTACGAGAGAGCTAATGCCAAGGTGCGCAACGCTTCCGATTACATGCATAAACCCCTTGTTCTAACTCGGTTATAAAACCCTCCCCCATCCCCTTTGCCACTCCTGCGATCAACGCACATTTCTTCGGTCCATATATACACGCAGACGCGATACAATATCCAAGTATACTTAATTTTTCACGCACGCGCACGTTCGCGAAGCATTCCGCAGCTTTCGCTCACCTGTATAATTAGCATTTGGCATTTTATCCTTCGGTCGATCATCCAAATTGATGGCGATAAAATTTCCAACAAAATATACTCCGCTCGGATGATCTCTCCGGAGGGATCAATCGAAGAAATAAGAAGAAATCTTATTCCTTATCTCCCGCTCGAGGCGGCTGCGAGAAGCGCGGTGTATTAGCGCTGATAATTACCCCATGCGCGTGAAAAGTAAATGAATAATTACCGTCTCTCGAGCGCAGAAACGCAGCTGCGCTTTATTTTATACTGTGTCGTATAGTGGATGCTGCGAGGAACTGCGAGAGGAGGACGGTCAATCCGATGAGCTTCGGGCGACGTAATGCTTCGGTTAAGTGTGTCTAATCGAAATAACAAGTGACTCCCGCTTCGAGAACGTGTAATTAAACGCAGTTTGCACTCCCTCGTCGGGAAGGTTTCACGCCTCTCTCTGGCCACCTGTATGCGTGCGAAATACACATAAACACACGCGTGTGTATATAAAATTGTCCGACATCGGAGGGCAAGGCGAAGCAGCAACGTCGGCGACAAAACTGCGCATCTCTCGTGATGCAGCCGAATCCGCGGCTGGTCCATGCATGCGCGTGTTTTCATCGATCTCCCGCGTTAAACCTTCAGCCTCTCTTTTGCTCCAGATACGCGGAGTGTGCCCTGAAGCTTCCGACGATGAGACATTGATTCGATCCACGCGAGATCTTTCCGCATCGGGAATAAAATCACGTGTCAATTACGACCAGGAAAAAAGTTACGAGAGATTGAAAAATCAAGAAAAATCTTTTTCGATATAATTCGACGAGTTGCAATGCGAAAATATAAACACGCATTTTTTTCTGCGCAAATTTGCCAACGGCGAGATGACAAATTGAATGACTAAAGAGAAGGAAATTTGACCTACTTTTCTTTAACAATGTTCACGTCTTGTTAAATCGACGGTGACATTTTTTTCGCAAAAGGGAGAAAATCGCAGAAATACAGCGACGAAAATTGAGCGCAACGAGATTCGACGTTTCCCGTTGAATAAAGTCTTCAAACTCCCGCGGCTGTATAATAAGTCGGTCAGTTTTAACGCGCTATGGATGCGTTTTAATATCAATCGTGCGCCGAGCGAAAAACATGCTCCGGAAATCTCCCCTCGAGTTTCCCCTCTTTGGAAATAATATCTTCATCCCCCACACCGCATATTATTCGCCCTCGGGCTTCCAATTTTTCTCCCGTGTTGAATCAAGAGGAAAAGAGACGTTGACGAAAAAAAAGAAGAAGAAGCTCGCGGATCAAGACGCGAAAGACGGACAAAACGCGAATAAACTTTTGTTTTTTAATTCCCCGCGCAGCGCTGACGCATGCGAGGATTTTACTCCGCGAAAAGCAACGCGTGAATTATTCACGTTGTTCTCACGTTCGTCAGGACACCCGGTAGAGCATCTTACGTGGTGAGTTTCGGGGGACGCGAAGGTAACGTCCGCGAGAGATGCATTCCAATGCAAATAACTCGCCCGGGGTCGCTGTGTAATCGTTGCAATTTCATGCTTCTCAGAAATCCGACTCTTCTCTCTTTTCCGCTCATTTTCTTTTATTTTTTCTCCTCTTTCTTATCCGACCCTTTTTTTCTCTCGCCCTCGCTCGTATTCTCTCTTATACCCGTGATTCTCGCGTGTGGCATCGCGCACACGCCGAGCTTTCACGATTCCCACCCTTGGGCTGAAATTCCACATATAGCCACAAGATTTTTCGTCCCCAGCCTCCAAAGGCAACGATGATCAATGCACTTTCGTCCGTTGCGAAGCAATTTTTTTGTAAAAAATCAATCCGAAACGCCTCGGACTTGTCATCGACGGTTTGTTTTCTTATTCGTGAAAAATAAAGTACCGCGAAATGCCGCTGTTTTTTCGATGTTTATACACGATATTTTGATATATTTTTTTTTCGCAATTTATTGTTAAAGGGTTGTCGGTGCGGTGGTTGTAGGGGCGGCAGTCTGCAGCCGCATCCCCGGTCTGGCCAAGAGTCAACGCGAGCAGTGCAGAAAGGCACCTCACGCGATGCCAGCGGTGGGCGAAGGCGCGGAGCTGGGTTTGCGAGAATGCAGACACCAATTTCGACATCATCGATGGAATTGCTCTCACGTGGCGAACGATCAGGTCTTTGGACACGTCGTCGTCGTAGGTGAGTCAAAAATTAATTGAATCTCACGAATTATCATTATTTTCACCTTACAAAAGAAAAAAAACATTCTCTCCCAATGGCTGCCAAAGAATTTAAATAACCTCTCTGTGCACGGGTGGATAAGAATACAAAAGAAATTGCGGCTACAAAAAAGCTTCGTCAATTTTCGAGCCTGACGAAATCTCGATCGTTCTTTCGAACATATACCGGGCGTTGATTTTTTTTGCGTCTTTTCCGACGTGAAAAACGCCACCGCTTTCGTCAGGAGGTCAGTCGATCCTTCCTCACGGTTGCAACTCACGATGCCCGATTTCGAGACCGGCAGCGTCATATTTTTCGCCTTTTTTTTTCTTTATTACACAATATTCGTCTTCTCTCCAAGTGCCCGCCTATTCGGCCACCTTTCGCCGCCTTTCTCGGCCTTATAACGGTAAAATCCGGCGGCACGGTTAATTTCAGTCTCGTTTTACAAAAATTCCGGATGCTCTTTCGTCTCTTGGCTTTTTCGTTTTTTTTTTTTTCATTCAAAAACTACTACGTACCATATACATATATGCAGTACATCTGGCGAGGATTGAGACGAACTTTGAATTTTTTAAAGCGAAAATGCTTTAAAAAATTCAAAAATTCAGCGATCTACCGCAGAAATGTGGGCGTTCGTTGAAACAAATAATTAAATGCAGTTTATTTGAAAAAATAAAGTCGTATTCGAGAGAAAGAAGTCAACTACACATGCCAGGTATGGTAAAAGTAAAATTCAACGCCTTTTACACGAGGACGCGACAATAAAAAGCACGAGTCCGGTTCTCGTGTTACCGTTTTGTACGCGCTTCCTCGGGAGCGCACAGGGTCGCATAATATGCGCGTAACTTATGCTCGACATGTGAGAGAATCCTTTTTTTTCCTTCCTTCGCTCCTCTCTTTCCTTCTGTTTCATCTTGTTCGGGTATAGTACAAGAGAGCATCCCGCGCAGCAGCCGCAGCAGCCGCACAGATTCTCAGCTCGTTCCCTCACGATCCTGAAGAGGCCATTCAGGTGAGATCCTCGTGCCGCGAAAGAGACGATACAAGCATACACACGAGGAGAGGAAAGACGAGTAGAAAACATAGATACTCGGACGCCCACGCGCGGGAGCCTTTTATTATTCATTTGATACACGCTACTTTCGACACCCTTAAAATTTATCATTACACAACGTAAATTTGTATCTCCTCAACCTCATCCTCTGCTACGAGTACCTTCGAGGGACTCGAGCATTTTTTGACAACGTCTTTATGGACCAGTGGGCAATTTTCGCGAGATGTAAAATTCGTCACTTCCGGAAGAGGCGCAAAAGTCAAAGACGACAAAATTAAAACAAACAGTCGATGTTCATCTCCCCCATGGAGAAGGAGAGAGACAGGGAGAGCAGAAGAACAGATGACTCTCGAGAGGGAGATAATCCGGATGCTGCGCACAGAAGCTGACGTGATCCTCTCGCGTAAATTGTCGTTAAATACCGCGCGTTTGTCACGTCGCGATACAAGCATGTTTTCGTCAAAGTAGGCCGAG
The DNA here is from genome assembly GCA_959613375.1 of Heteropelma amictum. NCBI lineage: Eukaryota > Metazoa > Arthropoda > Insecta > Hymenoptera > Ichneumonidae > Heteropelma > Heteropelma amictum. The sequence continues at coordinate 3,516,609 of OY390720.1, read as the reverse complement.
ATCTTTCGAAAAAACGAACAGGGAGACTCAATGAAAATCGAATTTAACGATACTTCGCACTCAATGACGATTTATCACGGTGTCGGAATTAAAATCATCAGAGACGAAGAAAGACGATATTTTCCGCGATTAATCTTCGAATTTCTCTTTCGTATTCCAAGGAGGAAAACGATCGATGTCTTCTCAATAAGATCGAGGAGAAATCGATGAAACTCCTTCGGGCTTTGGAGGAAAAAAAAAGCTCTCCTCTTCGCGTACGCGTGTGCACACGCGCGACTCTGTATTTGCAGTCGAAGATGAAAAACCGACGAAGGAAGCGTTTATTGCGTGAAAAGGACGAAAAAAAGAAAACACGAACAAAGTTTAATTCGTACGCACGCACAGGTATAAATATATGAGACAGGACGTAGGAAAATCGAAGAGAGAGAGAGATGTGAGCGGAAAAAGCGAGTAGGACGAGAATTAAACTGCGGAAGATGGAAAAGAAAAAACGGTGTATGGAAATGAGGCTTATGACAGCAGCGCAAAGGGGGTATTCGGTCTCGCTAACTTAATTAGTAAAATTAACGGGGCCGCTCGACATGTCGGAGCTAAGTGCGTCGATATGCTACATCCTCTTTATTCCTTATATATAAACACACTCACACACACATGTGTATATCAAAGTTAACATTTGTACACGTGAATACCGCGGGTGGCTTTTACGATCCGCACACAAACGCACGTTACACATTTCTTCAAAGGAAAAACACGCTATATATTCTCTAATGGATGCTGCATGTAAATCACGCGTATTATACACGCACGACATCTGTATACAAGTACAGGACGTCCCGAAACTCGATGTTTATGATTCAAAGCTGGATTCAGGATGAAATTCGGAGTGAAAGTGTATTTTGGTATTTTTTTTTTATTCGCTCGAAAGTACGCCACAGATCGTCAAAGTTTGAGTCCATGGACCGAATTCCTGCAACTTTCGTTACGCATTAATGACTCAAGGGGGTTTCGTTGGCTCGAAAAAAGCGTCAAGCTATATCAGCATCCATTTTTGAGACGGCCTGTATATGATGTACATGCGCGTATATAAATGCATGTTGGATATACCGTGTGCGACTGTGTCTGTGTGGAGAAATAAACGTTAAGACGTCAGATGAAATTAAAGACGCGATTAACATGCTTCGTTATTTTCTCATTCCACTTTACTGAATTTGGTAGATTTTTTAATTGTACGCGATAAAAATGTTGAACCGTCATATTCCTTCGATGTTCCCGTCGAGCTTTGATGTTCTCGTTGATTTTATTTAAAAAAAAAAAAAAAACGTCGGTGCAAACGCTTTTCATCTCCGTCAGAGACGATGAAGATTCCGCGAGCAAACATCGACGATGAAAAAACTCGAGAAGTTTAAGATTTTATTTATCGAGGTTGCGTCTCTTATCTCCGTCGATTGCAGTGAGAAAAAATCACCGCGGTATTTAATTTAATTAAATCATTTCGTTCGTTTCGTTGATTTTCTCTTTTCCTTCGCCTCTCGTGCAAAAAAAAAGATTCCAAAAGTTTCCGTTGCTCCTCGCGCAAACTCGTCAACGAACCCTTCGGTCTTTATGACGTGAAATGCGAGATTTTTGAAACGTCACACGTTTTACAAAATAAATCGCGAGATTTCCAATTTTTTTCGTGTTTTTTCGCGCGCGACCACGTATACGCATATTACGCGTATGTATATTTATTTATACACACAAATTTCGAAGATTCTCGTGTCGCGCGATGACTCACCGAGCTGCGAGGAGGAATAAATTTGAATAATCTTCCGGTATTCGAGCGTGCGCGGAGAAAATAATTGCAAAAAGAGAGGTGAAATTTTGAAAGTTTGCGCGTAGGCGAAAAATGCTTTTAATCGTTCTAATTAATTAGTATAATTAAGAGACTCACCGCCTCTTCGTATACATACATCCATCCACGTATATCTGTACGTACATCCGCGCATCTAAAACCAAGTCGGAATGAGTCTCGTCGATGAAAAACAGCCGCGCATTTATTTAACGCCGGAATCAACGTAATCGAATTAGTTTGAACGACTTTGATGAAAAAAAGAAACGAAAAAGAACGACGAAAAGCCTCAACATCCCGCACACATAAATGTCAAAGACGAAACGGTAAACGATAATTGCCTTATTTATTATTAATTCAATCGATCGTGGACTTAATTAACGGTTATCTCGCGATATAGAAACTCGATAGAAAGTCGATAGCACACAGCCAGCGTGGGGAAAAGGAGACTCTTTTCTTTTTCTTCGTTGATAATCAAATACAGCAGCATGTTTAACGATTTTTATCGCAAATCTCCATCGATATTCGATTGAGCGGATTGATTCGGAGCGCAACATACCCAACGCGACAGACCTAAAGTTTGTCGATCAAAATTTTGATTGTCATTTCGGAGTATATATACAACATCCGCTTCTGAACAAAACGACAGTCTCGCGATCGACGAAGAATGAAGATCTTCTTCCAAAATCAATTTCTCACCACGCAATAGCGAAAAATCCGTCCGGGCGTAAGAAAAACGCAATTCCTCTCGCAACGCTCAACTCGCTTATATATTCGAGTGCTAATTGAGAGACGAGAATTTATGACGATTCTATATACGCTCGCAATAATATTCATAAATTCATGAACCGCGGCTAGCCTTTATATTCCCCCAATAAAGATAAGGCAGTGTATCCAGGCGAGTGTAAATCGGATTATCTTCAGTGGATCTCCACGGGCGTACACGTATGGGTATATGAGAGTCATCGCGCGAATCGAGGGCAATGAATATCATTTTATTGCGAAAACGCCAACGGAAAGTGATCGTAAAAAAAAACAGAGTCGGATTTTTTTGACGTTGCGAGCGAGTCGCGCGAGAGCTTGTATATGTTGTATATATGTATACTCGTAATGACGCTGAAAAGTCGGAATCCCACCTTCCGCGAGCGCGAGATTCGCGCGACGGGACGTTTGGCCCGCTGATGAGTAAACCGCGAAGCGTATCCGCGGTTTACGCGTTCGCGTGTTCGTGGATTCGTTCGAGGTTCATCTCGCGTGTAATATACGCGTGGTGGATACCCTCTTCTCTCACCCCATTACGTATAAAACGTGCGAGAACGCGAGGGCGCCCGCGCTCGTCTCTTTTATTTTATCGCGCGACGAAACGAGCGCAATGAAACGCGTTGCGTCTCCTCGAGATGAGGCGGACCCGTGAGATACCCTATGAATATTCAATGGCGAATCGGTGGCGAGGATACGCCGCGTTCGTCGATGCGTTTTACACGCCATAACACACGCGATTCGTTTATTCCGCTTCGAGCTCATCGCCAATGCGAACTCGCGCGAAAACTTTATACAGCGAGTTCCATCTCGAAATAAGACGGTCGGACACTCGCCATCTTCGATCTCCCGTACTCGGCGAACGTTCTCGCGAGCTCGAGATGTTTCAGACGTCTTTTTTTTCGAAATTTGACCGTTTTCTTGATGTACCACGGACGAATATTCGGCATCGAATTCGGCATTCGAATTCGAATATTCGGCGTTCGTAGGAGAGACGTTTTGGACGTTTTTGTAATGCCCCATGAATCCCGTCGTCAGGAATTGAGAATAAGAACGATTCGAGTACGATTTTCGAATTTTCAAAAACGTATTTTCTTTTCGCGAAAGGGGAAAAGTGTCCATCGCGTTTCTGGAAACTCCGAAGATTGACCGTGCTGGAATTTTTCGCCGGAAGACCGTCAAAAATCAGATAAAAATAAAACATGTTGTTCGAGCCGGGGGGATCCAGCAATTAGAATGAAAATCGAGGCGATCGCGAGAGCTCGCGCTTCGAACACTCGTGAAATGTCCCGTGTGTACCCGCACGTACGGGCGTGGATTTATACGCTCGCAGATGGTGAAAAAACACACACAGAGTTGAAAAGTGAGACGAAAACACGAAGGTAATATAAAAAACGAAGGGATAGATGACGATCTTGCGCGTAAAATACCGCAGAGACGACATCCGACCGATCGTGACAAACTCTCGCGGTGATACTTGGTCGCACACGCGTGTATATATACGCGCACGTACACGCGCGCGGACACTCAAAGATGCATTCGTTTGACACCACGAGAGAGTGGATAATTGTATCGAAAGATGAGTGCCAGCATCCGCCTCGACATCGATCTGTCTCTGTCGACTTTATCTCAGCGCTAATTTGTTCGACGCGAGAGCGCCTCACACTTCGCAACGATGATGAACACAGACGCGTGTGGGAATAAATCGTGCCAAAGGCTTTCAAAAGAGTGACCGATCGAGCCGATCGGACCTTGAAGTCTCTGCTATTTTATTCTCAATCTTTATTCGAGGATCTCCACGTAGCGTTTCCTCTCCGTTCAATTCGTGGATGAGCAAAACGAGAAACGTCGAGGGGCGAGCGAGAATCATCGAAAAATTCGTATACCATATCTTGCACGCGTTAAATGTCAACCGCACGAATCCGGCGAGTCCGAATCGTTGAGATCAGCGGAAGACTCTTGAGACACCGTGGCACGAAGGCCTACCGTCATTAAGGCAAATTTAAGATGAAAATCTGCATTTTTTACGTTTCTACGCACGGTAGGTATGCGATTCATGATTAGTCCGGAGGCTGATAAGATCGGAGGCTCAAAGTTTCCGCGACATAAATTAATCGAGCTTGATTTTCGTAAGAGTATATATGCCTTTTGAGGATTTGTCCGGCTTTACATCGATGTTTCTTTGATTCTTTTGCCTCGATCTTTCTTAGCTACCCTGCTTAACGATTTTAAGGCAGTTGTCTCGCGGCAGTCGCGGTAAAAAGTAGAGCAAAGCTGCGAAATTCAATGCTTCATCCGACGAATCGTCCGGTTCGTTATTAAATAATACATCTGGACCGATAGGAAGCGGAATTTCATCCTTGCTCCAACTTTTATTGCGGTAAAAGTTAACTGAGAGTCAAGTTGAGAAAAATTTTCCTCTCAGCTTCCCTCCGATCCTCTGGTCCCGTGAGATCTTTCGCAAATGTATATTGCGGAATCGATGCGATATAAATACTCGTACGACGAGGACGATTTCCATTTACAAGTTGACCGTAGCCAGGGAAAAAGAAAGCGAGGGAGAGAAAAAGAGGTTGTCCCCTCGTTACCGTTTGCACGAGAGGAGAGTTTCGCAGTTGTAATATCGATATTAAGAAGTCGTATACATCGCAACGATGGTGGATCAAGTGAGATCGTGAAATCGATGACGATGGAAAACCTGAGATATCGATATCACGTCGAGATACCGCACGATCTATGGACCACTCTTTTCTCCCCTCTGCGTCTCCCCCACGCTCTCTCTCTCTCTCTCTCATTTATCTCGCGGTCCAGAGACGAGTCAACTCCGGAGGCTGCACGAAAAAAAAAAAATAAAGAAAAAGACGAGAACGAATGCCAAAGACGATACCCCGTTAGTTCCTTTCGATCGCGTTTTTTTTTATGCCTCACATGCACGAGAATTGAGTTATAGAAGCAAGAGAGAGGGCTCCGGATGGCAACGGTAGTCGAAATCCCCAGAGGGCATTTCTTCCTTTAATCCTATGAGATAACAAGACTTTTCTCCTCTCTCCCGCACTTATCTACTCGTATTTCCGATCAAAAACACACACTCAGACACGTTTGCAAAAAGATATAGATCGCTCTTGTCGCATAAAGCATCAGAGACTGCAGCTGGTTAATAAATTAATTTATCGCGAAGCCATCAGCGTCTCGAGACTACAATTTCAGGGACTAAATCCGTAGATAATATACCGGCTTTTGACGATCGATTTTAAGGCGGAATTTCTATACTCGTAAATGACTTTTTGCGAATTTAATTGTAAATTTTTTTATGTAATTGTATTATAAAATCGAGGGTAATCTGATTCATCTTTTGCGCCTCGTTGTTGAATCACCAGCTCTTCTGCGTGCAATAATGTTCTCGCGGCTAACTAAATGCGTTTACGAGGACGCATATACGTTACGTTGTAAACGAGTTAAGGTGGTACTCGTCGAGAGATCACGAGAACTCGACAACCCCCTGCAGATATTGCGTAGGCTCTTGACTCGCCCGATCTCACTTCTTATGTACCTTGTAACACGTGGGAAATTACTGTATTGTGTACATTATAGTGCACCAATCTATACCGTGATCTATCGAGTTTGAATACTCGCTTCATGTAATTTATCGAACGCATAGCTCTTCGCTATCGGTAATACACCCCCAGGAGGTGCGTTCGCACTTGTCCATTTGCGCCAAAAAATCAGTCAACAAAATTGATGATGCAGCATCCGGCAAATGTCCGGATCGATTTACATTGCGCAATAAATAATTCTCCGCGATGATGATGTCGAAAGTTTTTATCGCGCTGCAGCAGCTGTACCAATCAAGAATGCTTATTATCATTGATGGAAAAACAATAATTTCTACGAAAGTATTGGTTGGAGAGTAAATAATTAGGATGATTTATTATTATATGATAATTTACGTTATAAATATTACGTATTAATATATTATATTGAATATAGATTTTTTTGTGACACTAGTGACTTTAGATTTTCGATTTTTTGAAGCAACAAAACTTGCATCTGTCCGGCATATCGATGGAAGACGGAAAAGATTAATACGAGAAGGAATCGTCGCGGGAAAACGTATTTAAAAGTAAATATCCGATTTCATAATTCAAAACAAAAGGATGTGATGTTACAAAAAAAATACCCAGCCTGATGGCAAAAAACAATAAAAGAAAATTCGTTTAGCTATAAATTCAGTCGTGAAAAAGCGTTTGTTGCGTCAGAATGGACGTAATTAATTCGTATTGGAGCGAAATTTTCCAAAGTTAGGCTCTTTGGTCGATTCGCTCGACGAGAAAACGAATTTTTGTCTCCGCGAAGAAACGACGAACGCCGAGGATGCTTTGTACCCCGAAGAATGTAAGTTTGAGGCTTAATCAAGACGAAATCACGTAACGCGTGAGTGGAGAACGATTTCGATCGAAGAATCACGGCCTGGACGCTCTCACGGGATGAGCAAGCGAATTCGAAGAAATCGATTTCGCGTTCCATGCTCTCGCATCGTTAACCAAAGATACACTCTCGCGAAGCTCGGGATACAATATACAATTATAAAAAGTGAGTTGAAAAAAAAGTATGGCAGAGAGCAAGGGTCGAGAGAGTGCAGAGTGTGCATCGGCAGATTGAAAAAAAAAATAAAACCATCTCATCGCGGCGCAGAGAGAGAGAGAGGGGTCGATTCGAATGCAAATTCGACGAGGCTCAAAGCTCGATTCATACAAATGCTAAGTGGACCCGAGAGTGTGTCTTAATTACAGTAATTGGTTAATTGTCTCGAAAATCCGATGCGAGAATCAGCGAAGAACGAAAGATACAAGGGCAGAAGCGATCTTGCGTAATAGTGACGATTTTGTTTTTTTTTCCCCTGTTTTTTGTCCCCTCCCTGGGAGTCGGAGATTCATCTCTCCTTGCTGAGACAACGTGACGGTTGAAAATCGATTGAAAGTAGATCCGCAAATATCGATGAAATATTTTATCGAGAGGGAAATCTGCACGTTTTTGAAAAACCGTACATTTTTCTCCAACAAAGAAGACACCTTCTATGGAGTCGTCTCTGTGATATGAACAATCGGTCGATGAATTTCTATACGGAGAGAATTAAATGTTAAACATTACCTGCAGTAACGATGGCCGGATGACAACCCGGAAACTTCGCTTATTATTACTGAGTACAGCCCAGAAATTTTACAATGCATTTTATTGCATTATGCCTTTCAGAAATGTGTATGAAAAAGTATTGTCTTTATAAGATTTATTTCAAGGTGTATTAACAAAGTTAATGAGGGTTCTAGGAAAATTTACTGTGCTCTTGGTAAATATTACAATGCAGAAACGGTACAATGCAGAAAATTTGGGATACCCATGGTCAAAATTACCCACGTACCCTTCGCTCCGGAATGGTAAAGTGGTGGGGGGTCACGCGGTCTCGTATCAGTGTGAAATTTTACTGCGCAATACCGTAAAACCGCAGGGAGATTTACGAATGTGCATGCTAAATTTTACTGTCTCAAATTTGGACCCTTCTTGTGTAGTAAACTTTTAGCTACGTATTTGAAATTTTCTGTAACGTGAGTTAAAAAAAACTTGCCGCATTCGAATTATGTTTTCTCCGCTTGTCACCACATTGAAATCACGGTAATTTTTACGGTGAAATTCACGAAAAAAATTAACTTTTAATTCTCTTCGTGCATACTCGCGTACAATAGTATGTTAATGAAGAAAGCAATAAAAAAAGTGGCTTTATGAACAAGGCGCTTGTTGAATATTCAATTTTGTTCACACACGCACCGACGTGTGCAAATCGCTGCTGCTACGTTGCTGTTGCAACTTGGATAGATTTTACACGGGATTCACTCGATTGCTGCGGGACCGCCAACTTGGCTACTGAACTGTCATTTAATTTGATTTACCGTTGCCTAAGGGTTATTAATTACTACATTGCGGCAATCCCCTTCCTTCTGTATCCTCACACTCTTCTCCTCTCTCTCTCTCTCACTCTCTCTCTACCTCTTTCTCGCATTCTCCGCAAAATGTACCAGGGTACAGTACTCTCGCTATCTCTCGTTAAGGAGTTCAAGAAACCATGCATGGACCCCGAGGCATTGCTGATGAGCCAGGTTTCTTACGAGCTGCACAACTCTGCACTCTCGCGTACAAACAGCAGCTAACACGAGGAAAGTCATACTCGCCAAGCTATTTACACATACACAAATCTCGTCGTAACATATACAGGATGATTCGCATCAAGCGTCGAACCCCAAAGCTGCGCATCGATCGATCGAAGGAAAGCAGCATTTTCGAAGGGCAAAAATCCTCGAAATAAAAAAAACATTCCCTCAAAACTTCAAACGGTCGAGACTTTTTCGCTCGTCGGGATGGAATTCCACGCGATTTTTCATTTTACCGCAGCGTTTTCCATCCGTGATCCGAAGAAGCCTTGGGAATCTCAAAATTTTCGTATACGAAATAATTGAGTAAATCGACGACGATATTTATATCGAAAGTTTGATGTTGCCGATGCGGATTGTTATTTTAAAAAAAAGGAACAAGTTTGAAAAAAAAGAGGCTGAGTTTTGAATTCGAGACTCGATGTGAATCACCCTGTACATATGTATATGCGTTTTATTAACGCTCGTTTTCATTCTGCTCGTTAATATCGTCATGCCTAGCCCGCCTCCTTTCCACCAACACGAACTATTATACCGCCATATTTATAAAAGTATTATATCATCCGTATGGAGTATACACACAAGAGCCCTTGCTCATTTCGCACAGCAGAATCAACGATAATCCAATGAGGGGGGAAAAAAAAGAACGAGGATAAACATAAAATCTCAATGACGTATAATAAATATATTTATTTATTTACACTCACAATGCACAAACGTCGAAATAAAAATTCTACGGTGAAAAATTCGTAATGCAAATCCATCACCAGCTGCTATCCCCTGACGAGTATTCAAAGATAAAATAATCTATGATTACGGCTACTCAACGAGATTTCAAACGACTAATTTCTATTTCTTGTTCTCTTTTATAATAAATTACAAACGATTCATCGGTTTCCATGTTTTATCCAATAATTTCAGACCGCCTTTCGAGACTCCCATGCGGGAACTCAGAGTTGTGTTCTCTCGTAGCACACACAAAATAGAAAAAGAGGAAAAAAGGTCGACCCTCGTTGCGATAAGAACAAAAAAAGGACGAAAAGGACGTATAGCCGATTAATCCTAATGCTTTCGCTGTGTCGGTTTATGAGCAGCGAAGAATATTTATTTATTTTCATTTGGTATAATAATTGAAAGAAAAATAAAAAATAAAGCGATCGACGCTGAGTATTCCCCGGAGATGAACGAGGCAGCTTTTTTCTATGCACTTTGTACAACAGCCATGATGCACGCCTGATGCTTCCCCGGGTCTGAATATGTATAAATACATATGTGTACATGTTTATATATAATATATGTACATATATACAGGGTGGTCCACGCAACGTGTGCACCTCTTTCACGGTCGAAATATGCGTTGCACGAAAAAATGTTGTATACAAAAGTTACATGGTTTATGAGGCTTCATCATGTGGTGCATTTATTTTTATTCTAGGTGGAGGCGCTTCGGAGATTTCAAGGTCAACTTTGTTTTTTTAAAGGGAATGCTATATTTTTTATAGCGTAAGATGATAGAGTATCGAATTTTGAGTAAAAAAGTATAGACCCTTATTAGCCCTAAAATTAATAGTTAACGAGTATTTTCACTTTATTACTTTGAGTACATTCAGTGACTCGTGGCTTATCACAATTAACGTAAGTGTTCAAATTGATGTCCATTGGCATCAATACAGTGACGAAATCTATTAACTAATGAAGAAACTGCATTCTGAATTATGTCCGGACTAAGTGTCATGCATTCTAAACAAATACGATGTTTCATATCCTCCGGAGTTGTTGGTATTTCACGATACACTCTGTCTTTTAATGTGCCCCACAGAAAAAAGTCTAGAGGAGTAAGATCTGGTGAGCGTGGAGGCCACATGAATTGTCCACCACGACCAATCCATCGATTGGGAAAATTTCTATCCAGTAGTTCCCTCACAATACGTGCGTAATGTGCTGGACAACCATCATGCTGATACCACATACGTGCACGGATATTCAACGGCACGTCCTCTAGTAAAGGTGGTAAATTATTATTCAAAAAGTTCGCGTATTTTTGCCCTGTTAATCGATTATCAATGAAATATGGACCAATCAATTGGTTGCCCAGTATTCCACACCATACATTAACGCTCCATGGGTGTTGGTGGTCGACTTCTCTCATCCAGTGAGGATTGTCAGCTGCCCAGTAATGCGTATTTCTCAAATTGATCTGTCCACGGTTTGTAAACGTTGCTTCATCAGTGAACAACACACTTTGTAGAAAATAATCATGCTGATTTATTTGATGTAGGAACCACTGACAGAACAAAACGCGGTTTTCAAAATCCGTTCCATGTAGTTTCTGATGAAGTGCAAGGTGATAGGGGTGATATTTATTTTTATGCAGAATTCGTAGAATACTGCTTTTGCTTTGCGAACCTCGTGAAATCTGTCGCGTACTAATATGAGGATTTTCTATTACGGCTGCTAAGACCGCAATAGCATTCTCTTCAGAAGTGGCAGTTTGTCTTACGGTACGTTTATTAAGATTGAAATGTCCATTTTCTCGAAGCGATTTACAGATTCTCTCAAATATGGTTCGAGATGGTTGAATCCGTTCAGGATATCTTTCGGCATACATAGCTTTAGCTCTTACTGCATTTCTATGACACTCTCCGTACACTAAAAGCATATCAACTTTGTCACTATTACAAAAATTCATTTTCACTTTTATCTTTCTGATAATCACGCACGATCACTGAAGGAAACTTTAATACTGGATTACAAATATTGAGAGGATTGCGAATCATGATAAGAGCGTGTGATGTGGTGAATGTGTTCATATTGATAAACACTGTCATGTAAACAATGCTATCCTTCAGATATTTGTAGTAGATTTGAATCTCCAACTTGATATTACGCAATAGAAATTTTAAAGTAATAAAGTGAAAATACTCGTTAACTATTGATTTTAGGGCTAATAAGGGTCTATACTTTTTTACTCAAAATTCGATACTCTATCATCTTACGCTATAAGAAATATAGCATTCCCTTTAAAAAAACAAAGTTGACCTTGAAATCTCCGAAGCGCCTCCACCTAGAATAAAAATAAATGCACCACATGATGAAGCCTCATAAACCATGTAACTTTTGTATACAACATTTTTTCGTGCAACGCATATTTCGACCGTGAAAGAGGTGCACACGTTGCGTGGACCACCCTGTATATATACACACTCAGAGTCCTCCGAGTCCTGTGCTCTCGCAGTTAATGGCGATCGGACAAATGGTCCCACACCGAGGACATTTAATTATTGCTGCGGTTATTGCCGCTCGTTACTCACACCTCGATCGAGGTGGGCTCAAATTTATCGAAGGAAAAGAGCGCACGGTAGCGCGGTATATCCTCGTGTATAAACTGTGCACCTTCCGAGGTATCCTTTTTTTTTTATCTTTTATCGTCACCATGTACAGTGTGAACTTTATTGCCATTCAATTCACCGTGATTGAAAGGTCTCGAACGATTCGAACGAAATGTGAGCTTCTCGAGAAGAAACTCGTTCTGCATTCGACAAGCCCGAAATGCGAAAAAAAAAATCGCAAAAATGATCCAAAACCCTGTGTTATAAGCAACATACGTCAGAAATAACGAGATTTTCGAAGAAATCTTTTTTCTTCTATCAGTTTATGTATCGCGAAAAAAGAAAAAAAATGTGAAAAAATCGATTTCTGATCGAGCTTCGTTCATTTTCCCAAAAGCGAAAGTGATTGATTAATGTTGCACGACGTGGTGTTATTTTTGTACACGTGACTCTGTGTAACAGTGACCACAAGTTGGACGCGAGCGATCCTACTCGAATTACCGAGCGTACACATTTACGGAATAATGACCGATCGGAAATCTTTTTTTTTCCGTTTCTCAGCACCGTATCGAAGACAGGTAAAATAACGAGGCCAAGCGGTGTGCAAGGAAATCGTGAATAATAAGAAAAATCAATGGAAGGGAAAAAAAAATTATCGTAATGCATCCGCGTTAAATTATCCTACAAGAAAAATCAATCAGAGACGCAACGAAGCTGGATAGAATTATTTTTCTCGAGAGCGAGCGTGCATCGATCGTTAATTATTCGACTTTGCATTCCAGAGTTTCTCAAACCCGGAGTAGATTTATTTATTCTTTTAATAAATAAAAGCTAGTTTCCGAAAGAAATATGACTTTTCTTTCGAGCGACCGCATAATTATCCCCTCGTTTTTCGCTCATATTTTTTTCAATAAAAGTCCTCCTGTGTGGCCTCCGATAAATTATCGCTCGCATTCGCGTCGTTTAATAATTCGCCGTCCACGTGAATTTGTCGTAAAGTCATTTAGCATCGGAAACTCGGCTCGTATATCGCAATCAACCACATGTACATGCGCGGTGTACAAGGGTAATAATTTGCGAAGGAAAAAATAAAAATGGAAAATTCTCGCTGGAATGCGGTGGAAGCATATTTCTCGCGGGAATATATTATTTTTCTCGATGCTAAAAACGCGTAATCTCGCCGCAGCGGCGAGTTTCCGAAGATATCCAACGGATAAGATTTTACGCGCAAACGCATGCATTTTTCCGCGGCATTCGGTCACCGGAATCGAATGTAATCATTCGCGTGATAACGTTGAGAAGTAATAATAACATCGCCCGTTTAGCTCGCGAGCATATTTTTTTTCACGTCGTACGGGACTGCCCGCGCGGATCGCCTGATGCACTTAACTTTTTGTCCCGAGACGGAGTCGTAACCGCTCGCTCATTTTTTTTGCTCGAGTCTTTCCCACAGCGGTGATGCTGCACAGGTCGAAAAACGATTTGTTCGAAGACCGATGCATTTTCCATTTTTTTTTTACTCTTTTTAATCAGCCACGGTCAAATTAAGACGCTGCGAGAAGACTCATCCGAGATTGTCGCGAAAGACACGTAGAGGAAGTCAAGGAAGGAAAAAAAAGTCGAAAAAAAAACCAAAATTCGTCGCACATGTCCTAAAAAATAGGCCTTCTTCTCCGTTCGATACGCTTATTCGTTTTTCTTTAGTCGCTTTTTCGGAGCGCAAGACGGGGACGAGAAACGTCGCGAAAAATCTCATTTCCGGGTTGCCTAATGCCCAGGGAAAATGCTGCGGAGAGAAGCCGACTCGATGCAACTTATGCGAATTGCAAACCACGATAATGAACTTTCAATAGCAAGAATACGCGTGCACCGTGGTATTATTATCGATTAATCAAAGTTCGTTTGTTTCGTGCTCGAATCGATCAATCAAAATGAATCGATATTGCGGAAACAATGTATATTACGTATGTATATGTATATTTCTGCAATAAAACGATGAAAATGATTAATTAGCCAATCATAATCGATTATGATACATAAAGAAAATTGTTCCGCGCTGCCGAGAATGTCCTACTGCTTTCTCACGATATCAAAACACGGTTTGTCAATGTATCTTTACAATACATGTATATATCGATAAAAAAAAAAAAAGAAAACGTATAGTTCACAATCTCATTGCGAAAGTTTATCGGGGAGAAAAATTTCGTACAACACACGTACGAAACTGTCTCGTTCTCCACGATTGCCCGGAGGTATTAAATACACGTGGCAAGAATACGCGTGCATATATATATATATATATATATATATATATATATATGATGGTCCGTTCCTAATATGGAAGTCGTTCTCATTTGGCGAATATATATAAGGGACAGCAATTTACCAGCTGTGATGAATTTATGAAACGCCAGTGCGAAAATCGCCGCGTAATATCGGTCCATAAAATGCTCTTTAAAGCGCGAGATAACTATATCTGTGCGAGCGAAGGGACAATATATGTACGTGTGCATACTTTTATTCAAATGCACGCGTACGATATTTTTATGCACTTTGATGCGCGTATGCGGTCTCGGCGACGAAACGATAAATTTTCTCGTTGAAAAGCGAGCTCTCGGCGGAGTGTCTTCCGACGCTAAATAGATGTGAGCAATGCCGGCCATTGACATAAACGCACGCGGCATAAATTCATCTCGTCTTTGATGCGTTGGATGCTGCGCGTCTTTGCGCAATCATTTCTCGGGACAAAAAAGATGAACGAGCTTGCACGTTATGTATACATTAGGGTGACCCATATTGACCGACTTTTTTTTTCGAGTTTCGTATGAAAAAACGTTAGCTTTTCGTATTCGGCGAGCTCTCCAAAAAGGTTTGAGGTACGAGAGGTATTTTAGGGGTCACTCGAGAATTTCGGAAATTCCGAAAGTGGGCGAGTTTCGAACTTTTTCTCGGTTCCGATTTTTTTCTCCCGGCGCCGATTGTTTTTTTCGTAAAACTCTTGAGCGGCCTTTGGATATTTGTATTTTGACCTGAAATTTGTGAGATATTTTTTTCCGTTTGGCAACGATCACCGCTGGGAGGAGAATATTTTGAACGGAAAAAAAATTTGAATCTCGCCCATTTCTAGAATTTTCGAAAAATGACGCATTTTCGCGTTTGCCTCGAAAAAAAAAATAGCCGGGCGAAATCGGTCACCCTAATATGCACACCGGAAGTGAGGTTCGCACACGCATCGCGTTCTTCGCTTTCACGTGAAATTCTCTTCCATTTTCTCTCGCTCTTATCCCTCCACAATGCGAAATTCCGTAAAAGGACGAGAGAGCCGTACGGCTTTTGCGGAAGAAAGTAAACGACGATGACGAAACGATCATCGATGCGATACACAGAAGATCGAGAGACAGCGAAGAATCCGCCGTTTTCCATATACGGCATATGCTACGCTCTTTTTTGTTGCCCTTTAGAGCACCGGGAAACCCTGAACGCCCTGGGAAGATGCTGGACGTCGGCGCAACGAGGAACGCCAGCATCTTTATGGAATTTCGAAACTTTCGGAATGTCAAAAAAAAAGACGACAACGGGAATCGAATTCGGCGAAATTCCGTCGCAAAAACGCCGTTTCCCTGCGACGTCCCATGGCTCGATGCGCGTTTCGCTCGTTCCTCCGTAAAAGGCAAGAAGGAAGTAGAAAACACGAGCAAGCGCGCCCGTCCGAGTCGCAGTAGGCGAGCCCCGCGCTGGTCAGACGTCACGTACGCGACATTTTTGCAACGACGTTTTTTTCCCACCGAGGCAATGAATATTTCAAATTCCATTCGAGTCAGCTCGTTGGTTATCGATTTTCATCAACTTCTCCGGAATTAATATCGCACGACAAAAACTTGGGAGTCATTGAGAAATAATAAATAAACCATGACTCTTCAAAATTCGTTTGCCCCGCGGGAAATTCACGAAAATTCGGAGGACGACGAAATTTCGGGAAAATGCGCGCTGGAAAAGTTTTCCGAGGCGCGTGCTTCGTTTTTTTCGTTCGGTACCGTATTGCGCGTAATAAAGTACCGAATTACCGAAGCAATTCGAAGCTGAGATGTGCGAAAAAAATTTAATCCGTGTGGGCGCGTCGATTTCTTTTTTTTTTTTTTTTCGTACGAATCTCGGCGTTTTTAACAATTCCGAGTCGATGGACAACGAAAATTTGTACGCCCTTTTGGCGGTAGGAACGCGAGTAAAGGGGTTGAGAAGGGGACTTTATGCGTTCGAGGGAATGTCGCGTGCTACATAAATTGGCTGCATTGCGACACACCGTGGACGAGGGAGATATTTATCTCGGGGCGTCTTATAAATCAGAGGCAACCGATCATCGTGATATCGATCTCTCTCTCTCTCTCTCTTACGCACTCTCTTGTATTATAATACACTAGTATTATTCTACCGGTAAGACGCGTGCATAAAAGCAGCATAAATCACGCGTAGCGTGAAGTTGACCGTTCTACGATCATTATTCTTTTGTTATTAATGGAAAAACCTTTCATCCTGGCAAAACCGTCGATCACCGCGAAAAGTTTTCCAGGGCAATTCGACGCCGGGTTGATTCCGTTTTTCTCCTCAAATTTCTACTTTCTACCTCAAATTTCAATCTTTTTCGCGATACTAACGATCATTTTCATGTTTGATTGGAGCAAAAATTGCGAATAAATTGTCGCACGACTTGCGAATTATTTTATTTAAATATCGAGAGAAAATTGAATCAATGGTGATTACTTCGCGAAGATAAATACACGAGAAGTTGACCGTTCTACGATCATTATTCTTTTGTTATTAATGGAAAAACCTTTCATCCTGGCAAAACCGTCGATCGCCGCGAAAAGTTTTCCAGGGCAATTCGACGCCGGGTTGATTCCGTTTTTCTCGAAAATCACAGAGCTCGCAACACGTCACTGTTGAGGCAATCGTCTCGCAGATGTCTTTTTTGACGAAAATTTTCGTGATTGTCGAAAATTCTCATTTTCAAAAGCATCGAGCGACGACTACCTCAAATTTCAATCTTTTTCGCGATACTAACGATCATTTTCATGTTTGATTGGAGCAAAAATTGCGAATAAATTGTCGCACGACTTGCGAATTATTTTATTTAAATATCGAGAGAAAATTGAATCAATGGTGATTACTTCGCGAAGATAAATACACGAGAAGTTGACCGTTCTACGATCATTATTCTTTTGTTATTAATAGAAAAACCTTTCCTCCTGGCAAAACCGTCAATCGCCGCGAAAAGTTTTCCAGGGCAATTCGACGCCGGGTTGATTCCGTTTTTCTCGAAAATCACAGAGCTCGCAACACGTCACTGTTGAGGCAATCGTCTCGCAGATGTCTTTTTTGACGAAAATTTTCGTGATTGTCGAAAATTCTCGTTTTCAAAAGCATCGCGCGACGACTACCTCAAATTTCAATCTTTTTCGCGATACTAACGATCATTTTCATGTTTGATTGGAGCAAAAATTGCGAATAAATTGTCGCACGACTTGCGAATTATTTTATTTAAATATCGAGAGAAAATTGAATCGATGGTGATTACTTCGCGAAGATAAATACACGAGACGCACGCGACGTTGCGTCCACGTCGTCGTGTCTGTTTTATCGCCATTTTTATTCATCCTCTCTCGATGAAACGGCGTTTCCTATCCAGCGAGCCTTCTCTAATGCCGTATATGTGTGATTATTTATAAAAATCCCTCGGTGCTTCATTATATCTGAACGTCTCGACTTCGAGACTTCTGTATGTGTGTGTGTGTGTGTGTGTAGCTTCAAAGATATTCATCTTTTTTATATATGTTCCCGGGACATATACGCGCGACGTCACGCAACTTCGAGCGTACGTTTCGTCCTCATTTTCTCGCAAACGTTTTCATTCAAACGAACAATCTCTTTATACCAGAAAATAATTATATACCCAAAAAGGTATAATCGACTTTCCTCCCGCGAGCCTTTTTTTCGCACCCGAACATTCCGAGATCCCTTTAAAGGGCAATTTTTCCCTTCAAACGCAACATGGGAAGATTATTTATGAAACTTTGTCATTTTATACGCCACTGTATGATCGTTCAGCATGGAAAATTCGTTTCCCGGATCATCAAGAAGAAGAAGAAGAAAAAGAGGTCTTTTTTTCGCCCGATTCTTGCACGATGATGCAAAATTCGATGGTGACGGAAAATTTTTGCGTATATTTCGCGTAAATCGAAGAAACATTGTCAATGTTGACGAAGCGTGAGAAGGAACGTCGAGTGAAAAATCTGTCGAGAGAGGGATGAATCCTTCGGCGTGAGAGGCGAAAAAGACAGAGCGGAGAGTGCGGCCAAAAGGAAGAAAAGGCGCAATAAGGAATGTAATACGAAAAAAATTGAGAGCGAAGGGAAGAAAAATGATAACGAGAGGAAAAAGGCGAACGTAACTCATCGCGCGGGCGGTAAAACAGCTGAAAACTTTCCGCGGGTAATTAATTGCGCTCACGCGCGCTCGCGGAGTCCCAGGCTCCGAGAGGAGCTCTCGGCTGTAAATTAATATGACAGAAACTGCCCGCGCTCGAGTCCGCAACACACGCGCAACTTTTAATCCTCGACGACGAGCGTTCTCCGAGCTATCGCGGATAAAAAAAAAAGCAAAGCCAGTGTGGGCAGCGTAAACCTTTCCGCGCCCTCTTCGCTCAACGTTCCGACGCGTTTTTTAGTCGCACTTTGAGTAACCAACGAGTATTCTCGCGATGCAGCATCTACAAAAATCGATCAGAAAATCCTCCAAAAAAAACGCTAGAAAAAACACTGGCTTTCGGCCAAGACGTTTTGACACTTTTGTTATCAATGAAATTGTAGGAAAATGATTTTAACAGCAAGCTGTGACTTGTACGAATTGACTTTGGCACGACGATGACGTTTTGATTGTTAGAAATATTTTTTTATTGCCACGAGTTTCTTTCGCGAGAATTTTCAACGGTGGTCACTAATGGAATGTACCGTTTGGAGGAACATTAAGTATCCGATGTGTTTTTAATGAGAATTTAATGGATTTTTCCTGAACACCCCCTGTACGATAATCCTCGTTGGACGATTTTTGTGTCAATAGTTTTGAAATAGCACGAGGTTGAAAATCACGGAGTTTCCGTGGTTTTGCTCGATTAATCCTTGACGATTAATGGGACGAAATATACCTGTCGCGCGACGTAAAATAATCGAATATGCAATTATACGATTGTCGAGAGGACGAGAGACGATAATTTTCAAAAACTTTCTCCTTCGCTTGTTCGCAGGTAGCAGGGAAGCAGCTTTCACTTACGCGATAAGCTCAGCCGGCGTCACATACGCCATTACAGCAGCTTGCAGCAGGGGTAACATAACGGCTTGCGGCTGTGAACCAGCTGTGAGGTAATAATGACGATCTGAACGAAAAAAAATCAAAGATTCAAAATCAGGCGAACGACGAAAAAAAGTTCGATCGCTTTCGCGGTTTCTCGACGACTCGAGAAACGCTCCTCTCAATCTCCCTCGCGATCAACGCGAAAATCGAAAAAAAAGTCCAATCTCATTGATTCCTCGATCGTGTGAAAAATATCCGGCTGTCGTTCGGTTTTTTTTTCTTTTTAACGAAGGTGAACGTAATTATTCAGTGAATAAAATCAAATTCAATCAAAATAAACGAGGCGCAAAGAGAAATCGATAAAAACGATTAAAACACTCAACACGAAAATCGAAAAAAGTCCAATCTCATTGATTCCTCGATCGTGTGAAAAATATCCGGCTGTCGTTCGTTTTGTTTTCTTTTTAACGAAGATGAACGTAATTATTCAGCGAATAAAATCAAATTCAATCAAAATAAACGAGGCGCAAAGAGAAATCGATAAAAACGATTAAAACACTCAACACGAAAATCGAAAAAAGTCCAATCTCATTGATTCCTCGATCGTGTGAAAAATATCCGGCTGTCGTTCGTTTTGTTTTCTTTTTAACGAAGATGAACGTAATTATTCAGCGAATAAAATCAAATTCAATCAAAATAAACGAGGCGCAAAGAGAAATCGATAAAAACGATTAAAACACTCAACGCGAAAATCGAAAAAAGTCCAATCTCATTGATTCCTCGATCGTGTGAAAAATATCCGGCTGTCGTTCGGTTTTTTTTTCTTTTTAACGAAGATGAACCCAATTATTCAGCGAATAAAATCAAATTCAATCAAAATAAACGAGGCGCAAAGAGAAATCGATAAAAACGATTAAAACACTCAACACGAAAATCGAAAAAAGTCCAATCTCATTGATTTCTCGATCGTGTGAAAAATATCCGGCTGTCGTTCGTTTTGTTTTCTTTTTAACGAAGATGAACGTAATTATTCAGCGAATAAAATCAAATTCAATCAAAATAAACGAGGCGCAAAGAGAAATCGATAAAAACGATTAAAACACTCACCACGAAAATCGAAAAAAAAGTCTAATCTCATTGATTCCTCGATCGTGTGAAAAATATCGGGCTGTCGTTCGGTTTTTTTTTCTTTTTAACGAAGATGAACCCAATTATTCAGCGAATAAAATCAAATTCAATCAAAATAAACGAGGCGCAAAGAGAAATCGATAAAAACGATTAAACCAATCAACGCGAAAATCGAAAAAAAGTCCAATCTCATTGATTCCTCGATCGTGTGAAAAATATCCGGCTGTCGTTCGTTTTGTTTTCTTTTTAACGAAGATGAACGTAATTATTCAGCGAATAAAATCAAATTCAATCAAAATAAACGAGGCGCAAAAAGAAATCGATAAAAACGATTAAAACACTCACCACGAAAATCGAAAAAAAAGTCTAATCTCATTGATTCCTCGATCGTGTGAAAAATATCGGGCTGTCGTTCGGTTTTTTTTTCTTTTTAACGAAGATGAACCCAATTATTCAGCGAATAAAATCAAATTCAATCAAAATAAACGAGGCGCAAAGAGAAATCGATAAAAACGATTAAAACACTCAACGCGAAAATCGAAAAAAGTCCAATCTCATTGATTCCTCGATCGTGTGAAAAAAATCGGGCTGTCGTTCGGTTTTTTTTTCTTTTTAACGAAGATGAACCCAATTATTCAGCGAATAAAATCAAATTCAATCAAAATAAACGAGGCGCAAAGAGAAATCGATAAAAACGATTAAACCAATCAACGCGAAAATCGAAAAAAAGTCCAATCTCATTGATTCCTCGATCGTGTGAAAAATATCCGGCTGTCGTTCGTTTTGTTTTCTTTTTAACGAAGATGAACGTAATTATTCAGCGAATAAAATCAAATTCAATCAAAATAAACGAGGCGCAAAAAGAAATCGATAAAAACGATTAAAACACTCACCACGAAAATCGAAAAAAAAGTCTAATCTCATTGATTCCTCGATCGTGTGAAAAATATCGGGCTGTCGTTCGGTTTTTTTTTCTTTTTAACGAAGATGAACCCAATTATTCAGCGAATAAAATCGAATCCGATTGAAACAACGGAGGGCCAAAGAGGAAATAGTTTGTTAACACGGTTCTTTTCCCATTTGCCCAGAACGAGGAAGGAGTTACCGCCGAACGGTTGGGAGTGGGGGGGATGCAGTGCCGATGTCACTTACGGAATGAGGTAAGAGTACGCTGCTTCATCGTACAAATTGCTACGCGCAAAAACATTTTAACGAGAGGTAAAAATTGATTGGCCAACTTTAACGAGAGACATCGGCTTTCCGTGGCTCTTCTCGTGGCTTGTTTCTTTCGCGCGATAATTAATTATGAAAATTCACCGTGCGCAAGATTCGCGCGTAGGTTTCTGGACGCAAGAGAGGTCGAGGGTGACGCGAGGAGTCTCATGAATCTTCACAACAACAAGGCCGGCAGAAAGGTGAGAAAAAAAACGTGCAGAAACGTGCACATACCGTATGTCCTGTACATAGCAGTATTACTCTTTGGTATTTGCTTTTACAATATGTATACACGTGCGGTATTATACATGCAGTCATTACGTGTTAAGAAAACGGTCAAAGCACAGCCGCCTGTTGCGCCTAATTGAATCGACCGGCTTGTCAACAGCGTTCGACAAACTCAATTAATACGACCGGTTTATGCGGCTAAAGTCCAAACCAATTAATCAAATCGTCAGTCAATGAATGATTTATCGCTCGCTGACGCATTTGCGACTGCGGGAAAACTCGATTATTCCACATTTTTCCCCTTTGCACGATCCCAATCCCGTTATTCGATTTACGATTTCGAAGAATCTCGAGAAACGTCCGTTACTTTGCGACTAACGCGCGTCCTTTCATAATCGTGATCGGTACAAACGTATCAATGCACTTCGAACAGGCTTTCATCACGAAAGCAATTATTCGGACAATTCATTGAACAATGGAATATTCTGTGCCGCCTAACTGCTCGCTTGATTGTTTTTTTTGTTGGAAAACTTTGGAAATAAAATCACAATGGAAATGTATCATCGACGTTGGAAAAACCGGTCGAATTTACAAAGAATGCCCCATACTATTGTGCATCGACGTTGAATGTGCTTAAGGTAGTTCTATCGTTTTATCGTTTTCTTAAGATTTTGTTGAAAATTTGAATACGTATTCTTCGATGTCATATATACGTGTGTAATAAATTTTGGAAGGTTTTACCACGTGGAAGTTGAGATGTTTATTGGTAAAAATCACAATTTTCGGTAGTCTCTCGTAAGAGCGCGTGTTAAAAGTTGTATTTTCATCGATGAATATCTTGGCTTCTACGTGGTGAAGCCTTCTAAAACTTTGCATACATTTTTATGCAACATCAAAGAAGATTTCTTGAGTTTTCCAAAAAAATCTTAAGAACATTTTTTTCGCAATTTTTGTAATTATAGAGCAAGCACATATCACCTGGGATGACCGTGAATTTGGAGTATGCTGTTCTTTAGTCGATTTGCAACAACTTTTCTTATTTAACCGAAGCCCGCGAACCATTTTGTATGTGAGAAAAACTGCAAAACAATTTCTCGATTTGAATCTAACGATAGAACTACCTTAAGGTAGTTCTGTAGTTTTATCGTTTTCTTAAGATTTTGTTGAAAATTTGAATACGTATTCTTCGATGTCATATATACGTGTGTAATAAATTTTGGAAGGTTTTACCACGTGGAAGTTGAGATGTTTATTGGTAAAAATCACAATTTTCGGTAGTCTCTCGTAAGAGCGCGTGTTAAAAGTTGTATTTTCATCAATGAATATCTTGGCTTCTACGTGGTGAAGCCTTCTAAAACTTTGCATACATTTTTATGCAACATCAAAGAAGATTTCTTGAGTTTTCCAAAAAAATCTTAAGAACATTTTTTTCGCAATTTTTGTAATTATAGAGCAAGCACATATCACCTGGGATGACCGTGAATTTGGAGTATGCTGTTCTTTAGTCGATTTGCAACAACTTTTCTTATTTAACTGAAGCCCGCGAACCATTTTGTATGTGAGAAAAACTGCAAAACAATTTCTCGATTTGAATCTAACGATAGAACTACCTTAACGCTTTTACGAGCTATACCTGCATGAGGGACCCTTCTCCATTCAGTGTCTGTCCACGTTTATATTTAACGCGTCTATGGGCATCAATTGCCTTTCGTTACGCTCGTGCCGATTTCCTCGAATTATGCTGTAAATCGATCCCGTTTGTCAACGTGAGAATAATAACAGGTAACGGGATAGGTCTGTATACACACAAACACGGTACGGGCCTGTGTTTGAGCACGCGTACCTGCGTGAGTCAAAATCGTGTACCTGTGACTAGACAGTGGACAGATTCAATGCAGCCCACGTAGTACCGATATCTATCTCTCTATCAAGATCGGTTACAACTTGTATTTGTTCGTTAATACGACGGGTGCGAGCGAGCGGGCGAGACTCTTGTGGAACTCCATAACTTTGACGTCCGCGTTCAATATTAAATAAATATACAGGGTACACAGCCTGCGCAGGGGTTAGAACGGTACCAAGTACCCAGAAACGCAATGCAATCTGATTGCGAGTCAGGCTGATTCCTTTTTGTCGGAGAAAAATTTCTTTATAAACATGAAAAGATTCTCGACGGATTCGACCCGTCTTACTGTCCTCCGAAGTCAAAATTCCGTATTGCTCGTAAATAAAACGTGGAATACCGGCCGAAACACCGACGTGCTTAGACAAAGAAAAGGTTTTATTGCTATGTCGGTCAAGTTCGCTTTCGGGTAAGAGCGGTCAGTTAGTAATTACTCGTTTTCACGCAGGGATCCATTACCCTTTGTCTTGTCCCTTAGAGTCACTCGTCCGAAATGAACAAAGAGCGGCTCTCTACGTTGTATCCCGTGTAGAAATTTGATCTGGACGTCCCGACTTTAGACCGGGCCCTGGTCTGGATTTCCTTGGTTTGGCCTGGTCTTAGTTTTTAGGTAGGGGCCTGGTAAGGGGCAAATAGGGAAAATCGGGCTATTCTCGTCAATATTTCCATGTCAGAAAATGCTCATGGCCTGGTCGGGATTTCCATGAATACAATTCTGAGTTCCGAGTTATATACATATACTCCCGATATGCTCGCCTTCGTTGCGCCTAACGCGCAACATTCGTTGGTAAGGCAGTGCGACAAGGGAAAAATAGAATTAAAAATATTATCTTGCTTACATTTGAATTTTATGTTTCAATTTATTCCGTGTGCTCTACTTCCTTATTTCCCTACACAAATGTGTATGATTTCATATTGAGTCTCAGGTCGGATTCTAACCGGGCTGTGGCATGGAATGACATTTGAAAACCAAGTAAGGGCCATGGCTGGGCATGGCTATTTCCAGGCTTACTGTTCTGAGCGGGTGCTGATCAGGCCCTGGTCATTTCCCGATTATTTCCCGGTGTATGGAAATCAAACCAGGCCCTGACTTATTACCCGTTACATTGCTAGCCGGATCCCGGCCTGGCTAGCCTGGCTATGCCCCGATATCAAATCGGGAAAGCCAGTACTGGGCCTGACTTGTTCCCGATCAAAATTTCTACACGGGATATACTATTTCGAGGAAATAAGTACGGAAAAATTTGAAAATTTTCCATCGCGTTAGCGTGATGGTTAACGCACGCAGCGTTGTGTGTTTTCATTCCCTTCTCTCTGCCTTCTCGATTGTTTTTCCATCGTTGAGAGTCACGGCTTGAACGACAAGTCCGCGGAACTTGTCAATTTATTATTATTCTTATCCGTGCCATTTTATCCGCGCAGTAAACACGAGGCATACGCGCGCATGTACATTGACGCAACGTGCTCATTCGCGATTGGAATTTCCGTCTCGTTCTAATTTTGTTTCTCTCTTCTTTATTTTTTCGTCTCTCTTCTTCAACGTCCATTTTTTTCTTTCTCTTTTTCAGATAGTCAAGGCTCTCTTGCAAACCGAGTGCAAGTGTCACGGCGTATCGGGCTCCTGCACGGTGAGAACGTGCTGGAGAACGCTGCCGAGTTTTCGTCAAATCGGCGATGCGCTTATGAAAAAATATTACCGAGCTCGACCGGTTATGGCTATAACGCCACCACCGCCGCCTACCATTCAAGTAAATACAGATTTTTTTCGTCACTTTCGAAAAAAGATCAACGAATTTGGGCTATCGTACTTCAAATTGAACTTCTTTTTCTTGACAAAAGACGAAAAATATATATGTACTAGGGATCGGTGCTCGCGCTCACACGCGCGATCGCACGATTGCGCTGCGGCGCCTGTATTTTTTACGTAATTTTGTCATATGCATTTAATAATATAAACAAACATACCGGCGCATCGGAAAGCGATGGGTAGTCTCGAGCCTTCGAAATTTCGACTTTTTGAGGATTCTGGGGAAGTGGTGGAAAATAAGGCGAGATTTTTTTTCAAATTTTCAATATTTCGGGAGCTTGTTCGATCGGAAATGTTCCACTGATCACGAATCCCACCGGCTCTTCGCGGAAGCTTGATATTTCAATGAGAAAATAGTAATTAATCGATAAAATTCATATTATCGCATTTTCGGACGGAAAAATACATCGATATAGACCATTGAAAATCATATTTGAAAACCAAAATTTGTTGTCATTTTCTGCCGGATTAAGTTGGTTCACTAAAATGGTTGCCATTTTTTTTTTGGTTCAAGATGAACACCCCAACTTGTGCTTTTTCTCTTGGCAATTGATGAGGCTTCAAAATGCCGTTTGGTTTGTCGAGATATCTTAGTTTTTCGATTTTTGGCAGTTTTTTAAAGTAGGACCACCGATTTTCGCCAATTTTCCCATACATACCCCTTTGCGTTTTTTTCGCCGATTTCTTTTTCGACTTTCATCATCATCATTATCATCATTACTGTTATTATCATCGAACTATAAATACTATTGACAGGATTCCGATTTTTTGGGCCATTCGTCCTCGATGGATATCCTGCCGATAATCGGCAACGACGCGAAATCGCAGGGCAACAAACCGTTGGATTATGCCAGCGCGCGAAACGATCGTAGAGTATCGAAAAAAGCGGGAAAACCGCGAAGGCCTCATCTCGTACTGAAGAGAATAAAAGTCAGCGGTGGACCGGGAATGAGCCAAAAGCGAATACCGAAAAGAAGCGAGCTGGTTTTTCTTGAGGCATCGCCGAATTATTGCGAGCCCGATTTGGCCCAGGGCAGCCTGGGAACGCAGGGTCGATCGTGCAATCGTACGAGCAAAGGTCTGTAGAAAAAAAAACAAGAAGAGTCGAAGAAAATTGTCAAAATTTTTCCCAAAATTCATTACATGTTCAATTTTTTACTGCCCTCCGTACGAAAAACCCTATGTGAAAGATCACTTTAGCAAAGATATTGCGTTTGAATCGAAAAACAGGCGGAGAGAGCCGATTACTGAAAGATTTGTTTCTTCTTTCATTGATAATTCAGGTACCGACGGCTGTGACCTAATGTGTTGTGGAAGAGGATACAACACTCATCAATTTACGAGAACGTGGCAATGCAGATGCAAATTTCATTGGTGCTGTCGAGTGCACTGCGACACTTGCACCGAACGCACCGAGGAATACACGTGCAAATAAATTAAACACTGTTTTTTCTTTTTTTTTCGTGGTGCACACATCGAGCAAACGATAGAGCAAAAACAAAGTATAAACGAGCATGTGAAAAAAAGAAGATGAAGAAAGCGATTCAGATTTATTAGCGAGAAGAAAATTTACACATTCTGCTGTTGTAAAAACGTTGATGGAGTTTTAATATTTTGTTTTTTTTTCGTCGCCGTGAAATGTGCTTTATATGGAGCAAAAAAAGTATTAATTATTTCGTCGATTTTTTCGAGGAAAAAATTAGAAATCGTTTCGGTTGCTTCTATTTTTTGGTCCTTTGAAGAGACGAATTCTCGATAGACTGAAACGTTGGAGACCTTTTTAAAGCAATTTTTGATTATTTTTTTATTGCACGGCTTTCCGATGTCATTATCCGGCTATGCTATTTAATTGCAAAATCGATGCTTTGCATAGACACGCGGCGTTAATTTCGAACTTTTTTTTTCGACATGACACTAGAATTTACGGTAATATCGTTTCGAATGCGCGCGTACGAGTTTGAATGAATGATTTTTAATCGTAAGCACGTGAACTCGAGGATAATGTTTGTAGAAAAACGTACTAAGACATTAATTTTAACGAAGGCGAAAGTGCGTTACGTTTAAGCGAATTTTCCCTACTCCTCCTTTGTTTTTCCCTCATTCTTTCCTAGTTTAACCGAGTAAATTATTATTTATTTAAAACGAACGAACGTACAAGAGAAAGAAGAAAATCAACGCGAGACGCAGATTAAATTATACTCGTATGTACGTAATAGGCGACATGTACTTGTTTTTCGTTCCTTTTATTACTCGCAAATCAATAAAAATTATGGAATTGCAATAAAAGAAACCGTTCGCAATTTTTGACTCTGTTCCTCGATCGCGCGTCTGGTATTTTTCATTATTATGATTCAGATTTGTTTTCGACTGAATTTCGATGTGGCATCGCTCGGATGGCCTTTCATTCTTCGGTTTCTTTTTTCTCACAGGCAAAATTTCGTGGCTAAAATTTCGAACGATCGAGAGATACGTCAGTGTACAGCCACTCGGATGTCGAATAAAGGGCAAATTACTTCGCACAATGAGGAACGACGCTCATTTGGAGTGTTCAGTGTAAACAAAAATCGATCAGTCTCTCGCTGTTTACAGGCGTTTATCGGACCCGAGCGGCGGAAATTCGAAGATTTTCGTTATTGAAAACTATCCTTTTGAAACGCGTCTTCGGGAGAAACGCTTATTTCGCCTGTAAAATGTGTCGCGTGTTACAGACCCTCGTACAATCGAGCGCAAAAGATTATTTGTACACTTTTCGCTGCAAACGAGTGAAACTATCGCAGGGAGAAACAGATTATCGTCGAGTTTCATTTTTAACGAGCGTCCAATTGAAACATTTTTATCGAGCTTGTTTGATTCTTCGACAAATTTGTTTTTTTTTTATTTCTATCAATATCATTGAACGGCAAAATCTTCAGCGTGTTGCGAAAAACGAAAAGTGTAAATTTTCGTAAAGGTGAGGAAAATTGGGGAGCCAATGGGAAAAAGCTTGACCGAGGGTCGAACCTGTTGACCAATGGTCGACCTGGTCTTGTCATTTACCTGTCGGGGAGGGGGCAATCACTCTGCCACTCAGCCCTTAATTCGAGAAAAGGATGGTCAGAGGGTCCTTTGATATATAAGGCGGCCTTTTTGCAATAACGTCAATCAGTCGTGCGCTGAATTTCAAACAGTTCGAATCTAGTCGACGTTTGACTTCGGGGCAAATACATTTCAAAAGGTGCAACGAAATAACGAGTTTGAAGTTACTCCGAAACTTTTGACGTAGCGACGCAGCACAAAATTGGACCTTTTTATCGGTGAGTGAAGTGTCAACGACCGTTCATCTTTTGGTGATTTTTCGAAAATATTGCGATCGTGTTTATACAGTGTTTTGAAAAAATGACTATTAACAATATCGAAGCAAATAACAATTTTTAGAAATCATAACTTGAAAGAAGCCCAAAATTCTTCTCGACCGTCGGTCAAAATAATAATCCTTCGTTCTTTTTTTCAAATTTCAGTTTCGCATCCGCTGGATTCAAAAGGAAGTAACAACCCAAGAACAATGCCGCACACCTGCCAATTCGGTGATCCTCGTCGGGAAGCAGGAGATTGGATTTTTCCAGCGCGATTGCCCCCGGAACCATTTCGAATTGAGCATCGACCCTGCCCGTGTGGTTACGAGGTGACGGTCGTAGCCATCTGTCTTCCGAATCCGAATCAACACCAAGGAGGCCTGCCAGTCGCTGGACATAATCAACTGAACAACAACGTGGCTAATCGACCTCCCTCTCCGCGTTACAGTTTTCTGGACAATTACGTCCACGATCCAGTGGAAGAGGATCGGTTGTGGGAGGAGTATTTTCAGGGCTCCGAAAACCCTCCAAATTATGATGATTACGACAGCGACGATTTTCTCGAAAATGAACATGCGGGAAATCCTGCGGAGCCGCGAGAAGAACGGCGTGTTAATCATCATTCAAATAACTGCGATCAAAGCGATGAGTGCGAGCGCTAAAGCTTCAATTTTAGCAAAAGTATGTGATACGGATTCATGCGGATGAACCATGGGTGTATGGTACTGTCTCAAATGTAAATAAGTATTGTTCATATAATCGATAATTGTTTGTAGAATAATTCGGACGAATAAGTGTGACGAATAGAGTGTACAACTTTCAAAAATTTCCAACGATTTAATTAAAATGAATGTTTACAAAAATGGCTTATTTGTTCCCTTTATTACCTTGTTTGATCCATAACTTCCCGAAACTATAATGATTATAAGACGTTATGAGAAAAATACGATATAACGGTATTTTGTGCGTTCATCGGTCGTTCTCCGCATTGAAGAAAACTTTCCATCGGACCAGTCGAATTTCAGTCAAGACTCTTCTCTACATAACAGAAGTCCCGCACTGTAAAAAAAATGCAGAAATTATCTATAACGGTGATGATTCGTGATGGGAAAATATTCGTTCACGAATACTGCAAAAACACAGTAACGTTTCAGATATTGGACAAATTTCTATTTGTTTTTCCTACGCGGGAAAGATGAAATCCGTTGCACTTTGAATAATCAATGATTCTCACTTTTCAATTCGCGATTAACATCTGGAATGTTTCAAAAGTTCTTCATTAACTTGGCGGCCTCTTGTTTCGCATCTCGATCATCGTTGTTCTTAGCTGGATATTCCGATGCCATTTTCAAGTATCTCAGAGCTTCCGTTTTGTCGTTCAATTTGAGATAAGTCTTGCCCAGCAACAGTAAATTTTGGCTGTAGAATTTCGGCTCGATTTCCTCCGCTTTGAGTAAAAATTTCAAAGCTTCGTCGAACGACGATTTCGGTGGCTCAGCGAAAATTGCAGCGGCTATTTTCCGTTGATACCAGGCGAGATCGGACACGTGATAACACCAATTTCCAAGCATGTAGAGTATCGTAGCGTCTTTGGGGTTCAATTCCAACGATCTCTGCGATATATTTTCCCGTTGAACGAAAACAAGTTTGCATCGTTGAGTCGACACATGTACTTTTTCTAACTTTGTCAATTATTTACCAACATGTGATCCTTTACAGTTTGCAACTGCGATATTCGAGCTTTTTTCCCCTCGTATTTGCATTTACCGTCCAAGAGAATAGCGTACCATTTGTGAACGGCGTGACTATCCTCTCGGAGGGACAAAGCTTTGTGCACGAGATCGTGAGCTTCGTACATCATAACTTTCGCTTCCTCCGCGCTCGCTTCCTTCGACATGTGATACAAGGCTCTCGAGAGACGCCACAATATTTCAGCGCTATTTCCATCCTTCAATTCGACGTAAGAACGCCTTTTTCATTTTGCAATGCATTTACACATATAAACTCTACATCGAAGGCTACCACATTTGGTTTTACATTGAAAAACAAAACGTTTTCATTAATTTTTTTCTACGACGTGCGGAAAGATCTCAACGGCAACAAACGAGCCGTAAATATTTTGAATGATAATCGATAATGAGTTCTTTAATGAGCAAATTTCGTGAGTTATATATCAAAAATACAATTGATGCCAACTGTTTGAAAAAAAGTGACATCCACATTTAACTTTACAAAATAATAAATGTACACTGAGTAATTAGCTTAGCTTAGCTATATAGCTTAGCTGTAGTTTTCTTCGAAAAGTATTTTAATTACTTGGCGTACATTTTTTACTTTAATGCTTACTTTAAATCCCTTGAATTTTTCATAAAGTTTCAGATACTGTCCTTGTTCGAAAAGTGCATCGGCTTCGCACAATACCTCTTCCCTCACTTCGGAATGTAATGCTGCTTCCGTTTTAGTGAAATATGACATCGATGCGACACCGAGGATGAATTTTGTTGGCGATAAGTTTGCTTTGCGAACCTGGAAATGTTTTTTGTAAACGTATCAATAATCCACCGAATTAAAAAAAACTAACATTACATAACCTTACTTTCGAAATTATTTAAGAACGTAAAATAAATCAAATTTAAAACAAAGACAAACATTTCGCAGCTTTATAAAATGCATTCTTTTACAGTAAATCACATCGCGCGAAATAAATTGTCAAATGAAGGAGGCGATGTGATAAATTGAATGACCAATAAAATATCGCGCGAAACAATGCTGGGTTAGAGGTTTTATGTTTTTTCATGAACTTACCACAATGAACAACTGACTCGCAAGGATTCTCTGCAATATTCCTGACATTCGGCCAATTCGTACAATGTTTTGAATAACCATTGTTGCGAGCGACAGTTATTTTGACAAAACAAAACAAATATGCACCGTGCAGAAAACGTCGCGTGAGACGGAAGACAGCGATTTGCCAAGCAAAATGTCGCGAAAGCACGAGCGCATAAATGTCGCGAAAATTCCGCACGAAATTTTTGGGACGCGAGGCCGCGTAAACGTCAATCGTGTGTAACATAACCTAAAATGGTACCGACGTCTCTGCTCAAAGCATTCGGTAATAACGAAATGTTTGATTATCGGGGTAAAATGTAAGAAATATGGAAATAAAAAGCAAAGGGAACGAAACTTATCAGTGAATGACCCGCGTGCTAAAAAATTGAAATGCAGCACAAGAAAATGAATAAATAGATAAAACAATTTTCATTTTATTATCAACGTATCGTTAAAATTCCGGATGTTATTACGGAATATGCCACATGTCCGCGTAGAGATACATTTTTTTCAACATATTTTCCATAACTCGCTTAAACATTGTTTCATTCATCGCCACTATTTCGTCTAATTTTCTTTTTTCGCTGTCCGTAACGGGACTGTTTAATTTCACAAAGGACAGAACAAATTTTCCATAATTTTTGTCCAAAGAATAAACCAAGGCTTTGTCCAGCAGTAGATCCAGCAGCTTTTCCCTCGTGGACTCCTCGGAAATTTTTCCTGCCATTAATTCCGATAATATCGTAATGTGCCATTTCTTCAGCTCTTCCGCGATGCTCAGAAAATTTCTGAAAACAATTTTGAATCGCTTTGGTGCGCACGGTTACCGCCATAACGAAGAGAAAAGAAAGCGCATTGACAATTACCGTAGTAAATCATTTTTTTGCTGAGGACCGTAAGCATCGATTATCGCTGAAAAGATGGATGTATCTCGAATATCGGCGTTGATCATGGGAGCAAATATAAACTCTTCAACATCTTCCGGAAATTTTTTGATCAATTCCTGTATCATGGTATTCATCAATCTCGATGGCTTTTCCAAACTGATGATCTGGCAAAAAAACGAAATTCCACAGAAAAATATATGCTTCGCTTCAATTTCCGCACTCTATTTGAATTATTTCACGAAGATGGAAATAAAAAACATGAAGGATTCGGCGGAATTATAATAATGTTCTTACTGCCCTTCAATACGATTACAAACGTACAAACGAATCTACGAAACATTTGAATCTTGCCGCCAGTATCGCGCAACAAGTGCTGCCATCTATCGGCGTGTCGTAGAATTACGATGAATTCTCAAAGCGAATACGTGCGTACCTTCTGTAGCAACAGGTTGCTGCATATCATTCGAATGTATCTCATGCCCCGATCAATGTCCATGATGCATATCGAATGGCATAAATTATAAGTGCCTTTGAAGCTCAAATTTTCATTCAAATATTTCGTTACATTTTCGGCTTCGTCGTCCGTCAAATTTTTCATGTATTCGTCCACTTTCAGAGTGTTATTCGCACGTTCGATTGTCTCGATCAAGCATTCAGCGACCGATAGCCACTCGGTCGTCACTTCCATGTTGTTCGATGCTGCCGGATTGTTTATTTCTTTTTGAGTGAAGAAGAATTGCGTGGGTGATTCTTCAATCGTTTCGGTGTCCATTTCACTCGCGATCGAATCTTTAACGTTTTCCTCAACAATGACATTGTTTTCGGTTTCCTTTTTCTTCTATAATCGAAGTTCGATCATTAGTAGTCCGCCTTCCTAACCTCTTTTCGTGCCGTGGAGAGTTCAAATGTACCTTCGGTTTTATAATATTCCAAGCATCGTCTGCTGGAACCTGATGGTCTTTCAAAAGACTATCGTTCACCCTAAAAATTTCTAACGTCGTTTGCGACAGTGCGTAACTACCAAAGTAATCCCCGCTCTCCATTCCTTTTTTATTTACAGTTACTATTTCGTGTATTATAATTGAACGGGCGTAAAGACCGTCACACGCACGAGGTCTCTGCCAAAACGTTTCAAAGTTCTTTGCATGTAAAATGAATTCGATCAAAATCTACAGCAACAAAACAAATTCTAAATGCAATCGAAGAACAGTACTATACACCCATGGTTCATCCGCATGAATCCGTATCACATACTTTTGCTGAAATTGAAGGAGTGAAGTTTCGCACTTGATGTTGCGCAACGAACAGCGCAGCCCCTGTAATGCTAGCTCAAGCGCCACCTGGTGGGAAGCCATGTTTAAACAAAAGTTCATCGAAAATCTGGTGTACTGTGTATAATGATAATTTTTCAAAGTTTATTATAAAATGAGCATGTCGCGGAACAGCAAGCGTCATTCAAAAATCGACAATCGCGTTATATCTCTGAAATATTTGAAGCACTTCGAATGAGCTAGCGAATAATCACGTTGAAAGAACTTTACGTTCGTTGAATTTTCCTCATAATAGCGCTCAAGCAGTGATAAGAATTTTTCACTGCTGACATCTACTTTTGCACTTAACGAGCCATTTTTCCGAGCTTTTCTTTAAAAAACAGTTCTCGATAAATTCATTCCATAAATTTGTAAACTTAATTTCATGTTCTTCGAATATCGCGGGTATGCCCTCTGCCGCGAACGGCGTATCTTTGTAACCAATCTTCGATCGCTTGCTTACCATTCGATTAATTGACGTATTTCCAACGATCGGTATTATGAAATTTTCTTCGAAAAGTGACACGATACGTGTTTTTGTAACCGTACGTAGCCGTATACGATATCTTTCGTAACGATATTTCATCGGAATAATATGAATGGGTGAGGTACTCGAATATTTCGAAATCGTTGCAAGTTCAATGTATAACACGTAAATAAGAACCCCATATGGTACATGGTTTGGTGCGTGCAAGTTCGGATATATTGAAATCATTCTTATAATCGATGGTCTTATCTCGTATCATTAGCACACTTTGTCTCACACAACACCGATTAATGCTTCTGTTATTTTCTAACCATTTTAACTCAATTAACTCAAGGAAGTCGTTGAGTATTTATACCGGAATATTTCTTATCTCCGAATCAGAAACGTTCAGTTCGTTCTCGACGACAATCGACGACGAGATACAGTCAACAACGGTTCATCCAATTGTAGGTAAAAGGCACAGTTGTACATTGACGCGAAATCAATTCCATCGAGTATTATTTTCGTAGCGAGAAAATAAATTATTTTCAACAGTCTTCGAATGGAAAAAGATATTGGTACTGAAATTTTAATATCGCTTCGTTGAATAACGAGTAAACCTAAAATCCGTTGTTTTTTTACCGAAATTAGTATTCGTAATATGCTGCGAATGAGAGACTTGTGGTTTTTTTTCAGGTACATTAAAATCATTGTCGGTTCAAGTATTTTTATTGGAAAGAAGAAAATCGTCGAAAAACATTTGTTCGATTGTAAAAGTTTGTAGTAAAAGAGAAACATTCATCGAAGAGTGATGCACCTAAATAATATCGAAAGTCGACATTTATTTTCCAAGTTTTCACGCTGGAATATACTTATTTATATCGAAGGAATAGTTTGACGTGATAAACCAAAAGATTGAGTATCGGCATGTCGATCACATTTGGGAAAATTGTTTTCGATTTGATGCAGGGAAACTCTTTCCTGATACAAGAAAATGGCACCGACGATGAGAACGAAAATTGGAGCGAGTCTATTGGTACTTCTTGTGTGCCTATCGTCGGTATTTTCGCAGTCGGTAAGTACGGAAAAATCGTTTAGTGAAAAAAAATGTTTGCATCATTAGTCTTCACGATGGCGTTAGTGTTTGTTCTCATTGACTATTTTCTCATTTTCGAGATCTCGTACAACGAATGTAAATCGATGAAGGTCGGGCGTATTCCGTATAAAGATAGGTGTAAGGAATACGTTATGTGCGCACGTGGCTCGGCGTGGCTAGAAACTTGTCCGGGGGAGCTGGTATTCGATCGCGGAAGTAACGAGTGCGATTCGATATACAATGTCAGACAATGCTACCACAACAAAGGTGTGTTTCACGAAGTTTTTATGATCACTCGCCCGTCGTACTCTGTTGAAGTAAAAAACCTGACGAACCGCCACGATATTGACGTTGATAATTTTTCTTTTCCTGATTAGGAACATGGCAATCAATGGAATACTTTGGAAAATAAAGAAACGTCGATGGGAAACTCGTCTGAATACGCATCGTCGACGGATGAAGCGAAATATACACGCCACATGTGAAATAATTAAAATCTCGAATTTGTTTTTCCCTCGTCATCTATTTACCAACGTCGAAATAATGAAATCCCAACCGAAAAAAAACACTAGTGTCTTTCGTTACTCTTATCGAACCGCTCTCAATTTTTGTATCGCGTACTGACTGAGAATATATATATACCTGGAAAAATATACATAAAAACGTATACGTTTTTATTTCAATAATCCCTTTCTTCCCAATGTTAATTCGTACTGGAGGGATAATAATTTGTTTCGCTTTTTCATTAAAAAAAAAAATTCTTCAAATTTAAGAACATTTAGTGTCTTTCGTAGTTGGCCGCTGCAACATTTCTCCCGGTCTGGAAATTGCTCGCCGAATAGGTCGATTTTTTAATAACAAATAGCTTTTCTCGAAAACTGTTCATCCGATCGAGCTCCGATTTTGCACGCTTGTTTAGTGCACCGAGGGGCATATATTCTGAGAGGCTCTACACACATTTTTTAATTAATAATGGAGTATAACAGAAATGGCCATTTTGGCTGGTTTTTAATTTTTTGCAAGCGAACTAATTAACCGATTTTAGTTAGCGACCCGCCAAATTGTTCGTTTTTCTAAAATCTACAAATAGTTAAGGTAGTTCTATCGTTTTATCGTTTTCTTAAGATTTTGTTGAAAATTTGAATACGTATTCTTTGATGTCATATATACGTGTATAATAAATTTTGGAAGGTTTTACCACGTGGAAGTTGAGATATTTATTGGTAAAAATCACAATTTTCGGTAGTCTCTCGTAAGAGCGCGTGTTAAAAGTTGCATTTTCATCAATGAATATCTTGGCTTCTACGTGGTGAAGCCTTCTAAAACTTTGCATACATTTTTATGCAACATCAAAGAAGATTTCTTGAGTTTTCCAAAAAAATCTTGAGAAAATTTTTTTCGCAATTTTTGTAAATATAAAGCAAGCACATATCACCTGGGATGACCGTGAATTTGGAGTATGCTGTTCTTTAGTCGATTTGCAACAACTTTTCTTATTTAACTGAAGCCCGCGAACCATTTTGTATGTGAGAAAAACTGCAAAACAATTTCTCGATTTGAATCTAACGATAGAACTACCTTAATTGACTTTTTTTTCTCGGATCAATAGTTTCGACGCTATCTCTCAAAAACACGGTTTCGCCAACATTGACCGCGTGGCAAAAAAAAGCCTTCCAAAATCTGTGGTTGGAAAGTATCAGGCTTTCATCAGGGGCCCTACACGAATTCGTCGGTTATAATCGGTCTGGCCCGGTGTCGTGAAAAGGTCCCCTTTTCGTTCTCGGCTCCTGGACTATTACGGAAAGAAACGAATTTTCCGGAATTTCTACCTACTTCTTTGTTCTTCGATAATTTGTTGATACCTTTTCGACATTGTCGTTGTCCGAAGTCAGTGCTCGACAGCTTCTCGACCATTGAATACTTTCCCATTTTTGTACCATCGTTGGGTACTCGGAATTGGCATTGTATTTTGATTTTATTGCCCGGATTACCTGCGGGACTTTCTTTACTCGACCACCCGTTAAATTTCTGTTTTCCGTCTCTTTTATTTTCTTCTCGACATTTCTTTCATGATTATTCGCCATTGTCGTCGTTCGACATTGTTCGATTTCACCGGAAAGTCTTGTTCCTTGTTACCGCCATTTCTTTTTCGGCTTTCATCATCAGCATCATCATTACCCTTATTATTATCGAACCATAAATGCCATTGACAGGATTCCGACTTTTTGGGCCATTCCTCCTCGATGGATATCCTGCCGATAATCGGCAGCTAGGCGAAATCACAGGGCAATAAATCGTTGGATTATGCCAGCGCGCGAAACGGTCGTAGAGTGTCGAAAAAAGCGGAAAAACCTCGAAGGCCTCATCTCGTACTGAAGGGAACGAGAGTCAGCGGTGGACCGAGAATGAGCCAGAAGCGAATACCGAAGAGAAGCGAGCTGGTTTTTCTCGAGGCGTAGCCGAATTATTGCGAGCCCGATTTGGTCCAGGGTAGCCTGAGAACGCAGGATCGATCGTGCAATCGTACGAGCAAAGATCTGTAGAAAAAAAAAGAAGAAAAGAAGAAGAATAGACAAAATTCCCAAAAATTTTCTCAAAAATTGGTTACATGTTCAATTTCTGCCCTTCGTATGAAAAACCCTATGTGAAAGATCACATTAACAAAGATATTGCGTTTGAATCGAAAAACAGGCGGAGAGAGCCGATTACTAAAAGATTTGTTTCTTCTTTCATTGATAATTCAGGTACCGACGGCTGTGACCTAATGTGCTGTGGAAGAGGATACAACACTCATCAATTTACGAGAACGTGGCAATGCAGATGCAAGTTTCATTGGCGCTGTCGAGTGCACTGCGACGTTTGCACCGAACGCACCGAGGAATACACGTGCAAATAAATTAAACACTGTTTTTACTTTTTTTTTCGTGGTGCACACATCGAGCAAACGATAGAGCAAAAACAAAGTATAAACGAGCATGTGAAAAAAAGAAGATGAAGAAAGCGATTCAGATTCATTAGCGAGAAGAAGATTTACACATTCTGCTGTTGTAAAAACGTTGATGGAGCTTTGATATTTTGTTTTTTTTCGTCGCCGTGAAACCTGCTTTATTTAGAGCAAAAAAATAATTAATTATTTTTTCGATTTTTTCGCGGAAAAAATTAGAAACTGCTTGCTTCGCTTCGATTGCTTTTTTTACGATCTCATTATGCGGCTATGCTATTTAATTGCAAAATCGATGCTAAATTATTATCGAGTAAATTATTATTTATTTAAAACAACAAACGTAAAAGAGTACTTTGTTTTACTTAAGTAACTTTTTTTCGTTCCTTTCATTACTCGCGAATGAATAAAAATGATGGAATTGCAAGAAAAGAAACCGTTCGCAATTTTTGACTCTGTTCCTCGATCGCGCGTCTGGTATTTTTCATTATTTTGCTTCAGATTTGTTTTCCACTGAATCTCGATGTGGCATCGCTCGGATGGCCTTTCATTCTTCGGTTTTTTTTTTCGTACAGGTAAAATTTCGTGGCTAAAATTTCGCACGATCGGGAGATACGTCAGTGTACAGCTACTCGGAAGTCGAATAAAGGGCAAATTACTTCGCACAATGAGGTCGTTATATCAATTAGGGTTTCGTAAAATTTGAAAAGGTCGGATTCGAAAATGACACTCATTTGGAGTGTTCAATGCAAACAAAAGTCGGTCAGTCTCTCCCTCTTTGCAGGCTTTTAATGAATCAGAGGGGGGGAAATTCGAAGAATTTCGTTTTTGAAAACTACCCTTTTGAATCGCGTCTTCGGTAGAAACGCTTATTTCGTCTGTAAAATGTGTCGCGTGTTACGGACCCTCGTACAATCGAATGCAAAAGATTATTTGTACACTTTTCGCTCCAAACGAATGAAACCATCGCTGGGAGAAACAGATTATCGTCGAGTTTCATTTTTAACGAGGGTCCGATTGAAACATTTTTATCGACCCTGATAGAATTTTTTTTCCCGAATTTCTCATATTTTCTCCGTTTTCCCCCAGTTAGGAGAAAATCGGAAAAAAATGAGTAATATTAATCTTAAAATATGCCGATTTTCCCCAATATTCGTCTTTTTTCCGCATTATTCCGATTTCTCATTTTATTTACGAGAATTTCCCATTATTTCTTAGTCTTCTAAAATGCCTTAGGAGGATTTCGGAAAAGTGATAAAAATGCAGAAAATTAATTTGTCGGAGGAAAGTCCCATTTTTTCCTTACTTTCGATCAAATCGTGAATGACAATTTCTTGATTTTTTTAAGAGGACGGGGACACAAAAATAATTTAGGATTTAGGAATTTTCAATAAAAAAATTAAGGGAATTCGGAAAAAATAGGGATAGTCTACAGAAATACGGAGAAATTTGGATGTGAAAATGTGGAAATATTTTGGTGGAGGTATTTTTTCCGAAATCCGGAAAATCGGAGAAAATAGGAGTTTTTAAGAATAATACGGGAGGAAAAAGAAAAGTTTAAAGAAATTTGGAAGTAATGTGGAATCATTTTTTCTTCAGATTTCTCCGGAAAGTCTCAATTCACTGAAAAAATCGGAAAAAATTTGGGCGAAAATGGGAGTTTTTGAGAAAAATGTGGGAATAAATGTCTACCAGGGGAGCTTGTTTGATTTTTTGACAAATTCTTTTCCTTCTCATTGGTGAGAAATGAAAAAATTATTCCTTGGTAAATTAATTACACGGACACACGGCTGGATAACGACGTATGAAAATGAATATATTTCGGAACAACGAAATGAAAAATTCAAAAGCTCATGAAGTCCAGTCGTAACTGATGAACGATTTTTTTTTCATCGCATGACAAATGAAAATTGCACAGGTGTTAAATATAAGAAATCAAATTTATGAAAATGAACAAGATTGAAATAAATGTGTTTTTTTATTTCTATCAATATCATTGAACGGCAAAATTTTCAGCGTCTGAGGCATTTCCTCGTCTCTCATTGCGCTGTTGCGAAAAACCAAAAGTGTAAATTTTCGTAAAGGTGAGGAAAATTGGAGAGCCAATGGGAAAAGGCTTGACCGCTGGTCGAACCTGTTGACCAATGGTCGACCTGGTCTTGTCATTTACCTGTCGGGGAGGGGGCAATCACCCTGCCACTCAGCCCTTAATTCGAGAAAAGGATGGTCAGAGGGTCCTTTGATATATAAGGCGGCCTTTTTGCAATAACGTCAATCAGTCTTGCGCTGAATTTCAAACAGTTCGAATCTAGTCGACGTTTGACTCCGGGGCAAACACATTTCAAAAGGTGCAACGAAATAACGAGTTTGAAGTTACTCCGAAACTTTTGACGTAGCGACGCAGCACAAAATTGGACCTTTTTATCGGTGAGTGAAGTGTCAACGACCGTTCATCTTTTGGTGATTTTTCGAAAATATTGCGATCGTGTTTATAGAGTGTTTTGAAAAAATGGCTATTAACAATATCGAAGCAAATAACAATTTTTAGAAATCATAACTTGAAAGAAGCCCAAAATTCTTCTCGACCGTCGGTCAAAATAATAATCCTTCGTTCTTTTTTCCAAATTTCAGTTTCGCATTCGCTGGATTCAAAAGGAAGTAACAACCCAAGAACAATGCCGCACACCTGCCAATTCGGTGATCCTCGTCGGGAAGCAGGAGATTGGATTTTTCCAGCTCGATTGCCCCCTGAACCATTTCGAATTGAGCATCGACCCTGCCCGTGTGGTTACGAGGTGACGGTCGTAGCCATCCAGCTTCCGAATCCGAATCAACATCAAGGAGGCCTGCCAGTCGTTGGACATAATCAACTGAACAACAACGAGGCTAATCGACCTCCCTCTCCGCGTTACAGTTTTCTGGACAATTATGTCCACGATCCAGTGGAAGAGGATCGGTTGTGGGAGGAGTATTTTGAGGGCTTCGAAAACCCTCCAAATTATGATGATTACGACAGCGACGATTTTCTCGAAAATGAACATGCGGGAAATCCTGCGGAGCCGCGAGAAGAACGGCGTGTTAATCATCATTCAAATAACTACGATCAAAGCGATGAGTGCGAGCGCTAAAGCTTCAATTTCAGCAAAAGTATGTGATACGGATTCATGTGGATGAACCATGGGTGTATAGTACTGTCTCAAATGTAAATAAGTATTGTTCATATAATCGATAATTGTTTGTAGAATAATTCGGACGAATAAGGGTGACGAATGGAGTGTACAACTTTCAAAAATTTCCAACCATTTAATTAAAGTAAATGTTTACAAAAATGGCTTATTTGTTCCCTTTATTACCTTTCCCTTTATTATCCAGAACTTCGCGAATCTATAATGATTAAAAGACTCCGATAGATAGACCCGATAGACTCCGAAAAGATAATGTTCTCCGCATTGAAGAAAATTTTCCATCGGACCAGTCGAATTTCAGTCAAGACTCTTCTCGACATAACGGAAGTCCCGCACTGTAAGAAAAATGCAGAATTTATCTATAACGGTGATGATATGTATGGGAAAATATTCTTTCACGAATACTGCAAAAACAGAGTAACGTTTCATATATTGAACAAATTTCTAGTCGTTTTTCCTACGCGGGAAAGATGAAATGCGTTGCATTTTGAATAATCGAAGATTCTCACTTTTCCACTCGCGATAAGGTACCGAAAACCTCTTTTTCTTAACCATGCACGTTGCACAATTTTGAATCGCTTTGGTGCGCACGTTTACTGCCATAATGAAAAGAAAAGAACGCCGATCGACAATTATCGTATTAAATCATCTTTTTGCTGAGGACTGTAAGCATTGATTATCGCCAAAAAGATGAATGTATCTTGAATATCCGCGTTAATCATGGGAGCATGGCGGCGTCGAGCGGTAGTACTGCGCCTGCGAGACTGCTTACCCGCCCAACATTGCTGTAGAGCGGAAAGATAGCCTCTCCGGGCCAGCGTCGAGCGGTAGTACTGCGCCACAAGTACAGAAACACTTCCGCAATTATGCCCGCGCAGTTTCGGAGATAAAATATAAGTTAACTCTTAACAAGAAAATATCCACCGTTCAATCCAGAGTTCTATTATTAAATTTAAATGCAAAATTCATCGCGACATGAATTTTAAATCACGGAAAAATGATAGACTCGAGCGTCATCTCTGAATAACAACAGACACTACAATATCACGCGCGTGACAATCGGTAATTACCGACGCGACAGGACGCTACAATTTTTGTATAAAAACATATAAGTTTTTTCAAATATCATATTTATACAAAAAATGTGTACTTCACAGCTTTCGCGGGGTTCAGAAAAAGCAAATAAATTTCAGACGCTTGCTGATACGCGTCTGTCGCGATGCGCCACCGAAACGTGGCAGTCTGGGATTGAATTTGATTCAATCGTCAAAATTGCCGCGAATTCCATTCAACCTCTTTTCTTCTACAATGAATATTCTATATACATATATCTCAATCTGACATTCGTCGCAGCGGTTGCACTTTCGTCGTGCGTGCATGTGCGAAAAAATAGATGCAGAGCTACGAAACACGAAAACAAGTAGCAATAACAATAATAAACGTTGAAAACATAAATTGCGAACGAAATTAAACTAAAAATTGTATGAATTTGTATGAACACGAGGAATGTTGATAAAAACACGATTCGACATTATCAAAAGAAATAGAAAAAGTGAAAAAAGATCTCATCTGGAAATGAGAATAGCAAAATCAACTTTGGTCTTCTTGGTATTCGTCCTCATGCTCTCTGTTTTCGTTGCGAACGTGGCCGATCTCATAAATGTTCATTCATCCGGCGTGCGTGACAAACTGATCAACGATTTACCGAAAGACCCGAACTCACCATGGACAGAACCAAGGAAATATCAGATAGCAGATTCAATGGACAATCTCATGTGGTTTCTCCAAGTGAGTGTGAAAAAAATCAATTTATTCGTTTTAATTCCGAAGTTTGAGCGTGTCATTATTATTATTATTATTGTCAATTCACGAAAATAGTCAATTTTCCAAATTTCTCTACAGATATCCGACTTGCACATCAGCGCATTCAGGGATCCATCGATTATCACCGAATTCAAGGAATTCTGCGATTTGACAGTCGGCACTTTGGCGCCTTCCGTCGTACTAGCTTCGGGCAAGTTGCGATTATTCGAGATTCTAATTTTTCATGTTTTTCCGTCTATCTATTTTCGGCAAAACCGAGCAGCCTCCGAGTTATCAAAAGCTTCCGATGTCGATTTTCACATTTTTCCAAGCGACTCGAAAAAAAGCATGCAATTATACGCAAA
Source organism: Heteropelma amictum (assembly GCA_959613375.1). Classification (NCBI taxonomy): domain Eukaryota; kingdom Metazoa; phylum Arthropoda; class Insecta; order Hymenoptera; family Ichneumonidae; genus Heteropelma; species Heteropelma amictum. The sequence continues at coordinate 3,472,654 of OY390720.1, read as the reverse complement.
ACAAAACAAACGTCGACGAAAAGTTGATACGAATTTGAAGAACGCGATGTATTTCTCAATTTTTTGAAATCATTCTCACCGACGATCATTGAAACGTGCGAATTTCGAAAAAATTTTCTACGAAAACAGGAGACTTGACGGATGCAAAAACGAAGGATGGCATGGGATCTCGGCAAATGTTGTCCGAATGGAAGCATTATAAACGAATATTGGATGACACGAGAGTCGGCAAAAGGACGATATGGCTCGACGTACGAGGCAATCACGGTAGTCATTCCGTCCGACGAGAGTTTTTTCCCCCTCTAAGTTTGAATAATTTTTGTCAACCGGATCGCAATAATTTCGTATCTCATTTTCACGCTGCAGACAATTTTAACGTTCTGAATATAAATTCTACGGAGAATTTTTATTCCAACTATTCCGTACAAGGAAAACATCATCCAAGGTCGTACACGCGTCGGATAAACGTGGGGAAGGAGAAATACGCCTTCATCGCGGTGGACGCTTGCTTGCAGTCGGGTCCGAGGAGACCATTTAATTTCGTCGGCGCTCTCGACTCTAACGAAGTTGCAAAACTTCATCGTCTCGTCGCGGAGTCTCGCAGCGCAGGGACGGATTATATTTTTTGGTTCGGTCACTATCCGACTTCGTGCATAATAGCTCAGTGCGACGACGGAGTCAGGAGCTTGATGGGTAACAAATTTGTCGTGAGGTTTTTGTTTTTTTTCATAATTATTTGCGATAAAAGCATGTTGATCGAAAAAAGAAAATGTGCAAATAGGGAGATACACGGAGAGCATGGTTTACATGTGCGGCCATTATCACATGCTCGGTGGGCTCGTACCCAACATGTACACGCTGCAACAAGCCGGCTTTTTGGAGCTCGAACTCGGAGATTGGAAAGCAAATCGAGTGTGAGTTGAGATACGAACACGGAAGAGTCGAAAAACAATTTAACAAAACGTTGGTTATTCATTTTTTATTTACACTTTTGAATATCAAATTATCACATACTTCATTCGCCCTTTCGTACACGAGCTCGACTTTGTTTCTCGTCGAATCGGAGCAACGTTTGTTTACCATAAACGAGTCTAACGTTACGTAGGCTTTGGGGCAACGCCTTGTATAACAAATACGAAAAAGGGGATTGAAAGCCTTCGTCGCCTTCACACGCGCTTACCGTAATATTACAAACCATAATACGTCTCCGCTAATAGTGATGAGAGAGAAAACAATGGTGTTGCTGCATGAACGATTATTAGAATTTCGTTTTTATGACATATCGATTTTGGCTTTGATGGAGAAATTTTTCATTTCAATCCTCGAAGAGTAGATAACGCCTATCTTACCCGCCAATATTATCAGGTATCGACTCGCTGTAATAGACCATGGCCAATTCTCGTTCACTGACATAAAGCACCGAGAGTGGCCCGTGGTATTAGTCACCAATCCAAAACACGCTCTGTACGCGATGCCTCAAAAAGAAAACCCACAGTCTATCGTTGAATCCACGCACATCAGGTAATTGCAGCATTGATGAAGCTTCTTTCGCCTCGTTCGAACAGTTTTGTTTTTCCTGCGACATCGAAACCGCAGTTTCCAGCTGTAGGATTGCGGAACTGGTAATCGTCGAAATCAAGAATTTTGAAAAAAAAAAATGACAGTCTCCAAGTATCTATTCCGCTTATTTTATTCGATTCCGTATAAAACATGGATTTTGAATCACGTTTTTTTTGAAGAATTTGCTTTAATTTGCCAAAAAAAGGACAGCACACACCACATGATGTTTGCTCAGGCTGATCTTTTCGAAATTCTTCATACTCGCGTAATACCGATTCTGGTAATCGCAGCTGGACAAAAATTGTTTTATCGTCATGTACAAAGATAACGATTATTTTTTTTCTCTCTACGATTGTAATGCAAGGTAGGTTTCAAATGACTTTTTCCCTCAGGATTTTGGCGTTCTCCTTAGTTCCTATAAAGAGTGTACGAGTAAAAATCGACGATGGTTCCTGGCAGGATTGTTATCACGTTAAAGGCCCGCTCTACGCAGCGAGATGGAACCCGCTGGAGTACAATTACGGAATTCATGAAATTCGAGTTCAGTAATGACGATTTTCCCAGAATTTTATTTAATTGTTTTTTTTTGTCTTCCGATCATCGCTTCATTCGACATTTTCGCTTGCTTCTTTTTAGGCTCGCGTGGTCGACGACGACGCGAGAGAAAAAGAAATACTTCAACCGTTCACCCTGGATGGTACGCAATTATCATTTCGCGTTTTACCGAGATTAATCCTCATGTCGAATGCCAGTACAATCGTAAGTTTTGTCAAGATTTATATTCTATTTTGCCCAAGCGGTATCTCGATGCTCCGGAAATTCATGAAATATCACGATTTTTGCAAAAATCATTCGGAAAATTCGGCAAAATATCGTATATTCTCCTTTGCGTTTGAAATTTTCGAAATTTCGGAAAAATGAAATTTCTCGACGTCGGTGTCGTGCGAGGCTAATAATATAATGTCGAACGAGTATATTCATCTCTTCTTGATGTCATCGAATTGATAGTTCCAGCTATTTTTCGGCACCATTCTTCTCATTTTAATCGTGCCGCTTTGCATATTGCGCTTCCTTCATGTGCTTTGCGAACGAAACCGCATGAGACGTCCGAGACTTCGAATGCCTCTCTTCGGCTGGTGGGCCCGAAAATTGTGGATCCTCTCGACGATCGATCGACTTTTTTTCCCGTTAGTCCTGTACGCGCTTTATCTCACTATCGGTAAATATGAAAACGATCGAATAGACTTTTAAACGGACATTACATCGGCGGTAATTTATCGTCAATTTTGTTGTTTTCCTCGGCAGGACCATGGTCGATCGGTGAGATAATAGAAAACCAGATGGGTGTGATATTCGCCTGGGGAATGTTCATCGGAGATACTTACCTCCCCGGTTCATTCACGTACGCCTATGGATTTTTGCAATTGTTCACCTTTCATCTGCCATTGATGATGATTCTCGCGCATCAAGCTGAACGACGGTTAGTGAAAAAAGCAACAAAAAAAACGATGATTAAATAACTTACCCCGCGTTGTCGAAAAATCGTTCAATTTTCCCTCGATAATCCTCTCGGATCAGCGTTCCCGAAATTTCGAGCAATCATCGCCTCCGCGGGTCGCAGCTTTTCGTGAGAATTGTACCGAAAAAAAAATAATTCCCCCTATTCGCGACGTTTATCCTCGTTACAGACTCAACATGATCGAAAAACCACCGAGCAAGCCACCCACCTGTTTCCGTTTGCTCTGGAGGAATTTGCCATTTTTGTTGTTAATAACAATGCAGTCCATGATGGTTTATTTCTTCTGGCTGGCCTACGGTACCCTCGCTGTCGTATTATGCCCATTGCGGACGTGGAGTATCATTCTAGCGATTTATCTGTGGTATCAAGCGAATTCCATGCCACAACGATGTTTGAGGTTCGTCGTATTTTCGCGAATCTTTTTTTTTCTCGAATTACGGACCATTTTTTTTTGTTCTCACGAATTACCGAACGTTGCAGGCCTGCTTCGAGAGTCTGGTTGTCCTCCGCACAAATTGCCAGTCGAGACAACGACGAGAAAGCGAACAATCCGGATGGATACGAATGAGAGTCTGCGGGAAATATCCAAAGGTTGCTAAATCTCTCGGAGGATCGAATTTTCTTCGTTATCGATTGTTCTTTTTTTTTTTCGTTTTTTTTCCTCGTAAAATTCGTGGAGACTGATGAACGTATTTGTTATTGCTCTGTTTTTTTCGTTTACCGCGACAGAGAATCATGTATTTTCCTACGACGTATTTAACAAGTTAAAGTTTCCTAGAATACTCGTGATATTACGCGTAGATGAGCACAGCTTTTAACCGCTTACTCCGGAAAGTCCTTCGAACTTGTACTCTATCGTACAAACTGATCCAAATAAGAGATACTGAATCCGTGTTAACAAAGTAGAGTACGATACATTTCCACGATCGGTCCTCGGCCGTCATTGTCGATAGCTAGCAGTCACGAACCAGGCTTCCTTAAGGGGTTATATCTGCTCGGGGAAAAAGGTTTCTCCATTTTTTGTGTTATTGGCTCAAATTGCGCGTAAACGACCAGAGGACGACGCGAAAGTAATTATGAGTGCAAAAAAGTGTTTTTCCAGACGGAAGGAAGTTTCTCTCTGTCAGTTTTTATCCCAACTCCAAACTTCAATTTTAACTTTTGGGATAGTTTTTTTGTGGAAGGTTGCAAGATTTATTGATAAATATCGATAACTGCAAATTTAGCACAACTCTGAAAGAGGAATCCATTCGGAATGATTATCGCGTGGTTCTTGGGACGTTTATACACGACGCGAGCAAAAGACGAAAAAATGGATATTTTTTTTCACGCAGATGTGATCCTTTGATCAAAGAAAACCTCCCGGTTGAATCTTTACAAAAGTATTTAGTCGATTTTTAATAAATAATTTTATAGTCATATACTCGATAGACCGTCACTGTTGATAACTGGCAAAAGTCTGTAATTATATAATTGCTTCTTACAGCGGTACCCTCTTGTATTCACGTAGAGTGTGTGAAAACTCTAATTATCGTTGATCGTGCCATTTCGTTTTCAATTGAGATAAATTGTGATTGATAGTGATATTTTATCGATTTAATGACATTGGGATGCGGAAAGAGAGAGGAAAAAAATGGCGAACTGGAAGGCAAAGAGACGAAAATTCCAATTTGTCGAACGTGTGATCCCGCTTTTTATTAAAGATGTATACAAGGTGTAAAATATTTTTATACATACGACAAAGTTCCCACCGGGGACTTTGGTATTTTAATCAACGTATAGATGATACTCCAACCGCCTTAGACTTTGTTTTTCCTCCAGTTTATATTGTGATATTAAATTTTGCACAGCAATCATTATTTGTACATGTAGAATGATTGGTGTGAAATTTAGATGATTTATTGCAGCTATAATGATACTCTTATAATCGATCATCTCATTATTCTACCCAAAGTGTTGATCCGACTATAATGAAAGTTCAGTAGAAACAGATCTTCTTTTATCCCGTTCTACGTGATTTCACGTGTAATTACCGTTCCGTAATGATATTAGAAATGATGTATAAAATTGCAATAATAACACATATGTATTGCACTAACAAGTGTCAACTGTGTATTACTAGATATATGTTGAAATTATTCGTGAATGCAGCTGTTGAAACAGTGTGCCAATAAATTAATTATCCAAGGGAATGGCTTTCACGGTTTACCCTTTCATTTACCATCAATAATCCTTAAAGTACAGCAGTTCTGTGTCAAAGCATATTAGACTCTTGGAATCAATGGAAAACGAAGCTGGAAATTCGAAAGATCCCGTGCAAAATGAAAAAACGTCTTCAAATATGTGTCCTTTGCGATTTAATCAACAGATTATATATACCATATACATTTTAAATTAAGAAATATGTAATCCTTCGTGAAAACGCCGCGACGAGTCGCTGCGATCGCCCCGTGTAGGGCTGCTTGTTTTTGCGCAATTGTTCGCGGCGAGGAAAGTTTCGTATCCTAGTTTCGCGAAAATTGTGTCTCCTTTTTTTCTACAATGTCTACCGAGGAACATGATATTTCGTGGGCAATGAAATTGCTCGAGCGGGAGGCAAACAACGAACCGAATATTATTGCAAGAAATTGGAGCTACATATGTTCTACGATCGTCGGTGCTTCCCTTCCTACGGGAATGAACTTTTGGCTCAATAGACCGCTTTTGGCTGGTAAGGCGTTGCATTTTTTTTTACGATATCACCCGTCAACATTCATCACATCGAAGTGTCACTCTGAATTTCACGTGTCATCCCGAAAATGACGGTTTTTTGACAAATCACTTCCCAGGAAAATGCGCGTCAAAACAAAACATTGCGACCGACCTAACCTCAAAAAGTCGCGAACCTCATTATGCAATATCCGAAAGTCATTTTTCATCACCTACATAATATGTATCCGTTGTTCATGAAATATTTTCCACAAAGGTATTCATCGTCACGTCGCCTGCGCAGCGATAGGATTCGGCATTGGGCATTTATTAACGAAACGCGAAAAATATGTCCTGGCTCGAAGGGACGCCATACTGCGCGACTACATCAGACTTCATCCGCAAAATTTTCCTCCTCCAGGTATAAAACCAATGAACGATCCAAACAATCATAACGGCAATAATTTCGAAATTTTCGCGATTCCAAAAAAAATCGTCGTCGATAACTTTCCAAGGATATCCAAATTTTTTTTGAAAATTATTCCAAGTCTAAGAAACCGCTCGTTAGAAGAAAGATAATATTTTCCTATTTTTTCTCGTTGATTTCAGAGATAAGAAAGATCCGCGATATTTTTGAACCTTGGACTCCGGTTCGCTAGTCATTAGATTGTTATTATTATTACATTTTTAGAATTAGCCTCGAATCGAGCAGATTCGAGATACGCCTAGATAAGGGCAGCGCCTGTAAATGCATTCTGTAAGAAAAAGAAATACATTATTTCCAAAAAAAACCAAAAAAAAAAGGAAAAGCACAAAAAAAGTCATCGTCACTCCGATCGATCTTTTATTTTTCACATTGAAAATGTCGCTTTCGCGGATCATAAGTATTTCTCGATAGTTTTGCGTCGAAACACCTATAATCGTAATTAGTCGCACGCTTTGGACAAAGATGGTAAAGTTCAATATACATAATAATAATAATAATAAGAAGAATAAGAATAAAGAAAAAGAAAACAATGCAATCATTCGGAACACAAATGTTGAGATATCCGAGTCACAACCACAAATGTAATGTCCTTACATCTGATGCGTATAAACAATTACAGTTACTTCCTAGCCAAAAGGGTAATTGACTTTTCGAGCAGCGCAAATGCAAAGATGATATTTATAATTAATGCACGCGAAAGGCCTCGTCGAAGCGTTGGATGGATTGAAATTTTCGCTCTTGTTTCGCTCTCAGTCGCTTACTAATTAACGTAACTTCATCGAGAGTCTCATCGAATCTTCCTTCTCTCATTTTGCCTCGGGATTGTAACTGTCGTTCGCTAAACCACTTCCCCGTGCGTCGCCCAGCCACGGATACTTCCTGGGACACTCTGTACACGTTTCCAAATACCTTGTGAAAAAAAATTGTTTCGTTAATCGCTTAAATTCACGTTCCTCGAATTCTCGACGAGGTCTCGCCGCTCGAAACCTCGAGAGCTTTTTCCTTCCGTTAATTCGATCGAAAATTGCCCGAATTTCATTCGTCGCGCTCGAGCGAATTCTCGATGAGGAAAAATTGACGATAAGAAAGCGACGACTTGAGACATTGATGATAATAATGAGAATATTCGGAAAACGGAAAAAGACCTCGAGAAAATCCGCGTCGAATGTCGTTTCTCTTTTTATTTACCGTGTCGCTGCGAAATTTGCTTCCGCAGGTTTGAAATCGAGAGCGCAATTGTTGGGGTTGTTGCAAGGTGGGCCTGGAACGTTGTCCTTTGTTTTACAGTCCCATGGCTCGTAATTCGTCAATGATTTCAATGGTTGCGGATCGGACATCCAAGTCACCGCTTGCGTGGCGGTAACGAAATAAACGTCGGGTCTGGGGTGAAAAAAGAATCATTACATCCAAGACGAAAAATCGTGCAAAACGTTGCGATTTCGGCGACGAGATAACGGTAAAATAATTCACTCCGGAAGGACCGGAAACGTGTAAAGAGTCGCGACTCACAACGTAACGGCCCAGTCGATAAATTTGGCGAGACCACGCTCGAGCTCTTTGATCTGGAACCAATTTGTGTGAAACGGCATCATGTATGGCGCGCGATTCTGATTGTAAGAACGATTAAAATCCTCCTTCAACCACTCGAAGACCTCGCTAGGATCGTGACTGTGAAGAACACACTGATCGAGATACGGGCAGTGGCCTCCCTCGTAATCCTCAACGTAGTGAGCGTTCAACGGCAATTCCCAGACACCTGCGACGTTAAGTACGTTCATACTCTGGATTTACAGCTCGAAAACGCGACTTTCAAATCGGAAAAATTCACCAAAAAGCGGAAGCTAAGCATCTTGAGATTCTTCCCCAAAATTGCCAACGGAAAATCGTTGTTTCATCAATTTGCATTATTTTGGATTTTTCACAAATGTTCTTTTCATAAAATCGAAATTTCACATTATTCTCTTGCAACGAAATGGTCAATACTCGTTAAACAGGATTGAAGAGAGTGATATTTCGATAAATTAGTGGCAAATTTTCAAAAGGATTTGTCGTTATTATTTTTTTCGTAAATTATTTTATTTCGATATGTGCTCGTTGCGGAAGTTTAAAGATGAATATGTTGTTTTTTTTCCCCAAGTTTCGACTCGCTCAATTTGATAAAGTTTGAGAGCTCTGGTGCGCTTAGCGGAGAAATTGGAGAGCGAAAACTGGATTTCACGTACCCGGAAATGATTTGGTGGGGCACGTGCCGGCTTTGCACTCGTGAGGAATTTTGTAGTCCAACGTGTAAGGCCATATCGGAGTTTTCAACGGCGATATTCCGATACTGCTGTCGTAGACGTAACCGAAATCTTCGATGACCTTGTACTGCGTGTTGCGACCGGGTTTCAAATACGGAGCTCGCATACCGACAATCTCGCTGATCGATATATTGCTAAAACGCTTCAATATTTCTTGCATCCCGACCATTTCCCCGACCCATTCCTCGTAGCCCTTGTCCTCCAAGCCCTTCTGAAGGCTGTCGAATCAAATGGCGAGAATTCATCAACCGGAAAAGCACGATTTTTCCGAAAAAAAACCCCGTAAATCTCACATTGAAAATCTCGAGTCTTACATCGACAACGGAAATCACATTTTACCGTTTTTTTTTCAATTTCATTTCGAATCGTCTCGTGAATTAAATTTCGTGATAAATACGTGCAAATACACATGTTGTACATGTTTCTTCTTTTTTCACATTTTGGTTGAGCGGATATTTCGGTAATTTTGACGAAAAATATTTATACTCACGAAATAGTTTCGGTCGCGATTTCGTGACCGTCATGAGCGAAGCTCTGGACCATATTGTAGTTGCAATACTCGTGCGATATGAAGAAAGTCCCTCTTAACGGACAATTATTCGGATTCGCGCGATCCTTGTTGAATATCTTTTGATAATGATCGAAATTGTTGTGATTTATCGCCCCGTCGAAGGTCAACAGTATCATTTGGGGTGTCTGAAACGGGAAATAAAAGATGACGGAATCTTCGATTTTTCGCATCGGCAAGTTAGAGCGCTTTTTTCTTGATTGAAATCTGTTTTATCGATAGGGTCTTCATCATTCCACTTTGAACTTTTATCGCGATAACATCGTGGGAATTGAAATTTTACATCTTCCGGACGAAGACGACCGGGTATAATTGTGCCATCCTGAGAGCAGAAACAGTAAGGAAGCTCGCACTTTGAGGTGTCGCATCGTTCCGCAAGATCCGTCGGTGCTTCCGTTATGGGTGCTGGAGCTGAAAATTGAATGAGAGAAAAGGAAACGAATATTTATACGTACGATTGCGAATGAAATTTGTTTTTTTTTCATTCTTCCCCCCTCTTTTACGTCCAACTGTCTTCTCGCTCGTTGCTCGAACTTACTTATGGGAATTGGACCGCAACGGGCCTCGTTCTTGAAGGTGCAAAACTTGCTGATGTCATCGAAGTGCAACCCGGAAGGACATCTGTTCAAGTAAGGATATCCATCGACGCACTGAATTAAAAAAAGAAAGACGAATTAAAATGAACAAGGAAAAGAAGGGAAAACCCGATAACGCTGTTAAATCTTGAATTTTATACTTGATAAAATCTTCTGCAAGTTGCTGGGTCGGCAAAGTTGCCATTTCCTTGACCCTCCGGACATACAAAGTCCTCCTGTTCGGAATCGACTGGAATGAGAAGAAAAAAAAATGGAAAACGACGAATCGGCATTAGAATGACGAAGAAAGAAAAATATCTTCGTGTTTTTCGTAAATCAATTCGAAAAATCGACGGGAAAATGATGCAGGGAATCTCGAATGTTATCTCTTGTGTGGACAGAAATAATTATAAAACAGCGATAAATTGTAACGCGTAGAGAGGTTCAATCGCGAGAAATAAAAGTAAATTATACGTTTATCGCCGGATGGTAAGGGAAATGTCAAGGCCGTTCGAAAATCGAATGAGTTAAATATAATCGTAATATATCATTGGTAAAGCAGAACGTTAATCGTAGAGATCAAATTGTCTGGCTAATTTTTGCGTTTTTTTCTCCGACAAACGGAAGATTCTAGAGGAGAATATTTATTCGCTAAATTCTCATCGGTCAATGACGCAAGCGTCGTGAGAGATGAATCCGTCCGAGATTTACGACTTTCTTTTTTTCAGCTCGGGTCTTACGAATCCCGAATAAATTCAGCGTATAATCCGCTCGTCAATAAAATTTCCCTTTTCTTTCGTAATAATTCGCCGAATGGAAGAACAAAGTTGTAGGATGATATTGAAATAAAGGAAATAAATGGATACTGCATATCAGAGGCTGCATAATGATGAAAATAAGAGGGGAAAAGTGTCTTTCAACGATATTGCGCGTAGAATATAAACGGGAGAAATTCCGTGACACGTTGGCCAGAAAAGAGTCACGAGAAAGCGTGTGGTTTATACGCTGTGTCAAAGCCATGAAACATTGCAAATGAAACGTTTGACTGTCGATGATGCCTGTAAAAGTGTCGGATTCATTCTCCGCTTGCGCATGGGTTTCAAAGGCAATCCGAGCTATTTTTTGGGCGAGGGAAGAACGAAACGAGTTTGTAGGTTAGAATTGTGTCAATCCGCGAAACAAACGTGGCATGGAAGGGATAAATGATATTTTTGACAATCTCCGATCAACGACAATTACGAGGGCATGTCGATGCTGTAAAAATAGAAAAACAAATTGATCGTACGGAAGAGAACGTTGATTTCCCATAATAACAATGTCGAAGAGACGTTAATATTTATTATTATTATTGTTATTGCAGAAATGTTTTTCCGCAATTTTTTGAAAACATTTAGTACAAAATTTCTAAACGACGAAGAGGTTCGATAAAAAAGGTTGAATCCGCGTCGTACGAGAAGAAAATAAGTCGACGAAATTTTATTCGAAATTTTTCTTTTTCAACAATTTGTAAACGTGATTGTCCGAAATTCACGTTCCTCTTCGATTTCCCAAGGCGCGCACCTCTGGGATATCTCGTAACCTCAAAATAATCATTTCGGAGGCACGAAAATACGGGAGGAGGATCTTCTCGTAGACGTTGAAAACAAAAAAAGAAAGTTCATTGCCACTCGGAGGAGCACGCCCATCTTTATGCAAATGCAACGTCGCTTGTTTTTTTAATTCGAAACTGTGCTCTCTGGGATCTTGAAACACGATGTGGAAAATTCGCAACGGAAGATACACGTCGCAGGCGCGTTCTGGAGAAAAAAAAAATACCCGACCCGAGCCTTCTCGCGAATTTCAAGTCGAAGGAATCGCTCGTAACTCTGTGCTACTTTTTTTAACTCTTTTCACTCGTTTCGCCGCGATTCTGTGACGCCACAGTTTCGCTAGAGGGAAAAACAGCGCCAGCGACGTGGAGAAAAAATATTAATAGGAAATCTTCCCGCGAGAGGGAGTCCGCGTAACGATAAATCGTGTGAAATAATCGCGCGTTTATATTAACGGACACGCGCCGGTACGACTCGATGCTCGAGACGCGTTTTAATCCGCCGGGGGAGATATACCTGCGAGTGAAAGTACATATAAGCCCGGTAATTATAATATGACCTTACGAATGTTCAACCGGACGATCGTTGCGATATCTCGTCCGGTTACGGCCGCCATTATTGTTTACGCGGAATTCGCTGTTTTTTTTTATTCGATGGAATAAAATTATTAAAAAAAAAGAAAAAAACTGCCGCCGCTTGTCACGGGGAAAAAATTGTCACGATGAGCTTTGAAGCGTTTGACGAGGCAATGGAAAGTGAAGGTGCTGGAATGAGAGAATTCTGTCCGAGAAACAACATTCTATCTCCGAAGCATACGCATAAATAATGTACAGTGCGGTAAATACAGTAAAGTCCCGATTATTCGATGTTAAACCGTCCAACAAGTTCCTACTCTCTTGCCAGCAAACTCCAAAGCCTATCAATGCTGAAAAATCCAGACTATCCTTCAAGCACACGATTGTCATGTACAGTTTTTATGTTCACAAGAAAATGCAATAAAAATCATTCCTTTCCAATGATACTCGATTTTGGCACGCTTTTTTATTTTACTTACCGCGTTTCACTCGAAAAAGAAAAAAAAACGGATTACAAAATTGATCACCGAAGTACGAGATAAAATGTAACAAGCTTCCGTGCAATATTCCAGAACATTCAGAGATTTTTCAAAATAATATTCCGCCCACGGTGCGGATCGTGAAAAGATGCGATTAAACTCGGAATGTTTGCTCAACTCGATCACGATTTTCGTTTCCGGTATACGCATTCCCGTTTCCGGTGTGTATATTTATATTTAATTGTATGAAAATAATTGTTTCGGTGCCAACGAAAAATCCTCGGGGAAACACGGGCGTAAAACGAACCGCACACACTCGCGGAGGTGAAAGAAAAAATTCTCTACGAAATCGCGAAATTTTCGATTCCCGAACGCAAAAGGAGTTCCCGTTCGAAGAATAAATGCTCCGATGGGCAAATTGTACAAACGCATGCGCAATGTCTCGTGAAAAATTCACTGAAGCGCGAATTTTCATTTTTTACGAGTTTCCGGAATGTTTTTTTTTTTCCCGAATTCTTTTTTTCGAGTGTAGAGTTTTTCGATGTTTCCTACCTGCGAGGACCGTTAATACAGCGCAGACGAGCACCGTCCCGTACAACTTCATATTGAGGACTGAAAAACTGTTACCAGGGAAATTCTGAAAGGTACGAATCCCCTTCTACCTTCTACTTCGTTAAAACGTCCAGTCGGCGTTGGTTGGAGATCCGACATACACACACAGACGTAAGAGCTTTTATTAAGGTAGTTTTCTCGCCAAAAGTGTTTTCTCATGAATAGCCAGCGCACTTTGGACAGCATGAGGACGTTATCGCACGATGGCGAGTCAAATTTCAAAATTATCCATCACTTGGACTAGGAAACATATTTCATCAAACATACATCAGATTTTTCTCCCACCACCTCTCCGAATCGTGAATTAATATATCGCAAAGTTATTCGAAAAATCTGTATAATTTTGGCAACTTCGTTTCCGAGATACAGCGCAAATTATGCGACAGTAATAATCATTTTTGTATGCGGTACTGGATGAAATACAAGCGCGCATCGAAAGATTACGAATTTGAAAGAAAAACCAATGTATAAAATGATTATTTTGAAATTCCGTCGCGAGGCGACTACCTTAAGCTAGGAAAAAATGTCGCAATGTCGAGACTCAATCATCCGCGCTGCTCCGCACCGTGAGAGGGAGCTCTCTTCCGATACGAAACTCCGAAGGATATTTTCCAGCGGGAAAGATCCTCGATATTCGTCCTCACTCCGTGCCCCTCCCCTTAAATTCGGTTGAGAATCTTTCGACTTAATTTCTCAGCATCCGAAACTCGACTCGAAGCGCAGGGTCCCAAGAGGTAGGACAATTTCTTAAGAAACTCAAAAGAATGGAGAAAAAAAACACCCTACAACGATGAAAATTGAAAAATCCTATAAACTCGTCCCATAAAATACTTCCTGTATTTTGAGAGCAAAGTGTAATTTTGAGAGCAAACGCTAAATGTATCGATATCATGGAAATTGGAATTTTTTTCATTTTTACGATGATGAATTTTTCCCCCAACGTTTTTGCAATTTCTCTGCAAATAAACGGAGGAAAAATGATCGTTGGATGGACCAACACGCGACAGTTTTTGTTTGCGAAAAAATATTTATTCGCGTGACGAAACTCAAAAAGTTTTCTACGCGATTATATCCTCTCTGCGGTGAAAACGATTTTCCTCCTTTATTCTCCGCTTTTAGGCTTTAACGCTCTTCGTCGTCGTCCACAGTCTTCTTCTTCGACCTGAACGACGACCAAAGAACGTACACACGCTCGAGCTGGATTGGCTGACCACTTTCTATCACAGTAGGCTTTGACCAAGTTGGAGAAAAGTCTCGTCATAGTGGTCCATCCAGCATAGAAGACGATCCGTCTCTGTTCCATATTACTTTCAAACGAATGAACAAATTAAATAAAATTATCACTCTGTTCATAATTGATAAAGCACGCAGTGATACCGAGTGAAAATTCCGAAGAAAAGTTTTGTCGGTCACGAACTTGATTACCTGCGATTTTACGTATCTTTTTCTCCGGTTTTCTTAAACAAATTTACCATCCAAGATTGGCTGATTAAAACCGTGATTAAGAGTAATCAATGTAGCGAGCAAAACCTGGTAGAGCTCGAACGAATTTTTCCAAAAAAATGTCCATGTACAGGATGGATTTGTCTGGAAAAATTCGTGTTTTTTTCTTTTACCCTCGCGTTAATGTTTGACTCGTCAAAGATGGAAACGCACGCTCGAGTTTTCAATGCACCTGTACAATTTTTATCGTCCTTCTCGCTCTATGTTCGTGAATCTCCCCTCGACCTTAGCACACACTAGAACAGGAGAAACCGGCTGGACTCTCGTCGGGCGAGCTTACAAAACGCTTTTGGCCGCGGTGGGCGTAACCCGTTTCGAACCTTTTTTCGTCCTCCTTTTTCCTCAAACTCTTTTATTTTTCGGTCTTATCGAGAGTCTCGAGACACGAAACGATTTTCGTGAATATCTCGGAATTGTTTTGTTTGCGAGATCGCTGAGGATTTTATGAAAATCGTTGGCTATTTCTATCGAGATTTTCTTCTTGCGATACGAAAAAAAAAATAAAACGATAAATTTGTATCAAGCTTCAAAACGGAGGAATACATCGAGACTCATTTCCGTGGATTTTTCGTTCGATCAACGAAAAGTTCAAGCTCCGAACATGTGTGATAATTGACTATGCACAATTTGCGCTACTTTTTTTTTATCTCGCGAATATTTCGGGATATTTTGCTTCGCGAGATTCTGAATGGAATTCAACAGAACGTATTGGCTATTTGTACCGCGATGTATTTTTTCAGTGGCGAAAAAAAATGAGATAAATTCGACTTGCTTTAAAATTGTCGGATACCTTGATACGTAATTTCGTGGATTTTTCGTTCGATCAACGAAAAGTTCAAGCTCCGAACATGTGTGATAATTGACTATGCACAATTTGCGCTACTTTTTTTTTATCTCGCGAATATTTCGGGATATTTTGCTTCGCGAGATTCTCAATGGAATTCAACAGAACGTATTGGCTATTTGTACCGCGATGTATTTTTTCAGTGGCGAAAAAAAATGAGATAAATTCACCTTGTTTTAAAATTGTCGGATACCTTGATATGTAATTTCGTGGATTTTTCGTTCGATCGGCGAGAAGTTTGAAGCTCCGGATATTACTATGACGGAAGGTTTTTCTCTGCGAGATCGTCGACGACAGATGCTGATGATTATTCGTCATGTGTATCGCGGTTTTTTTTCAGCGTGGAAAAAATGAGACGACGAATTCTCTTTGCTTCAAAGTCGTAAAATGTGCTGAGAGGTAACTTCTTTAATTCAACATTAGACCGATATTTGCAAGTTTGGCGCTCGTGACGTTATTTCATCACAGTTCGATATGGACCATTTGAGGTCCCTTTGCTTTTTGTCTCTCTTTGGCCATTTTTTTAGTCTTTTTCTTATCCATTTCCCTCGCCATCGCTCGATCGTTGTTACTCGTCCAATAAGGATTCGTGTAATTCGGATGCCGAGGTATTATCCTCAATTCCTGGCGAACCAAATGGAACATGTCGATCGTCGGCTTGTCCAAAAGGTATCGCGACTCGTTGGCAAAATTGAGGCTCCATTGCATCGTGCTGTTGACATTTTTTTTACTCTTCATTACCCTGCGTGCGATCTCGGGTAATTGCAATATCGCGTCGCCGAACAACGCGCAGTTTTCCAGTATCGTGGTTAGCGCTGGAAAAAAAAGTCATAAAGTACGACACCGACTTTTCTCAATTTCTCTCGGGAAGAGCGAAGGAAAAGCGACGCCCGTGAAAGACTTACAGCGTCTCATGGTCAAATTTTTGAATAATTCTTTGCCTTCGGGTATTACTTTAAAGTTCTCGAGCGTGACTCGACTCGTTTCTATGACATTCATTGAATTTTCAGCGAGAATCGATATCATTTTATATTGTTTTTCATAATTCCTCATCTCGCGGATCTTCTTTACCATCTCAAGATGTTCCTTTCGACGTCCGACAAAATTTTGTATAACTGCGATGGATGGGAAGTTTAGGAATATTCGTTTTCAACGTAGATGTCTCGTCAGAGGTTTTATCTTAAAAATTGTACGTTTACAAAATTTTGAACTACTCCGGACGTTTCTTTTCTGCCAATCGTAAATTAACGAATTTTGGCCACTTGAGCTGGTTTCGGAGATACGTTATAATATGTTTAATGATGGTGATAAATTGTTGTGATTATAATTATGTACGTAATATAAGAATACATAAATAATAATACAATATATGTAATGTTTTAGGTTAATATGCTTTTAATGTCCCGCATGTTTTGCCAATTAATATAATAACTATATACTACGGTTAACAAAAACGATAGAAAAGTTACATTTTTTTTCGTAATTATGTTTAGTACACGTTTGAGAAAGGAAAGGATACACAGGAGCTCGTCCATACCGCCAGTTTCGATCGAACCGCGAATATTTTTATCCGTGATTGGTTGATGTTGTGGCGATGACTTTATCGCCGGTTCTTCCGCAGGCGCAACACGTGAAATCGACACGAATGCCAGCAAAATGACCTTGCGCAGAGAAAACATTACGATTTATTTGCCGACGTTTCCGCACGAATTAACAGACACTTTGAGTAGATAACCGATACGTTGAACTAAACAGAGCTAATTAGCGATTAACAGTTGCTTAAAATAACAACAGCGATTAAATTTTTGCACGTGTGTACGATTGAACAAGATAGAATGATAGTCCGCCACATTGTTAACGGCCATCTTGAAAATTTCGCCATCTGCCGACTGACGTGCTGACGTCTAGGAAAGCAAAAAACTACAACTGCTGTGGCAAAATGACGAAGTCTTTATTTACACCGTAGATAAATCTATTACAGTGAATTATCCAGCTGTGAAAATTGTGAAGTTTTTATTTATTCGCGATTATTTTTATACAAAATAAGCATCAAACTTTCAAACATCATAATCATCGCTCGCATTCCAAAAGCATGTGATTTTCGTGCAACGACTCGTTATCTCGTCACGTATGTTTATTGCAACATTATATCTCCCTAAAAACAAAACTTTTAATCGAAACATTATTCTACTGGATATTGCGAAAAATCGTGCGACAGGCGTGCGAAGAACTAAAAACCGAATTTTGCACGTTAGTTATTCGGAGTAAATAATATAATACATCACAAGACGAAACGTCAACAATCATGGCTGCGTTACAGGAGGCAAAACTCGATGTAAGTATTATTAATCCCATTTTATTTAATCACCGTTCCATCAAGATATTTTGCACGTTGCAGCGATTACGCAAATCATTTTCACTTGAGATAATATATTTTCCCCGTTATCGTTCAGTTCATCGATAATTTTGTAAACATAACCTCAATTCACACGTCAGCACGATCAAACCGAATTGTTATTTAGGGTTATCGTAAACTTGAAAAATAAAAATCTCGCAGAAATTCCATCCATCTCTCCCTTATGGAAAAATAACATCTGTATTTCATTATTTAACCTTTATTTATATCGCAAAAATCCGTATTTCAATACGTCGGGGAAATTGAACGAAGATGGAAAATTTGTTTTGCAAGGCTCGAAGAAATGTTCCGTTGGGCCCATAGAAACAGTTTGCTCTTTCGTGCGATATTGCACTTAGATTCTTTACGAATTCCGATGAATGCAAATTTTAACACGATACCTAAAAGAGATATCGTATCTACTCCGCTCGAATAAACCGCAATTTGGATGTTTTTCCGCGCAAACAAACGTGCGTACCCTTCAGATGTACGACGACGCTACATACAGCGTAGATCCTCAAAACGTAGAAGGAGAAATAGCGGTACCGACGACGCAACAACGATCGAACCCAGGAGAGCCAGATTTCAATACGCTGGACGAGCCGATAAGAGAAACTATCGTAAGCGCGTTTATTGATGCAATCAGCAGAATTAATTTTAATCTCATCCCATCGATATGTTCTTTAGCTCAGGGACGTCAGAGCCGTTGGTAATAAATTCTACCACGTTATGTGTCCGAGAGAGAAAAAAAGTCTGCTGAAAGAATGTACGTACGCACAGATTTTGTTTTTGGTCAGGAATATTCAACGCCGAAACGAACAAATATCGCAAATACCTGCGACAATAGTCAATTATTATCTTTATTCAGGAGAATTGTCACAAAAATGACGAGTTAATCGATCGAGTACTCTGAATCAAAGATAAATATTCAAGATCTATATTATCATCGAAAATTTGTTTTGGTGTTTCGAAATTTGTTCACAACGGCGCTGTTCACAGTTACCACAGAGCAACGACCCCTTCCGTACCGACGATTATCTCGTATTTCTACGTTGCAGGGGATCTTTGGGGACCGTTGGTACTTTGCACATTTATGGCGATGTAAGATGTACAAAAATTCCTAGTCTCGTTAAGATTTTCTCGAAATGTCGATTGAAATAGTCGGTGATACAGTCAAATTTCTTTCTTCCGATAAATACACGAACCGTTCAGGATACTGCAAGGTTCCTCCGACACCCTCAACTCGAACGACGGTGGTCCGGAATTCGCCGAAGTTTTCGTCATAGTGTGGATCGGCTCGATGGTCGTAACTCTGAATTCGCAGCTTTTGGGTGGGAACATGTGAGCGCGATGTCCGATTTTTTGGAAAAATTCAAAAAAAAAAACAAAAAATCACACATTTTCACGATTATCCGTCTCTTTGCAGCTCCTTCTTTCAAAGCGTTTGCGTTTTGGGATACTGCCTATTACCGACTACGGTCGCGCTGATCGTGTGCAGAGTGATACTGATGGTCGAACAGACGACAGTTTTGTTCGTGCTGAGATTTTTCATCGCCATGACCGGCTTCGCTTGGGCAACTTACGGTAAGCTCCTTCGATAGACAATCCGTGACGAAAACACTCGAGAGACTTTGCAAAATAAGTAATGCAAAAATAATGTGTATATTTACAGCGTCCATGGTGTTTTTGGGCGACAGTCTGCCGCTGGGAAGAAAGGCTCTAGCGGTTTATCCGATATTCCTATTTTATTTCGTAATCTCGTGGTTGATTATATCCCACACAACATGAAATCGTTTGAAACGCTCGCGAGATGTGGCTGTAAAAATAATATGCACGAAACGTGTGAAAATTCAGCACAAAACAATTTTTTAATCGCAAATTCCGAATGGAAATGTCCGTTCTTCGAATCCAAATGCCGCTGAGGCGCGTTATTTCGTCTTTTTGCATTCGCGAAGGGGGAAAAAAATACGATCGTTTTCTCACCGTTCCGACGAACGCGTACAGATTTCTTCCCGAGGAAAATTCGTAATTCGAACTTTTCGTTTCTCATTCCACCTTGTCAATTAACGACGAGTCGGGTCGTCCAAGATTATCGTACTCGCGAGTCGTCCTTTTTTTCTTTTTTTTTGCGTTACCGATCCGCCAAACGCAAGATACATTCTGACGCGAATTACGAATCTTTTTCTTTTTTCGTTATCGTTTTTATTTTTACATTAAGCCAACTTTAGCCAGTATTTACACCGATTGATGAATTATATTACGAAAGTCGTAATTCACGTTTGCTATTCGTGTACATTGTACATAATATTTATAGATAGACGATATCGCGGAATAAACGAAGAGAAAAAAAAGACATTTACGAACTCGAAGAATCATTTTTTATTTATCTTCTTTTCGCGAAAAATCGCCAAAAATTCTTTGGAAAAACAAGTTGAAAATGAAGAAAAAAATCATTCCATCTATGCTACCTTGAACGTTGAACGAACTTTAGCGAGTAACTCGAAAACTCGCCAAAAATTCTTTGAAAAAAAGAAGTTGAAAATGAAAAAAAAAAATCATTTCATCTATGCTACCTTGAACGTTGAACGAACTTTAGCGAGTATTTACACCGATTGATGAATCATATTACGAAAGTCGTAATTCACGTTTGCTATTCGTGTACATTGTACATAATATGTATAGAATATAGAAGAATAATTGTTTATTTATCTTCTTTTCGCGAAAACTCGCCAAAAATTCTTTGGAAAAACAAGTTGAAAATGAAAAAAAAAATCATTCCATCTATGCTACCTTCGTTATTTACACGTTGAACGAACTTTAGCGAGTATTTACACCTCGTTTATATCGATATTAATCGAATTAATAAATGACATTGGAAAAATGGAAATTTTCCTTCGGTATTCGTGTAAATTGTACGTAACGTTCAGAGACGGACGATGTCAAAGAATAAAACAAGAAGAAAAGGACGCTTGCGAAGTTTGGGAATGATTTTTTTTGCGCACAAAGATAAGTCGAAATTCGCAGCTATCGGAGACGTAAATTTCAAGATTAATCGCGAATTGAATTTTCAGCGAGAATCGATATCATTTTATATTGTTTTTCGTAATTCCTCATCTCGCGGATCTTCTTTACCATCTCAAGATGTTCCTTTCGACGTCCGACAAAATTTTTTATAACTGCGACGGATGGGAAGTTTAGGAATATTCGTTTTCAACGTAGATGTCTCGTCAGAGGTTTTATCTTAAAAATTGTACGTTTACAAAAATTTGGAAATTTACGAAGTTTGGGAATGATTTTTTTTGCGCACAAAGATAAGTCGAAATTCGCAGCTATCGGAGACGTAAATTTCAAGATTATTCGCGAATGTCTTGCTTCGAATGGGAAAAGTTTCGTCGGGAAGAAAATGCTCGCGAAATCATCGTCGGGCTGTTCCGAATTTTTCTCGCTTAAATTCACATGCGCAAAAAGTATCGCTCCAATTTTCGAAAAAGTTCCCCGCTGTCGTAATGGCCCGGATAAGCGTTGAGAGATTTTTGGACGGCGAGATAACTCGTCTGCAGATCACCGGCCTCGTGGGCGAGATTGGCGCTGTTGAAGTGCGGCTCGTACATGAAATCGGCGATTCCAGCGGCAGCGTGGAAATAAGTTCGCGCCGCGGTCACGTTTCCCTTCTTCATCTCCAGGACGCCGAGATTGTTGTACGAACTGGCGTGTCTGTTGTCCGCGGAGGTGGCCAATCGAAGGCACTCCTCTGCCATTATCGAGTCGCCTAAACACTGTTTTTTTTTTTTTTGCCGAGAAATTCAAAGTTATCATCGTTCGAAGAATGGAGCGATACTTTCAACCGTTAATCTTGGAGAAAACTCGAAAAAAAATGACGTCCACTCACAATGGCGATGTGCGAAATGTTGTACCAAATTTCAGCGATGTTTTCGTCGGTCGACAAACTCAGCGCCCTCTCAAAGCACGACAACGTGTGATCGTACTGTTGCGCGTAAAAACAACACAAGCCGAGATTGTTCAGTAATTCCGCGTTGTACACGCCCATCTGAAGGAGCCTCCTAAAAGAGTTTTTTGAGAGAATTTTTTGAGCTCGCTGCGATTCCGTATGGAAAAGTATATTTCGTCGAAAACTCGGCAAATTTGCGTTTTATTCGGAATGACAAAGTCACTTTTCTCAACGATGTCTTTTTCATGTGCTCGAGAGCGTTTGAAAGCGAAGGAAAATTCCTACGGTTGAAATTTTCCTTCGTCTCATTCGCAAAGTACTTATGCAAAAAAATACTCGAAAAATATTCGTTAATTCGGGATTGTGTACGGAAATGTACGAAAAGATGATTAAAAAAAGAAAAAAGAGTCGTTAATCGCGTCGTGGCGTTTTTAAAACAACGAAATCACCTGTAATAGCGCAGAGCCAGTTCCGGCTGATCGTTGTAAAAGTGGTGCATACCGATGCTGGCTATCGCCTCGCTGTTTGACGAATCTTCTTGCACGACGGACTTGTAATATTTAACGGACATCTGCACGCTGTTGAGGCCTTCGAAGACCCGCGCCATTTCGACGAGGATCGACACGTCATTGGGAAAATATTCGAGGCCGCGTTTGCAAAGTTCCAAAGCGCCCAGCGGCTGGTCCAAACGCTCGTAGACTCTGACGAGTCGCAGAATCGTTTCGACGTTCTTGCAGTCCTTCAGAGCCGATTTAAACTGCTGCTCGGCGTCTCTGACCAATCCGAGGGTGTAATAACACTTCCCCAATTGGACTTTCCACCACCAGTCTTTGTACTCGCAGGATTGAGTAGCTTGGACGGCCAAATCGAGCGCCTGAAGGGGCGACAAAATCAAATCGAGAATCGAAAAGGAAGAAAGGACCGTTTTGCACCGACGAAACTCACGGATCTGGCGTCGTGCTCGTGATAATAAATATATTCGAAAAGCGGCTTCGCGATCGCCGGCTTGCTCGCGTATTTCGAGATGTTTAATCTCGAAAGCTGGATAAACGGTCCGTCGGGTTCGGTCAGCATCGACGCTGTGCCCAACCTGTTGGATTTGAGGAATCACTCGCGTTGATTATTCGTAATAATTATACCCACGAAAACTCTGCGGTTTTTTTATTTATAATTACAGAACCGGCGGGGAAAAAAATCACGTGAATTTTCAGCAATTTTCAGTGTCTCCGATGGAAGGTTTTTTTCAATCTGAACGACGAATCGGATCGTAATTTTGCTCCGGAATTCGCGTCCGGGACTTGTTTTGGCGAGGCAACCACCTTAAGGCGATGTGTTACATCCATAAATCGAAGCTTAGAAAAATTCTCCGGCAAAATCTATAAATCGGATCGGTTTGAAATTTGTTGTGGGTATTCAGTGATATAGCCCGGAGGGACCGACGATTTTAGAATTTCGAAATTTTGAAAATTTTTTCACTCTACAAAAAAATTTTTTTGAAAAATTTCGAAATTGCGAAATTCGAAAAATCTGTAAATCGGATCGATCTGAAATTTTTTGTGAGCATTTAGTGACGCAACGCGGAGGGAATGACGATTTGAGAATTTCGAAATTTTGAAAATTTTTTCACTCTACAAAAAAATTTTTTTGAAAAATTTCGAAATTGCGAAATTCGAAAAATCTGTAAATCGGATCGATCTGAAATTTTTTGTGAGTATTTAGTGACGCAACGCGGAGGGAATGACGATTTGAGAATTTCGAAATTTTGAAAATTTTTTCACTCTACAAAAAAATTTTTTTGAAAAATTTCGAAATTGCGAAATTCGAAAAATCTGTAAATCGGATCGATCTGAAATTTTTTGTGAGTATTTAGTGACGCAACGCGGAGGGAATGACGATTTGAGAATTTCGAAATTTTGAAAATTTTTTCACTCTACAAAAAAATTTTTTTGAAAAATTTCGAAACTGCGAAATCGTCATTCCCTCCGCGTTGCGTCACTAAATACTCACAAAAAATTTCAGATCGATCCGATTTACAGATTTTGCCTGAGAATTTTTCGAAATTTCGATGGGGGAGGGGGTATCCCCCATGACCTTGAGACGATTTTTTCCCGGAGTTTACCTCACGCTGCGTCCTGAAATGGCCGTTATCGGTCTCGCGGTCATCGCCGTCCTCGGCGTTCTCAGTGCCTGTTCGACGCTCTGCGAAACAGCTGATTGGGTGTAAGGCCTCGCGATTCCGGTTACCGGCCTTCCCGACTGCGTTTTCGGACGGAAGCCTTGGCCGGCGAGGGCCGTGCCAGGATTCTTCAGAGACGTTCCGGGTCGGGGCATCGACGCGATCGTATAATTGTCCAAGAGACTCTCGGCGATGCCTTCCTCCTCGCTCTCAATGTCGTCCACGTAGATTTGCATCGTCAGAGCTCGCATTTTCAGAACCCAGACCGCCTGGAAATAATGGAACAAAAATGGAGAATCGATACTCGGATTTTTCAAAAATTTCATTTAGATCTTTTCTCTCACCTGGTCCAGAGGATTTTTCCGCAATAAATTCGTGCAAATCGTCGTACATTCCTCGTATTTGCGTCTGTTGAATAAACTCAGAGCTCTGAACAGCTCCATCGAGGCAGTGAATGACGTAGAAACGTTTCGGAGTCGACTCGATGTCGAGGGAAAAATGGAGCGAACGGTGGGCAGGTGAAACGCGCGCTCTTTCACCTGTTACTTGTTGTAGAAAAATATTGATTATTTTGTCCGACGTGGGACACAAAGTATGCCACACGAAACGTGGATTGGAACACTCTGGCTACCATTTTTCTTTCAGTTTCAGAAAGTTTGGCTGGATAGATTTGATTTATTCGACGCTATTGTTTTTCGACGAAATCCCGAGACTTTTTACTCCAAAATTCTTTACTCCAAAAATGAAATTTTTTGCCAAGTTCTTCGTAATTATCAATTAATCACCCTTTTCCATTATTTTTAATCAAATGCTTAGATTTTTTTCAATTCTACCATTTTGAGTAATTAATTACAATTTTCTCATCGAAATTTCGAGTTTTCCGAAAAAAGTCGGTATGTTTCATAATCAGCGGACAATTTCCGATCGGATAAGCTATTGAAACATTGAAAATTGGAGGAGAAAAAATGTCGACTCATTTTTCGCCACTTTTTCATAAAATCTCAAGAGCTTTTGTTTTCTTTTGCTTGCCCTATGTTTTGTTTTTGCTTGAATTTGACAGTTACCGGATTTTGACACATTAAATTACGTAAAAAATTGAGACGCAGCATCGCACCGCGAGTACCCATCTATTCTCATCCAAATTGGAGCGCGCTATGGGGAGAACGTGGCGCACCTTCGTTTGTTCTTTGATAGAGAAAAAAAAAGTATAGAAAAATCGTTGGCGTTGTTTTTCAAAATTTTTAATCAGAAAATTATTCGAGACTGTGAAGCAAAGCAAAAAACCGAGAAACAACATGGGTTCGATAGGCGAAAATCCTTCCAGGTTTGACGACGACCCTCTCTCTCTCCCCATTTTGATTCGATAATTGAATTTTCCAAAAAAATCATGTCTAAATTTTAAGCGACCAGCAGAGATTCCAAGACTTTTCCAGCAAGAAAAACATCGAGGAGCAATGTACCACCGAAAGCCTCGATAAATTGCACGATGCTTTTTTGGTAAAGCATACATTTCTGTAAACTTTAACAAAATAATACTTTCGAGTATACTGAGTTTTCTCACTCCACATTTATTTCTAATTCCACTCAAAGGCCACCGAGAATAAATGCATGGATGAATTTCAATTGCAAAAAGCGTTCGAAAGTATTTTAAACATACAGATCAGTCCCGAGGAATTGCACAATTTATTCAAAAAGGTAAAAAAACCAGTAGTGGATAAAATCAACGAAATGGATTTAAAATGCACGAATATTGATTAAATTCGCGTGACAAATATTTATTATTTCGAATTTTAATATTTTAATTCTTTTAATCTCTAAAAAATGTCGAAATTTATCGTTTAATGTTGGTCCCATCGTTGCGAGATCACAGATAAATTCGAGCAGAAACGGCTTCGTAACTTGGGATGAATTTGTCTCTCACGTATTGCTGGAATTTCGCGACAGGGACATAAGTTGGCAATGGCAAACTCTCGAGGCACCATTGACGGAATCACCCGTTCTCCACAAAACGCATCATCGTTCTCCCATTTCGAGAATTCTATTTTGTCCGGAAGTACAACCGGTACGAGAATTTTCGTTCACTCAGTCGCGACAAAAAACACGAAAACGTGATACTTTTTCGCAATTATCTTTCCCCTCCCCAATCGCAGTAAGCTTTTTCGAAAAAGAAAATAAAAAAAAAACAACAATCTTCTTTTCTCTCTTTTGAAAAATAATCATGGACCACCAAACATCGTTAATTGCGATAAAATCGAATTGTCATACATTTTGGCTTCGGGGATTCAAAAAATCCCAAAAAAAAGGTCGAGTTCGTTTTCCTTTTCTTTTTTTCGGAAAATAATTCTCCACGAGAACATATTTTCGGTAGGACAGAACTTGGAGTTTTCTCAAGGGATGTTACATGACTGCGAGTAAGGATGGAATCATAAATTACTGGTCCCTCGATCTCGCGTATGAGCGTACAGTGCAATCCTCAAACCGTACGTACTCGTCGTCTCGTCGGAAAAGGGAAATTCGAGCGATTTTACGACGATCCGAGCGACGCTCGAGAATCTTTAATCAGTCACGTTGTTTCGCGGTGTTTTTTTTTTTCATCAGCTTTGCGAAAAGTTCGTCCGACGATTATCACGGATTTTGTTCCGATGCCGGACGTTCAAATCGTCTGCACCAGCTCTGCGGAGCGCGACTTGCGTTTTTACGACACGGTCGCCAAAAAATTCGAACTGAGAGTAATGGTGCGTAAAATAATTGACGATAATCGTAAAGTCGACTACGAGATTCACTTATTCGCGAAGAAAAATATTCTCAGATATCGTGCTTGGAAGGTGCGGTTATTTGCATGGGCTATCACTTTGATATCGACGTGAGGGAAAATTCGTATATTCTTCTCGGCGACACGAGCGGATCCGTCATTGTCATGTCCTTCAATTCCTCGGAAAAAGGTCCATTCAAGCATCTTCCTCATCAGGACGTGGCTCACCATCGTTACGAGGCTGTCGTCAAAGTTTGTTCGGTTGATAATTGACCGATTAAAAATGGTACTCTCGTCGACCCTCCGAGAACCCTGGGGCAATTTGGCCCAGCAGATTTTTTGATTTTTCACGTTTTGTCCGTGGTTTTTTGCTTATCTTTCGTTATCGTCGCAGGGTGAATTGAAGGGTTTGCACGTTAGGGAATTCCGGAATGTCCATAGCAACTGGGTGAAACAAGTGTCGTTTTCCGGCTCTCTTCGAGCTTTTATCTCGTGCAGCAATTGCAGCAAATGCTCCCTCCTCGTCAGCGATCCGACGGGGACGAAGATGAAGTACAAATTCGTCGTCGACAAGGGGATGTCGTGTTTCACCTTTTGCGAGGGTATATTCAACGACGGGAGCACGATCAGTGAGAGCTTTTTGCTTTTTTAACTCTCTCGCAAAATTTCCATCGACAGAGAGCCAATTATTGGTGACCGGTGGTCCAGATTGCACGCTGCGCGTGTGGAATCCCTTCGTGACGAAAAAACCAAGCATGATTCTCCGAGGTCATCACGCAACCATCTGCGCGATTGTTGTGCAACAATCGGGCAAACGACTCTGCACGGTCGCCAAAGATCGTTGCATCAAAGTTTGGGACGTCGGAGCGCAATCTTGCATTCAAGTAATCGCACGCTTTGATGGACCAATAATTGTGAAATGATGCGCGGTGAAAATCATCTTTTCGGACACGAAGTTTCGTCCCGAAATCGACATCGACCGGAAGTACCCAAAGAAAAGACTCAGAAATAGAACGAAGAGTCTCAAAACGGTCGAAATTTCAAGTTTTCCGGTTTTTTGCCAGTCGATTTTGTAATTTCTCGAAAAATCGTGTAGAAAAAAATCGAAAACATGGTTTCGCGTTGTTATTATTCAAAATTGCCATGACCGACTTGCGTGTGATCGATTTTCTTCGCATTCGTTTTCAGAGCGATTTTTTTTTATGTTCAAGGAAAAATTCACACTCGTTTTGAGTTAACGTCCCTTTCGCAGACTTACAATGGTTTAGCGAGCGAAGTCGGGGAGCACACGGAGCTGTCGATAATTTACAACAACGTGACTCATAAAATGATAATAGCGAGCACGATGATCGCTGTTATCGTTTTTTTGCCACTTGATTTTGTAATTTTTCAAAAAGTCGTGTAAAAAAAAATCGAAATCATGGTTTCGCGTTGTTATTATTCAAAATTGCCATGACCGACTTGAGCGTGATCGATTTTCTTCGCATTCGTTGTCAGAGCGATTTTTTTTATATTTAAGGAAAAATTCACACCCGCTTTGAGTTAATGTCCCTTTCGCAGACTTACAATGGTTTACCGAGCGAAGTCGGGGAGCACACGGAGCTGTCGATAATTTACAACAACGTGACTCATAAAATGATAATAGCGAGCACGATGATCGCTGTTATCGTTTTTTTGCCACTTGATTTTGTAATTTTTCAAAAAGTCGTGTAAAAAAAAATCGAAATCATGGTTTCGCGTTGTTATTATTCAAAATTGCCATGACCGACTTGAGCGTGATCGATTTTCTTCGCATTCGTTGTCAGAGCGATTTTTTTTTATATTCAAGGAAAAATTCACACCCGTTTTGAGTTAATGTCCCTTTCGCAGACTTACAATGGTTTACCGAGCGAAGTCGGGGAGCACACGGAGCTGTCGATAATTTACAACAACGTGACTCATAAAATGATAATAGCGAGCATGATGATCGCTGTTATCGTTTGCGAGAAAGTTATCGACGAGGATTCCTCGGACGGATTCACACATACCCAAGCGGTCTCCTGTGTTTTGTACAATTCGCTGTTCAAAGTGGTTCGTTTGCATGATTTCGTCGATAAATTTCGAGAGAATTAGGCGTCGCGATATTTATTTAAAAAAGAAAAGAAAAGATCTTGGAATTGGAGAGGAATCTTTGTACGTAGTTGGTAATCGATTATTTACAGATCGTTTCCATCGGTTTGGACTCTTGCATAATCGTTTGGCACCCGTGGCTCGGACGTCGTTTGTATCTCGTGACGAAAGCTCACTCTCAGTTACACTTTGGCCGGAAAATCGGCGTCGAAATAACGGCCGCTTGCTTCGACACGTCCGAGCATTTTTTACTCACTGCAGGTAGAGACGGTTCCCTCAAAATGTGGAATTTCAACAATGGAACTTGCCTGAGAACAATGGCCATCGATGAAAATTGGTACTACGAATATTCCGGACGAATATTCAAAGAATATTCCATTTTTCAATCGTCAACGTTAAATAATCGGAATTTTGCGATAAAATACAAAAATTACGATACAAAGTACTCTGTCGATAATGAAGGCTTTTTGTTTCGTTGAAAAAGGATATTTGCTTCGGGATATTTAAAAAAGGATTATTGCGTTCATGAAATTTGTGAAATTATAAATCGATAAAATTGTTTTGAAATAACGATTACCGCAATAGCGAAATAACGAGCGTCGTGTGGTTGAAAAATCGAATTTTATGCACGGGATGGAATCGACGAGTAACCGAATTTGTCGACTCGAAAACCGGAGTACACAAGAAAAATTGGGAAATCCGTCACACCGAGTACGTACTTTGCGCGTCGGTAAGATACCCACAGGCGTTGGTTACGGCATCTTACAACGGTGAGATGATACTTTGGAGGCTCGAGACCGGACAGCCCTACAGAAGATACCAAATTAGCGATCCGACAACGCGGTAATACAATTTTCCAGCCCAAAGTGTTCGAAATGAAAAAAGAAACGAAACTCGTTTAAAAAAGAAAAATAAAGTCTCTCCTCGCCCTCGTCGTTTAGAAACTTTTTTTTTCGTAATTTTTGACGAATTTACGAAAAAAAAGACATTTCTCATCCTTCGAATCTTGAAAAAGTTTCGATATATGAAATCTCCAAACGTTGGAATTGGTAAAAACATCGCGTGTCTTTGAAAGGATGCTTTTATTTTATTCGCGCGAAGGAGAAAAGAAGTTTTGCCAATTTTTCGCTTCCTCTCTCACAGCTACAAGATAAGTTTCAAGAGAGATATGCCCAAGCACGAGATTCAATCTCCGAGGAGTTTTCGAAAAAAATATGGCAGGAAAAATGTGTCTAGCAGAATCAGCGGTCCGTCAACGCCCTCTGTCGTTCGTACCGAGAACACGAAGATCGAAAAAACGGCGGTCGGTATAACGAGAGTAGTTCCGGTGAGAGCGATCATTTTTTTAGCATCGCGCGAGCTGAATCCGCGAATCGGAAGTCTCTTGGTATCGCTGGATTCCGGTTTGATACAAGTATGGACTCATCACACGGCTGCTGGATTTTTAACCGCTTTCACGGCGATTCACACGGAGAGGGATTACGTCGGGTGTTTGGCGACAGATCCGAACGACGAATTTCTGATAACCGGTAGACCGCTAATTCCGTCCGCGCGAAATAACATAACCTCCAAATCTTCGAGAGTAGGAGAAATCCGAAATGTATTTTCCGATCAGATTCGGTTGAAACTGCGTCGCAAATACACTCCGATGCGAATAATCGAATATGTACCTCGTTAATTTCCGAATTTCCGAATTTCTGAAATTTACGGGGATTCTCGAGTCGAAAAATATGGTACAAACTTTCAAACCCCTGTTTCCTCCTCTCTCGACGGTCGAATTTCCATTTTTATCAGTCTTGAAAAAAAAAAATCTCGCATTTCAAAAAAAGCAAACATTTCCAGGACACGCCGCTGGCTATATAAAAGTGTGGCTACTGAAAAATTACGCTCTGCCTGATCCACCGAAGGTGTCTGTTCCGTTATTGCGATTGGAATTTTCATTCATGTGGAAGGATCGAATATTGGGACGCGCCAAGCGCGCCGTCAAGGATCAGAGACTGCCGATTTTGTTGTCATCGATGAAAGGTCACGTCAAGGCTATAAAAAGCCTGCAATTTATACCAACAGCGAGAATAGTCGTGAGGTACACCTCAAGACAGCCCCGAAGAGCCAAATGGAAAAAGCTTTTTTCTCAAAATCTTTTTTCAAATCCAAAAAATGCTATGCTGGAATAATAACATTCACGAAAGTAACGATTATCGATCGTTTGCAGCTATCTTACCCCTTAATATACGATTTTTAGTAAAAGTCATTATTTTTAACAATTTTCCGGCAAATTCGTATTTGACCAATTACCGTATTCCTCAAGGAGTAGCCCCAAAGAGCCAAATGGCTGGAAAAAAGCTTTTTTCTCAAAATCTTTTTTCAAATCCAAAAAATGCTATGATGGAATAATAATATCCGAGAAATTAACGATTATAGCTACCTTACCCCTTAATATACGATTTTTAGCAAAAGTCACTATTTCCAACAACTTTCCCGTCGAAATATAAAATTATTCCACCATTTTGAAAAATTTCCACGAAAGCGGTAGCGAGGATCGTACCGTCAGACTCTGGACGCTGAACGGCCGCTACATTTCCACCCTCGGTACATTCAAACCTTGGGTGACCCTGTTACCCGACGTTCCGGCAAATTCGTATTTGACCAATTACCGAATTCCTCCTGATGTAAAAAGAATCGCCAGTTCGACGACCATGA
Source organism: Heteropelma amictum (assembly GCA_959613375.1). Taxonomy (NCBI): domain Eukaryota; kingdom Metazoa; phylum Arthropoda; class Insecta; order Hymenoptera; family Ichneumonidae; genus Heteropelma; species Heteropelma amictum. The sequence goes on along the minus strand of OY390720.1, from coordinate 3,441,274 downwards.
AAGTAAAATGCATTTTAGAGTTCGAAATAAAAGTCCGGATAACGAAAGGGGAGAGCGATAACACGCTCTAGTCGCACAGGTACTCGGTGGTGGATCAATGGGAGACAAAATCGATGACGTTACGAGCGAGATCGAGACCAACGCCGAGGTTTCCGAGGACGAAAAAAATCTCCTGTACGGAACGTCGTTCGACACCGAACGTCTCGCGAAAATGTACAGTTTATCGATCGAGGAAAGAATCTACGAGGAAACACCGATTCTCGATAATTCTCTGCCATACGTGCGTAATGGAAATTATTCGAAAGAAAAAAAAAAAGAAAACAGACTCGACGGTTGAATTCTCGAATTTCCCAAAAACCCGATTTTTCCACACGTGTTTTTTGTTTTCCTCAAACAGATTCCGGTTTACACGCACTTGACGTCCCACGACTTGAAAACCATCGAAGCACCGCAGAAACCGGCGATCTTGAAGGGAGAACCCAAAGCCCGAACCTTGATGATGTAAGTACGACAATTAGGAAGCAAAATATATTACACTCCGAGCGGGTGCAAAACCCAAAACGAGGTAGAATTATCATTTTTTTTCAAAATCGCGACTCGTATTTGAAAAAAACAATCAACATGGAATATTTTTGTACCACGTTTTATGAACGTTCGAGAAAATTATTTAAAAGCTACGCTAATTTTACTTTCGTCAAAAAAAGAGGAAAAAAAAAATCATTTTTTGAAATTGAAAAACGCGATATACGCTCGATTCGTTATCGAGAGCATATATTCTCATTCGCTTTCGTACTTTCAGAGCGGTGACGAAATTCATGAAGCCTTTGACACCGCTGCGAAAGAAAGTTCGAAAGAGAGAATCACCGTCCAAGGATGGACCATAATCTCACGGAGATCACGCAATTTCGTGAATAACGATATTCACCTGCTTTTTTTTATTATGAAATTTATTAAAATATCCTTAAAATCATCGAGTTATGACAAAGTGTTTCGAAACGATTGGTGTAATTTTCCATCCTTCCCACCCTTCGTAACGATATCGTGTAAAAGCATTTTTGTACAACCGTTATTGTAAAAAATTGTCATCGTGCACTTTGAAACGGCGTTTCAAGATATCGAATTGAAAAAGAAAGAAAAATTGAAAAATGCCGATTTTTGAGGTTTTACGCAAAATTCGAAAATGCTCGAATTTAGGAGATTTATTCATTCAATTTTTTTATTCACTCCAAACAAATCGTATCTTCCCACATCTCCGTCTCGTATTATCGGTTTTACAGCGAGCAATGGAAAAAAAAAAGAAATGAAAACGACAGAAACGAGAAGCTTCTTTCCGAAAATGAAAATCGCGCGTTCCGCGTTACGCTGGCTTTGAATTTTGAATTGGTATATATATATATATTATTTCAGGATATTAATAATACAAAATGTCTCACAATTAAAATGTCCGCGATGAAGAATTAATCGTTCATCATTATGGAATAACGCGGCGGTGTTTTCCAGATGGCGCTCGACGTGCGTTTCAGGCGTTCCTTCTTTATGCCTTTGAAGAGATCCGTAAGATCGGGAGTACATTTTTTCGCCCCGAAAAACATCAGTACCACTCTCGTTTTTATATGTTGCTGAATCGTCAGTTGAGTCGATCTTACACTCGCTGAGGAACGAAAAAAAACAAGGAAACAAAATCGTCAGCGAGAATCATTCGCATTTGGGGATATTTTGCTGGTTTTTTTTTGTTTCATCGTGAAAAATGAGGAAAAGCGGTAATAAGAAAAAAAGATGCAGCATCTTACGTTGCGCCCAGTAAGGTATGGTGTGTTTCGGTTTTGATTCGTCGTCGGATTCGTCCTCGTCCGGTTCGCTATCCAACACGTAACTCGTGGGATAATGCTGTTGCTTGCTGGCGTATTTCGTCTAGAATAAAAAATTAAAAAAATAAACACGTGACGAATATCGTTTTACGCGCGCTGAGATTTGCGGTAAAGAATTTTCATGAAAATGCGAAATGTTTGTTTTTGCTTCCTCCACCTTTGCAATGTACTGAGCTTTCAATCTCGCAGCTTCCGCCGCCGCGGCTTGCTGCGCTCTCGCTTCCGCGATCTTTCGTCTCTCGGCCTCCTGCTCCCGGCGCTTTTGTTCCGCGAGCTGTCGCTCCGCCTCCTCCTGCTCGTGCAAACGCAACAGTTTCAACTGCTCCTCGTGTCTCCTCCTCTCCTCCTTCTCCTGGTCAATTTCAAGGTCACGTTCGTTACAATTTTCAAAAGGGTCTCAAGCGCTATATTACGTCCAATTTCTCAATGGACAATTCGAAAAAAAACGACGGATTGGAAGAATTTCGAATTGAGAATGAAAATTGATATTGCATTATTTCGATTTTCGAAGATCAGAAAAATTTGCGAGGTATCGGGAGAAATATCGAGCCTGCCGTGTTTTTTTTTTGGATTTCTTCGATAGACAGCTGGAAAAAAGTGGTCGCGAAGAAATTTCGGTGAAAGTGAAAAAAGAAAAATCGAGCGAACCTGCGCTCGTTGCAACTGCAAAAGCCTTTTTTTCTCGGTTTCTTCTCGTTGCTTTTCTTGCATGAGAAGAGCGGCTTTGGCCTTTTCCTCGCGTTCCTTCTCCTGTTTGAATCTCTTTTCCATGTCGAGTTTCTCCTTGGCTTCTCTAGCCAATTTATTCTTCAATTCTTTCTCCTCGCGCTTCCTGCAATAAACACCGAGCGAATCGCAAAGAGTTGTTACAAAGAAAGCGGGAAAACCCTCGAGTTCTCGTTTTGCTTCGACTCACCGTCGCTTCTCCTCGGTGAGAGCCTTCAGTGCTTCCTCCCTCTTTCGCCTCACGTCCTCGTCGTTGACTCTCTTTCTCTTCTCAGCCAAATTATCATTCGAATTTGATTTTGTCAGTGCCTTCGGAGGTTGAATAAAACTATCGACCGATGTGACGATATTCGTTCTCGATGTCGTCAATGCCTTGTTTTGCTGTTTTACGACATTTTTGTGTTTATGAAAATTGTCGCGAAGCGAAAAGCGAAGCAAAAAAAAACGGCACGAAAGTCGCACGAAAAGTCCGACTTTTTCGATGAAATTACACTTACGTTTACGATCTGATGGTTCGAGGGCGTGTGCTGAATGCGGTTCACTGACATGGGCATTTGCAGTCTACTCTTACCGACCGGTGTTACTCTTTGCTGCTGTTTCTGAGTCAGTTTTTCATTTACACTCAATAACCTACTGGGTTTCTGTGCGGAATTTAGGATGTTATTCTAGAATGAAAGAAGAGAGAGGGAAAAGCTTTTGACAGCGGCCGAGACAAAGCGTTTGCATCGCGAGAGACGAATGCGATAACATGCGATTGTTAGCTGATAAATCGGAATTTCGTTGTGTTATTCTTTCATCACTCAAGGCAACGACACGTTCGATGAGAATCGTCAGTTTTTAACCATACTCTCGAAAGATCGTAAGTGACGAAACGATTTTTTCGTATCGTACTTTTTTTTCAAAAATCAAATACCGACGATTCTCTTTCACGATCGACTGTCGATAATGAAGTTTTCCTTCGAAATTCGTGCAATTTTACCTCTTTGCTCTCGTCGTTCTCTTTCCTCTCTTTCATCTTCGCTATTTCCTTCGCTCTGACGAGAGACTTTTTCGCCGCTTTTTGCGCGACCGTCTGGCCGACTTGCGTGAAACTCTTTTCGGCGACCGCGGCAGCGGTCATGGCGCGCGTCTTCGTTCTCGTTAATCTCGGCGGCGCGTCTATCTCAACCGCTTTCGGACTGTTAAGACCGACCTGCTCGAAGGCCTCGACGCGTTTCTTCACAGATTCTTTGGAATACGGACTGAACAACGCGTTCGGTTTGTACAAATTTTTCAATGTTTTCAAACCGTTGACATCGCGCAACACGGCTTTCGGCGGTGGTGGCGGTGTCGTCGTCACGTCCGAAACATCGTCATCATCGTCCTCGCTTAACAAGCTCGACCTTGTGAAACGTTTTTTCCGTTGAACTTCCACCTGGAAACGAACAGAGCCACGTATTCATGTAACGCTGAGAAATTTGTCGCAAAAACGGTTGAAAAATCCGTGAAACACGTTTAAATCGTCACTCACGTCTCTCGGCTTATCGGCACTTTTCGCGTTTTTCCGGTCTTCCCTCTCCGGCGACGATTCGTCCTCGGTTATGACAGCGTCGAATTCTCGATTGGCCAGAGTCTCCTTGAGGCGCTTCATCTTGCTCTGAAGACTGGTTTTCGATTGGAAAACCGAGGTGGCGGCGCGGGGCGAAGCCGGCACCGTTTCCTCGACGATCCTTGACTCCTCGTTGACGAGAGTCGCGTTACCCTCGGAACTGTCATGGTTATCCGACTTTTTCAGCGTCACCGTCTCGTTCATGGGATGTGGCATCTTCATGGCTTCCAGCACCACAGTAACGTTCATCATTTTGCGATCGAAAGTCATGCTGCTGTTGGGATTCATCGTCGAATTCATGGGAATGCTGGATTTACCGATGGCGTCCTCGTAGAGCGTCGGCTCGTTGATCGTGTCGTTCTCGGGGATGTCGACGGTTTCGTTGACGACGTTGGCTTTTTTCGCCGACGGCTGTTGCCATATCTGATCGGAATCTTGGCTGTTTCGTCTCGAGGATGTCCGATCGGATTTTTCGCGTTGTCTCTTGTTGCGCGCTTTCGACGCACGCGCGACGGTCGCTTCCTTATCGGCCGAGTCGCTCTCGACGTACGTATCGTCTTTCTCGCTTTTGGGGATAACGCGAGTCTCCTCCGCGTCCACGGATTTTCGTTTAATTTTGCTAAACTTGGCGGGTCTCTTGATCTCCTCGTCGTCGGAGCTCTCCGCGACCGATTTTGTTCTTTTGGCGCGACTCGACTGTGACCCGTTTTTCGCTTGCACCACGTCTGTCTCGTCCATCGCCGACGGCCGCCTCAATTTCGAGCCAATGCCCAAAGACTGTTGGATCTTGATGCTCTGCGCGGCTTTCTGCGAAGCCGCCCTTCGTGTTCTCGCCGTCGGAACTTCGTCGTACGTGCGTTCCGCGGTTCGACTCTCCTCCGCCGTCGTTTCTGAAAACTTGGACGCATTGTCGACTATGTCGTCCTCCGGTATCGTCTGTATACGTTTGACATCGCGCTTCTTCGGTACTCTTGGCGTTTTCGGTATCAGCGGACCTGATACGGCGTTCGGTATCTGATTTATGAGGTCATTGAAAAATTCCAACGTCTCCTTCTCTATGGAATCGGCGGACTTTTTGAAATCCTCGAAGCTACTTTGTATATTTGCTATGTTATTTTTAATTATGTTTATTGCGACCTCTTTCGTCCAACCATTCATGATGAAAGACCTGCGACGATGAAATATACATAATGTTTGTCGTTAAATCGTTGTATTTCTACTAAAATTTATTCTAAATACATTTTTCAATAAAATGAAGAAAAAAAAAAAAAGTTTTTTTTGGAGATACGTGGACGTTTTGAAAAAGTTTTGAAGTTCATTGAAAATTAAAGTACCCTGATGTATAAATCGAAATATTGATTGATAAAGCAAAAGTAAAATCGATTGATTGATCAGATTAAACCAGCATCGTTTTTTTTGCAGTGATGCTTCAATGTGTGTAAACAACGTAGAGAAATAAGTTTAGCTTGGTTGGAATGAAGATTCGTGGGACAAATTCTTGATATTGCATCGTTTTACGGGAATTAATTGCAGTTGATAAAACGGAAGTAAAAAAATTCGCGTGCATTGTAAAATCAAGGATTTAACAAACGTAATCAAAGAAAATTGTTTTTTTTTTCACGTCACCGAATGAGTTATTCGTAAACAGCAAAAATTACGCCCGAGTTAATCAAGTAATGAGCAACTTACGGATATTACGGCTGAATATTTATGGCGGGCAGTTTTATGCAAACAACGCGCCGGATTCGTGTTCCGACCTGTTCCTAACCACAACACTTCATTCGGCAATACAACTACGAAAAGAACTCTTGTACACTTGCACACTCAATAAAGCCACGAGGTTTATTTTATACGCGAATAACGAAGGAATTATGAAAATAAAACTCAATCAACTCTCGAAAGCGTACATAATTGAAGGGTTGGTTATATACGACTTTAAGTGGCAGCGGTCGGGCGACACACACTCGCTTCACCTTCGTTTCCCTCGCGCTCGGGTAAATAACGTATTTTTCCGTTCGAATCTGACGGACGAGCGCCATCTCGAAGGCGGGAAAAAAAACTATTGCATATTGTACAATTGACTTTAATAAATATCACTCCGAATGGAAATTTGAACGTTTACATGCAATTGCAGTTGGGATTAATGAATATTTTTATTAATAGTTTTCATTGAAACTGTTCTTGTCAACGAAATATTCCGCTGTGATCTTGTGCAAACGAATGTTTCACTTTGAAATCACAAGTATAACGAAAGTTTGGTTAATGTCGTAGCACTCCGCTGGATGTCACCATCAGCGTGAAAAAAAAGATGTGCTCCAACTGTTCTGTGGCGCTCCGCCAGATGTCACTATCACCGCGAACGACATTTTCGCGCTGCAAATGTTTCTAAATTTAAGAAAAGTTATATTTCGACATTTCATCTCATTTTTGTTTTTTATTGTTCCGCAAGATAAACTCGCAATCGGACGAATCTCATTGATCTTTCCGCATTTTCCTTTCTCACGCATGTGCTCCCGAGATAAAACAGTCCCTCTCCATAATTTGACGTCCGTTATGGACGAAGCTTAAATTTCTAGAAACCTACTGCGCGCAGAAAAGTAGTATCACAGCGCGCGCGCATGAAGGAAAAAAAAACATCCACAGCCGTACGAACGTACGATAAATCGGAAACGTTCGGGAACCATCGTGTATATACACAAATTTCTTGTCCCCACCCGAAAAAGAAATATCCGGTGTAGATCATTGTAGATCAGTAGATTTAGTAGTACAACACCCCGGACAGAGTTCCGTTTGTGCGTATAGAGCTGTCTCGGCTGTGAAGAATCGAGAGAGGCTTCCCGGCTGCGCGTGTGTGCAAGTGCAGCAAGCTTGTGTGTAGCAAAATGGCCGACTGACCACTATTCCCGAGTGCGTGACGTTCCTCGATCGACGTATTTTGTGTGTATTGTTGCTCTCCTCCCGTGAAGTTTTCCAAATTCTTCATCCCACGTTCTCATTCGTTACTTCCGCGACGTAAAAAACTCCGGGCGGAATATAGTGACAGTGAAAATTCGGCGCAAAAAAGGGAGAAAAAAAAGAACAACAAACACTCAGAAAGTAAACCACTAACCTTGGGAGCGTCGGGAGGAACAAACGCAGTTTTCACGATTTATCGTAAGTACATCTGACGATTCTCAATTGAACGAACTTCTTATAAAAAAACTTCTTTGGTTCTTCCTATTATCATATTTTTGTTATCGCGACAGCACGAGACTCGCGAATTTCCGCGTAATCGTCCCTTGTTTTCACCGTTTTTTGCGCTGAAGCTTGAAAACGATATTATCGTCTCGAAAAGAACATTGGAATTGCATCGTCTTTTTTTCCTCTCGAAGTAACTTCAAAGTCGTCGTGTCAAAGTCATTTTTTCAGTATACAATAATATTATCAGACTCTTCGTTGGACCACAAAAAAAACCATCCGCAATCACAAAAGCCTTTTGCCGCTCGTTGAATTACACATTTTTTTTTTTGCATAATCTATTTTTCATTGCAATTCGATGATGCGACAAACATCCTTCCGTGCGAAAATAATGAAGCACGATCGATGTTTGGGATACACGTCCATTTTTTTTCAACAAAAACATTCGTTCGACGTCAACCTCATCATCGAAACAGAATCATTCGTCGCACGATAAAAGCCACACGGTAAATAAACAAAACACAAATGGCGCAGAAAACTTTTGCTCGCGTCTTTACGGACGTACACACGGAAATGCTTGGATACATTTCCATCTTTGTCCAAAAACGCATATTCGGCTCATCCATAATTCCCTTATTCTCGCCGAAAGTTTTATCGAGAGCGCACAAAAATTTGCCAACTTCGAAAGGCTCCCAAAAGATAATTATGTTGTCGACATGCGCGCAGACTCGCAGCCGCAGATAGTTTCTAAGTTTATTTCGAATCTCGGTTGCGTCGGCCAAAAAAAAAGTTATCGACATTGCCGCAAAGCGGTAAAAAAGTATGAGAAGTTTTTTGTTTAATAAAAAAAGAATTACACAGGAATGTCAGATTTCTCACCCGCTTCTACACCGCTCGCTTTGGTGCGCCAAAATTTGTTGGTTGCGCGTCGGCATGACTCTCGCGGTCGCTGTTTTTTTTCTTCATCTTCTTTCCATTACCTTCGCTAATCGTCTACGTACGGTGTTAGCATAACGATGCTAAATACGTAATAGAGCTGGGCTACCGACTGGCTCAATGTTGCCTTGAGCATTATAAATACTCGAGAGTAAGGTTTAAAAGAGAGAAATAAAAAAAAACGTCGAGGCTCACTCGGCGCAGATGAGTGTCCACGTTAGACGTCGGCGAACGAGCAATTAGAGGTATAGTTATTACGCTTTAATTGAATTAAGCTTAATTACGCGATGGTGGCAAAGATCGCGAAACAACGTACGAAAAATGAGTGCGTTGCATTAGCCGACGGAAAAAAACACCGCTCGCAGGAAGATCGTCGCGTTTCGCGGCAAACAGAAAATTCCCCACTCTCAGGGAGAGCGAAATAGTCTTCGAATTTATATCATTCAACCGACGAATTTCTTCTTTTTTTCCCCTTTAACGCGTTTCCTGCCATCAGAGGGTAAAAAATATAACTTTATATATTTGTATTATTATTTCTAATTGAATATCAATTTTGTATCGTGGGAAATTTGGCGATCGTCGTGAATAAATTTATCCGCAAGTACGAGTATCTGAAATAATTGCGTATTTTACGAAAACATGTATTCCGTCGGTCGTGCAATGAAAATCAAATTAACATTGATGAGGATAGGGTTTTTCGATGTGTTCTTCGTTTGCCACTCGAGGAAATCGATATTTTGTAAATCGATCCCGCGGTCTGTGCACGGAGTTGAGAAAAAGAGCAGCGAAGGAGGGTCGGACGTTAGTCGGCAGACTGCCGGATGAAAAAGAGAAAAAAAAATTCGTGGCGCAAGGTGTAACGTTAAACTTGGTGTAATTACGAAAACGAGGGCGTGTGAATTACGTCTCGCTAACCGGAAGTCTTCTCTCGGCTTCTCGACGAAGGGCAGGGGGTGCCATCGTGCAAGTTGGGTATAACACTTTACTTAAAATTAACAGCCTATAGGGTTATTATAATAAGCATCCAAGAGCCAAGATCAGCGCCTCTCAATTTTCCGAGCATAATTAAGACGAGCTACCGTATTAAATTCGCCTTGGGTGCAATAATTACCAGCTCGGTGAGCAACTGCACCCTGGAGAATTTTTGCACTCCATATTGTATGCATATAATCGTGGGCATTTACGAAGGATAATTAGCCAATCGCTGATTAATCAGCATCAAATTCGCACAGCCCGAGTAATTTACGAACGGAGGAAGGAGGAGGAGAGAAAATTCGCATTTTTATCATATTCCCGAGCTCCCAGCGTGATTTCGATCAGGTACTAGGAGAATCAGTATTCCGAGAGAAATATCAAAGTTGCGAGGGCACCGAGTGAACAAAATAAAATGTGATTAATATCAATGACAATTTTCTCAGCGATTTTTTCGAATATTTTATTCGTTTGAAATTTGAACACGAAAATAGTATGCAATACACAATATCTTTATCGTCTTTGAACGTTTTTGTACGAGCGTGACTGCGTCATAAAAATAATGGACAAAAGGGGGGATAAAGTTTCAAAATGTAAGTCAAACTTTTGACGAACCACACGCGCGACGGTAGGATACAAAAAAAACATCTCCCCATCCATATGATATGTTTATCTCAATTTCAATCGAGGAAATCTTTCTCTTTACGACCTGTTTTTTTTTCCTTATGGGCACGACTCTCTTTTTCCATCCTTCTCTCTCTCTCCGGACATTTTCCAACCGCGTTTTCTCTCTCGTTCCATCTTTCGTGGGTTTAATAATTCGCCGCTCGAGGAATGCCACGGATCTGGAGTACCAACGATCTTAGAACGTATACGAATCCCCACTCGGGGCATCGAGCATATACGCGATGTACGGACAGAGACCCTCGAGAATTCGTGGCATTTGTTGCACGGTGAAATTCCTCGGAGGAAGCGAGACGGGAAAAAAGAGAGAGCGAAATTGTTGTACACAAATCATAGACCTTGTCGAAGTATCCCTCGTTGGAGAGCAACGAAAATACGCTACAATCTCTCAAATAGCCACCATCGCACCATATTTTCGCGTAAATCGTCGAATTCGTAAAAACACCGAATTGAGACGAAAAAAACCTAAAATACCACAAATTTCCAACAAAATCAACCGATCGGAGAATAAAAAGCGGTGAAAGTCATCGTATTTTCGTAGCTCTCGATCGATGGACCCGTCGAGACCGTAATCCGTGTAGAGAAAAATCGATATGGAACGATAAAAATGTATTTTTCGTGTGTTTCAGAGATACGAAGAAAGAAGAAGAGAGAGAGAGAGAGAGCAAAAGAAAAACGGAGTGATGATTTCGGAGGATGGCCTGTGAATCTAAATTCTAGGTAAACAAATTTTGAATTACTACAATTTATTATAATCACTGCAAACGCTGCATTTTGGAGTATTTTTTGTCACGTTCGAGCGAAACATCGTTTCGTTGTGAATTTTACAAAAAAAAAAAATAATCTTTGGTGATTTACGAGTGCGAAGGTAGACGCAAAGGCCCTTTTGTCTCTCACGCATCGTCCGCCCGAAGCAAGAGAGAGAGATGGAGTGAAAGGGAAAGAAATGTACGCCCGCGTGTTACGTCGGAGGATCGAGCTGCGAGTCTTCGCTCGCGACCAGTCAGCTGGTCTCGAAAAGTCGCTACAGGAAGTACGACGTACATGTGTGCAAGGCCTTCTGTGTTCCGTGCCATTGTGTACGTACACATCATACCGGAAATGAACTTCCCGAAAGGCCGAGACTCCGAAGCACTTTGGTTTCAATGCACTTCATCTCGAGAGACGCGATTGTCAAGTCGGACGGAAGAGCTCCGATGAGATTTTTTCAAAAAAATCTGAAAAAAAATCCTCTCGTACTCAAAAAGTCATCGAAAACCCGTCGGAAAACGGAATCGTCTTTATTCTCGGAAATCGAACGACTTTTCTCCGATTTTTTTTTCACGATCTTTCGCACTCCATTTTGATTCCGCTGAGATTGCACCTCAGGAATATCCTTAACCCTTAACGGCCGAGATGTGTATGTGTTTTGAGACTTTTAACCAAGTGTGTCATGTTCGCTGACGAGTTCTTCAATATTTCCAACGGTAACTCGGTTAATTTATAGATGGCGTTCTAAAAACTGGTCATATAAGTCAAAATTCCGGAAAAATGGCTTTTTTTGCAAAAAAATTCACTACTCCGCCATTTTGCGATGTTAACGACCAACGACTTCAGGGTGGTCCGCACAATACATACCACTACCAAAAAAAAAATAACAGTATCCATCAATTATTCAAAAAGTATATTTATTTTGCAAAATTACCGGAAGGAAAAATGATCACATCTCACGCATGTCTGTCACCGGCAGATGCCGTTTGTTGTATCTATTTGAAAGGTTTCAGACCTCTAATTCCACTTTTTTTAAGCCTGGGGTAACTAGTCACCCCGTGTGGCCGTTAAGGGTTAAGGTAGATTGCTTAAAAAAGGAGCAAAACGATCAAAATCGCTTCAAAACCGTCTCGTCGAGTTCCACGGGCCATTTCGCTTTCTTTTTTCGCCAAATTCATCGCCGCGTTATTTATAACCCCGCGGCCATCGGATTTTCCTCTCGCGTCGCTAAAACTGCGAGAAAAAAGTGGCCCGATGAAGCCGAAGACGCATCGCACGGCCGTTCGATGTTTGCTCATCCGGAGGGACGAGCGGAAGCTCGATCGCGTCGTCTCGTTAGAATCGTGTTGGACGGGCGAATTTTTTTCCCCGCTTTTGATTTTCCCTTCGTCGTTAACGTCACGCTTCTCGTCACGTAGGAACAAAAGGGTGCATCCGACGTGGACCGCTCTGAATGTCTCTTAAGGTAGTTCTATCGTTTTATCGTTTTCTTAAGATTTTGTTGAAAATTTGAATACGTATTCTTTGATGTCATATATACGTGTGTAATAAATTTTGGAAGGTTTTACCACGTGGAAGTTGAGATATTTATTGGTAAAAATCACAATTTTCGGTAGTCTCTCGTAAGAGCGCGTGTTAAAAGTTGCATTTTCATCAATGAATATCTTGGCTTCTACGTGGTGAAGCCTTCTAAAACTTTGCATACATTTTTATGCAACATCAAAGAAGATTTCTTGAGTTTTCCAAAAAAATCTTAAGAAAATTGTTTTCGCAATTTTTGTAATTATAGAGCAAGCACATATCACCCGGGATGACCGTGAATTTGGAGTATGCTGTTCTTTAGTCGATTTGCAACAACTTTTCTTATTTAACTGAAGCCCGCGAACCATTTTGTGTGTGAGAAAAACTGCAAAACAATTTCTCGATTTGAATCTAACGATAGAACTACCTTAATTGCGAGTTTTCCTTTCTTTTATTTTTTCGCGTTTTTTTTTCTTTCTCCCGGCGAATCATCCTCCGTAGAAATTCGCAACGGATGTGGATTTCGCGGAGGAACGATTGTGAAGAAGGAGAAAAAAAAAATCGAGAAAAAGAAGCGGCTGCTGAAGTTTTTAATGCCGCCGTGGCGATCCGGCAGATGGGAAAACTTACGACGTTACACGGGTCATGGTACAGTAACGTGTACTGTTAAGAATAACGCACGAACACACACACACACAAACACAGTCGCGCGTACGGATGAATCGTAAAATAGCGAGGTGTGGAATTTGTTGCAATTCTTTTTCTTCTTCTCTCTTTTCTTTTTCTACCGTAATTCAACGAGGCAAGAGCGGAACTTCGTTAATGCCTCGACGGAGCGTACACGCTGATGACGAGCGAGAATTCTCGTGGAACATCCGAGCAAATAACGACGATCGAGCGAGCGCCTTATCGATCGTACACGCGAAACGTGAAACGGTCGCTGAAAGTTTTCGCGACGAACGGACAAATTTTCTTTTTGAAAAGTTTCATTACGGAAGAAAGATGCCTGACGCGACAATTTTGGAAAAGAATTACGAGTTTTTTCAATTTTTCGTGCTTTCGGGAGAAATGCTCAAGGGTCGCTTTGGAGACAATCGCTGAAAGGTTTCGCAACGCACGGAAAAATTTGGGGGAGGGAGAGGAATGTTTAAAATGAGAGGAAAAAAAAACGGGATAATTGGTATTTTTTTTTTCGTTGAGAAACGTTTGGAAAAATATTCGTCCGTGCTGGAAGTTCTCGATTTTCTTTTTCGTTTTTTTCTTCCTTCGTTTTATAGTCACCCACATATGGCTTACTGTTTTGTAGGTCAAAAGTGTCGCCACAGCTGGCGCGACCCTCCATTACCGGCCGTCCCACCGCGAGAAATACTCGATTCTATAAACTTTTTTTCGCCTCGTGTCACAGAAAAATACGAGCGCTCCGAATAAAGTTGAAGTCAAAGTTGGACAAAAATCGAGCGATATCGAGCATTTCGTCACTCAATTTCCGACCAAATACGATTGTTTCACTCGAAGCTCGATATTCGCCATTATTTCATATTTCTTTTAGCGCGGATTAAATTATTCCGTTTGGAACTTTATAATGGCAATAACGCGATACGATTTGCGAAGAAATAAAATTCGAAAGAATAAAAATGCGATTTCGAGTAATTCGGAATCTGTTTGTCCACGCGGTACACGCAGGCCGTCGGTGTTTGGAGGGAAAAAAAATGCAAAAGTCTACGTGCTCGATGGACGACGAAAAAAAACGTATCGCGTTTCACCGCTTAATGCTGAACTCGATATTCCTATGAAAACGTTCATTCATGACGTCTTTAACGCACACGTGTTCGTTGCCGATCGCGAGAATAACGAGTCGAGCGTTGTGAAAAATGACTCTGCGTGTTTTCGCAAAAAACTAGTGACGATTTTTGAAAAGCACACCGTTTTTCGAAAATTTTACGAATTTTCAATTTCTCTTTACATTTTTCATTTGAAAATTGTCCCAAAAATCATAAAAAATCGCTCAGCATCATGGGGTCTCTCTCTCTCTCTCTCTGGCATTACGTAGTTTGTAGAACGTAGCCCTGGTGAATCATAACCGCGGAGCAATTGTGTCGCAAGGACGGAAAATATGTAGGCACGCGAGTGGGAATCAAATTGAATAATAAGATAGAATCTTCCGTCTATGAGTGTACGTTGCGAAACTCCAACGATTTCGTTAAAACGTTCGTTCTATATCCGCGATCGCAAAGTTTAACAAGAGAGAAGAAGAAGAAGCTCGCGAAAAGAAAAAAAAAAGGTCGAGAAGCAGGAAGAATGGGCATATTTGTTCGCTCGTGAAATTAAACGCGAAAACAACGGAGGCGATTGTTGCGAGAGAGGAGAAAACCCCGAGTGTCGTGAAAAACGTCGACTTTTATCGCGATGATTTTTAATCGATGAGTCATTCGGTTGGGAAACTCGGAGTGAAAATACGCCGTTTATGGAAAAAGCAAACGCGACGGTGAATTGACGAAGGAAAAAAAAAGGAAAAAGCATCTCGTTTCTGAGCGAAGAAAATTCATCGTACTCTGAATAATTTACAATCGAGTACGCGAAATCGGGGGAAAAAGAAACATCGTATTGAAATTTAATGGATTTTTAATGCGGCGGAAAATACGTAATTAGTCGCTTGGGGCCGTCAAACGGATGGATTATTTATCGAAAAATTACTAGTCTCGTATTCGCGGTTGAGCGAAAAAGCGAGACAAAGTTTGCGGAAAAAAAGGGACCTTTCGATTAAATCGCCATTTATTTTTCAGCCATGAAAAACGTAGGTCGCAGCGGGAGGCAAAGGCCATAAGCGAAAAACGTTGTTTGATATTTTCGTAATTGTCGAACATTTATCGCGACACAAAGTTGCTCGTCACAGGCGTCGAACACCAAGGATAAACTCGGTTTGAATTATTCAATATTTGCTCGTGTGCAACGGATTTGCTCTTTGACTAGGACGGCAGTCGCGTCATGCTGTACGATTCTGCCGATGATGGAAAGAGGAAGAAAGAGAGAAAAACGCGAGAGACGGAGAGAGAGAGAGAGAGGGAGAGAAAAAAAGAGAGAATATACAAAGGCGATTAAGTGCACATTGAGGATGTCGTTGCGTGCTTCCTTATGTGCTCACTCGATTATAAGCAATGCCGTAAAAGTATCCGCGATGCACGTGTCGACAAAAGACCACTCATCAAATTGGCACTACGGTTTTTTTTAGCTTTCCACTCGAGATTGAGATTTTTATCGACGAATGGCCAAAATCGCGCACAGCCTTGACACAAATTACCCCTTTTCTCCTTCTTATCAAATCGTCACGCAAATTTTCGAAAACATGGCGTACAATAACGATTTATCGAGATATTTTAGGAAAAATAAAATGTCAAAGTTGTCCATACGTAAAATGCAATTTCAAAAAGTAAAAAATCAAGTTTCCGTCGTTGGCCGACGCTTGCTTTTATTTCGTCGAATTTTCATTTCATTATTTGATACGAAATATGAAACGAATTTTGCAATTTCGAAAACGTATCGAAAAGTCATCAGCAGTGGGAATTATCGTAAATTTGCTTTTTTTCTCCCTCGTTCAACAGGTTGATAGAGTTTGCCTAGATAAAGGATTTCGCAGTAATGCCAACTTATCACAATGCGGGTGGCGGATACCCGAACGTGTCAGTGCCAGCGCGGCAGGGTAAACTCGACGGGAATCAAAATCATCATACGACGATACCGTCGAACGTAACGAGCCATCCGCTGATACAGAATCCAACGCAGAATAGCATTTCGATGAATTTAATCGGCACGAACATGCTACCTCATCCGGTATCACCGATAATGCAAAGCCACACCGGTCTAACATCGCAAAATGTCACGAGTCACATCAATTCATCCACGGGTCCACCTGTTATCATCACGTCAAATATCACGAATCCTGGTAACACGACGACGGCCCTCTCGTCGAATCCAAGACACGAGGTCAAACTCAACGCTATGCCGTATGTATTCGTTCTTTTTTTCAAATCGCAATTAAAACAACAAATTCAACGATTGATGCTCGATTAACGGTGATAATAACAACATTATGAGATCCGAAGCGATTATTAGCAAAAATTAATAGTAATTAACGTGTAATTGAAGTAAAATTTGAACAGGAAATCAATTTTCGCTAGATTTGAGTTGAAAAAAGCGTCAATTCATCGTTTGTCGTTTTTAAGATGGTTCCACGGAAAGATCTCGAGGGAAACGGCGGAGAGACTCTTACGACCCAGGGAGGACGGTCTCTTTCTAGTCAGAGAATCAACGAATTTCCCCGGTGATTACACGCTGTGCGTTTGTTACCAGGGGCGCGTGCAGCATTATCGCGTCAAGTACAAGAACAATCAATTGACGATCGACGACGAGGAGTTTTTCGAGAATTTGGCGTTGCTCGTTGAACATTACGAGCAGGACGCCGACGGTCTGTGCACGCAGTTGACGAAATCGTTGCCGAAGCAGGGCAAGCAGGACTTTTGCGTCGATCCGAAAGCCTTCGTCGAGGCTGGCTGGGTGATACAGACGCACGAGCTCGAGCTGCGCGAGTGCATCGGCAAGGGTGAATTCGGCGATGTTTTGCTCGGCGTTTATCGCGGCGAGAGAGTCGCCGTTAAAATGTTGAAGGACAACAGCGAAGCGGCGCAGAGGTTTCTCGCCGAGGCGAGCCTAATGACGTCGTTGATTCACGACAATCTCGTCAAGCTGCTCGGCCTCGTTTTCAACAATCAACATATGTACCTGGTCACCGAGTATATGAGCAAAGGATCCCTGGTGGATTATCTCAGATCACGAGGAAGACTCCACGTTACCAAAAAGGATCAGATCAATTTTGCATTGTGAGTTTTATTCGAAAGGTTTGCAAAAAGTTTCATTACGGAAAAAAAATGATTGACGCCACAATTTTGAAAAATAATTACGAGTTCTTTCAATTTTTCGTGCTTTTGACCGAAATTCCCAGGGGTCACTTTTGAGAGTCTCGTTTAAAATTTGACGAAATAATTCATGAAAATTGTTCGTTGTTTCTTTACCATCGGCGGATAAACTCATCGATAAAATTCGTCGACAGTGATACGTGTGCTGGAATGGCTTATCTGGAGTCCAGGCACGTGGTACATCGCGATCTGGCAGCGAGAAACGTACTCGTGGCGGAGGACAATTCCGCCAAGGTCTCTGACTTTGGCCTGGCGAGGGACGAAAATTTTTCCCTGGACGGTGGTAAATTACCGATCAAGTGGACAGCACCCGAGGCGCTTAAGCAAAATGTAATTTTCCATTTCTTCTTCTCCCATCGTGAAAAATATCAACGCGCTCGTCGAGTTTCTCAAATTCTCGTCCCTTTTTTGCAGAAATTTTCAAACAAATCCGACATGTGGAGCTTCGGCATTCTACTGTGGGAAATTTATTCCTTCGGGCGCGTGCCTTATCCCAGAATAGTGAGTAACGATGATTTCACCAGTTTCGTCCAAAAAAACGGACGTATTTTCGAATTATTTTGTTCATCTCGACGAATGAATTCGCAGCCGTTGGCGGACGTCGTTAAATGCGTGGAAAAGGGATACAAAATGGAACCGCCCGACGGATGTCCCTCCGAAGTTTACGACATAATGAAACAGGTGACTCTCCTCGAGCGAATCATTCATCGCTTCGGCAAAAAATTTCGAAAAATCTCGTAATTACACACTTTTTCCAAAACATTTCCTTCCAAACAGGCGTGGGACTTGCAGCCGGAGAAGAGACCGTCGTTTCACGACATAAAAACGAAGCTCGGAATGCTCAAGGTCGAGTTCACCAATTGTGCAAATTAAGCGAGGATACTTATTTTATACGGTAGGAAGAAGAGATTTTCACGAAAAAATGGCAAAGGACGAGGGAACTTGGAAAGAATTGCCGAATGTAAAAAGAACGGAGTCGAAGGAGTCGAAGGAAAAAAGATGAGGGATTTTCAAGGACGAACCTTGAAGGATTTTTGCGTTGAAGAAGAAAAGAAGAAAAGCTGAAGAGAGAAAAGGAGACGAAAACGTTCGAGCCTGATTGTCTTATTTATTTTACAGAGAGAAACAAAAAAGTCGATTAATTTCGCAGCGCTGAAACGAGACGTTGGTAATTTACACGTGACGATATATTCCGCGAACGTTACCCAAGTCGATTGTGCCTTTGTTCGATCGAGTGACGTTCGAGAGAACGAGAGGGAAAAGTGGAAACGAGTCGAACTTGCTTTTCAACAAGGCGTCGAGGTAAAAAAGAAATCTCGAAAAACCGTAAACGATCGAAATACGAATTTCAAAGAAAAAAAGGGAACGTTTCGACGAGAAGCCAAAGCTCCGAGGCGTGCGGAGGAGAGGTCAGTCCTTTTTGTTCCTTTTGCGTTCAATCGTATTTTATTCCGTTCGTTCGTGATTATCGGAACGAAAGAAGAAGAGAAAGAAAAGAGAAATACACTCCTGTGGATTATTTTACGCGGCACAAATTTACACTCAAAACGAAGCACAAACGAAAATCGATTTAGAATCTAGTTGCCGATGAAGCGTCGTAGATTTTGCAACGACCCTTCGATCGATTCATAAAAATGTACAATTTTATCGAGAACGAAGGGAAAAATGGGAAGAAAAAAAGACAAACGATCGCAAAGATCTCGTCGCACTCGATGTCGTCGCTTTGAGCGCGAGCGGCGATCGTCGGAACGGACTTTACCCTCGTAGATCTGATATTCACGGTAGACTTAAGAGAAGAGCAATCTTTAGCACGTAGCCATTTGAGTTTCATGCCTAATTTTTTTCCCCCATTCTTTTTCTCTTGATCAAAGATTTATCGTTTTTTTTTAGAACGTAAGATTCACTAAATTATTATTGACGAGCTGGGAAAAAGAAACGATGAGAATCAACTTTCAAATGTGTCTCTCGCTATGTCTTCGACGATGTTGCTGCGAGATATGGTCCTGTAAATGGTTAAATTGTAAATATTTCCTGTATATATTTGCCCGAAAGAGGGGAAAAAGATGAGACGAAAGAGGATAATTATAATAGTTCCCGTATGAAAGACGTTGAGAATAATTAGAGATTTAACGCGAATGTTTATAGTATTTTGGAGTTTTTGCCCCCCCCCCCCCACACTTCGCCACACCCTATGACGGTTCGCGAACCGATGGAAGATGAATTGAGCATCTGAGAAATAAAGAATTACAAGGTCAAATGGCAATTTGCGAAAAACTAGAAAATGGAAAATGAAAAGTTGGAGGAACGACGAGTAAAGAAAATGTTATCGCTTTCGTGTTTTTCGCGGAGAAATTTCCGACTGTTGTAAAAAAAAAAAAAACAATCCTATCGTTGCTATGATTATACGTCGACAAATGATTTTTTTTTTTTATTTAGACTTTAATACGAAATATATTGCGTTTTCACGGGGGGAATCCGGTCGTACTTTCTCCGGAAAATCTGTTATCGAAGATTTGAAAAAGTATATATTGTCAAGAATATTCCGTTGAGCAACGTACGAAAGAATGTTTTTCCTTCTTTTTTTTCGTACGAAAAGTGTATTATTTATGTGAGAAACTCGCGGCGAGGAGGTTGAAGGATAATTGACTCTTGGAATGAGTATAATCTCGTTGAAATTATTTTTGAGGATAATAATTGGTAAAAAAAGGTGCAATGAAATTCGCGTGAGAAAGGAATTTGGAAGAAAAGGTGAAGGAACGTCGTTAATTTTTGCGCCGGAAATAATTCATGTTTCGGGGTTGAAATAGCGAACACCGCGCTCGTCACACACGAGGGTTCCTCTTTAAGATGAAGGATCCGATTGACGAATCGATCGAGCCCGATCAGCTGACCGTCCTAAAAATCGCGAGATTGCGCTGATCGAATCGACGTTAAACTCGCGAGATCGTTTGAAAAAGAAACCTTTTTTTCCGTCTATCGCAACGCGAGAAAGGACGAAAATAAGTATGGAGACGCAGGTCGAAGCAAAAGGGATTTTAATCGCTCGTAAATTTCATTGAAATTTCATGATTTACTTTTAAAAATGTTTCTTGAGCTTGGCGATGAGTGCAGCCAATTTTTTTTCACAATTAAACGTTGTTTCTTTTTGCGCGGATTTTTTTTTTCGACAGCCTCGATAGATCTTGGTCGATAAATTGGATCTTTCATCTTACTTATATGCAGCTATACGAATCGACGCGTACTTGATGAAAATGTGTGAATTTCGTCGACTTGGCGGGTAATTAAATTCGGCTCCCACGCTGTAACGATGCACAATTGTTTATGGTTTTTTTTTTAATGCGTACACATGTGTATCTCATATATTGTAACGATCCGAGGGAATGACGAATATTCGATATTTATGACGTGAAATATCGATCGGAATTAACAACTGTACGATCGAAATGGAGTTCGAGTACCGAACGTGCTTCCGACTATCGTTTTTTATCTCAGCACAAAATGGCCTAACTTCCTATTTCGATGATCAATAATTTTTCTGTAACAGATTTCTATCGCATTTCTTACCTCTGTTTTTTCCATTGGAACAAACGCGAAATTCTCGTCTTCCTTCACTTTCTCACGTTGATTTGCTGAAATTGACCATTTACTCGAATTCCAATAATTATTTTTCAAAATCGTACAGAACATTAAAAATCGATGGAATCGGCCTCGTTAATTCGTTACAGCATATGTCATAGACATAAACGTGTATTTAATGAAAAATTCAATGTTTGTGGATTTTTTGTCCAGATGACAGAGAGAAAGAGAGAGAGAGAGGGAGAGCGAGAGGAAGCCAGCCGAGAAAAAAAACCATGTGGATCGAATTCTTAACACTTAATTGTAACCAATCTCCATTAGTTTTTAAGAAATTTAATATATACATTGAAATCAAATTACACAAAATATATCATGCGATCGAACTAAACTACTCCGAGTGTATATTTATTATTATCATTATTCTTTTTTTTCGTTCTCTTATTTTCCCTTTTAGATGATTTTGTTACAATACCAGGCGAAATCGAATACGCGAATTATCATCGGAGGAACAGTGAGGATCGATCGACGATATTCGTACTACCAGAAGTGGCACGTATTTCTCATCAATTTTCACTCTCCGTCGCTCATTATTTTTTGTTTTATTTTTTGCGACAGCCTCGATAGATCTTGGTCGATAAATCGGATCTTTCGTCTTACTTATATGCAGCTATACGAACTAAACTACTCCGAGTGTACATTTATTATTATCATTATTATTTTTTTTTCGTTCTCTTATTTTCTCTTTTAGATCATTTTGTTACAATACCAGGCGAAATCGAATACGCGAATTATCATCGGAGGAACAGTGAGGATCGATCGACGATATTCGTACTACCGGAAGTGGCACGTATTTCTCATCAATTTTCACTCTCCGTCGCCCATTATTTTTTGTTTTATTTTTTGCGACAGCCTCGATAGATCTTGGTCGATAAATCGGATCTTTCGTCTTACTTATATGCAGCTATACGAACTAAGCTACTCCGAGTGTACATTTATTATTATCATTATTCTTTTTTTTCGTTCTCTTATTTTCTCTTTTAGATCATTTTGTTACAATACCAGGCGAAATCGAATACGCGAATTATCATCGGAGGAACAGTGAGGATCGATCGACGATATTCGTACTACCGGAAGTGGCACGTATTTCTCATCAATTTTCACTTTCCCTCACCCATTATTTTTTCTTTCATATTTTTTTGTCTTTTTTTCTCTTAGATCATCTTTCGCGACGTTAAATCGAATCGGATACGCGGATTGTTGGCGATTTTCGAATAATCGTGACTCTCCACGAGGCGTTCCTCGCTGCCAGTGGAAACGAAATTTGGATCATCATCCGACGAGCCATGAGGATCGATCAGTGACTTTCCTCTCTGTTCGTCCTTCGTCAGCGTCTTGTCTACGGTCGTCTCTCGCGTTTCCGGCTTCAACCAAAACTTGTCGCTCGTTTTGAGCTCGTTGTTTTTCCTCGAACGATTTTTCCTCAACAATCGCACATCAGCGAGACTGAGCGCGATGCAATTTTTGTCCTTTTTCCTCGGACCTCGTACCACCGAAAATGGCACCGATTGCACGTTCGCCTCTGGACTCTTGAGACGACTTCTTATGACGAGACTTCTTCCGGTTCTGTACGGTTCACCCAGATTATTCCTGCTTTCACTCGCTTTTTCCATCAGAACGTATTTCCCACCATTTTTCTTATCCTCGATCACCGAATGTTCGATCCTCGGCAGTGTGTACGTCGAGCTTCCGGAAGTCGAGTTTACGTCGTTGATGCTCGTACGCGGCGACTCCTGGCTATCGGCGAACCTGATGTACCTCCACCGTCCGATTTCTCCATTCGCCTCGCTCGTTTTTTTCGAATTCACGCCACTTCCGGTTGCGACTTTATCGTCATTTTTTCCCTCGCCGCTCTTCGATCTCGACTCGCAAAGTTCCTCCTCCGTGCGATGTATCTTTAACGTCGCGATTTTCCCGATCAACGAGCCAAAAGACGCAACGTGATTGCCGATCGTCGACAAAGCACCGGAAATCAAGTAACTTCCGGGCTCATTCTCCCGAGCTCCCGTCGAGGTTTCTCTCGCGTTTCTCCGCGTCTCCTCGGACTCTTTCGCATCTGAAGGATTTTTTTTACCCTCTTATTCGTCAACTTCTTTTTCATCGATTTTTAACGTCAATCGGTTCAACGATCGTCGACAAACTATTCCGACAGTTCGCTTCTCTCATGGCGAGGGTCGAGCGAAAATTGCGTAACGAAAGACACGATTGCACCCAGAGAAAAGATCTATTATGATTGAATAGATTCGTCTATTCAATCTTCATTTATTACAATTAAATAAATTTTTTGTTGGATTAAATAAATTTTTATTTGATTTGATTTGCCTATGTATTCGCTTCTAACATATATATTTATTTAACATTGAGATATACTTAATCACTAAATTACACGAATATAAATGATACTATAAGAAATGTTTTTCGTATAGTGCATGAATGCTGATATCAAGCATCGTTATTAATAACCGAAAGGCTATGGCGGTGGTAGTTACGATGGTGGCTACAATTCCTTGTGACGGTCCAGCATTACTGAGGTATAGACGATTCGAGTGAAAAAAATCATAAGTAGCCGTAGCGCAGTGGTTAGCGCTCATCGCTCTCATCGGGGGGACCCGGGTTGGAGACCATCCAGCGGCGGGGCCACCATTCCGTTCACTCATCGTCACTGGACCGTCCCCACCACTGCAAGACCGTTCGGGTCATCACATCCTATACAACTACTTCCAATACTAACTCCAGGCTCGTTCCAATACTTTTTAAATAACACTAATAACACTGGTTGAATCAAATAAATTTATATGTTGAATTTGAATAAAAGTCTATTCTGCCAGGAGCCAAGCAAAAAATCTATTCAAATTAAATAGGTTTTATTTGAAGATAATAGATTTTTTTCTGGGTGTGATTTCTTTGTTTTTTGGGTACTTTCATCTCATACAGTGATGTGAGAAAAAAAAATCGCAAAACGGACAAAATGTGTAATAAAATTAAAAGGCAAAGAGGAGAATCTCGAGTCGAGAGAAAATACGATACAAACTGTCGTCGGTGCGAGTGATGTTTTATTTTCATTTTTCAACGCTGCTCCAAGTTCGAAACGACGATAGAAGAGACGAATTCCGCGATTATTGTTTTCCTTACCGATTTTTTTGCTGTTACCGGAAATATTCGTATTTTCGTCAATTTTTTCAACCACATCCGGTCGCGCGATGTTTTCCGCGTCGAGTTCTCTCTTCGCCTCGACTCGTGGTGGATCGTTTTTCGCACTCGCCAGGTCGACAGGCTCGACGAAACTCTCGTCGTAATTCTCAACGCGCATCGAGACCGATTCGTTGGTTGAATCACTGACGATGGTGCTCTCGTCGCTCGGACTGTTGGACGACGAATCCTCGGTGAAGGTGTGACCCTTGTAACGTTCCTCGAGGGGGTTTTCCCTCTCGGCCTTGACGTCGTCGCGCAAGCTACGAAACACCGTCGGCTCGTAGTGGATGTTGGTCACCATCCGGACGGTTTCCTCCCTGGGGGATTCGGAATTTTCGCGATTCGAGCGAAATTTGTTATCCTCGGAGGTTTTCTCCATCGGGGGGCTCTTGTCACTCGTATCCTCGATGTTGACGACGTTATCCCGCATCCCGCTGTCATTATTCTTCACTTTGTTATCTTCCGACATGGGGACATATTTCGGCCGATGTTGCACCTCGGGACGACCTCTCGCCTTGTTCTTCTTCCCTTTGACCTTCCTCGATCCTTCCGACCTTGGGGTTTCTTCGATTTTCCTCTCGTTCCCCGAGGAATTCACCTCGCTGCCAACGACGCCATCTTTTTCAGCCTCGTTTCCGGTGCGATTCCGAACGTCGTCCTTACGATGATTCATCTTGTTGTCCCCGTCGCCGCTGTTGTCAATGACGATTGTGACGTACGGCGACAACTTCACGACGGACACGCCAGGTTTTTTCAAGGAATTTTCGTTGTCCTCCGGGCTAACGATTTTTTCGGCTTCGGGGATTTTTTCGCCGAGTTTTTTTTTACCCTCGTCCGCGCTGTCGTCGTCCGAGGATTTTTCGCAATTGCAGCAGGGCGTCTCGGGGCTCGGCGAACGGGGAGTCCTCTTCTCGTCGTCCTCGCGGTCGTCCTCGTCGCTGTCCTTCTTTGACCTTGACGCTCTCGTTGATTTCTTCAACGGTCTGGTTTCGTAAGTCGTTTCCGGACTGCCGACGTGGGGCTTGAGGTTCAGTCGCTTCGGATTTCGTACCTGAATGGCGCGAAACGGATCCGGCGATTCGTGACTCCTGGAGCCGGTCGTCGTCGTCCAATTCGCGTTCTCGATATCGCCGGGGTAGCCGTACCAGGCGACGCAGCCGGGGTCCGAGGACTGCTGCGAGACTCTGTGAGCGATCGGTGACCTTGGAAGGGCCGCCGCTCTTCTGCGGTCCATTTCCTCCTCGATCTGAGCAATTTTATTCTGCACGTTCGTCAAACGACTTTCCGCGATGACGCGCTGCGACTGGTACGGCGCAAAGTTCAAATTAACCCGCTCGTCGCACTCCTTCTGCCTCAGGGTGGCCAACAAATCGCGCAATTCCTGATCGGACTTGGTAGCCAGCATCACGGAATCGAGATTCCTCGCGCCCTCGGCCACCCCGTAGCCCTGATTCTCGCTCAAACGGCGGTTCAAGGTCGAGTCGACCTGGGACTTGAGCAAATTCACCTTCAGCTGGAGGGTCGTTAAAACCGGTATGACGTTAGTCGGCGGATTGGCGGTCATGTGGAGGTTTATCAAGGCGTTGACTTGCTGAGCTCCTCTCGTCTCCGCCAGGAGTCGTTCCTTGTCGAGCGACGCCAGCGACCTCTTGGCGCGCTCCATCGTCTCCTCCATCGTCGTCGTTATGTTCGAGCCGGGAATCTTGCCAAGTATCAACCTGGTCGCCGCGCAGGATATCACCCCGGGTATCGCCAACAACTGCGAGGCCAGGGCTTGAAGGTTAATCGCCGAGGGGCAGTTCTTTTGCGCGCAAATCGTGTCCTCGGAAGTGACCACGCAACGATGGTCCTCGTAGTCGTTGGGGTATTGATAAGTCGGCGAATTAAATCGTCCCACCCTCGACGTGTCCTGGTTGAGGTACTTTTGAGGACAGCAGCCGCAGTTTCTATTGTCCCTGGCGGGATTCTCCGGGAAACCGGTCCGTTGGTTGTACGTCGGTGCTCCAGCGGCGTAGGGGTAACAGGGTCCTCCTTGACACCCGTGAACGAACGAGGCTGGGCAGTTTATACCGATTCCGGGACAACCCTGCGTCACCGTGGGGTTGGTCGGAATTGGTGGCTGCTGGATCGGCGGATTCGGGCAATTGCTCGGGAGGATGAATATCGGCGGTGGTGCACCGATGTAAGATCTTATCTGGTCGAGTATTTGAGGTGGCAACGAGCCATAACCAACTGGGGCTTGGGGCTGCATTATTGATGGGTGGTTGTACGACGTTTGGGCTAATGGCTGACCAAGATTTCCCAGTACAGCTCGTTGGATCGGCTGTTGCTGCTGCTGGCTAACACCGTATGGATCTTGCTGATAGGACTGAACGTATTGATTCTGCGGGAATGCGCCTGCTGACGAAAACGTTCGAGCCTGTTACTTCGTTCGTTGTCAAGTTTGCTTAAACTTTTTCAAAGATGATCGCGAGAAATGAGGGAGGAAAAGACCGAGACTCAAGGTCATTGCAATTTCACACAATCGTAGCGGGAATTGACAAAATTTATCCTTTCTTTTTCGGAATAACGAGAGCAATACTGAAGCGCAAGTCTGAAAATCACGAGTTTCTAAATCAGAGTTAGCTCGGCTTTGGACAATCGCACGAATAAAGAGCAATTGCCTGAACCCGATGTTTGATTTTTATTTTTTCATTGGACCAAAAGGGATGCTGTGGAAGGGTCGATGGACCAAAAGGATTAAATGAGGATACCCTGTTGATTCGCCGGATAACAGAAATATGGCTGACATTGCATCGGTTGCTGCTGATTGTTTGATTGTTGCTGTTGCTGCTGTTGTTGTTGTTGCTGCTGTTGGAGAAAATTGATCTGGCTAGTTTGGGCGGGCACGT
This sequence comes from Heteropelma amictum, assembly GCA_959613375.1. Lineage (NCBI taxonomy): Eukaryota > Metazoa > Arthropoda > Insecta > Hymenoptera > Ichneumonidae > Heteropelma > Heteropelma amictum. The sequence continues at coordinate 3,414,366 of OY390720.1, read as the reverse complement.
TGTGATACATCGGCGCGATCTGCGATAGTGAATTCACGTTTGATTGCGAGAAGCCTGCGAGAAATTGTTTCATGTTTTTTTCTGTTCTTTCCTTCAATGCTGCGGTATTTTTGCAAAAAAAAACCGAAAAATCAATAATCGACAGTAGCATCCGCACTTACACGTGTCACTTGATATCATCTCATCGAGGAATTCCCGTTTTATTCGACTGAAATTTGTTTACAACGCCGCCAAATTAATCGACAAATCGTTTTTTTTTCTTCACTCGAAATTTACCATCGTTTTCTTCCAATGACGTGTCTAACTAGGTTCAGGGTGTAGGAGCTTCTGTTTAGCGAAGCAATTCATTTTTCGAGTCTGCGAAAAATTGCCAATCGCCTCGCTTTTTTTCATCCTACATTTTTAATGCCAGGACAATCCTGATTAATCGAGTTATTCGATTATTGTCTTTTTGACGTTTAGGATTTTTTTGCCAACACATTGAACGACCCTGGTGTATGAAAAAAATGTCGTTGACGTTCGTAAATCGATATTTTGACGTTTTTGAACTGATAATTTCGATACCGCTGGAGTCAAAGAGCAGCGGCGTTGATAAAGTGGGGATAATCGATGTTTCTTGACGCGAGTATGGTTCGAGTTGGCCAGCGAGCTACGAAAGAATTGCGTCAGATAACAACGGTCGCATCAGTCGAGAGACCTCCGTTTCTATGGAATGTCGAGCTAAGCTGATCGATAATCAACGTGAGAAACGTGACACGTGTTACTTTTCGATTACACACGATCGATTGACTAACGGTATATCGGGAAGAGTTCGTATATTGTTCGCAACGTTAAATAACAAAGGTAGGTTCCCTCTGTCGAATCGACGCATGAGAAACAGTGGTCCGTTTCGTTTTGCAGATAAATATTACGACGAAACAAAAAAGTGATCCATAATTTGTCGACAGGTAGGATATAAAAGATCAATAAAATGCTAAAGCTGCAAATTGAGAATAAAAGATCGAACGATCGTCTTTTTTCTGCAATATTTTCTCGACTCTTGAAGTTTTTACTCACGATTAATTTATGGAAAAAATAAAATCCACAATAATCCGCGATAGCAATGGGACTTGACAAATAAATTGACAGCTACGAAAAAGTTCAAAAGAACGAGTATAAAAAAAGATGGTTGCATTGGTTTTCGTTGTTTTGTATCGCATCTACCGATGAACAATGAAATTGTTTGGTTAATGATCGAGTAATTGTTTTTAAACAATGGTCCGTAAACAGTAAACAGTGGTCCGTTTCGTTTTGCAGATAAATATTACGACGAAACAAAAAAATGATCCATAATTTGTCGACAGGTAGGATATAAAAGATCAATAAAATGCTAAAGCTGCAAATTGAGAATAAAAAATCGAACGATCGTCTTTTTTCTGCAATATTTTCTCGTCTCTTGAAGTTTTTACTCACGATTAATTTATGGAAAAAATAAAATCCACAATAATCCGCGATAGCAATGGGACTTGACAAATAAATTGGCAGCTACGAAAAAGTTCAAAAGAACGAGTATAAAAAAAGATGGTTGCATTGGTTTTCGTTGTTTTGTATCGCATCTACCGATGAACAATGAAATTGTTTGGTTAATGATCGAGTAATTGTTTTTAAACAATGGTCCGTAAACAGTAAACAGTGGTCCGTTTCGTTTTGCAGATAAATATTACGACGAAACAAAAAAATGATCCATAATTTGTCGACAGGTAGGATATAAAAGATCAATAAAATGCTAAAGCTGCAAATTGAGAATAAAAAATCGAACGATCGTCTTTTTTCTGCAATATTTTCTCGTCTCTTGAAGTTTTTACTCACGATTAATTTATGGAAAAAATAAAATCCACAATAATCCGCGATAGCAATGGGACTTGACAAATAAATTGGCAGCTACGAAAAAGTTCAAAAGAACGAGTATAAAAAAAGATGGTTGCATTGGTTTTCGTTGTTTTGTATCGCATCTACCGATGAACAATGAAATTGTTTGGTTAATGATCGAGTAATTGTTTTTAAACAATGGTCCGTAAACAGTAAACAGTGGTCCGTTTCGTTTTGCAGATAAATATTACGACGAAACAAAAAAATGATCCATAATTTGTCGACAGGTAGGATATAAAAGATCAATAAAATGCTAAAGCTGCAAATTGAGAATAAAAAATCGAACGATCGTCTTTTTTCTGCAATATTTTCTCGTCTCTTGAAGTTTTTACTCACGATTAATTTATGGAAAAAATAAAATCCACAATAATCCGCGATAGCAATGGGACTTGACAAATAAATTGGCAGCTACGAAAAAGTTCAAAAGAACGAGTATAAAAAAAGATGGTTGCATTGGTTTTCGTTGTTTTGTATCGCATCTACCGATGAACAATGAAATTGTTTGGTTAATGATCGAGTAATTGTTTTTAAACAATGGTCCGTAAACAGTAAACAGTGGTCCGTTTCGTTTTGCAGATAAATATTACGACGAAACAAAAAAGTGATCCATAATTTGTCGACAGGTAGGATATAAAAGATCAATAAAATGCTAAAGCTGCAAATTGAGAATAAAAGATCGAACGATCGTCTTTTTTCTGCAATATTTTCTCGACTCTTGAAGTTTTTACTCACGATTAATTTATGGAAAAAATAAAATCCACAATAATCCGCGATAGCAATGGAACTTCACAAATAAATTGGCAGCTACGAAAAAGTTCAAAAGAACGAGTATAAAAAAAGATGGTTGCATTGGTTTTCGTTGTTTTGTATCGCATCTACCGATGAACAATGAAATTGTTTGGTTAATGATCGAGTAATTGTTTATGATCAAAGTCGCGGTAATTCACGTTTACTTTGCTCGTCAGGATTCTGGTGAATCAATGCCTGGTTGGAAATGAGCCAAAAATGGACGCTGAAAAACGTATCGAGTTTATAAAAAACGATCTATTGCCCGAGGCCGTCCACGATCGTTGCTTCTGCGAGGTCGGATCTCGAGAATTTGTCGAGTATATTTCGGCCCGAGTAGAATCGTTAGAGCCTGATGGAAATAGGGAATACGGCGAGGGGGCTGTGAAATTCTATCGTGCACGAATGATGGTTAATTTCTCCGGTGAACCAAAGATGTTTTCGTTGCTTATAAAATTACTGTTTGTCGATGATGACGAGGACAGGAATTACGACAAGTTTCTCAACGAGGAAATGTTTTATAGTAAAATGACGAAAAAATACAAATTGAATATTTATCCGAAATGTTACGTGGCTGACATGGGTCGATATGGTTGGCCGGTCATCGTTCTCGAAGACCTTGAGTCACGTGAATTCGTTAGAGTCGATGATAAATTGGATGAGGATCACTTGACGTTGTGTCTCAAAGCAATTGCGGGTCTTCACGAGCGTGGCTTGAGACTCAAAGCTGAGAACTTTAATTCATTTAGAGAGTTTTACGCCAAGCTAATCGACACGAGATTACACACACAATCCGAGAACGCTTTCACCGCTGAAACCAAAAGGTTAATTCATTATGACGCCGAATTTATAAAAAACAAGACGATTTTTCTCCAACTTTCGAAATTCTCGGGCGCGTTGATTAAAATTCCAGCGATACTCTGCCGCCCAATGCGAATCGTTAATCGTGACAAATTGCTCGGAAAACTAATGGCAACGCTTTCGCTCAATTTTCAAGGCCGCATCGATCGCGGATTAATTTCGTTCGCGAACCCAAAGTCGTCTGATCAAAATTAAATGATTGCCAATTGAATGATTGAATAAAATGATTTTTTTTAAATTCTCACTGGATTGACAAAACCCTCCGAACAAAATACGAGTCTGACGGTGTTTTTCGAGATGAAACTAAAAATGTACAAACGGCCGAAAATTCTAACAAACGCGAAATTCGATCCGCCTTCATCGTCGGTCAAATTCACCGAGTTTTTGATTTTTATTTTCTCAAGTTTCCCCATGAAATTTTCAATTTTAACATCGCGTCGCGTTGAAGACTCATTGAGACGAGATTGAGCTGAAATATTCAAGATTTATCTCGCGCGTTACAGAATATCGTGCGCACTGAAGAAACTCCGTTATGGAGAAAACGCAGAGATCGATCTCGAAGAGGAGGAAGATGCTGCAACGATCTGCCATGGAAATTTGTCGCCGACAAAGTCTTTTTTCTTCAAGTACGAAAATGAAAGACCCATCGACGTTAAGATCGTGGGATGGACCGGAATGCGATATTGTTCGATCTTGATCGATCTCCAACGTATTCTTCGCGATCGGGCTTGGACCGAGACTGACCTGGAGAAATATTTAAACGTGTATTTCCAAGCTGCAAAAGAAATCGATTAACTTTATATCCCCTGAATTTCCATTTTCCAAAATCTACATTCGGAGTATCCCATGATCATTACGTACCAAAAAGATGAAAAAAGTGTGAATCGTCGTTCTGACAAATTGTAATGAACTTCGCTGTGAAAGTACCAAGAAAAAAACGATTAAACATTTTTTATCGTTTTTAAATTATGATTATTGTGAGAAAAAAATGTTTTACCGCAAGATTGACCATACTTTAAAGTGACTTTTTCGTACCGATCGCCGTTGCAAAAATTGGAGTACTTTTGAACGATTTTTGGGGGAGGCATTGTCATTGAAATTGAGCGTCACCCAAGGGCCGAGCGTGCTCCTTCCGCGGAGAGCCACCGAAGAATTCGCGATCGGGCTTGGACCGAGACCGACGTGGAGAAATATTTAAACGTGTATTTTCAAGCTGCAAAAGAAATCGATTAACTTTATATCCCCTGAATTTCCATTTTCCAAAATCTACATTCGGAGTATCCCATGATTATTACGTACCAAAAAGATGAAAAAAGTGTGAATCGTCGTTTTGACAAATTGTAATGAACTCCGCTGTGAAAGTACCAAGAAAAAAACGATTAAACATTTTTTATCGATTTTAAATTATGATTATTGTGAGAAAAAAATGTTTTACCGCAAGATTGACCATACTTTAAAGTGACTTTTTCGTACCGATCGCCGTTGCAAAAATTGGAGTACTTTTGAACGATTTTTGGGGGAGGCATTGTCATTGAAATTGAGCGTCACCCAAGGGCCGAGCGTGCTCCTTCCGCGGAGAGCCACCGAAGAATTGGAGATCTTTGAATCTCGTTCGGGAGAGTTTCGATAGTTACCCAATTCTGCCGCGGTCTTTTTTTTTCTTCACTTTATTTACTCACTTCTCACCTCATGAACGACGAAGAGGACTGACGATCGCTGGAGTAGTTGATCGTCGTGTTCAGCATGAATGACCCGGGCTCCCAACTCTGTTTGGAAACTCGAGCGAAAACTAATTTGCATCGTAAATGCGAACGTGAGGGATTGAATAGGGCCAGAGGGAAGGATTTGTCTGGCCATGTTCTGAAGAGTTCTATGAAAAAGAAGGAAAAAATAAAAAAAGAAGAAAGTAAAAACCGTAGCGTCGCTACGGTTTACGTACACTTTCGCATCTCGAATTGACTGGAATAAAGTTTTTGTAGCACGAAAAAGCGGGAAACAGTGAAGAAGAGAGAGAGAGAGGCAAAAAAGTTGTGGTGCAACAATAGCACGATGATGAGACGTTGTTACACGATTTTTTCGTGAATACAAGCAGAGTTTCCATACAAAGTTATTTCGTTCAATTGACGCTGAGATACAAAAAAAAAGCTGCTGGCGATCAGCAATTACGCGCTCGCGGAATTTATTTTCCGGTGATTGAATCTCGAGAAAATTAAATGCTTAAAGACAATGGCTTTGTGGACCTCGATCTCTTCAGCAGCAACGATTGAAAAATGCCAGTCGGGATCAAGAAGTGTCTCGCGTAACTTGCATAATTATTTTTACCATTAAAATTATGTGCTTCAAATTTGACGGGATTATTTCCAAAATTGGAAAAATCTGTGTTCAAAAAATACCGATCATCGCTACGACGGGAATTTCAGGAATGAAACATTTATGCATTTTTTTTCTCAACAATCAGGCTGTGGACCATAAATAATTCCGAGGATATCAGTGCGATATATTTTTCTACGATAGTGTTAATTTTGAGCCACAAAGTTTTGGTTTTCAGGGAATACGCGTGAACCTCCTTAAAAATGTAGACCGTGAACTACTTTTTTTCGAAATTTATTTTTGGGGAAAAGAAGATTGATCCGAGTCGTACATGGTTTGCCTTTCGTCGCTAAAATTCGGGTCCTTTCGGAGTAATGGTCGATCGCTAGATGGGCTCCTCGTGGTATCTCGATGTTCCTTGCCGAGTCGATGTCGTCGGTGTCATCGGATTTTGCCGATTCTCGTCGTAGGCTACTCCATCGTTATTGGGGATGAGCCAATAAATCGTCGCGAGAATCACAGCGAGAATGATAATTGAGGATAAAAATCGTCCACCGTTGCAGAGAATTCGCAAGATCGCCGAGAGAAATCTCGAACAGGGGGGTGCAACTTTCGACACTGGGGTCGAACAGGCGATCAGTTGCGGGGTTGAAACTGATTTTTTTATCGCTGTACATGACGGGGGTAAGGACGGCGATATCGTCGATTGAATATCACCGCAACCGGAAACCGTCCGTTGGAAAAGCAGCCAGCCCATTGGGAGAGTATGAAAAAAAAACCAAAAACAAAGCAGAACTCGCTCCTCGGGGTTTCAAACGAGAATTTTGACGGTGGTTTTGGTTAAGCACGAGGAATTTCAAACTGACATTGTGGATTACTCGATGGCAGTCTGCTGTTTCTCTACTTTTTTCATCCTCGCTTTCGTACATCTGCACGCTATTTCGTGCGGTCGAAAATTCGGTCTCTTTTGCCGACGTACGAGTCTTTTGCAAAACATGTATTGTCTTTTAAAAAGTCTAGAATTCACATTGAGCAATTGGAAAATTGCTGCCTCTGAAAAATACGCTTAAAAACGAGTAAAACTTGTGTGAAATTTAAAGTTTTTCTGAATACACGAAAATCGCATTGTAAATACAATTTATTGATATAATAAATATGTTAAAAAATATTTTTTTGGAAACGTCGATGATACCGACCGAAATATCGCGAGCGAATGATAATTTACGTCGAAAATCCGTTCGCTTTCACACGCGCGAGCCATTCTTGTTTTTACCGCAAACTTTGAAAGCTGCTGACTCTCGAGGCAGAACCCGAATTTCAAAGAGTTTTCTCATTACCCGATGAAATTAGAGGCGCTTTAAAATCGACCGCGCAATCGCGAATCGTTCGCCCACGAGAATTGCATAATGTACATATTTTGGAAAATACGAACCCTCCTCTGCAAACATTCCGATTTCTCATTGTTTCCGTCATTAACGTTGTTATCGCTAATTTATGTACACGAGATGCGAATTGTGCAAAATATGAATTTCAAGCAGGAGAAGGCTGCGGGCTGTCGATCGATTTTAACGAGTGCAGCACGTTCGAAAAATAATATCATTTGCGTGATTATGAGCGAAATAAACGAGCGATTATACGAGGTCTTCCATGCGGAATCGAATGAGCTTCGATTCAATTTTTGTGACTAATAAAATCGCTGATTGGAAATACGGTCCTCCGATTAATCGCTGTTCACTGGGATTTGTGTAAAAAAAATTTCCATCGTCAGAATGTTTCCTCATTTTTTGGAAATATTCCAAATTTTCTATATTTCTATTTCATTTAATGGACAACCGGTATATACTGCAATTGCTTACGTAATTACCGATTCAACGAAATTGCGTTCATTCGTCACTGATAAATCATATCAATGTGAGTGAAAGGTCGTACAGGGTTGAAAGAGTTTTGCGGACGATTTTTCCCTCGCGTTACAGGAAAGCCATGCGAAACCGGCACATGGCTAGATTCGATTAAAAGTTGGACCGTATATTATGGATGGGAGAAACTACACGAAAGTGCGAGAACAGACACGAGGCGGGTTTTTGGCGAGACTGCAAACCTTCGTGTGTACTACGATTTTCATAACTGCGAACGAATGGTAAATATATATTATATTTTATATCTTATATAATATATATCTTATATAATATATATCTTATATAATATATATCTTATATAATATATATCTTATATAATATATATCTTATATAATATATATCTTATATAATTTAATATATAATATATACATTTTTTTGTCATTGAAATAATGTCACATTTATCACCGATTTTTGAGAGAAAATAAAAGCGGTGAAAGAATTTTTTAAACAGCCAAGGAGATGAGAAACTCTGTTCGTCGAGAAGAAAACAACGAAGAAGAGTTCTTCTTTTTCGAAATGTTTATCTTTAAATCCTTTCATCGCGCGGTAGGTTTATAGCGAAGGAATGCGAGCTTTTCGTTTGCATCTCATCACTGATGATGGACCGCGATCTGCGAGTTGTATCGGAGGTTATATGTATATATATAATGCACAACGAAAGCCTTTCGACCGAAGCTTCTTCCTCCATTAATAGTGATAATAATGAAATAATGGAAATAGACTGGCCGGGCGAAGATTCACTCAAGCTCTGTTATGTAACAGGCTTATACAGGCTGTCCAAAAACTGAATCCGGGTAATTTAATGCCGCATCGGGGATGAAATTCCAAGTCGAAAAATCTTCGAGCACCTCTTGAGCCGACGATTTCCCATCGAGTTATTAATTAATGTCACACTTTGGTCGTGCGAAAAAAATAACACGAAAAATAAATCCAGCACACTTCTTTGTGGAATTTCATTCTGAAACTAGCTTCGAATTATTGACATCGATTTTTTGGACACCCTGTATATGCTACGAATATCTAAGAGTACCCATGTACGTCGTATATCTATTTATGTATACATGAAAGAGTTTCATCGAGTACTCAAGTGTGAAAATATGATGCACGATATTTCACGTCGTCACTCGGACAGTGACATTTCACAGCTGATATTTCGTTCTCCTCTCATTCTGTCGTCAATTTCTGGTCGAATGAGCAGGTTGAAGACGATGATTTTTCTTCGAACATCATTTCGAACGAGAATTATTGATAATAAAATTCATCCATAAAACACACGCTTATCGAATCAAACCTTTTCGTTATTCTTACAATCCTCGCCAAAACGATTTCCATAAAGTTCCGAGACAGGTCAATTTCGATTATTCTTTCCCATCCCCGCGTTTACATTTTTTCCCTCGATTACCTCGTCGATCAAACGTTTTCTTCACTCGCTCGCTCAATTTTCCGGTCAACGAAATTTGCGAATCCACGAAATTATCCATTATTCATTCGGAGATAATCCTGAGAGCATTTGATACTGACTCTTCGTAGCGGAGAGTTTTCGTAAAGTTCGTACTTTTTAATTCAATTCCCTCTTTTATGCTCGCGAGAAGAGATAAACTCTATGTTTTCTCTCATTCCTTCCCTTTTCATTTCGTCCAACGTGACGTTTTTCTTTCCGCATTAAAGCACGAGTGTGTGGGGGATAATATTGCAAAAAGAAAAAAAAATCTTCATTCTCCGAGCGGAATTGTACGTTATAATTTTCGCGGGTGAAAAAAAAAAAAATTACAATATATTCGACGTCTCCTCGAAGTTTATTTCCATCGCCTTGTAACTCAAGTTTCTCACGACGTTTATCGTCGCACAAACATTTGAAAAAAAAAAAAAAAAAAAAAAAGAGAATTCTCGGACAATACGAAAAGTGCACATGGACCAGTGGATGGATGCTGCGAGAATGAATCATCGTCGCTCGCCCGCAAATCTCCGAAACAGTTGCAACATTTTTCAACAGCCCGAGCTATTTCAGGGATTGTACGTATACGTGTAAATATTTGCCAGCACCTGCCCTCCGCAGGCATTTCATCCCCCGGACGATATAAGTGCGGTTCGCATCATCGCCGAGCCCATAAAAATTGCATCAATCTTTTTTTTTCCTCGTCTCTCTCTCTCCCTTTTCCGTCCTCAAATTCCTGAAATTCCTCTATTTTCTCATTTTCAACGCGGCATGATTCCGCGACGAATTTTTTCACGAAATACGCCTGTCGGAGAAATTTTCGAAATTTTCTCGCAAACTTCACACGCGCGCGGTATGTCGGATGAAAAGCGATGGAAAATTCGTCTTTTCCGATGGATTTTACGTTCTATCGGAATTTGCGCGAGGGAATATTTGTACGAAAACAGAGAAATTACATGCACGATGGAGCTTTTCACTTCGATTCGCACGGACGGTATAAGACGATAAGCAGAATTTGTGTAGTCAATGTAGGCGCTGTTACTTTGACGTAACTACTTATTACGATACGAGAAAGGTAGGTTAATACGTATAGTCGTATATACTCGTAACGCTTGTAGAAAATAAGTATATACACATATATATATATACATACAAACATATAGTATACGAAGGCAGCAAGGGTGCAATAGATGCAATACGAATGTATAACTGGTTATCGATGTTGAAACGTTCAGTAAACTCAATTCCGTTTATGTGCATTCGCGAGGGTATATAAGTAACGTTTATGCGAAATGGCAATCCCGATGCGAGGCCAGGAAACTAAATTTTACACTAATGGACAAATATACCAACATTCGCAACGTCAGCGATTATGTAACAACATGCGAGTACGTTAATAGCGTTTTTTCATCAGCGAATATCGAGAAAACGTTGGCAATAAAAATGTGATGATCGAATCACAAATTTTGATTGTGTGTATATATATTATATATATATATAGAGAGTAAGTTTGTATTCGTTGATGAATTCGTTAAAAGGATGATTGAACGATTTAATCTGGAGCTTCGATATTGATCGTTGACGAAAAACGTCAAAAGCGAAACGGAAGATGGCAAAAATTTGATGAAAAAATTTGGAAAAAACAAGAGTATCGATCTCTCGCGAGTATCAAGTTTGGGGGAATTAATTGTGGTGCGAAATTGTTTACACCAAAATGAGCACCAATGATCGAATCACAAATTTTGATTGTGTGTATATATATATATATATATATATAGAGAGTAAGTTTGTATTCGTTGATGAATTCGTTAAAAGGACGATTGAACGATTTAATCTGGAGCTTCGATATTGATCGTTGACGAAAAACATCAAAAGCGAATCGGAAGATGGCAAAAATTTGATGAAAAAATTTGGAAAAAACAAGAGTATCTCTCGCGAGTATCAAGTTTGGGGGAATTAATTGTGGTGCGAAATTGTTTACACCAAAATGAGCACCAATGATCGAATCACAAATTTTGATTGTGTGTATATATATTATATATATATATATATATATAGAGTAAGTTTGTATTCGTTGATGAATTCGTTAAAAGGATGATTGAACGATTTAATCTGGAGCTTCGATATTGATCGTTGACGAAAAACGTCAAAAGCGAAACGGAAGATGGCAAAAATTTGATGAAAAAATTTGGAAAAAACAAGAGTATCTCTCGCGAGTATCAAGTTTGGGGGAATTAATTGTGGTGCGAAATTGTTTACACCAAAATGAGCACCAATGAGCGCGGATACAACACATAATACGTTCTTGTTTAGGGGAATCAATGATCGTCAAAGATACGTTCACTATTAATTACTCGTGTAGATTCCACGTGGATCATTAAGATTCCAGGAACTTCACAGGCAGAATTCATTACGGACGAGCCACGCGGGATAACGTCGGAGAGGTCTTTGATCAATGAATCGGATTCTGTCAATCTCGACGCAGAAGCGACGGCAATGGACCAGCATGACGCTGCAGCATCCCGGATGTATCATGAACCTCGCCAAATATCGCAACTGAAATCGCAATTCAAAGCGATTCTGCTGGATTACCATCGCAGAGTACGCGAACGGTTGAAATTTGAAAAGAAAACAAAATTTGAAAACAAAAAATTGGTAAAGTACGTGGATTTGTGGGGAAAAAAAGGTTTGTTACAATTTTTTTTTTCATCGCGAAATTTGTCGTTAAAGTATTGCGCGAGTGATTCAAACGGAAGTGGCGCTGAAAGAAGAAGAAAAAAGTATAAAAAATGTCGGACCGCGTGTGGTACACGGGGGTATAGTTGATTTGGTGCTAAACGCTGAGCGTATAAATGCACGGAACGACGGAGAGGTTTGCTCGAATTCGCGCATCCGCGAGCATGGAAAAGCCACGTTGTTAATCACCGCTAATGAATTTTCCGCGAATAGGAGACAATTAGCATGCGCCAAATGCGGCTAACCGTTAAACCCGCGCGTTGGAAACGCCGAAGGTGAATTACCCGAATTGTAAAGTCTATCGTTTGGTCATTTCGATAGTCGAAATTACTCCAGTGTGCGGAAGGTTGCCGAGTGCATTTACCTGCGGGCTTGGTACATTGACGATGTTGTTCGCAACGTCAAATATGAATCGATCTCCGGCATTCAAAAGTCTCGGTCCGCTTCATCAAAGCTTCGCCCTGGGCGGCACGATTTTTTTTTTTTTTTCATCTCACGCTCGAAAAATTCTCCTCGTAACGTGCGATTCGTACGGCACTGATTGCATCTGCAAATATATCGATAATCATCCCTGATCCATTCGAAAGGACGCGAAAAATGGACAATTATATTCTGGATGAAATCCGAATTTTGTTTCAGGATTAATATTGATTTTCGATGATGATCTTCGATCGTAATCTGCTTCCTTATGATTATTGATATCTCCCTCGGAGAATTCCCGTATGGACTCGAAGGGAGGTATGTGCATCCTGTATATATATTGTATATATATTTATCGTTGACAGATACGGACCGATCTCGTCCTACATCGGAAGAGAAAGGGATGCTGTGACCCATCGAGAGCAATGTAATAAACGCATTCCTTTGACTCTGTCGTGGAACGCGTTATTACGTCAAGAGAAAATCGAACGAGAGAGCAGAGCGTATACGACTATTTCCGCCTCGAATTAGTCTCGTTCTTCGTTTAGGATATACCTCCGTTTTCTCTCATATACACGCCCCATTTTCTTTCGTCATTCGATATCGACTGGGTTGCTCGCGTGCTCGTGCGATGAAGAATTCGATATCGGGATGTTTCTCAAGCCCGCGGAGGAGTAAGACACTGGGAATATTAACAAACGTGAAAGCTTGTCTCCGGGGTATATATATACACCTTCGAGATGATGGAAAATCATTTTAGGGGTGCAAAATTCACCCCCTCGTCGGCTAATGAACGTAATGAATATTCCGTGCAAGAGTTACGCAAATATAGATCTTTCCTCCCGAAGACGAGAAGCCTATTTCGAGTTTTGTGCGTTTTTCATCCCCTTGTTATAAATTTAACGTTGGAATCAAAGGAGTCTTGAATTTCGATGCTTCTCTCGCTTCCCGTTCATGAACTCGGATATAATCTGACTCTCGGCGATGCAAAGATGTATGGACGCACGAGGAGAGTCAATTAAACCGACCTTATCTTTCGGAACCCTTAATGGAGAAACGGGAGATGTCGGAAGATGCGACAGCACCCTTGCAACGTAAAGAGGAAAGAGGCTGAGAGAGACGGAGGAGCATGGATCCTGAGGGTGGTAAAACATGATTTTCTTAGAAATAAGTTTTCTCAGTCATCGAGTTCTCGAATCTTTTGTTTCACCATCCTCGCACGCTGTAATCATCCTCATTACAGAGGAGAATGAACGGGGACTATCGAATATCACAAAACTGACGCGGATGAAAATTGCACAAACGTGAATAAACGCCGTGGCTTCGAAGGCGCTTCCATCGATTTTTGACTGTCCAAAATCGGTTCTTTCCCACAAAAATTGATATTTTGGGGAAATATACAAAAAAAAAAGAAGTTGAAGAGTAACTTTGCAGGGTCAAGACGCGAAGGCCTCAGATTTGAGCGGGAGATGAATCCCAAGTCGAAAGAGAGAAAAACCGTGCGGGTGTGCCCTCTCTTATTAAGCTAGCGGTTATATTCCGAGCATGCAAGGACGATTAAGAAAAGTGGTTACCATGGTGGAATAATGAAATCGGACGAGGGAGGATCGGAGTGCTTGGTCCATGCTAATCGATACAGCAGCCCGCGGATGCTGTATATACTGTGGCATGTTTCTATATATTTTAATACACATATAGAATGGAGGATAATTAACATGGCGCACGAGTGCACGCGCGTGCAGAAAATATGGCAAAGGTCGCGAGGGTGAAATGTTCATACCGAAATTCGTTGATAAAACTTTTCCCCCCGTTCGGAAGATGAGATGTTGGCCAAACGCGGATATATTCACCGTAAACTTCAATGGAGTCAATCAATTCGGATAACGATCGAGCAATCAAAATTCAAGCGACCATCACAGAAATCGCGGTGAATTCATGCGCGTTTATACATATGTTCGCCATGTCACCAAAGCTCGTCCGCAAAACTTTTGCATCCTCTCCTCCTTTTCTCTCCAACTTTCACCGCGATGTGCTCTCTTTTACCCTCTGTTTTTTGTCCTCTCTCTCTGGTTCACGGAGTATCTCCTAACTCGATTATATCCTGGCTTCATGCAGCCACCTCGACTACGACAGAGCAGCTTGATTTTCATCTGGCTCGATTGAAAATTCGCGCAGAGACGTATTTTCAAACGTTTGGCTACGTTTTGTCTCGACATTTTCTTCCGCACATCCCTATACAGGATGATCCGTGAAAAGTTTGCTGAAATTGAAGCTTTCGAGACAGTCCTGAGTCTTTGTAGTGGACAAAATGAAATAGCAAAATTTTCTTCGATTTTTAACGATCGTCAGATTCCACGTTCCATGGCTGTTCGAATTGCGAAATGAGCGAAGAGGAGCTTAAAACGTTCTCCGGGAAGCGTGATCGAGGAACACGTCGCGTTTGTCCATTTTCGACGATTTCCCAGGGGGCGAATTGTACATACGCCCGTTAATCAATATTCGTGCGTTTTATCGATTTTTTTATTATACAGTACGAAAATTCATTTTCCAACGGTGTATCGTGCATCGCGAGTCGTTCAGCGCAGCGATCGCTGCTGTGCCAATTATATTCCATTACGTATCCTCTCAACGCTGTATTATTATTAAAAATACATTAAACAAATTATTTCTCTCGTTACAAGCACACACGAGCTTCGTGCTTAATCTCTGTAATTACGATACGAGCGGTGAACTTGCGTATCGCGGATGTTATCGAGTATTGCTTTCTTCCACGTCACTGTCCATGGAAATCGAACGTTTTGACAGCATATTTTAATGAGACTGACATATCTCCCGTCGGAATATACGGAAATGATTCAAGCTCGACACCGCCACTTCCGTAAATCGAACACACACACACACACACACACACACACAGACGTCGATAGATTTTTACGGATCCTCGACACACGCGCATGAATTGCGAAGCGCGATAAACGAATTGACGTTCCGTTGAGTTTATCGAAAATTCGATGAGATGCACACGAGAATTTCATACATCTCGTTCATCTCATTATTATGGAGAGTATATTCATATCGCCTCGAACGAGCTTCGATTTCGGAACTTTTTTCGAAAATCTCCAGTCACATTCGTACTTTGTACCGCTTGTCTACCGGGTGTGCAAAAAATACGAATAATTTTAACGTTAAATTGCGTGTTTCAGCACGATAATCAACCCCCGGCGGTCGCAGGGGGTTGCTCGTCATCATCATAGCAAAATTTCTCTTGAAAAAAGAGTATCGCCATTTTGTTTTGTTCCTCACTCGTCATAACGTACATTGACGGATAGACGTGACGTGTCCGGAAGCTGCACACGCGTTTTCGCCTCCGGCGCCAATTCTCGTATTGAAACAGCAGTCGAGAGCGGCCAGAGACTGCGGCGGTGATGTGGCAAATGGATTTCAACGTTTTCGATCAGTCGCACAGCGAAAGGTCAAATGCATATACAGAAAGCCTACGCGTACGTGTAAATGGTTGATAATTTCATACACGTTAAATGCACATATTCCCTCAGGTTTTGTGTATCGTTAAGGGGATGAAGGTACGCGTGTACGTGACGGCGGAGTGTTTTGTCAAAGCGTTTTAATTCGCACCATAAGCGCATCATTCGAGGATCGCACATACGCGTTCGAATTTCCGCGAGTGAACGCGCGTTGCGAAATACGAGTCGAGCCCAGTCGAGCCTCGTCGATCATCGATCATTTATTTATTTTTCAGCGTGAAACGTCAAATTGCCGAAAATCACCTCTTTCCATTGGCGCGGACGTGCATCGATCACGTGGTATTTTGATTTTCCTTTTTATGTCGTCGCATTTGCGAGTACAAATGCGCGTTGTATCGCACGTGCTACGAGGTGAAACGGTACGTCAAACCTGAACTCCCGAATACAGCCGAAGGGCTTGAAACCGAAGGGGTTGGTAGGAATGAGTTTAAAGGGAAAAATTGAATAGTCATTGTACGCACTCGATGGCGAATTTCGTGCTTTTGAGTTCCGACGAGCGGACAGAGAGACGATTGAATTTTAATTAATTGTTATTTATAATCGAACTTTCATTGTTAGTCAGCAGGGTGCGTTGCGTACGCGGTGAGGGTGATTCGATTTCGGTGCTCGTTATAATGCAGCGGGAAAACCCTCGATCATTTCAGTGTTCATGGTTTTTTGATTTCGCAACTGTATTATACTCGAATAATTAGTATTTCAGTCGAAAAGTTGGTTGTTTACTTCGAAAAAGCGGCTGAATAATGCATTGAGACAAAAAAATGATTGAATACAAAAATATTGTGTATTTTTACTCGTTTTCTCTATCGAGCGATATGGCGGCAGGTCTGTGGTGAGAAACTGCCACAAGGGATTAGGGGTAGTCTTCGAGCTATGATGGCGAAGGACTGTGGTCTTCGAGATGCGATGTCGCGAGAGAATGCACTGTAAAGATGCGGTTGGGGGTGATTCTCGTAAAGATATTCGATAATCAACGGAAAGCGGAGGGAGGCTGCAACGAAAATGCAATTTAAGAGCCGAAATGGAATTTCAGTTGAGTGTTTGTCTTTCGGGATAACAATACAGATGTACGACAAGATCTCTCTCTCTCTCTCTCTCTCTCTCTCTCTCTCTCTCTCTCTCTCTCTCTCTCTCTCTCTCTCTCTCTCTGTATCCCGCATTAATTAAAGCAAACCTTGTCTCATCACACATTTCCTTCTGCGACGAGGAGTCTTCAGCATGGGCAGGGGAATCAAACTTTCGATTTCCTTTTGAATCCTTCATTGAGAGAACGTTCCTGAACATCCGGCTGTCTTTTACTTCGTTTACTCCCGGAGCTATACACTTCCGTTTGTCTCCTTTGCTTGCTCCATACAACATGCGTCTTTATCCACCTTAAGGTACAATAGGATCGAGCAAACTTTGCGAGCTTTGTAGCAAACACCAAGGATCGAAGAGAAACGCTTCGAAGATCGAAATTACACTTTATCAAATTTATGAACTCGAAAAAGGGAATTTGCCGCCATCGAAATATTGTCGAAGAGCAAGTGACACGAGGGTGGAAAGTCCTGGAGGGAAAAAACTTTCGATATCAACTCGGACCGTCGGTAGAAAATTCAATTATTCCGGAAGCTGTATAATTATTTTTGCGATAATAATGGCTCCAAATTTGAATATCTCGGTTCGTTTTGGGAACAAGATTTCGCGATTCAACGGCATTTCCCCTTCCAACCTGTCCTTGTCTGTCGGCCGGAATTAGGTTCGCGGTTGTGTTTCTCTTTGGATAAATATAGGATTGAATATTCGGCGATAAAATGTTTTTGCGGATTTTCTCTCGATCTCTGCCTTTCGGGATAAATCTTTGGACCCCTTTTGCTGGCTTCTTTCTGTTTGTTAGCTCCGTATTGAGTCTCGATTATTTGGCTCCCCCTACTCCACCCCCGATTGAAAACGATTGCGGTAGATTTCTTTAATTACACGATGCACTTCCGGTTCGATCGAGTGCCCTCGATTTATCGTCGTCGTCTCTCCGTCGTGTACGTTTCCTATCGTCGCCTGAGACTAGAGGCTGCGATATTGATACGACAGATTGATTCTCCCGCCTTATAGCGCTTCTACGGTGTTTCGAATTTCGGTGCTTTGGAATTTTTGTTATATACCATATGTACCTTGGTACATAAACCCTCTTTTGTTTCGTCTGACAAGTTCTCAGCTTCATTGCTCCATGTCATGACGTATGATATGTAGACGCACTTGAATCAAGTTTCGCCCTCGATCTTCGGACGAATATACACGTAATGGAGCATCGTAGAGTTCTTAGAGCACGCGAATCGGAACACTTTTGAGCTAGCAGCGAAAAGAAATCCGTTTTTACAAAAATCGGTGTTAGATATATCGAACTTTCGATATATTTCTTGTTGTCGATTTATTCTTCTCGCGATTGGCTGTCTTTAATAAAGAGCTAAAGTGGCGGATGTCGGACGAGTATCGTAAAAATGAATATGTCGCAGCAGAGTAAATCAAATATATATGTCAATCCATTTTAAATTCGAAACGAATTAAAAATCGAGTATTCTGAAGAAAAATACGATGCACATCATTTTGGTGACAAGAATAATTCGGTCTGAATCCGTTTTTGATCATCAAGGGAGCAAAGAAATCAGTTTTTTTCAAAATCGAGTCACGAGTTACGCGCGAGTCTTTTTGAAATAAGTTTAAAGACCCTTTTTCGATTATTGTTTTCGGGAGATTTCTTTTTTGACATTTTGAGTATATCGTATACGGATGTTCATACCGCATGCGGCGGGAGATATTTTTTCATCGAGATATAACATCGCGAAACGGGCTGCGATTTATTAAT
Organism: Heteropelma amictum; assembly: GCA_959613375.1. Classification (NCBI taxonomy): domain Eukaryota; kingdom Metazoa; phylum Arthropoda; class Insecta; order Hymenoptera; family Ichneumonidae; genus Heteropelma; species Heteropelma amictum. The sequence continues at coordinate 3,395,616 of OY390720.1, read as the reverse complement.
GCAATTTTACAAATGCGAGTCGTTAGGAAAATTGAACAGTCGCGAGACGAAGACTCCTCGGAGAAGACGGAAATGCGGGGAATGAGGATGGTTGGATGCAACTGCCATGCATCGCTTCTGAATAATTTATTCGCGGAGAATGCGGTGGTCGGTTTTAGGTCGCGTGCATGTATAGAAAGAGACACAGCGATATATATCGCCGATAAATCGATCGATATACACTCATTTTATTTATGACTTGATTATCTCGGGTTTCAAATTTTTCGTCGACTTTTGCTGATCGTCAAACATTTATTCGTGGCTATTGACTTTTTTTAATATCCGACAAACTGTGAAATTGTTTGTCCCCAATTTTAATTGCGAAGCTTCCAGCGTTATTATTTTTTAAATATTGTTTAAAAAAAACTGCATTTGCTCGTAAGTTACGAACGTGTCGTGGGGGTGTCGGTGTCGTTTCCGGTTGAGAATATGTCGCAGCAATTAATTGCATCGATTTAACGGACGTTATCTGGGTCAAAAACGAATATACATGTCCCGGAGTGCATGTAACGCGGTATATCCTTAAATATATGAATTTTGAATCTCCAACTCTGCTGCTCCTCACGAGTATTTATGATCGTTGAATTTATTTTTTTTTTAATTTCAATTTCCACGTTGAATTTGATTAATTGCACGGTTTTTTGCCCTCGAGTGAAAGCCAGGGGTAAAAAAAACGTTATTTTCAGTTATTTACTCGGCGAATAGTAGATTAAAGGGGAAATTACACTCGCGTATAAAAGGTGGGAGAGAAAGCCGAGAGAAATTCACGAAATAAAAGTCTCCGAGGGATAAGTTGCTCTTTGGTGATGCGGAGGTGGAGGAAAAAAAGCTCAAGAGCGGAGGATGATACCAAGTCTGGTATAATCGACCGGCCGTGAAATTACATCGTCGAGACGCTTCTAGGCATCAAGCTTCATAAGAATAACGTTGCTCCGGTCGCTGCTGGTCTCAAGACCGAAAATTAGTTTTCCTGCTTTTACCACGTCCAGACACATTTTCCCAACCTTCCTTTTCACTTTGTAGATTTTCGCGATATGTATATATCTTTTTCCTATTAATTTGTAAACTCTGTGGATCTTCACGAACGACCGACAGCCGAGCAGTGACTGAAAGATCGACATGGTAATTTTCGTGATTAGTAGACCGAAAAACGTACGTAAATGCAATTAAGCTTTCTGTCCCAATCCGACCTAATCATCAAAAATTAATCCAAGGTTCGTTGAATATCGCCAATTGCACTCGGAAATCCATTATTTTACGATTCTACGGGAATTTTCTTTCATTCGCTTCGTCGCTTCGCTGTCACGCTGCATATTTATTAATTACTCGGTTTTCATTCGATGTGAAAAAAGTGAGAAATTTGCAGAGACATTTTGTCACTCGAGCCAAGTTTTCAATGGAACTTGAGCGATAAAAGACAAGAAAAAGTTGCTTTGAGCGGAATACGAAAGTAATTTTGCCAATCGATGCTATTGCGAGGGATCTGAAGTAAAAAAAGCTTGTCTCTGCCAATGAAAATGTAGAATTGTTTGTAATTATTCTTCTCGTAGAGTTGGGATAAAAGTTTATCCAGTTATCACTCGGTTTTCATGTTCGAATTTTTTGGCTGACCTACTTGCTCAGTAACAGTGTTTATTCAAAATCTATACAGAAAGAGTAGTACACCTTGGATGCATTAACGAAAATTCATCGATCAAATTTTTTTCGCGTCTGCTGCAGCTGTACAGCGATGAAATCTGACCGAGGTTTGTATATACGATCCTCCATCAGCGATCAGGCAATTTAATGTCATTTCAGAACAATAGATTATCGAAGCTCCGTTGAATCCTTCGAGATGTTCCTGAATTTCATTTGATAATGCACGTATCGATCAATCATGATCGACTCGGTTCGCCGCTGTTGGCAACGTCACCATCGGAATGAAAAAAAAAAAAAAAAACAGTGCCAAAACGCCTTCGTTGCAGATGTAAGAACGTAGATACAGACGGTGCATGGGAAAAAAGCGGGTATTAAGTTTGAGCTTCGTGAACCACGCTGACTTTGGTCAATTTGAAAAAAAAAAAATTAGTCGAGTTTTTATGAATTATTTACTATTTTCTCGTTGAAATTTTGAGTTTTCGGGAAAAAGTCGGTGGGTTTCGTAATCAGCGGAAAATTTCCGATCGGATAAGCTATTGAAACAGTGAAAATTGAAAAAAAAAAATTCGACCCATTTTGGGCTACTTTTCCAGAATCGTCGAAAAGTCGAAATTTCAAATGGTCATAACTACATTTCTAATTGTGCTATATACATTTGTTGGGGGGGTTTTGAGACGCTCTCGAGTAGACTTAAAAAATGGTGAAAGTTAAATGTCGATAGCTCAATTCCTTCACCCTCAAAATCGATGTTGAAATTTGGCGAAAAAAACGCAAAGGGGTATGTATGGGAAAATTGGCGAAAATCGGTGATCTTACTTTAAAAATCTGCCAAAAATTGAAAAATTAAGATATCTGGACAAACCAAACGGCATTTTGAAGCCTCATCAATTGCCAAGAGAATAAGTACAAGTCGAGGTATCCATCTCGGACGAAAAAAAAATGGCAAACACTTTAGTGAGCCAACTCAATCCGGCAGAAAATGCCGAAAAATTTTGGATTTCAAAAATGATTTTTAATGGTCCATATCGATGTATTTTTTCCCGCTGATTACGAAACACACCGGTATTTCATCGAAAACCCAATATTTCGGCCTGAAATTGCAATAATACGAATTTGATCATTTAATTACTATTTTCTCATTGCAGTATCGAGTTTTCGGGAAAAAAGTCGGTGGCTTTCGTAATTAGCGAGAAATTTCCGATCGGCCAAGATCCTGAAAGATTGGAAATTTGAAAAAAAAAAAATTTTGACTTATTTTTCACCACGTTTAATAAGTTGTTGTATATATTTTCGAATTAATCGAGAGTATTTCCAAGACTGCAACGATTTTCACAACGCACGTTATTTTTCATCACGATTAAAAAGCTCATCAGAATATAAAACACGAAAAAAGTACCAACAATCGAAACACGGTTTTATCGATGTGTTTATATCGTTTATATCGACACTTTTTGTTACGTAATAGCTTTTCACTTATGGGTGCACGTATCGCGTAACATGGACGCCATATGCAATTAATTCGCTCTTATATCAATAGCAATGGGAGTCCAATCGCAGTGAAATGATTGCGAGAATCGTTCAACGACTGATAGAGGCGAGGGGGTAGTGAGAGGCATTGGAGGATGCAGACAGCGAGTAATCCGAATCGAGTTCATCGCGTCTGCTAAAAGAGAAAAAGGGAATGTGGAAATAGGCATCAGGAGCTCCCTAATCGCCATAATAATTTATGCTTAAAGATAAAAGCGCTTGATCGTATTTCAGAGCTTATCGAATCGTACACCTACTCGTCAAATTCCTACAAGATTTTTTGTAAATTTAGAGTCACTAAATTTCTCTCCATTTTTACACTAAGAGTACAAATGGCCTCGCGATAAGAGCTGATCGATCAATTCCTTCATGATTTCGTTCGATATCAAATTGAAAATGTATAAACCAACACTGTACCGTTAAAAATCTTTTGTTTCGCGAAAAGTGTCTGACTGCTGAAAAAAAACAAAAACGTAAACGTATATTCCCTTTCGGTTAATTTAGTAAATCCTTGAATTGTTTTTCACAATAAAGACTCGAGATTTACGGAGCTTTCAAAGATCTTTTCAGTCGAGAAAAATCCCACTTGACCTGGAATATATTTCTTATCCACGACGAATGTTCTTGCTTTTTTTTTTCAATGCCAGGAAGGACTTTTACACCCCGATATTTCGTCCTTCAGCTTCTGCACACCCCGAGCGAGACACTCGAACTTTGTGAATTATTTCCGTCCTCTATCTTTGTTTTTTTTTTCTTCTTTTTTTTTCTTGTACTCGCATCTCTCAAGTTATATTTTCGTTTGCTCCGAAAGAGAGTCGGGAGAGGACGAAGGGTGGAAATTTCTCTTCCTGTATGCTCCGATCGCGTTCTCATCCCTCTTTGCTCTCGTCCACCGGAAACGGGAAGCTTCGGGAATGCACCCCGTGGAAAAGAGAGAGATGAAAGGTGGGAAGAGGAGAGTCCGTCGTTCTCGTTGGGGAGGAATAAATTCCGCGCTCTATATGCTAAAAGGTGGGAGTATGTGCACACACGTTTTGAAAAATGACGGCATGTATAAATTGTGACACCTTCCGTGCCGCGAGGCATTGGACCGATGCTTTCTACTGTGCCACCGTGCTGTATTTTCAGTATCCATCATGTGCTATAGTGATGCACAAATATACTATAAGATATTTCCGCGCCACATCGACCTACAAGTCCGACCCCTTCAGCATCCAGGATTTGGTCCACTTCTGTGTGAAAATAAACACTTTTTTTTCGTCATTTCCAAATCCAGCGGAAGACACTCGGGGTACGGTCCATGAGGCTTTTTTCCTCACCAAAGATCGTCTCCCACGAAATTTCTAACTCGCGTCTCAACGATCCAACAATAACAATATAATATCGAGTGACGATTAATTAAATTCCGCAAATCCTTGTCAGAAAAAAAAAATCCACGAAAGCAGCGAAGCCAAATGATTTTTTTTCGAAAACCAATCTTTTTTTTTTTTCAAAGATTAGCCACTGATATCGAGCAATCGTTGAGGCTTTTTGGGCATGCGAACACGTCGGGAAATTTCTGTCTGTTGCGCTTTGTGGAAAAATTGAAACGCCCGGACCGAAATGGGATGTGGGATAATGTGAAACATTGGAGAAGAATGGGTTTCCGGCGAAACAAAGCGTCGAACGTTCTATGGTGTAATCGATATGTTGAGAACTTCTTGCAGATAAGTCAGGGGTAGTGAAAGCTCGATCGGAATGTACAGTGGAGTCTGAGGGTGGTTTTGTTCAATCAGATCGCCTTAAGACGAGGATCCACGTACATATAACTTTACTCAAGCCTGTCAGGATCGCACGGACACTTTTATCCTGAAGGATTGGCAGACCGAAAGCTACAAGTCGTCCTAAAACTTGCCGATCCCGCGGATCAATATTTAATCGTTTACAAAGCCCGTGAAAGCTTTCTCCCCTGTCGGGGTCGAAACATCGTTTTTTACTTGGTTTTTTACTAAAAAAAGCCTAATTCCCAGTTCAGCAGGTGGAAATTCATCAAAAAGTGATCAGGCAACTCTTCGTCTATAATTTACGAAACTTTCGCGAATACCAAAAACGGTTTTTTCACCGGGAAAAAAGGAGCCGGTGACGTTGGGTCTTGCGAAAAGTTGGAGGGTTCGTTCGAGCATTATTGTTCGCTGAAGGCTTCCGAGGGGGATTATTAATTAAAAAAGAGCTTTAGCGCCGCTGACGGCGCGAGGCAAAGTTCTGTTTTCGCTGAGGCTCGAGTGGAATATGAAGGAAAGTGCGAGGGAGAGAATGGAGACAAAAGCCACGTACCTGAAGAGCCGTGTGCTCTCAACGTCATCGATCAATCTTGAAAACAGCCTCGCGTATTTACAACTTCACCCCGCGAGGAAAGGGTGAAAACGCTCTTCGATCACACGGCGGAAACGTTAGTGGAAAAGCGAGGCAAGACAGACTGGAGAGAACGAACGAAGGAAATATCAGCAGTACGCCCCCGCCATATCAGATTTATACCCATGTTTCCATTCATTGTTCACTCCGATAAAACATTTGTTAAATAAAGGAAAAATGTGACGAAACGCGGTAACCATCGCGTCGAATCCGTATGGGGCCTACCGAACCATTCGGAACAACTGAAAACGTGCAGTCAATTATTAATGCCGTGAATTCTATTTCGTTTCACGAAATTCTCTCTCCCCAAGTTGGAATCGACGAACAATAACGTGGATTTTATTTTTATTATATTACTCAAGGTCTCTCGACTTTTTGTTTATTTTTTATTTACATTATTATTATTTTTTTCATTATTTAATAAATATTACACCGTGCTGCAAATTATTTGTGTATTATATTATCAGGCAATTTGATTGTATATTGAACCACAGTATATACACGTATATAGGCTTATTTATTCTTGTCTACAGCGAGTTTTTCTTCCTTTTTTCATCCTCTTTTCTTCTCTTTCCATTTTATTCAAGCAATATTGAAACATTCTTTTGTTGCTCGAAAAAGAGAGAGTGGGAGAAACATAGATGCACATGCATCTGATGTGTCCTACATGTACTTTTTCTATCCTGTACGTGCCAAGTTTTGTCGAGGCAATGAACGTCGGAATACACCCAGTGCATGTACGTACACTTATCTCTAGATATTTTGCGCATGTCCATTACGGTTTCCCATTTAATGCAGCCGGATAAAAATTCGTACTGCAACAATTTTGTCGTCTTATCATAACTGCCTGTGCGATCTGGCGTTCCAAAAAACATCGTATTTTAAGGCAATTTTTTCGAATGAATAACAAGTGGAAGCATAAAATTATCGAGGATTTTTTATGTCCGGAAAGAATCGATCCTTACTGCATTCTGCATTATCGTCCGAGGACATTATTTTTATGACGTATGAGGAGACGTTTTTTTGGGGACGTGTGGATAACGTCACAAATGAAAAACACGTGGTTCAATGGGCTGAAAAAAAGCCTCACCGCACGTTGAAAATTATATCGAGACCGGAAGCGCCCGAATGATCTGTCCTGTAAATAAATTTCCTGTCGACAAATTTATTTGAAAATAAAATTGTTCAAAAGCGATATCATTAACTTTCGACTCAACTTTCCCTAAATCTGGAACGAAAGATTCATGACTAACGAGAATCATTTTCCTCGTTGATTTCGGATTATATCGCTGAAATCGTGCGGAGAACATTGATCGAGTTTTAATTTTGTCCTCAAAGTGTATCCCAACGATTATTCCACGATGCATGAAAATTAGAAGGCCGCACATCTTCGCTCAAATTGTCTGCTGTTTTTCACGTCTCGATGACTTTAATACGTAGAGTTAATGGCATAGAAACCGGAGTATATTGAGAAAACGATGGAGGCATAAAGAGCAGGAGGAGGGGGATGAAGAAATGGTACAGCAAGCCGAGCATTTCAAGGTTTCGTCGCAAAGATTACCAGCAGGCTACAGGAGGAGAATAAAGTATTTCCTCAACGAATGATTAATGAGGCGACTATTAAAATAATTTCTCCGACATTTCACGTCTAATCAGTCGGGATCCGTAGTAAGTTTCGAAGGAAGGAGAAAGCAAGAGCGAGAGAGAGAGGAAGAGATAATGGAGAACGAAGATCACCCAAGGGGCAACCACGTGGGTGGTAGGAACGGCGGGTTTGAATTCAACAAGCTCAGACACGGCGAGAGAGAAAGAGACGAGCCGCGATCTAATTACACCAAGAGTAATTAGTAAGTCCCCCTCGTAGTCACCCTCGAACGACACCCAACACATTAATCGCTCGGTACATTACCGCCATTTTGACAGTCCGAAGAACGGAGGCTGGGACGGACAAGCACAGCAAAATGGTACACAAGAGTCATAAATGGTGCGCACGGAAAGAGAGAGAGAAAGTGCGATGGAGAAACGGATATTCTCGGGTATTTTAGTGTTCATCAAACCCTTCGAGACCCCCAAGCATCGTTTGTCATTCAGCTCGGCCTTTTAAGCGGGATTCCACCGTCGACCATCGTGCAATTAACGAGATACGAAATTAAGATTGTATACGCTATTCAATCACTGCGCGTATAGAAATGAACGAACAAAAAAGTCGCAGGCATACAACCATTTTTGCGACTGTTTCAAAGAGCGACTGCGTGAGCTCTGAATGATAAATTGAAATTACCGAATCAAGGCGTTTTTCGGGAAATCGGTACTTTGATCTATAATTTATGTAATAATAATAATAACGATAAATCGATATGAAGTATACAATAATTTATTTTAAAAGTTCCAACATGATACTGCATGATTTTGCTAATCTAAGGGATCTTAATCTTCCCAAAATGTATTTAGGGTGTCTTTAATTTCAATCGCTCTCGTTGCTCGTTATCGATTTCGGGGGATGATATGCAGCCTTGTGTGACCATTTTGAAGCTGAACAAACCGAGCGTAACGATGAATCGCATTCGTCCATTTAAACCACCCTCTAATTTCACCCTTTGCAAAAAAAAAAAAAGATTGTCGAGCCATAAAAACTCGTGGACGGATTTTAGACGACCCCCTGCGTGTATTCGTAATTTGTATACGTAAGAACGATTTTTATGTGATATACGTACGAAACGTAACGAAAACGTATTAACTTCTCACGACGAGCGTCGCTGGCGTCACTGAACCATTCGTCGCCCTTCAATCGCACCAATTCGAGGCAGGCTGGGACCGCTTTCAAGCTGGGAAACGTACCGTAGGCCGGGTTGTGGAATATCGTTGGGTCATTGTGGGGGATGATCCTCCAGTTGCTTCAACCCCTGTAGAATGTTAATTCAAGGCTCGCCCGCGTGTGTCTGTATTCTATGGACGCAAGGATCATAGACGTCAGTTACAGGCATCATTCGGACGGTGCTAATTCGCGCGGGTGTGCATATTTCTGAGCCCAATAAACCCGGAAGGCTGATGGATAAAAAGGCTCGTTGCGGATTTATTTGGTCTTTTATCGTCAGGAGGATAACGCCCTTTTGCTGGGCAACGAGTCAGTAGGGTGGAAAAAACTCGAACGCGCGTGAATTATCTCCATTTGCATCTGCAACCCTTCCGGGGGTGCCCGCGGAAAGAAAAACAAGGTGCGCGAGGCGAAATAGGGGTTGAGGGTATGTGACTAATTCGGGACGGTCGTCGTGACTGTGCGAGTATATACAAGCTTGGACTCGCAGAACGGGGGAAAGAAATCGATTTTTTTTGTCATCCCAACTCGAGAAGGGGTGAATCTTGAAATCCAAATTTTTGATATTTCAATTAACTTTTTTCGTAAAAATCTCCAAAGTTTTCCCTCTGGAGAATGGACATGCGAGACCGTCCAGAGAATGCAGACAAATTTTCCGAATCGATACGACGAGCCATGGGAAAAATGTTTAAAGTTCTAAAAAATATTTAATAATTTTTGACGGACGAAAAACTGCCCGACGTAGTGTTTTGATGTTCCAGGGGCTTTAACGTTTCATGTTAATGGGGGTATGTATTGAGAGTTTATTAATTAAAAATCTTCATTGAAAGGATAAATTTATACTTTAGAGGAAGATGTGTACATGCTGATATCGATTGAAAATTCCGTTCACGCGAGAGCAAAAGCTTGGTACGCGCGTGAAAATAGATCGACGTGCATTTCTATAAGCAAAGCACCCTGTTTATACGAGACCTTGAGACGATTGCATCTATCAGTACGAGAGAGACGCGCGCAGAAGATGAAAGAGGAAATTAAATCACGTGCTATACGCGGCTTTGTTCCATGTATGTTTTAAAATCAGACTTTTGCGCAATCTATTTGCAGCATAAATGCATAGGACACATGCTCGATGCAGTTTCTCAGTTCGAAGATTTAATTGCTCAAAATCAGAAGACTTTTTGCATGGCGATCGTGCGATCCGTTGATGAATCAGTATTCGTTGGATATTCCGGAAGTTTCGTCGTTACAATTGCCAGTTTGTTTTCCGACTTGAAGAGACATCGCAGAAAAGACATCACAGCGGAATATCAGACGATAAAAGAGGTATGGCGGGGGGGTTTTAAGCGAGTCCCTCTGATGTCCGTCGAAGCCTCGAAAAAACAACTGTTTTTCCAATAAAGGGAAGGGTTAATCTTCCATCTTGAAGCTGAAAGGAAGAAGGAGAGGAAGAGAGAGCGAGACGGAGGTGGAGAAAAGGGTGTCTGACACGTACCACGTGATGCAGAGTAAGGACAGCCGCTGGACCATTCTCGTAACATTTAGCGATCGATTTCTTCTGCAATACTTCATTGATCGTTAAGGAGAGGGCGCACCAGTGTGCATCTTGGTCGTAAGATAAAGAGAAATGGTCAAATAACTATTCAACGAGATTGCAACTGTCTGGAATATGTTCTCGGTGGAAAGATGCCATTCCCAATTCGCAGCGAGCTGATAGGAAACAAGAGACTTTATACTCGACGTGATCAAATGACAAAATGGAGAAGACGCTCGATTTGAGCTTGATCCGTCGTTACGATCACTCGGAAATCGCTCAGCTTTGATTTTCATTATCTTACGAGATTCCACTGCGAATTAAGGTAGTTGTCGCGACAAAAGTGTCTTCTCAGCAATTGCATAAAACCTGCAGAGTTTTACTCCCAGTTTTCACAGGATCGTTTAGATCCAGATATCAATATCATTCGTATGAAACATACAGAAATTCTTGAATGCAAAATTTTGACCGATTATAATTTCAAAGATGCGATATGTTAATGTATAATAAAATACGTGTAATATTTTACGGCTAGTTTTCGAAGCACGTGCGATGGTAATTTTGCGATAAATTTTCGTGGAAGAAGCATGGGTATACGAGCCTGAGATGATGAGACAAAAGTTGATCGATTCGCGATGCTCGGGCGTCTAATTTGATGACACAAATAACATACAAACGTTTACAGGGTCAGCAAGGGTGAGGGTATCCGAGTGCCCTCTCGATTCTTTATTTATTTATCCACCGATATTATTCTTGGAGCCGATGAGAAAGAGGAGCGAATTGGACTCTGTTTTTTTTCCCTCTGCGATGTACGAATCGCTTGTGGATATCTATTGCTCCTTTTAAGGTGATGAGAAATCGACATGTGGACCATTTTCTCCCTTGGCTTTGCGGCGATTGAGCTGCCCTATCTTTATCTCTAATTTTCTTCGTATTTATTTGTTGTTTTTACATTGAAGTCTGTGTAATATACCGCTATTGTGTTGTCCAAAGTTAATTAATATCAAAATATTATAGAAATCCAAAACCGTGGACATGATTCGCTTTTGCAATAAAAAAAAAAGTCCACGCGAAATGGGATTACTTACCATTGCGGTAATTTGATACAAGAGTCCTGTCTCAACTGTCTCGATGCGCATAAAAACTCGAAACTCCATGACAAACCTTCGAGTTTGCGGAGAAATTCGTTAAAAGTTTGCCCAAGAATCCACTGCGTTATATCCACTCGTTGAGGTACATTATTTTCATCCACGAGAGATTGACTTTTCGTATTCAACTTTGCAAGGACGATTCGTCATTTGCGAAATGAGAATTCGCGTGTAAACTTTCTAAAGTAATTGTGCTTGGAAAAAAAACGTTGTTCATTCAATTTTCTACAAGCCACATTTCAGAATGATATTCCGAATAATCGGCATTGAACGCTAGCAAGAAAAATAAAAGCATCATTACGAGATGATAAATATCCGATCAAAGGTTGCACAGTGAAGTGATAATATGTTACGGTATTTTCTAAGCCCGATAGTTAGTGACTTGAACAATTTCAAAGGCAGAGGCACTTTTTCGGTTAATCGAGAAGTAAATATAGAAAGGAAATGAGATAGAAAGATAGTTTCTTTTTTATCCACCCTAATGTACACGGTACGTTGTATATATGGACATATTCATGCGGTTACTACATCCCAATGAGTATCCCGGAAGATAAGACAACCGCAAGAAGCTGAGCAACAGAGGGAAAGAGTGCAGCACTGCCTCCGGCGGTGTACTTTGTGAAACCAACGACAGTACGAACGAGCTTTTCTTCTTTCTCTCCAGATGCTACTTCAGCATCCGGATGCTCATGAAAGTGAAGAAGAGAAGAAAAAGGGGAAAGAGACGATGAGAAAGAGAGCCATAGTTGGCCTCATGGAACGCTTCCATGGACAAGAGAGACGCTTTTTCCTTTCTCCCATGGTCGAGTATTATTCTCGCGGCACAACCATCTCTCCTGTCATATCTAATAGACTCTGAATTGTTCCTCTTGCTTTAACTTATATCTACGAGTCTCCGTGCTTTTCTCCCGAAGAGCAAAAGATGGCGGAGCGTTGGTGGTGAGTTTTATCGTGCCGCACGAGGTCAGACAGGCGAAAACGGTCGTTTCTTCGTCATCTCAACGTAGGAGGCCAATAATCGCGTGGGCCGACGAGCCACACAAACGAGACAAGAAGGAACGACGAAAAAAAAGATGAGAAAAAGTAGAGAACCGGTGGAGATGAATTCAATTTAGCCAATCCTCTTCTCCCCCTTAAGCTTTCGAGTAATAACTCAGATTCCGTCCAATTGTCCAATTCGAACAATTCCGGCCTTCTCAGCGTGAGATATACATTTTTTTATCCTCAAAATCGAAGCCGAAATTTGCGAAAACAGGAGTTCCAACCGTTCTGTTGTTCTTTTCCCGACGCTTTTTGCAAAAAAGTTTTTCCTTCCTTGCCACTTTGCAACCAGTTGGCAAACACAAATTGCTCAAAAATACTTGAAGAGATGTAAAAAAAGAGATGAAAACTCGGTATTCGCAGTCTCGTAATCAACGTGAAGTTCAGGACTCTCGTGCAACTTCGCTGAGATTGAAATGAAGAAAAAAGGAGAGAAAACCGAAGGAAGAAATATCCGCGGGTTGCCGCGCGCCAACGGGTGTGTCTTTTTCCGACGACGGAACGAAATGTGCTAGTCATTTCACGCGAACGTTGAAGTTGCTGCTTTTTATCGTAAGTTATCAAGCGCGTGTTGAATAGACGTCGGTATGTGATGAAAAAGTGTATTCCGTATCTTCGAAGCTGAAAAAGATGTACTCGTACGTATTTGCGGAGCTCGCATCCGACGAGCTCCAACGGCTTACATCGGTTATAGTTTTTGCGTTCCATCAACCAATTACAAGTTTGGCAAAGTTTCTCAAGGCGTGGCAGAGTCGGAGGATCAGCAAGAGAGGAAGAGAGAGAGAGGGAGACCGGAAGACCGGAAGCGTATGAGGTACGAGGGTTGATAACGAAGAAGGAGGATATGGCCGACGCGAGACTATGGTCCAGCGGACGTCCCACGAGTTGCGGTCTCTCGCGGTTCCACAGTTTCTTCACTTTCGAAGGATTATGGAATCTCGGTCCTCTCTCTCTCTCTCCTCTTCCGATTTATACGAGAAAGAAACGCGGTACGAAGCAGGTCGACGACCATCATGGGGGTCTGCTTGGACACATTCATTAATGGATTCAAGGAGCCTGGAAGTTTTCTTAAGGCGCACTTGGCACCAAAGTCGTGCAACTTTCCGCAGCGTTTTTCTTTGGCAAACTCAATGCCCTCTCTGGATATTGAAGTGTATACCGCGTGTGTTTATCGAGTAAAGCAGCTCGCCGTTTTATCAGTCTCTAATGAGCGAACGGTAGAACGTGATGGTCCAGAGCATCATGAATACGAGAGATCACCCCGAGGTTCGCGTGCGACACGGTCGGAACGACTGGCTTTTGTTTTTTTAATCGTGTGGCACGTTTTTTTGGGTCTTCCACCTTGCGGTCCTCTACTCTTTCGTCATTAATGGAGGCCATTAAATTGTCATTTTGTTCGATTTCGACACGAGGCTATCATCTCGCGTCTATGTTTATCCTCTGACAGTCATCAACGACTTTCTCGTCCAGCCCTCGACGGAATGGGAGCACTTTGGAGCCATCGAACCGCTGTCGAGAGATTCTTAACCTTTCCCGAACATTCGTGATATTAGAAACGGAACAAGGGAAAAGAGGATCAACGAGAGGGCAACAAGTACGCGCTGTACCAGGCGGGAAGCTGGAGGAATGCAAAAACGCCCCGGATTCCCGTTTGCGAAAAACCGGAAAGGATATACGCAGTCGTCCCTGTACGCGAACGGACCAAAAAACAGGGAATCGGAGAATTCCAGTTTGGAATTGCGACTAATTACGAGGCGAATAACTACCAAGGATTCCATACCATGAAAATGAAAAAACAGCATCGTGGAAAACCTGTAATTACCGGCTGGAAATTAGCCAAATTCCCCAAACGCATTCCAATTAGGTGACTTTTTTACCCCGCCGCAACCTGCAGCAACTATTCCGGATGTCGATTAATCATTTCGAATAATTATTGCCTGGTTTATCGCCGCCCGAACGGAACGTTCTATGGCTTTTGGTTATTTCGCGTTGTAGGCGTGCAGCGTGAGAGGGCTTGCGAGCGGATTGTTTCGTGCACGGGGGATGAAAGAGGGAGTGATCCGAGGAAGAGAGAGAGAGGGAGAGCGAAATGGGTGAATAGTTACGTAGGTGCGATATTGTCGACAGTGCGACAAGTAGCCTTGTGCACTTGTCGTGCGATGTTGACCCTTGCAATCCTGCAGCCTGGATGATGGGACCTCACCGGAATTCAGCACACAACAGCGAATATCTATAGCTTCTACGCCGAATTACATTGGGCGAGTACAGACAACCGCGTTAAATGGAAATTGGATGAGACGATGGCGGATGAGAACGCGATAGAGGTAGCGATGGCCAGGGAAAACCTGATACATCTGCGAGTATACATACGCGGCATGTATGGGATGTTTCGTTCAAACTGGATCAAGGTTTGACCCTGACACACAATTCCCCTAGGGGGGCATTTTTATGGGCTTTTAGCGTGATGGAGGAAATTGTCCAATAAGCTTGTTAAATTGGGGAAGCTCGAGGAAAACGGATTTCCTCGTGCAGGGTTCCGAACGTACGAAAAAATCAGCCTCAAGATCATTCGGACGAGGTTGCGAACAGCATTTGCAACTTTTTTTGCGTACCGAGTCTCGATTGTCAAGTTTTCTCATCTTTTTCCACGTGGAGCGCAGTGTTTGGATTGAATTGTCAAGTTTGACAGGTCGGTGTGGATTATTTTCGGACAATTTCGTGTGGAATCCTCCGTGCATTCGTACAGCCGCGATTGGTTCGTCGTCTCGATTGAGTGTCGGCATTTTCGGAGCTCCTAGTGCTATCTTGTCGTGCTATATTCCGCGTCATTACTCGTCGTCTCTATCTCGCATACAGCCGCAGAGGCTAGGACAATCCGCGCGGGAATGTTCTCGCGAATTTGCGGCTAATTATTCGTGAAGAACTATTACCGTTCCAAGCATTGAAAATTGTCGTTTTTTTATATACTAGGATTCCAAAAATGCTGCTTTTATCCTGCTAGCGTTGCTGCAAATGACACGACTGCGGTGCATGCAATTTTTCAGACGGGAGATTCGAGTCGTCGGTTTTACATCGACGATACGCGAAACGCGCCTCAGCTGTATTTTCGTTCGAAAAAAATCGATGATTTACGCGGTAAAAGAATTATTCGTTTGGTACACTCGATGCGTCCGACTCTGGAAAATATTCTCTATACTTATCGGTTCGATCTGAAATCGAGAGTGGGAATAATTTTTTTTTTTCGCAAAAAATTCTCATCGTTCGTATCGAAGCCTGCGAGGGCGATTGTTTATTGTTTATTGTTTACGCACGCACAGACGAGCGGTGAAATATTTCTCCATTTTCGTTACACACGTACATACATGCGCATGATATTTCAATATCGAAATGCTGACGCAACTCCACTCGCCTTTCAACCCCTGCGCAGCTGATGATGTAACGATTTTTTATCAGATAAAAAAAATCCTGCAGGGAAGCGTTTTTTTTTCAGGAATAATCCACGAATCGCTTCATTCGCGCTCTGTACATCGTGTAACTGTGAATTTTTAAAATTCTTTATTCAACATTGATAAATTACCGAGGGTTTATGAATGCGAGACAAACGTGTAAATAATTGTTAATTATTACGAACGAGGGTGTGCAGCGGAATGGCGGGTGACGAGAATTTTGAGATTTTGTGAATATCCCACAATGGCGGAATATACAGTAACCCTTTTCCACCCCTTTCATCGTGCAGTAGTTCCTCGTTCAGTGACCCTCCCCGTTGCTCACGTTCGTTACGTGCAGGGAGTACTAGTTCGCCACAATGAAGTTCATACCATAAATTTTACGGAAACAGAACGAGAGAGTGGAAGAGGGAAGGACGAAAGATACTCGGAGAGAAGAGCGAAAAAATAGTACACCGTACTTTGCAAAGTTTTCTCGGTGGGGGTACGACTGTCTGATGTTAAATCCTTTCGGTATAATTGCCTTGTTACGGTAACGAGGAAGAAAACGTTGTTTCCTCGTCCTTTCACTCGGGAAGAAATAATAATAGCAAGCAGCTTTGCGGATTGTAAGATTTGTTAATTCGTATCGCTCGGTCCATCGACGAACTGAAAATTCGAATTTACAAGCATTTTTTCGTACCAGAAATGGACTTGAAGAGCTCAACGAGAAACGAAACGCCACAATCTCTGCCCTTCTTTAATGCAAAAAAAAACGTGTGTTTTTTTATTACAGGCTTCAATTTAATTCGTATAATTCGTCGGTGAATCTCGGATTATTTTGTATAAAAATTAGTAAATAAAGTGTGATTTAATGATATACGTGGTCATGGCGAATAGACATTTAGGAGTAACCCTTCTACCGGTTTACTCTTTTTTTTTAATATCGAGGATTTACGCAGTCTTGTTTTAAAGGAAATCGGTCGATTTTTTTTATCGATTTTTCGGTAAAATCACGTATATCGTAACTTGCCAGCACGTACGAGGATTAAGAGCGAGAACGAGCTCTCGGAGGAACGAACAAACATGTTTGTTTTAGCTGAAAGGAAGATGAGACGTACATGCAAGCTTGCATGTATACAGTATTATATTCATGGACGTTGAAGCCTGAATAGTTACTGGAGACCTCGAGAGAATGCATTTTCCTTGGCTGTACAGTGTCGTCTCAAACAACTCGACATCACACTTGATATATAATACAACGCGCTGCAATATCGTATAAAGCTACGTTGGAGGAACGAGAGCCGGTCGTCAGCACCGGAGTTTATAGAACGAACTTATCGCGTATAAAAGCAAAAGTGAAGACACCGGAGAGTTTTCCCACTGACGATTTAATATCGTGCACTTTATAACGACCTTACTTTTTCAATATTATCCCACAGCCTCGTGCTCGCATCTCGGAGCAATTTGTCGCGATGGAGAATGAAAAACTTGCGAATCGAGGCGCAGAGAGGGAAAAAGATTTTTCAAATTTTTTCCCTCGACGAAAATCTTTGTTTTCTTCTTTTTTTTCATCAAACAAATTCTGAATTTACCTTCATTTTTGTCGATAGCGTAAAAAACCCGTAAAGTTTTCGCTGAATGTTGAAAAACCTCCTAGTTATACGCAGGTTTGATTAACTTTTTATTTTACCTCGATTTTCTCTTGCAACCGATGCGATCGTTCGAGTCATTCGAGTATTTGTTTAAATGCGGCTATTTACCTTTGTGCAATATCGGTAAATGTGCAGAGAACGCACGAAGAACGTCTCTACGTCTCAACGGAACTAAGAGAAGAGACGAGAGAGGAAGAGATGTTTCCGAGACGTCAAATGTGTCGCATACGTGCGATATTACAATATTCATCTCAGCAGACACTGCTGCCAGCAAGCTTTTAAATACCGTCGCTCCTTTTTGTGGATTAACCGAAGTTTTTGTAAATTAAAAAAAAAAAAATCGTAATTTTCCCCTGCCTTCCTTGAAATTACGCGAAATTTGCAAAATTTGTTTGCAAAGTTTTCCCAAGATTGATACTTTTCCACGCCACGAAGGACGTGTGTAACGTCTCTCGGTGAGTTTATAACTCGATTTCTCAATGTTCGTTTCGCTGGCGTCGCCTCGCTCATCGTCGACATGTTTCTACGTGTATTAATCGCTGATAAACAAAAGGGCGTAATTCCATATTGATTTTCGTGTCGATTTGCGTGATTAACGGTGTTTTTGTTCGCGTTGATAGGCCACACACGTACATTAGCAAGACTCTTTGGTTTTCCATCGAGCCCTCGGTTTGTTCCTCGAAGGGTGCGGAAGAATCTCGGGGAAAACAGGAAAATCGCTTCTCGCCGCTTGTATACCGTTGCGTGTAGGTGTTTTCCGTTCGTTAAGCGTTTTTGTGGACGCGCACCTGCCATTATCTTAATTAAACGTCACAGTGCGAATGTGGGAGTACTTTGAGGGTGTCGGAGGAGGGATGAGAGGCTGAGAAAGAGGGTTTATACGCACGCATACACGTGCAAAACGTCAGAAGAGAACGCCGTGTTTTTCTATTTTCCTCGTTTGCATGTACATCCCTTTTTGCTTCATCCCTTATTCCTGGTAATATCCCTCGGTGTTCTCCCCGTTCCTCACTGCCGGAACAAGCTCGACATTGCAATTTTAACGGAGTTTCGCGACGCCTGCCTCGGGGCGGCTCCCCTTAAAAGAACCCGCTGTTTACCGTGACGCGAGCATGTGGACGAGAAAAAAATGAAACGCCCTTCTTCCTCTCCATCTCTTCGTTTAATTTGATTTTTTTTATGTTCCTTTTTTTTCATTTTATTTCTCCTCCCCGTTATCATACTCTTGATGAATTTTTCTTGCATTCATTATGTGCATTTCCATCAAAGTGAAAAATGTAGTAAACAACTTCGGTCGAAAAATACTCAAATACTTTTTACTTCGCAGTGTGTCATCGCAAATAACAGAATTAATTGTTTTTTCATCTTTCGATTTCATCTTTGAAATTTTACGATATAATTTCGGAGAGGAACATACTTTTTTTTCTTTGATTACGAAGACGTATGTGGGTGACACTCTCATACAGGCTTTTCCAAAAAAAAAAAACGATTGCACGTACGAGAGATAAATTTTCGTTTCTGTGTGATTTCATGACGAGAATCGACCTTTTTCGGTCGCACTCGTAAAGTTTGCGAGAAAATGATGTGCACGGAGTGGCAGAGAACTGCGAATGACGTGCAGGAAAAACGTTAGTAGCAATGTCATACGTAGGAGGAGGAGGAAAAAAAAAACAAAAAGTTCGAATCTCTTTTGATTTCTCGTGAATCTTCCTCCCCCCCGTCCGGCAGGGTAAGAAAGTCGCAAGTTTGCGGAAAGGACCATTTGTCTTTCACCATTATCCACAGGTGAGAGCAAAAAGGCTTCCTGCTTTTGTCACGCACGTTAAGTTTTCCATCCTTCATTTCTCGGGCTCGGATAACGTCCCAGATTTTTGTCAAACTCTCACCGAGATCTTTTCATCAAAAACTCGGAATGGCCAAAAAGAATATCGTCAACTATATCGTTGAAAAAAAGTACCAATAAATTTGTCACATAAAAAAAAATTGAGATTGCTTCATCAGGACAAAACCAAAAATATCTCAAAATGTACAAATTTCAGGTCACCGAGCGACTGTATTCGCTGCTATAGTAGCACCCAAAGTTTTATAAATCTACGATTTATTTCAAAGTGAATTAACGAGCTTTCGTTGTTTCCCTGACCGACATTCGCGACTGTCTTTTTTTTTCTCGTCAGATATTATCGCATTGAAAAATATCAGATAATTTCTGCTGCAGAGTTTTGTCCCTTCGAGTTATGAAACATTGAGGAAAAAAGTATAAAGTTCACGCTGGGTCGATCCGATCCGGTGGAACGACCCATATTGTCTCTCGACGTCTATACGCTGCTCCTGGATCATTTGTAACGAAGAGATGCTGTAAATTAAATGAGATGAGGTTCCTTGGTCGTGGCAGGAAGGAGGGAGAGAGAAAAGAGAGGGAGGAGGGAAGAAAGAGCGAAGGACAGAGGGACGAAATCTGGAAGTAAAAAAGAAGACGGAAAAAGTAAGGTGGCGACAGGGTGAAACTGAAGGGCTGTCGGAGAAGCATAAGGAAAACTAAATGTATTGTAAAATGCACGTATGTATATAGACTCGATCGTGGACGACTTTTTCCAAGACTTTCCTCGAAGAGTCCCGGCGTTTTTTTTTCTCCAATCTTTTGAAACGGTGACTTTTCGATCTTACTCTTTTCCCCCGTCTTTACCTCTCTTTCTTCTGTTTTTGCTTCATCTTTCGGTCCATCGCGCGGGAGCCGTTGTAGGATGCAGCATCACTTTCAGCTGTTCCTCTCCAGTGAAATTCCGAGCTCGGCGGATTTCATCGCTTTTGTGTACGCTCTTATGCACTCTCTCTCACTCTTTTCCTCCGATTTTCTCTCAAACCGTTGCCCAGATGCGTCGAAGGAAATATACGTAAGAAAGACGTATGGACCACGCGGAGATCACTCCGCTGGAACCGACGAGGGTCGAATGGCGAAATGAAGCTAGGGGGAGGATAAATGTAAAGGGAAAACTTGCGTGGAAAAGCCTCCAGGTGTACGTAAAACCAGCCGCAAACAAGAAAAGAAACAGACCGAATATGTTCGTTCGAGATGAAACGGTATTCTCTTTCTTAAATGATCTTTGGATGCTGTTAATTCTTAGAAAATTATAGTACGATTGATTAACAACAAAATTTTTTAATATAAACATTAAAGTGGTCCATTGTCATGTTAGAACCTCGTATAACATCGTTCTACGCCCTGGCAATCGCTAGTTTTTTGCAAAAAAAGGAAAAGAAAAACTACAAGGGTTTAATAAAAAATTCGTCGTGAAAAATTCGAGCAAAAATGAGATCAGATGTGCGATATAATGTATGGAGATTACTCCTAGACTTTGTCGTAAATGTGCTGCTCGTCTCTTTTACATCAACGAGAATATCTTCAGTTATTAAAAACTCAAGCCTCACGTGGCCTGTACGGAGACTTATCTACCGTCATTTGTGCACTGTGATGGTGACTGGTATCGTGCCAATTTCGAGCGGGAATTTTCTCGGGACGGAACTCGTCTATCCGTGTATTAGGGTGTTCGATAAAAGTTTGTCCATCCAAAAGGATGATGGTCCAAGTGAAATCTGCAGTTTTTTTAATTTTCCTTGAGCACAACGTGCGTGAGAAAAATAGAAATGTTTTCTCCAATGTTTTTTCCTCGCTGGATGAGGGCGTCATTTTGGAGCACATCCGAGTGAAAAAAGCTAGCCTGGGTAACAACGGACACCCTAAATTATACGCGATATACGTGAGATGGACATCTTCAACCGGAAGTGTACTTTCATCTCTCTCGCCATATCTATAGCTCTCTCATTTTTTCGCAGTTTCTTTACAGTGAATTCAGCGACAGAGTGGAAAGAAAGAACGTGGAGAAACGGAAGAGAATGGGTGCGAAACGCTCTTGCGACAGAGAACTTTTCGTACTTTCCGTTTTGCCTTTCTCGTCTTTCATTCTCAGCCCACCGAGAATAAATTTCAAGCATCTACACGGGCGTGTTCTACAATCGATCGAACCACTTGCCAATCGAATCTCAAAGACTCTGACGTTCGTGAGAAATTCGTCAAAATCGAAAAAAAATGTTAAAGCAGCAGAAATGTCCATTCCCATGCATATTTAAATGACTGTCTCACACAAATAATGAATTTCTTTATATTTTAATAAATGTCATTTTCGTATTATCAATTTGTATTTTTACGAGACAAAAAAATCGTTCATGGCCGAATGTCATCCCCCGAGCAGGCAGCTTTTCTATTTTTTCACGCCATCTGTGCGATTCGAAAATAAAATTTGCCACGTGAGAAAGTTTCGACAACTCGAGATGAAACCGCTCGTACATTCGTGTCTCAAGATTTTGCGTATATATACGTATTTTATGTGTATATGTATACTAATCACACGTGCATTTTCGACTATAAAGGAGATAAGGGATGTGAGGGCTGCACGCAGAGTGAGTGTATAATATAGCGGGAGCGAAGCTTTTCTGAATTGTGCCAAAGTTCCGCAAGAGGAACTTTCGAATTTCGAGTTGCCTTTTCACGAGGGACTTTCGTTCGGAAATTTCCAGACAAAGTCGCCGACTTGCATTTAGCATATCTTTGCTGCTCTTCGTTGTTTATAATACAACTCGATCCTCATGGATTCTATCGTTACATCCATCGGGAATGAGACTCTCCGAGATGTTCTACGATCTTTATAGTTGGTACAGAGACGATGGACCATTTTCATACTTCTCAAGCAGGAGGTAAGCGAAAATCTCAAAACACTCTGCAAAATAAGCTAGCGATTTTTGCAATCTTTTCGAAAATGTCGATCGTTGAAATCATTCTTCAAAAAACGTTCGAGGAGAATAAAAAAAACACCCCTGCGGTTCGTGTTGATCGCGTTTGCCTATAGGGAGAGATTCATCGCGAAATACGAGTAAATCAAATTTTCGCTGATGCACGTGGATGAAGAACCGGTGCGGACTCGGTGAAATTGACTCGCTCGCGAGCTGAAATAATCTGGATCGAAATGATATTCAATTTGTCGAAAGAGCGTTTCTACGCTGCGAGAAATAGATTGCGAGCACTTTTTGGACCGGGAAGAAAGGGAATTTCACAAATGCTTACAAACAGAGAGGCGTAATTAAGATCAGTGCGCGTACGAAATCTCGCGGATGATGGCATTTGCATTTGCCGGCGGTTTTCGCACATTCGCAGAGGGAATGGTCAGGCTTTCCTTCAGACTCTGGTGTGCACGAAAATGGGAATTCTCAGATTAGAGAGATGTCCCCAACGCGTGTCTGAATCGGAGTAAAACTCTGTGAAACACCGGATGCTGTAAAATCGCAGTACATTTAAACACACACGTACGTAGACGTAAATATACGGGGCTATCTACCCGAAAATTCGTAAAAAATCCGGTTCTCATCATCCGTAGACTTTATTCCCATGACAACGAGAGTTTTCGCCACTCGGATCACGCGCATTTTCTCTTCAGATATTTAGCGCTTTCGTCTCTTGCGCGGGAAAATTCTAAACCGATTAAAAACCGAGA
Organism: Heteropelma amictum; assembly: GCA_959613375.1. Taxonomy (NCBI): domain Eukaryota; kingdom Metazoa; phylum Arthropoda; class Insecta; order Hymenoptera; family Ichneumonidae; genus Heteropelma; species Heteropelma amictum. The sequence goes on along the minus strand of OY390720.1, from coordinate 3,372,863 downwards.
GATCATTCCTAAAAAAAAAGTATTAATTTCTTTTTTTTTTAACAAATGCGAAACCGGACGTTATCCTTTTTAAGTAAAAATAAAAGTTCCTTGCTCTTCGATATCACTGCCGCGAGTTTTATTTTTCTACCGTGAGATACTAATTTTTAGTACAATTTTTGCAGTAGCCGCAGTTTGAAAGGAAATGGAAGCTGTCGAGGGTGAAAACTTTGTCGAATTTTACATCGAATTACCTATATATGGATTCATATCCAGATATGCAGTCGCCAATTGTCAACAGAGTATCTCGCCCTCTCACAATTTCTCACCCAACTGTGCGAACGGCGTGACTAACGTACTGACCAAACGCCGAGAGCTTGTCGTCAGGGATTTCATTAGTCGCGAGCTATATGCGGATGTCACGATGTCCCGGATTGACATGTATATATGTGACAATGTGAGATATGTAATATATGAATTTACGCACACACACACACACGTCTATATATGGGTATATTTTATTAGGGTGTTTTATTTCCTGCTCCAAATCATGACTTTATAAACCAAAAACACTGTTGGAGCAAACAAATTTCAGACGCCATTTACCCCTGCCCAGACGACGAGACTCTTACCATTCAATTAACACGGGATTACAGTACTTTTTACATGAAAATTTCGTTCTCGCTCGTTTTGTTCATTTGATTTTTGAGAAACAGACAGGAGTAGTCTGAAATTTTTGTTTTCTTTCCCAACGTTGTTTTTCAACTATAAATTATAACGAATCGGGCCATATCCGAGTGAGAAAAGTCATTTTGGGAAACAGCGACCACCCAAATATATGACGACACGCATATACATGTGTGTACATGTGTGTTTATATTTAAATACACGCGGAGAGGGACCAGAGTCTCCGACGAGTTTACGTGTCGTCCTTTTCGCGAATTTATAGCGTCATCCGTCACGAGACACGCTAAAAAGAGAGGGGTGAGGGGGAGAAAGGGGCAAAGAGCAGTGCGGGAGCATGGAATAACGACATTTTGAATTTGATCGGTGATTTAGCACGATCGGTGTAACGAGACGGTTCACTCAGACGTTGATTAATTATTTTGCTGAATTTAGCATCAGTTACCATGTCCAATCGCATTAATTATATATGCTTAATTCGTTCAGCCACGTATGTACACGTTTGAGACAAAAAAAAACCGTGAAAAAAGTATTTTCATTCGCGTTTTCAAAAGAATTTCAGAGCCCCTGCTTGAGCCCATGTTTCTCGAAATTTTAATCCATCGTCAGGGTCTTCGGTTCAGCGCGTTGTCGAGTATTTTTCATGCACATTTTGGAAAATATCTGGCCAACGTTTTGCTGCGAAAAATTCAAAAAAAAAATCTTCTTCTGCCCTGAAATCAAACGATAATCCAATTGGCGGAGTACCTCATCTCGAGAATTTTTCAATTTCGCTTTCGATCGTTTTAAATCAATCGATAATGAACACATCGAACAGCAGTTCTTACGTGTTCTCTCCGTCATACGACGATTTATTTTCTCGCTCAACCAAAACCCAAAGTGTGCTCGCTCTGTGGTGTCTTGACTCGTGTTCACGCTTCACTATTCTCCGGAGGGAGAATTGTGCTCATAAATAAATGCAAATGAAGCCTCACGGTGCACCCCGACTACTTGTTAAAGCGTCGCATGTCAGTTACCTAGTCATTGTACATATATGTACGTATTTCGCGTACATACACAAATAGAGACGAAAAGTATACAGTCATACATAAATACATGATATTAGTGGCACAACAGGGGTGGAAAGAGCACAAGGTATAGAGAGAGAGAGAGAGAGAGAGAGAGAGAGAGAGAGAGAGCCTGAGACATCCAAGAAAAGGGACAGAGATGGGGGATGAATTCTCCCTCATCTTTATCTCTCTCTCTCCATCTCGCTCTACGACACTCGGCTTGCACAGGAAAACCGAGTGGATTGTAAGGAGTGTTCACGGAAATGGCAAATCTGCTGTACTCTCCTCGTAGAATAACAGCTGATTCTCCCCTTCCCACATCCTTCATCCCCTTTTTTCTCTCTCGCTCTCCATTACGCTTTTTAACTCTCAACATCTCGCTCTCTCCTGCCACCCTCGTCTTTTCCTCTTTCCTTCATCCCACTTTCAACCGAAGCCATACGGTTTACGTAACCATACGATATACGATACTTATTTCTGTATACGCTGCGGTAAAAATCGTTTTTTATCTACACCGTCGTTCAAAAGTTTTCCCTACATGCGTATTGCAGCGATGAAAACGTGATTTTATTCGGTACGAATGGCGTACTTCCTCCGCCATCGGCGATTTGAACAAATGCAAGACCTTCATCCCCATTTCCGCTCGGATACTCCGAAGTCGGAACCTACAGATTTCATCAACGCAGCGTCCTTTGGTCCATTCTCCGGAAATATTGGAAACGACATGGGGTGGAAAACCTCGTCGGAGGGTTGCCCAAAGTTGTCCGCGAATCCCTCGACAATTTCACTCCCAATGATGCACTTTTCGTTCGCCAAGCTTCCGCTGCGATATACCGGTGAATAAATCCTCTCCTTTTTTGCTGTCTCT